>CM053565.1:16617945-16763859 GCA_028646485.1 Cryptoprocta ferox
GGGGGAGGGTTTCTGGCTGCCAAGCTTCCCAAGGGAGTCCGGGGCCTTGCCCTAGCCCCAACCTAGCCCCCCAACAGTGGGCTGAGCCACTGCCTGAGGGGTGGGAGGGCCAGGCCGGGATTGTGGCCTGTGGTAGGAACTGGACCAACTGTATATAGTTTTCAATAAACTCTCTCCTTTTCTGTTCTTTGGCTGTGGGCCAGCATATGTGTGTGTGTGTGTGTGTGTGGTGGGGGTGGACTTGGGGTAGAGCAATGATGTGACTCCCAATTCCTCCTGTCCCCTAATCCTCTATATCCTGACATCATACTCAGCATCTAGAGTCAGCATTTACTACATGTTACACCTGGAAAGGGTTTTTCCTTTGATAAAGATGGGGACCCAGGCCCTGAGAGGGGAAGCATTGGCTCAAAGTCATGGACCACTCTGGCATAGACCACTCTGGCAAAACGGGAGCTGGGACAAAAGCCTTCAACTCTAGGGTGGATGGAAGGTGTGGGGGAGGTGGGCTGGTTCTCCACCTCTTCTTCCCTCACCCAGAGACCTCTAGGACTACTAGGTTGTGTTTGTAGCCTTCATCAGAGAGACAATGTGGACACAGTTTGGGCTAAGGTTTGGAGCCATCGCTGCCTTGGGGAGCCCTGCATATAACACTGCCTCTGGCCCCCAGCACTACCCCAGACCCAGAAGAGCTCTTCATTTCCTAAGTGGAAGAAACTGGAGAACTAAGACAGGTGAAGAGCTCACACCCTACTCTTTCCAAGCACTAATTTAGATATGCCTGGTGGCAGCCCTCTCCGGGCTGAGGCTTTAACCTAACCCACTAAGAAGTCCAGAAGTGCTGGAATTCAACTGGTGGAGCCTTTTCTGGGACGGGGTCCTAGGCTGAACTCTGTGAATTCTATTTTTTTTTTAAGTTTATTTATTTACTTAGGGAACACTCCGGGGAGAGGGAGAGAGAGTCCCAAGCAGGCTCCACCCTGTCAGCACATAGCCAGATGCAGGGCTTGAACTCACGAACTGTGAGATCATGACCTGAGCCAAAATCTAGAGTCGGGCATTTAACTAACTGAGCCACCCAGGCACCCTGAACTCTTGGAAATTCTAAAATGAGTGAGGCCTGAGACAAATACTTGTTTGGAGGAATAAGATGGACTGGGCATATAGGGGAGCGAGAGTGATCCTGCTTGGAGAGATCTGGGGAGGAGCCTTGGAGGAGGCAGCATTGGAGCAGATGCTTGAAAACTCAGCAGAGGTGGGGTAAGCACTTGAGCATAGGGAGCAGCCTAAAGCAAAGGTTTGGAGGCAAGATTTATCAGGGGCATTGGGGAAGGTGAATATTTATGATGTGGAAGGAAGACAAATATACAGAGCCTTGTAGCTCAGGTGAGGAGGCTTCTCCTGAGGGAGGTGGGGAGGATTAAGTGGAAATGATCTGTTCAGATTACCTCTAGAAGGCTGGATCTGAAGGAGTAAGACTAACAGCCAACACATTGTGAGTGCCAGGCCCCAGGCTGGGTGCTTTATATGCGTTAGAATGTTCACAGTCATTTCTGAGGAAGGCACTGCCATTTATGCCCATTTTACAGAAAACACAGGCCTAGAGGGGGTAACATGCCCTGCCAATGATGCATAGCTGTTAAGTGGTGGCGTCAAGAGTCTAACCATTTGGGGGTTGAGGGGGACGCTGAGGAGGGTGTTGCAGTCATTTGGCTGACCGCTGAAGGGAACCTGAATTAGATCAATAATCCACGGAGATGGGGAGACATAGAGGAAGTTTCAATTTTTAAGAGGGGAACTTTCCAGGATTGGTGGCTGATTGGATGAGGTGGATGAGGAGACTGGGAGGAGTCGAGGCTGGAGCCCTGGTCCACAGCCTGAATGTTAGGGTGGGTAGGGGTGCTGTCACTGGGCTTGGGAACCCAAGTTGGATCAGGGTGGGGACTAGGGGGAAGTGATGAGTTCAGGTTGAGACCTGCCGTGGTGTGGGACAGATGTCTTGGAGGTGACTGGGAGGACAGGAAATTCAGGCACCGAGACTGGGAGGCGAATGCAGGCTGGAGATGGTGATCCTTGGAGGTCATTGACCACAAGACAATTGCAGAGGCTATGACGGTGGCTGAGTTATGGGGTGCCCGGTTGGCACTCCTGGTGTTGAGTGAGCAGCAGGCAGGAACGCTAAGTGCCCTCCAATTAATGGAGTGCCCATGCAAACAGTCCACACCTCCCAACTAAGCATCACTGAATGGGAGTATGTAACCCTAGGCAAGGCCATTGAGTGTTTGAGAGCAGGGCAAAGGGAGAAGAATCCATGATGGAGAACGGAAGAGCAGCCAGAGAGGTGGGAACAGAAGGCTATTTTGCAGTAGGTTGTGTTAGAAGCTAAGGGAAGAAAGAATTTTACCAAAAAGTGAGTGGTCAGGAATTGTCAGTTGTCCCAAAAGTGAGGAAGAAGGGGCCTGGGGTAGGGTGGGGGGCGGTTTGCAGATGAAGCTGTATAGATATACAAAGTATTTGGAGTTAGAGGTGTTGTCGATGGGTTTGCAAAGCTAGAGAGGAGCTATAGCAAGCAAGAGGGACTTTCGGATCTACAGTTGTTAGGAAGAGAACTCTCCACCGCTACCCGGCTAACAGTCTTCACTGCGCCTGCTAAGTCGATCTGGGTTGAGGTTCTGGATTGGGCTGAGGTCCTCGTCCCTGAAACAGGTAGCAGTTTGGCACTCACCCTGAGAGTCCTGTGTCCCTTGGGCCTGGAGGAGCTCAGATGAGAGAAGTCTTGGCCCCCTGCCTCCTTTTAAGTCTTCAAGTCTCTGGCACTGGTCCTGCTGCTAATGGTATAACTGGCTACATTTGGTTCCTGGCACTTTCCTGAGAAACCTAGAGGATCCCTGGAAGGTAGAAGGAGGGAGAAGATAGGGTGGGGGTGGGTCTAGTCCTGGCTCTGATGATGATGAACTGTTGACCTACAAGGTCCATCTGGACCTTGTCAGATCTGGGCCTCAGTTTCCATCTCTCTGAAGTGGGCCAGAATTCTTTGATTCTTCAGGAATGTCATGGGAACCCCACTACTGGGTTGAGCAAGAAAGCTCAAGAGACCCACCATTCATGCCTACCCAGGCTGGTCTGTGGTGCACCTTGGGGCTGCCAAACCCACTACAGAATATTAACATGCTTCACCCTTCCAGTTGGTGAAGAGCTGCTGTCTCAAGTCCCTAGTGCCTTCTTCCCTAACCTGGCCCCTCCCCTTAAGAGCCACCCTCCATCCCTCATCACCCTGCTACTAAAGCAAGGGTGCTTTACCTTTCTGTGTGTCATAGACCCCTTTGTTACTGTCTGCTGAAGCCTATAGACAATAAGAGTTTTTTAATGAATATAAAATGTATCGCAATCCTAAATACTACAAACTATAGAATTGAAATCTATATATCTATTCTGCAATACCTATAATGTGAAAACACCTGTGATTTTTTTTTAATTTTTTTAAACGTTTCTTTATTTTGAGACAGAAAGAGACAGTGTGAGTGGGGGAAGGGCAGAGAGGGAGGGAGACACAGAATCCGAAGCAGGCTCCAGGCTGTGAGCTGTCAGCACAGAGCCTGATGCGGGGCTCGAACCAACGAACCATGAGCTCATGACCTGAGCCAAAGTCAGATGCTTAACCGACTGAGCCACCCAGGCGCCCCCAACTGTGATTTCTAATCTGCGATTTCTCTACCTTATATGACGAAGTCACAGATTCTACTAAAGCTATTGTGATTTGTTGTGGACATTTGTAATTGAGGGAAATACTAAAGTTGAGGTAGAGATGAATGAAAACGAAGGGTTTATTTCTTCATCCAATTTAATGAGCCCATGAATTGTAACCAGTTTTAGAAGCCTTATGTTTGGAACCCTCCCGCCCCCAAAAAAGGTGAACTCCCCCCTAAGCCGGGCATTTCCAGACCCTACATCCATTCAACTCAAAGTGGTTGAACATTGGTGTGAGGTGGCCAGCAGGGGGCAGCATATGAATGGGAGTGTGCGGTTCCGCTCAGAGAGTCGCTGCAGCCCAGGTTTAAAAGGTGAAGGGCCAGTCTGGTTACAAACAAAAACAAACACAAGACCCCAAATCCTGTTTGTCACCTGCCCTACTCCTGTGGGTCCCAGCTCACTAGTAGGTGTGCTAAGTGGGCCCATGGGACCGAGGTCTGACTGAGTGCCTCTGGAGATGTCCTCTGCTCACCACCTAGGGTGGAAGTATAGAGTAGGGGACTTAAAAGAGAGCCTTCACCCCCTTCCTTTACAGCCAGGGCTGGGCTGGGGCAGGGGGTCTTCCTCTTGGGCGCACTGGCTGGCCATGCCTCCCCCCACTCGGCACCCTATCCTTCCAGTCCTGGACACAGGCTTAGAGCCTCTTAGGGAGGGTGCTGCTGTGGGGTGGGGCTCTATTAGGGTATCTTCTACCGAGCTGTCCTCTGGGGCAGACAAGTGGTGTTGACGGGCCCCCAGGCCTGGCCCCTGGAAGAACTTTCCAAGCAGAGGCCCCACCTACGCTGCTCTGAGACTTGAGGTTCATGTATGTGCTTTTGTCTCCCATACCTACCCTGTCCCCGTTTGGACAAAGTGTGGGGCTTCCTCTTTGGCTGTCCTTTGGTGACAGCAGCCTGCCTGAAGGTGGCACCTGGGAGGTGAGTCTGAAGTGCGACAGAGGGGGCCCCTTCCCCTCCAGAGATCACCCTCCAGGGCTGGCAGTGTGAACAGCACCAGGCTGTGCCCCGTTCATGTCACCTGTGGAACCCGGAGACCCAGTCAGGGAAAGATGGGGGACAGGAAGGCACAGGCTGGATGGGGAAGTGACCCTTTCTTGTGTGAGGAGATGGGGGGCGTCCGAGGAGGGAAGCGGTGAACCGCAGTAGGAAGGGGTGGAGGGGGAGGGAATCCTCTTCTTCCTAATGGGCCGCTTCCTTGCATCCTTTCGGCAGTTCTCCTGGGAAGAGGCCCTGCTCTCCTGCCCTCTCATCTTCCCCAAGCTGGTCAGGAAGTCCTCCTAGATGTCTTACTCTTTGGGTCTGGAAACTCGATGGTACAGAAGGAGGGTCGAAGTGACATCACAAACCCAGAGCATCTACAATTAGTGAGGCCTGGCCTTTCTGTCCAGGGAGGGGAAATCCAGAAATGAAGCCTTGAGAGCCAAGACCACAAGGCACTTACTTTATTGTTCTGGGTCAGGGGACAACGGCAGGCCATCTAGGTATCTGCTTGTTCCTAACTGAGCCCAGGCAAACCTCTGGGGGTTCTTGTCACCCCCAGGCCCCCAGGGTAGGCTGAAGCTCCCACTTGGTGGGGGTTGGGCTCTCGGGGAGGGCATGGCACTCAGCCAGGCCACACCCCCTAGCTCCAGGGACGTCCTGGGTCTAAAAGCAGTCAGAGAGAGGGGAGGGTGGGTGCCCACTCCCCTCCCTGCCAGCCTGTATCAGGCTTCTCTTCCCTGAATGCCCAGACTGCCTGGGATGGTTGGAAGTAATTCGTAAGCTGGGACCTAAACTACATGAATTTCTTACAGAGAAGGGGTGAGATTGTAGTGATCTGGAGGGGGCCTTCCTGTACCCAGGGCTGGGAAGAGAGGACACTTTTAAGTTTCTGAGGGCAAGGGCTTTTCCAAACACTGTGTGTCAGAATTGGGCTCAGTTTGGTCCTGGGGTGGGCACTGCCCCTCCTGTGTGTCCTTCTGGGGGAGCCCAGACAGACCCACAGACAACTTGGGGAGAGGCCCCATACCTACTCCTCCATGACAGGCTGCTGGGAGGAAGATGGGAGAATAAATACAGGGAGCTTCTGGGAGAGAACATGCCAGGAGGGGCCAGGTCTGTAGAAAATGTGGACATCAGAATAGGGTTTCAGGGGGGTCTTGGACCTGGCACGAGAACCCTGAGCCCTCAGCATTCAGCTGCCCCAGGAATGGATCGATCAGGCTTTCCGTGGTGGAGTTCTGATTCCTTTGGGTAGAAGGTGTGAGTGTGGGTGTATGTCTGAATGACTCTGTGTGTGTGTGTGTGTGTGTGTGGTGTGTGTGAGCACGCATATGCATGCACACATTACGCAGAAGGGCCTAAGTGTGGATGAGTGTGAGCTAGAGAGAGTGTTTTTTGTTTTGTGGGTTTTTTTTTTGTATGTTTTTGTTTTTTTCCCCCAGACACTGGGTCTTCAAGGACCCTGAGTGACGAGCTGGCTCACTCAGGTGGCAGAAATGTGTGAGGGGCAGCATCATGGGTGGTATCTTCTTCACCCCCGGCTGCTGGCCAACAAACAGTTGGCTTAGTGGCACAAGGGACAGGGATGGTTTTCCTTCCTTGACCTTGAAGGTGAGCCGGATGTGGGCGGCCAGCTGGGACTTCCAGGCAGACAAAGCTTTCTGGGTGTGGCTCACGCTAGGGCCATGGGCTTGGAGCTGGGGCTGAGGTACACAGAGGGGCCAGCCGGGGCCGTAGGGGGTGTGGGCTCCAGCTCCATGAAGGCCGAGTAGAGGGTGGTGAGGTGCAGGTCACCCAAAGCCCCGGAGCCCCCACCGCCTGGGGGTGCCAAGTCGCCACTCCCGCTGCCTGTCTCTGCCAGACAGGGCCCAGGCGGGAAGCAATGGGGGGGTGGCGGAGGTGGCGGCATCGAAGATGATGTCGGGGACGAGGTCACCAGTACCAAGGGGTCAAGGGCCAAGCTGTCATCCTTCAGCTGTTCCCACAGGTTTCCTAGGTGATGGAGAGAACAGGTATCACTGGGAGGTACAAAGGAGTCCTGTCTGTCCCCCACCCCATGGCTCTCACATGCTAAAGAGAACAGGATTGGGGTACCCTTGACGGGGGAGCAGCCTCTTGGCACTAGCTGCGTGACCCCAGCCCTTGTCAGAACTCTCGGATCCCTTTGCTGTAGCCTAAATGATCTCTGGGGCTCTGTTTATTGGAGGTCGGCAATGGGAGAGTGGAGGAGTCAAGGACTTGAGAGTTGCCTTTTGGAAGGGCTGATGCCTAATGCCATGCACTCCGGAGTTAGCCTGCAGAGGGAGCCCCTGGAACTCTTTCCCCGGCTCCTGCCCTGGCTCCCAAGGAAGGTGGATGTACAGCCAAGACCAAGGACCTTCCAACATTGCACTGCTGGACCTAATGAGGTGCTGGGCACGGCTCTCTGGGCCTCCGCCACTGCAGGCCCAAGGGAGAGGAGCAGAGCCGGGAGCACTGACTCTAGGGAGGAGACAATGCTGTCACCCCATCCACGTTGTGTTGTGTGTCCTGCGTGCATCGTGGCAGGCCAGGGCCTGGCCCGGGTTGGAGGAAGGGGGCCGGACTAAACCCTGGACCGAACTTGGCTGCTTGGGTTCCAATCCTAACTCTCCTTTTTTCTAGCTGTGTGACCTTCAGTGAGTTACTTAACCTCAGTGTGCTTTTGTGAAATGGGTTTAACAAGCCCTCCTATTTTATCAGCCCATACAACAGAGCACATGTAAAGTGACTCCCGTGATGCCTGATTGTCACGAGGGGCTCAAGTAAATGTTTCTGGAAGCCCACATGTCTACCCCTTCCTCTGAGGCTCCCTCTTCTGGACGGGGCTGAGGATCTGGCTGCATGTTTCTAAAGAGCTTTCCAAGACCTGGGCTGTCTCCCCACAGGACTGGGAGCTGTGTGAGGATCAACTGTCTCTACCTGCTCGTGGATGTCCCCTACCTCAGTGCACCCAGAGGGTCCGAGGCCTGGGTCAACACGCTCCACCAAGTCTCCTGTGGCCGGGACCACGGCCTGGGCATGCACTGAAGTTTAGATTAGAATGGCTGGGCTTGGCCGCATGCCGAGACATGGGGCAGGCAAGGTGGAATGGAATAGATAGAGCCTCTCCCCAGACTCCTATCCCCAGAGCTCTCCAGGACTGGCCTAGTTCTGAGGCCTTACATTTCTTCCTGGGGGAAGACCTCTTTCCTCCTTCTGTATTAAAAGATGAACTCTGAGAGCATGCAACCGCCTCTGGGGAATGTTCTGACTGTCCGTTGATTGCCGTCAATCTGTAATGGAACTTGGGCTCTTTCCCATCTACCTGGAGCTGAGAGCGGTTTGATGATGGGGTCAGTTGGAACATGTTCAGGGGCACAGGGAGGAGGGAGACGGAGGCAAGGACATCTCGCTTTGCCCCTTGGCATCCCTTGCCAGCTGGAGACGTCTCTGATTCAATTGACCAGAAACTTGGCAGCGCCAGGTGGCCGCCTAGAGACTCGGAGGGGCTGGGCCACGCTGCCGAACGCACTTCTCCAGCCCTGTCCCACCTTCCCTGTCCCACCCCCGGCTCACCCTGGAAGTCAAAGTCGGTGAGAGAGGGGTTGATGGCATCCAGGTCAGTGCCAAGGTCTCCGTCTGGCAGCAGGGGGTCATGCATGGTCCTGGCCGGGGAAGGCTCAGCCAGCAGCTTGGCACTGTGGCTGGGCGGGGTGTTGGCAGGCAGAGGCGAGTCCTGGGGGGTTCCTGGCTGGGCCCGCAGCTCAAGGTGCCCATCTGGCTGCGGGAACAATGGCTGTGGAGGTCCAGGAGGGGCCAGGCCCGGTGAGAGGTGCGAATATGTCTGCCCGTAGCAGGAGGGCACGTGTCCCCCAAGTAGGTCCTGCAGGGGGTTCTTGCCAGGAATGGGGCCTGGGGCTGGGTGGATTGAATGCAGTGGCTGGGAGAGCCCAACTGGAGGGGCCAGGGGCCGGATGGGGCCTGAGGCTGCCAGCCCCGGGGGTGGGCAGCCCAGCAGTGGGGAGCCCAGCTTCTCCCTCTTCTCTCCAATGAGGCTGTCCAGCTCTTCTGAAAAGACCCAAGAGAGAGGGACATCGTGAGACCTCCCTTTCCCCTCAATCCCTCCCCAGTCTTGGAACCACTCAGGCCCCTCCCTTTCTAACAGGTTCTCTTTGCTCATCCTATTCAGCTTCTCTCTCTCTCTCTCTCTGGCCTCGTGGATATGCCAGGCCCTCCCTCACTCGCTTGCATTGCCCGCTGGCCTCCCACCTGGCTTGGCCATGCTCTTGCGCACAGCGATAGGGTCTTTCCTCTTCCACTTCTGCAGCTCCTCCTGCATCTTGTCGATTTTGGCTGGATTGAGGGCCCACAGACAGCCCTTGCGAGAAGAACTTCCTGATTTGTTCTCCACCTTCTCAAAGCACTTGTTGAGAGAGAGGTTGTGGCGAACAGAATTTTTCCAGCCATCGGGTGCCGTCTGCCGGGGTGGAGCAAAGCAAGAATTCAGGCCAGGGTCAAGTAGCCCGAGTGGGGTCTGGGCTCCAGGAAGCTCTTTCTGCTCCCTCTGGGCACAGAACCACCACCCGTCTGGAGCTTGTTGTCTTCCTCAGCACCCAGCCCGTGCTTGGCACCCTTCAGTGGTGGGCAGGGATCTTGACTGCAAACTATTTTCACTCAAAATCTGCCTTCATCCCGCCCCCTCCTCTGGCGACCCTTCAGAGGATTGTTGGGGTGATTCACAAAGGGAGGTCCCCGTTCCCTATCTGGAGTTGGACCACTCCCCCCTGGGTTCTCTGGCCTGTGCTGGGACCCCTCTGAGGAAAGGGAACTCACTACTCAGGTCTCAGATGCCAGCTTTGGAATTAGGAGGAAGCTATGGAATGTTCCTTTCCTGGGTCTGCCTCATCCCTGCTGGGGCAAAAACTCAGAAGCAAAGAAAGAGGGGCGAGGTTATGTTTGGCCGTGTGCACCTGTTGCACACATGTTGTGTGAATATCTGGGTTTTGATGATGGAGGGAGGGAGGGGGAGACTGGCTAAGTACATGCCCTTGTGTGTCCCTGAGTGCGTCTCCCTGGTGTGAGCCTGTTGCCTGGGTGTGGGGCCGCGAACTCCCTCCAGCCTGAGGATGTGCGTGTGAGAAAGTCTCTCTGGGTGTGCGGGGGTACCCATGAGTGCATGCATGTGTGGGTGTGAGTGTTCACATGAGTGTGCCCGGGGGGCGTGGCCTGGGGGGCGTGGCCTGGGGGGCCAGCCCTCAAGTGGGGAGTGGGGGGGCTCATGCCAACAGAATAAACACCCATTAGGAGGCCCGGTCATGCCACCAGTGCGGTAATTGTGCTCAGGGAGGGTTGTAAAAACCATTAGGCTGACTCAGTTGGGTGAGAGGCGGTGGCGGGGGTGCCAGTGGGCACCTCCATCCTCCCCACCTCCAGCCCTGTGACAGCCTCTGTGACAGTCCTGGGCCCAGTAGGGGCTGGCTATGGGCAGGACATCTGCTCCAGCCAGTGGGGCCCGCATACCCTCAGCCCCTGGTCCCTTTTCCCCTTCAGCTTGTAGTTTCTGGTTAACGAGGGCCGGCCACTCCCTCCTCCCCGGCTCTCTTGCCCCAGGGAGCAGCCAGACTGAATCACGCCCAGCAGAACTGGGTCCCGATGCCAGCGTCATGGCAAGTTGCTGGCAGCAGCTGCGGGAGCCCTTGTCGGGGGCAGCTGGCCTGAGGCAGGGGGCTGGTTGAGATGACCCCCAAGGCTCCGGGGGTCATGAGAGAAGATTCTCGAGCTACCAGACCCGCCAGCTGGGGATTCACCTTCAACTCCCACAATGGTCCCTACTAGGAGTCAAGGCTGTGTCGCCTGATGGGCAGAGTTAATGGGCACTGGGCCCTTTTATGGGCCCATAAATCTGTGACTTTGGGATGCCAGGGCAGCCCCCACCCCAGCCACTTCCTGTTTGGAAGAGGGATGGTCAGCACTAGCAATTATGTCCAGTGGCTGGACACTTCCCCAGTCCCACATCCCTGACTCATGGGGCTACAGGACACCCACCTCAGCTGCCTTGGGCATGAGTGCTATGCACCCCAGGGTCCACTCTGTTCTTGCCCAGAAACATGACCTTCAAATGGAGAGTGAGAGATAAAGGGGGCACAGGACCTTTGAACTAATTCGTTGGGTAGGTCAGAGGGGATCCGTCAGAGTTGGAAGGACCGTATGTGCCAACAGGTCCAACCTGACCATTTTACAGATTGGGAAACTGAGGTCCAAGGAAGAAAGGGCCTGGCCCTAGATCACACAGGAGGCAGTGACAGAGCTGACTCCAGCTCTGTCCCCTCATTAAGGGCCCTGCCCAGGTCACCGTATAGGGCTGGCTTCATACTGGGGCCTGGCCCAGCCTCACAGATGCTTTCTCTCTGAAGTCAAATGTAAACTCGGGAGTGAGGGGGTGATGCAACTGGCTAAGAACAACAACTAGAACCAAAAACAAAACAAAAAAAAAGCTGTTAGACCTCTTCACTCTTCAGCCCCATAAAACAGGGATTACACGGCTCCCAGGAAAAATAATTAAGCCAGGAAGATGAGATGCAGGGAGGGGCTGGGGGCCAGGCCGGGAGTTGGCAGGGAGGAATGGCTGAGAGGAACAGGGCAGGGCCCTCACTTCCCTCTCTCTGGCCTGGCCCCTGGAAGCCCTATAGAAGGCCCTCCAAAAGCTACAGGGGTTAGGAAGAGTTTGGTCTCCGGATCTGTTGGGATATAAGGGCAGCCCTGGATACTGGCTTTGATGTTTCTCAAATCCCAGAGACAACGTCCCCCTCCTCCTTTCCCTTCCAGAATCTCTGGTGGATGACCATACTTTCCCATTCCTGGCCAGACCACTCTGGCCATCTTGCCCACTCACTGGATGGCAACGCCTCAAGTATAAACTTGTTTGAATATCAGCATCGTATTAACCCTCAGTCAGGACCATTGGAAAGAGTGTGGAGCCAGGGATCACCTACTGGCAGGTGGAGATGAGTTCTGGACCCGGGCCTCAGCTCCTCCCTTCTGTCTGGTTAGCAGACGACATTGTATCCCCCAGGATGTAGACCTTGGAGAAGGCACTCCTCACACACAAGCTCTGATCTCCCCTGCACCCACCCTGGAAGAAGAGGTCTGTGCTGGGGGGCACATGTGTGAAGCCAAACAGCTTGAGGCAACAACGGATCGCCCCCTGCTGTGTGACCTTGAGCAGGTGGATCACCCTTTCTGATGTGTTTGTCCATCTGGAGAGAAGGACATCTGTCCTGCCTCTAGGGAGAGAGTCTGGTAGAGCCCTCAGAAGCCCCTTGAGTGGGTGACAGGAACTAGATACTGTACAGGTGAGCCACCCAGTTCCCTGGAATGCTCGAAGACCGTGAAGCCCACACCCCGCTTTCTGGCAGAACTGTAGCTGAGCCTGCCGCCCACAGAGGCAGATCTTAATCTCTCCCTGGAAGGCAATGGGTCCCGTGGTCCAGCATTCTATGCCACCTTGGCTGGCTAGCTCTTACCAAATTCCTTTGACCCTACAGCAGCCTGGGGGCAGGGGTGGGGACAGGCTCTCTTTTCTTCCCAAAGTGTCTCTCCCTACTTGGGGTAGGTGGATGCTTCTGGAAGCCTGTCAAGATGGACATGTCCACTTTCCACCAGCATAAGGACTGACTCCAGACTGCTCTGTAGCCTTGGGTGAATGGCTTGAGCTCTCTGTTCCTTATACGGAACTCTGACCTTCTGAAGTGGAGACAAGGGGAAGCGTGAAGAACGGGGCACAAACCCTCTCCTGGCTTTCCTTCTAACCCTTGTTCCACCTTCCAACGGAAGCCTCCTAGCCTGTCCAGGACTTGGGGATGGCAGGATTGGGGTGGATCTTGGGCTCACCTTGAAGTAAGGAAAGTGCTCCGTCATGAAATTGTAGATCTCGCTGACAGGAAGGCTCCCAGTTTTACTGTTCTTAAGGGCCATGAAGATGAGGATGCTGAAGGCAGAGAAAGACTTGAGAGTTTGAACTTGGGGCAGGCCGGGAGTCTCCCCCTCACCACCCCACCTGCCCTGGCAAGAGTAGTTGAGGAGGAGCCAGCTGGAGACTTAGGCGAGAGGCTCTATGAGGTCGGAAGGAGAAAGGGTGAGAATGCGTCTGCTGAAGTCAGGAATTACGGCTACACCAGGGTTTTGTGGAATCTGAGAGCCTTGGGTTGTACTCCTGGCTTGGCCACTCTCTAGCTATGTGACCTTGGGTGAGTGCCTTAACCTCTCTGAGCCTCAGTGTCCTCAGCTTTGAAATAAAAAAAGTAATAGCTACCTCAGAGTTGTGAGGATTAAGGATGATGCCTAGAATATAGAGGACACTCGTTAAATGGAAGCTGTCATTACCGGTCAGCCCTCAGCCAATTGCACATTGAATGTTGGATAGTAAGGGAGGGAACTGAGCTTTCGTGAACCCCTGCCCCTACAATGTGCCAGGCATATTCTCTCACTTAATCTTTCCAAAGGCCTGAATATCGCTGTTCCTTTTTTTTTTTAAAACAGAGAAATAAACAGGCTCAGAGAGGTTCAATAATCTGCCTGAGGTTTCACAGCTAGTAAATTCCAGAGCCTTGACTTGCTCCTTTTCTGTGCATCTTCCTGCCTCCCACGAACCCCTCTCTGTGCTCTTGGCTGCTGTTTAAGTTCCTTTTTCTTCCCTGAGCTCACGTAGACTGATGACCAGACCCATGGGGGGACCTAGCACACAGGAGGTCAAGTCTCACTGCCGGTTGGATGAATGAAATGTCAGGTGGAAGGTCTCCGAGGCGGGGTGGGCGTTGGGGGCTTGGCACTTACAATCCCAGCCCCCTGGAAAAGTTAGCTCCGATCTTGCAGGTGCTAGAGACCTGAGCTGCATCTGCAGGCCTCTTCCCTCCCTTATTTCCAGTAGAGCTTTGGGTTTGGGTTTCCTTCTGTATGTAGGGGAAAGGGAGGGACACAGGGGCGAGCATCCCTCCTAAACTCTCTGTCCCAGGCCCTGGGCCCCAGGAGGCTAGAGCTTAGCAGGCCCATCTCAGGACGCCAGCATCTGCTGAGTAGAGCCACTGACATAGCTCCCCAGGGTTAGACAAGAGGTCAGAGGTGATCTAATCCATCTGCCTGCCCTCCCCACCCCCCTGCAGGAATCTCTTCTCCAGCATCCTCTGGAAGCCCGCTGGGCATGACTTCCCTCCTCTGGCATCACCTTATACCTTGAAGATTCCATGCCTCAGTTTCTCCGCTGGTCCTCTCACCCACCCCCTTCCAGCCCCGGGGTGCTGGGAAACGTACCTGTAGGAGTAGATGGGTTTTGGGAAGAGAGGCTGGTGCCCATCTGTGCTGGCCTGGGGTGCGATCCGCTGGTAAGGGTAGTGTGAGGAGCCCAGGTACGGGACAGGATAGCTGCCGCCACCTGGTGAGCACTGTAGAGGTCAAAGGGGCAGGATGGTTGCCATGGTAACCAGTCTTTCCCAAGGTGGGGGTGATCCCTCCCCCATTCATATACATCCAGAGAGGGAGCTGAAGCTAGACTCTTCTCTCCCCGGTCGTGGGGGTCCAATAGCAGAGCCATCTGAGGGGGCTAGCCAAGGGTGTGGACCTCTGAGGGCCTCTGAGGACATCCACATTCCTGAATTCGGGGTCTCAGAGCCCCCAAAGCTCCCTGCATCCTGGCTTCCTTCCTCTCCTGCCATCTAGGTGCTCTGGTTGCCATGGTGATGGGAGAGCAGCCTGGCGGGGCTAGAGAGTGTGAGGCCCTCCAGGTCTCCCCTGCATTTCCCGGAAGCAGGGTGTCCAGCATGGGCGTTCGTTTGCTGGGGACTGCCACCTTTTACGAGTTTCAGTGGCTCTTTGAAAGGGCCGGTCACGGTGGTGGGCAGGTGGGGGTAGGAGGTTGTTTTACGGCAAAGGGAGTGGCCGCGGTGCCAGGGGTGGCGTTTTATGGGGGCCATGGGGGTAGGAGACTCTGACTCCCCCATCTGCTCCAGGCTGAAGTGCCCTTTCCAGGTCACCCGAGAGACACTTAGTGCCTGAGTCACCCTCTCTGCAGGCTCCATAAAGGCCTGGGTGCGGCCATCTTGTTCTAGGGGGGTGCGGAATGCAGAAAGCATCAAAGCAAGGCCGGGCATGGTGAGGCCATTTAAGGTCTGGCAGCCCCTTAACCCTGCAGTGGCCCAGTCCCTGATGGACCAGGTTGCCTCAGGGACACCCCCGACCCGGGCTCAGACCTTGAGCCTCAGGATGGCTTAGCCTCGCCAGCGAGCCTCCTCATGGCAGCGAGGGTGACCCCACATGTGTTCCCTCTGCTTCCCTCTGTCTCTTTCTTTCCCCCAACAAAGCAAGCAGTCTGACCACCACCCCCACTCCCCCCCACGTGCCTGTCTCCCTGGCTTGGCCAAGATCAGGGCCAAAGCCAAAGAGCTGGGAGTAGAACCTGCTCCACAGGCAGGGCCTGTCTCAGTGCCAGGCTGCAGGTGGATGGAGCTGGGCGCTGGGCAGCCACTTGCTCTGTCTTGCCCAGCGACTCCTGGGAGCTGCCTGGCTGCTCTGGGGCTCTTTCCTGTCTCTTTCTAAAAACCTGCATCCCATGCCAACATGGGACAAATACTTGGCATGCTGTACAGGTCCGAATCACGGAGGCTGGGCAGTAGGGGTGGGGAAGAGGGGACAGGACCAAAGATGAGGGGGTCTTGGAGCCCTCCAGGTGGGAGGGCCACCTTACTCCATGCCTGGTCCCACCCTGTTGAGGTGAAAGGGAAATTTGGAGCCAAGGCTACATAGCAAGACAGTGGCTGACCCAGATGGGAGCCCATTGTTTCCTTTCTGCTCCGTCTTGTGTCACCCCACATAACCCTTTTCTCTCTGCCCCTGTCATTGGCTCTCCTCCCCCCTCCCTTTTTGGTTCGCATCTGGGCCCTGTCCCACTACAGGCCCCACTTGCTTTTCAGAGACTCTCAGATGAGCCCCACGTACTCCTAGCGAAGGGCAATGGCTTCCTCCCTTCCCCATGAACCCCTGTCCCCCCAGCCCTGGTGGCCTGGCCAGAGGTCCAAGGCCCTGCTGCCTCCACCTGCCCATCTGGGTGTGGACACTCATATACACGCGTGCACACCTCACACCACATAATATCCTGAGGCCCCAGGGAGTCATGCCCACCTGTCCCTGACCCACCTGGTGGAAGGGGGGCTGGGAGGGACAGTACATGTGCTGCAAAGGGGGCTGGTAACAGTACATCCCAGGACCAGTCTCCAAAACTGGGGGCTTGACCTTGACTTCTGACCCCTGCTGGAAGAAAAAAACAGATGACCAGCCTGGGCCTTAGTTTTCTTCCTCCCTCTCTTCTGTGGCTTGAAACTTACACAAACGCAACCTCTACTCTGCCTCCCCCAATGCTTATTCCTAGAGAACACATAGAGAACAGGTCAAGGGTTTTCCTGAGGGAACTCAGCAAGTTAGTGGTGGAGCTGGGGCTGGAGTCGACAGTGCTCCCCCACCTCACTTCAGGAAAGAGGCAGAGAGGCTGGGCTGTCCAGAGGAGTTGGGTCACAGTGAGGTTGGGCAAGGGTCAGAGATCTCCCTGGAACGGCACAAGGATACACTGCCTGGTCCCACTCATCAAGCCTGGCTTGGGGCCTGCTTGCGTTCAGAGCTGCCAGCCTCTCAGAGCAGGTCTGGGAAGGACATCTGGAAAAGGCCACTGCTCTAGAATTCCCACTGCAGAGCCATAGGGGAGCACAGGAAGTGGCCGGACAGGTTGGTCCAGCTCATGACCCCAAGCCCTGCTACTTCCTCCTCTGCAAAGCCTAAGGGAGTTCTAGCAGGCTCTTTGGAGGGGACTGGTGAGTCCTCTCCACTCTGTCTTCTGGTCATCCTCCACTCAGAGCAGCTGGTCTGCTTGAGCCCCTTGGCACTCTCATCCCCGTCTGAAGCTGCTGCCGGTGGTGGCGGCCAGACTCTGGCTTCCCAGGGGTTGTGAGCTCCGCAAAGAGCCGCCAGAGGCTAGCTCAGAGCCCCCTGAGGAGGGCCAGAAAGCATGCACAGCTAGGTTCTAGAAGGTGAACAAGACCAGAAGGAGGTAAACCACTCTTCTTGGGTTCCCAGGGGACCTTGGAAACCAGCATCTGGGCCCAGAGGGTCAAATCAACTGTTAGCTCTTTCTCGATGTGCCCTGGGGTTGCTGATGCAGAGATGGCCATAATCATAGAATCTCAGGCCCGGAAGGGCCAAGAGCACGATGTCCAACCTTCTCATTTGGAAGATGATGGGGCTGAGCCCACTGAGGGGAAGTGATGGGTCCCAGGTCACCCAGTGTGTCGACCAGCTAGCTGGTCCTCTGGGCCTGAGCTCCCCTCCACTGTGCAGGGGGTAAGGGAGTGGCCTCAAAGCTCAGCCTCTCTTTTCCCACAGGCCAAGGGACGCCTTGGGCAAGTCCCTTGGCCTCTACGGAACCTCAGGTTCTTCATCTGCAAAATGAGGACACTGAGGGGTTTATAGAGGGTTGTTGTGATGATTTAATGGGCCACCTGGAAGAAAGGATGTAGCACAGTGAGCAGGGGCTGGCGTTGAGTGGACATTTGAGAGGCAGTAGCTAATATAACGGTGCCCTCACCATGAGCTGCTGTCGTGTTCAATGGGCCTGAGGAAAAGCCATCAGAGGGCCCCAGAACCAAGGCTTTTGACCTGGCCACAGCTGGTAGGTACCCAACCCCTTCTCTATCTTCCAAGTCTAGGAATCAGGCTACACTGAGGGTGGCTTGGGGATGGAATGGGAGCCTGTCAGAAAGCAAGAGGTGAGGAGAGCTGGTGGGCATCTGGAGAAGGCACAACCCCGGCTGAGCCCATTCAGTGCTCCCTTTAGCTTTCGTCTGCCCAAGGCAACAAGCCTCTGAGGCAGGTCCCTGTAGCCATACTTTTCAGAGGAGGCCCAGAGAGGTTAAGTGACTAGCCCAAGATCACACAGCTTGTGGGTGTGGCTGTGAACGGGACATGTTGATTGGCCTTCCGAGGTGCTGTCAAGATATTTCTATGAATATACCCGGGCACCATTCCGGGCAAAGAATGGGGCCTGGAAAGTCCTTTGAGAAGACTTAAGGCCTCTCTCGAGGCTCTATGCTGATGCTAGAGAGAACCCTGTGCTCTGTGGCTTATCCCTAAACCCTTTCTCTTGGCCTCTGGAATGTGTTTTCCTTCTCACATTTGCATATGGGCGGGTAGGTCTGGCTGGGGATTCTTGACACTTAAGCAAACAGAGAAGTCACACACTGGAATCCTGACTCAGGAGCCTCTGGGAAGCTGCCAGCTTCCTTAGCCTGACCTGCCTCCCCCACCTTGCCCCCTCCATGCCAGGCCGTGCGTCCCCTCCCCCACTGACCTGGAGGCCAGAATGAAGCCGAGACCCCCAACTTTCTGAACTTGCTTCTTCCCTGGCGCCTACTGACCCTGAATGGAAAGGTCTGGAAAGGGAAGGCGGAGTTTGATCTCAGGGCTTCTGGGAAGTAGGACAGGGGTAGGTGGCGGCCACGGGTACTCACCAGGACTTGGGGGCTGTGCTCCTGGCTGGGGTAGGGGAGCCCGTTGCACCAGGCCTCTGCCGAGAAGCCAGGCAGGAAGGCCTCAGCCTCCCCCACATCCACGGGGATCTCCTCAAAGGTCTCCAGCGCCCCTGGTGTCTTAAAGGAGTGTCCATCGAGGGCCAGGGCGGTCTGGGCCTCAGGGAAGACGTCCTCATGGAAATGCCGCTTGTATGGGTGGAAAGGGCCATGGCCGCCCTTGAGGAAGCGCCCAGGGCTGCTTGCGGGGCCCTCCTCAAACCCGAAGCTGGTGAACTTGTCTGAGGGTGAGAGCCGGAAGGGGCCCGGGCCAGCACCGGCTGGGCAGTGGACTTGCTCAGGGCCAGGTGATGCGATGCTGGGGCTCTGTGGGGGCAGCGAGGATGCCCTCTCTGGGGGGCCGTCGGGCACAAATGGTGAGCAGCTGAAGCCGGCAAGCTTCTGGGGTGGAGAATGGGTAGAGAGCCTGTGAGTGGAGGCTGGACCAGGACGCTGCTCTATGCTAGGGTAAAGGGGTCTATGGCTGAGCCCTGGGGGCCCCCAAAGGATGGAGGAGATATAGCCTGCCTTTGGAAACCCTAGTCTGTGAGGGTACACTGCTCCTAGACCTGAGGTGCCCTGAGTCAGATGGATACACAGCCTTGCCCTGGGAAAGCCCCAGGCTGGAAGGATAAGCAGAGGCCTCTATCTGAACACTTCCGGATCTTTGGAGTCACTGGGTACTTGTTGGCTGGTGGAAGAGACAAGGCAGACCCCAGGAGGTCCCTGGGGATGGGGCTTAGGTGCCAGGTACTTACGTTCTGTGGGGCAGGAGAGCCTGGGAGGCCCGGAGCCTGCATGAGGTCCCCCTGGGGCTCGCCCTCCAGTCTGGCGGGGCCGGGTAGCGTGGCGTCAGACTGCGGCGGGAGTAGCGACACCATCACCCAGTCCTGGCCTCGAAGAAAGCCGGCTGTGATGAGAGTGAGGACCAGGGTCCTGGGGTGACCGATCCCAAGTTCGCCACCGCCACTCCCACCCCCATCCCTGGGCTGGGGCCCTGACTCCAGCCAGACACCTGTGAGACAGAGACAGATAGACAGAGGATAGACAGACAAAGCGAGAGAACATCAGAGACAGAAAGGAGCGGATAAACGAGAGACAGAGGAAGAAAGCGCAGAGAGGAGACTGGTGGAGATGGAACAAAAACACGCCAGGTAGGAAACCCCCCGCCCCCCAGCGCCAGGGGGGACAGTTGGCTGCTCTGGGGCTCAGTGGCAGATAGTTTCCTGGAGACCCTGCCTATGGCCCCTGTCTCCCCAGTGTGGGACTGGGCTAGGTGACCATGGCCAGCAGTCTCTGCTCAGTGACTGAGCAAGCGGGGGGGGGGGGTACTGAGAGAAGGGGGAGCTGGAGAGAGTGGGTCAAGCCCAGGCCGAGAGTGGGAGTGACCTTCACGCTGCAGGTGACCTAGACCTCCATAGAGGCTGGGCCTGTGGTGCCATTGCAGGGGCCGGCATGGCCCTGAAAGTGTCAAGTGCCACCGGGGACTTGAGGTGACCCCATTGCCTCGTGGCCCTGTGAGCCTGGCATGGCACTGGGCTGCCACCACTGGCCCACTGTGCAATGTCTGGCCAGTGCTGTTTTCTCCTACCTCCTCCAAACTGCATCTCATACCTGCGACCTTGTGCAGGCCATTGCCCTCCTCCCCCGCCTTTTAAAAATATTTTATTTTTAAATAATTTTGACACCCAGTGTGGGGCTCGAACTCACAGCTCTGAGATCAAGAGTCACATTCTCTACTGACTGGGCCGGCCAGGTGCCCTAGGCCACTGCCCTTTCTGAGCTTTGGTTTCACCATTTGAAAAAGTAGGGGCTTGTGCTGCATGATAGCCGAGGGCTCTTTCTGCTCGGAGTTTCTAGAATCCCAGCGCTATGTCCTTGGCACAGCCCAGAGGCTGGGAGGGCTCGGCTCCAAGCCTTTCCTTGCTCTCTGTGTCACGGGAGCTCTCTGAGCTTCAAAACCATCATCTACAAAACACGGAGAGAGGGAGGGCCTCCCACGTGGCTATGCCGAAGTAAATGAAATCGTGCCTAAGAAGCACTTAGCACAGTACCTAGCACATCGTAAGCACTCAGTAGCTCTCATAATTAACATCATTATTAGTACGGCCTTACTATTATCATCCTCAGCTCTTTGCCTTCCTTCTCCACCACCTGCAAAGGGCATTTCCTCTTGAATGTACTCCTCTTTGCCAAGTAGTCTCTGATAAAGGAGTCTCTGATAAAGGCTGTCATTTGCGGAGGGCCTATTCTGGGCTAGCTGGTGCGTAAACAGTTTGGAGAATTTTCTCACTGGTTTGTCAGAACAAACTTGTAAGGAAGGTACATCATTAACCTTGCTCTACTGATATGGAAACTGAGGCTCAGGGGGCTTACCTGACTTGCCCAAATCACATAGCTAGTCCTTAATAGATTAAGGATTCGAACCCAGGGACACCTGGTTGGCTCAGTCGGTTAAGCATCCGATGTTGGCTCAGGTCATGATCTCGCAGTCTGTGAGTTCGAGCCCTGCATCGGGCTCTGTGCTGACAGCTCAGAGCCTGGAGCCTGCTTTGGATTCTGTGTCTCCCTGTCTCTCCGCCCCTTCCCCTCTCTCTCTCAAAAATAAATAAACATTAAAAAAAAATTTAAGCTTTCGAACCTAGATTTGTTCGACTCTGGAGGCTGTACTCTTGCGGTTTCTTCATTTGATGGGGGTCAGAGTGGATGTGGGCTAAACTGGGGGGTCAAGCAACAAGAAACCTGTGAGGTTTACACGTACCCCTCCTATCCAAGACCTCTGCCAAGCAGATCAGGATAACTGCACTTCCCAGGCCATGCTCTCCTGGGAGCTCTGGTAGGGAGGGATGGCCTTGGTGGCCCCATGATGCCCAGCCTAGGGTTGGCACACCTTTGGGGAATAAATGACCTCCTCTCTTTGACTGGGGGTAACGGGGATTAGGAAGGGAGGGCATTTGCCCAAAGTCCCTCAGGAGATCAGTGACAGAGGAGATCAGTAGCTGGGGTCCAGGTGGGGGCCTGGTGGGAGGCTCTCCCGCCCCCTCAAGAGTCTCTACTGCCCCTTCTCCATGTCCCGGCACCCTCTCACTCGGCAATGCTAAATGTGGCGTGACCAGGAAAGCGCCGAGCTGGCCGTAACCGGACACCACAGTGGAGCAGGCAGGGGGCCCAAGGTGCAGGGCGGCCCATCTCCGGCTCCGCATGACCGCAGGCCTGGCCTCGGCTCCCGGGACAGCTCTGGGACAGCTGGGGCCTGCCTGCCACGCCTGGATCTGGCCCAGAGCTGCTTTCCCAAGCTGTTCTCCAGCACCTCAGGGGCAAGGCCCGGGGCCTCTGTCCGCCCCTCCCCTCCCCCCTCCCCCCCCAGGTCTCAGGCTTTGTAACCCGTGGGGCAGTGGTCGCTCCCCTCTCCAGAGGCAGAACCGTATGTGGTTCTAACGGGGTTAGATTTGGTCTGTCTGGCCTGAGTTTGAGTCCCAGCTGTGTCACTCTGAAAAAACTGTGTAACTCTTTGTATCTTGCTCCTCTGGTAAATGGAGCTTGCGGACCTATCTCACAGGGTCCTCATGACACTTAAGAGAGATGATGCGGGTCAGATGCCCGGCACATAGAACGTGCTCAAGGACATACGTCAAGTGTGGCTGTGGCTTCTGACCCCAGACCCTGGCTTCCCCAATGGTCTCGCTGCTTTAGGCCTGGCGGGCCTTAGGGAGATGGGCTGATGACCCCCAGGCGGCGGCTGCCCTTACCTTCTGAGACATGAACCTGAAGGGGCCTCACTGAGCCCCAGCTTGGGCTGCACCTCCTGCTGAGGGTCCGGCCTTCCCAGAAGGACCCCTGCGGTGGCGGCTGCCTCACCCCGACCCTTGTACCAGCCTCTGTGCCCCAGGACATTATCTATAGCCCCAGGTGACTTCCTGCATTTCAGAGGCCCTAACTGAAGTTCACAGCTTTTATTCCTGCGCGCCCCCCCCCATCCCCACCCTCCGCCTCCAGGCCCCCAGGGACAGGATTAAAACTAAGGAGTCCAGACAGAGCTAGAGGCCCACCCCTCTGTTTGGACAGAAGATACAGAAGTCCTTGAATGGTCCTCAGTGCGGGGCTTCCTCTGGGTTGTTTTTATAAGGGACGGCCCCTGATTCGGGGGCACCCCCTTGGTCGCCTCAGCCCAGTCTCTGTTTAATGAATAAGGAATGGAGGGCCAGAGAAAAGGTTCAGTGACATGCCTAAGACCACACAGCCTCTACCAACTGCATTCAAAAGGGCCCTCCTGCCTCAGGGGCTGAGCATGGGGCTCTGATTGGTGTATATGAGCACAGAGATGGGCTCATTGTGGGGAGGGGGTGAGGTTGCCTTGGTCCCTGACCCCTCCCTGGGATAGCCAGCGGCACCCCTGAAGTTGGACGGTCTAGTTCAAAAGCTCTAGAGGCAGGATCGGGTGTGAGTCCAGTAACTGTGGGACTTTGGTTGACCAAGTTGCTTAATCTTCCCTGGGCCTCAGTTTCCTCATCTGTAAAAGAGGGCTAATAATACGTACCTCTCTGGAGGATTAGATGAAATATTGCTTGTAAATAGCTTAATGCATAGTACATGCTCAATAAATAATAGCTATTATTAATAATTAGCAGTGGGACAGAGTTAATTTAAAGCATGAGCGGGGGTGGGGGAGGTGGGGCGGGGGAGGGAGAACAGAGGGAACTCCTCTTTCCTGCCTCCCACCTCCATCTCCATGACATCATCCTCTGGCATTGGCAGAGGCTAAACCTCCCTCCTCTTGACTCTCCGGCCTCAGAGATCATTCCGGCTATTCCCCTGTGGTAGAGCTATGCCTGCAGAAACTCCCAGGGAAGGTGGGAGGCAGAGGGTTACTCTATTGCTTTGGATCCCTCAGGAGGCTTTCCTAATGGCACCAGTGTCCTGAGGGAGGGAACTTTGTTTTTAATGTTTATTCATTTTTTGAGAGAGAGAAGGGGCAGAGAGAGAGAGGGAGACACAGAATCCGAAGCAGGCTCCAGGCTCAGAGCTGTCAGCCCAGCTGACGCAGGGCTCGAACCCGCAAACCACGAGATCATGACCTGAGCTGAAATCAGACGCTTAACCGACGGAGCCAACCAGGCACCCCCAGAGGGAATTTTTCACTGAAGTCTAACCTCTATCCTATCTGCTTCTGTTCCAAGATGCAGGATGGGATGTGTGTGTGTGCAAATATCAGCAAACCAGTGTGGGAAGTCCAGTCAGCTTTCTTCCTTTCTCAGATCCCAGGCGCTCCCATGACCCTGCTACTTAGGGAGGGCTTCCCCACCCCACAGCCTGCCCCCTTCCTGGGCTGGAGCTAGGCCTGGCCTCTCAGTGGTGGACTGTGCCCTGGGGTCCCTTCGACCGTGTCGACCGTGTAGACGAGCATCCTCACAACCCTACATCTATAAAGCACTCTGCAGCTTACCAAGCACTTGTATCTATCTGTTATCTCATTTCATTCTCCCGTTGCCCTAGAGGGTAACAAACAGCGGTGTACCGGCGACAGCTACTCTGGGTTTGCAAGGGTCACCTGTGCCCACTTACTTCCAGCTCCTGGTTCAGTCAAATGAGCCCAAATTGGCCATCGTGTAAGTATTTATCCATGGAAATTAGCAACCGCTAGAAATCAGAGCCTTTTTTTTTTTTTTTTTTTGAGAGCTGGTTAGGAACATCGAACATCGATCAGCACACCACCAGTAGGGGACCAAGGTCATTAACCCCATTTTTCAGAGGAGAAAATCGAGGCCCAGAGAGGGGAAGTGACCTGCCCAGTGCCACACAGCTAAAGCTGAAAATCACATCTCCTGATTCTCAGGCCTCCGGCGCCCCCACCATACCCCCAGACACACACACTCCTGAGGTGCAACCCTGGCAAAACATTAGCCGAAGACCATTTCAGTATCTGGGCATTCTGTCTGCCCTCTGCTCTCTGAACTACCTCTCTTCTGTCCATCACCCTTGGAGAGTAGGAGGGCACAGGTGGGGATGGAAGAAACAGACTTGGTCTTCTCTGGAGTCAAAGGGAAGCCAGAGCACAGTCCTTGCTCCCTAACCTGAGTCAGGAGCACGATGGTAAGAAATTCCCCAGAAGGGGGGGCGCCTGGATGGTTCGATCAGTTAAGCGCCCAACGCTTGATCTAGATCTCTGTTCAGGTCATGATCTCAAGGCTCCGTGAGTGCGAGCCCTGCCTCTAGCTCTGTGCTGATGGTGCGGAGCCTGCTTGGGATTCTTTTTTTTTTTAATGTTTACTTATTTTTGAGAGAGAGACACACACACAGAGTGCAAGTGGGGGAGGGGCAGAGAGAGAGGGAGACACAGAATCTGAAGCAGGCTCCAAGCTCTGAGCTGTCAGCACAGAGCCGGAGGTGGGGCTCGAACCCACAAACTGTGAGATCATAACCTGAGCCGAAGTCAGATGCTTAACTGCCTGAGCCACCCAGTCTCCTTCTCCTTCTCTCTGCCCCTCCCCTGCTCTTGCACTATCTCTCTCTCTCTCTCAAAATAGATAAATAAACTTAAAAGAAAAGTGCCCAGAAGGCATGACAAGAGGATCAACAAGGAATATCACTGAATCCTTGCTCTGTGCTCTTCTCACAGACAGCCGTGCCCTGTGCTCCCTCTCCTGAGCACATCTTCCCACCTCCGAGACCCTTTTTCTAGTGCTTTAGGACTCAGCAGAAGGGGGTGGGGGCTGAGGGACACCCTGTTTGCTGGTTGTGTGACCTTGGGCAAGTGGCATCCTCTTTCTGTACCTTTGTTCTCTTACAAGTACAATGAAAAGGGACCATTTGCATCTGAAGACGCAGAGAGGGTCCTATGGAAGTGACTATGCCCACAAAGCTGTCAACTGGGCCCTCACCCCTGGCCTGCCTTCAGGAGGGACCTCCCTGAGGAAAGCCTCAACGGGATCCGGCATAGCTGGGCAAATTATGATACCCCAGAAGAGTGTCATCTTCCTCATTTTGTAGATGAGGAAACAGGCTCCAAGAGGTTACCCTGACTCGCCCCAGTTCCCGCAGCTGTCAAATCATGGTCCCCAGCATTCAGACACAGGTCTCAAGGCCAGTGCGCCTACCCACTGTACTATCCGAAACACCTGAGCCTCCTTGCTCACCCCTGGGAGCCAGAGTGGCGGGTCGGGGGCAGTGATGGAGGTTTCCTGGGGAGGGTCTGTCCCTGGGCCCTCTGTGGGCAGCTGAGTCACAGAAGACACCGAGGGCCCTGACTGGGCTCTCTCCACACTCCCTCCCACCGGGCAGCCTCCTACCCGCCCTTTATGAGCGAGGTGGAGACGGGCGCAGTTCCGCCTTAATGGTTTCTGTCACCGGCTGCGGCAGCATGTTTTATGAGGGGTGGGGCCCGTGCCCAGTGCTGCCTGTGGCCCCACCCGGGGCTCCGCCCGCCCAGGTACTGGGAGGGGGCCCCTGGAGCAGCTCAGCAATTACCTAGTTGGGGCTGGCAGTGGAGGGCCCGGGGCCCTGCTCCTGAGGCTCGAGCACCCCAGGACACTGGGAGTCTGAGTGGGCCAACAAGGAAGAAGTTTCTAGATCCTCTCATCCCATCAAGATTGGGGGTTCTGAAGCCAACATTCTGGCCCCTCTGGCTCTTCATCCTGCTTCAGTTTCAGGAAAAGGGTCAGCGGCCCCTGCCTTCAGATCTGTTTAAAGTGCTTTGAGAAGCAGCTCCGGGCAGAAGAGGAAGGGGGGTGGAGTGCGGAAGAACAAAGTGAGAAGAGCAATCATGTCCCCCATGTGATGCTTTCCTCAAATCTGAGACACCTGCGGCTGAGCCATTCCCATCCCCCAAAGCAGAGCTCACCCAAAGCCACCTTGGCCATCCCCTGCTTCTGGAAGTAGGCTGGTCCTAGAGTATCACTCGGCATGCCCATCCCGAAAAAGCACTTGAGCCACCTTCCGTGTCTGGGGCTGCCCTGGAAGTTCTTCCAGACATCTGACCTTAATCTCCCATGTCATCTTAGTCCTCCTGCTCTGTTCTTCCTGGCACCGACCTGGCACCGACCACAGCCTTGCTGTGGATGCCTGACTCCAACAGTTTCCTGTTTTCCCACTCGCCTTTGCCCTGCACCCCTTCCTTTCCACCATCCCTGGCCACCTCTCAACAGCTTCCCGTCTCCCCAGCCCGTCCCCAGCCCCTGCCACCCAGCTCTCATCCCAGAGGAGCTGAATCCAAGCACTCACAGTGGGCTCTGGGCCATGGCCACCATCACGGCTTCGGGGAGTCATGGAGCCCAGCGACACGTCGGCAGCCTCCATCGAGGTATAAATACTCCCACATGCCTGGACCGGCCCCCTGCCTGAGGGCTGGGGCGGGGCTGCCTCCCCAGGCCTGGCAGGCAGGTCACATGCCCCATAAATGCCACAGGACCACAGGCCCTTCCTAGCAGCCCTGGCGAGACCAACTGGGGCTTGACCTTTCTGGATAGATGAACGATGGATAGATGCATAGATAGGTGGATAGATGGAAGGATGGATGTTAGAGTGGACAGATCAATGGATGGACAGATTGATGGATGGACCAATGACTGGATGGAAAGCTGGATAGGTGGATAGATGGACAGATGGACAGACAGGTGGATGAATGGACAGGGGACAGATTGATAGGTGTCCTTGAGCTGCCTGTGGGTGTTCATTGGTAGATGGGAAATAAGGGATGCTTGGTTTTAAAGAAATAAGAAATACTACCCCTCAGGCTCCCATCCATCCCCTTCTGAGACGCACTTCCCAGGATCCCTTTTCTCCTAGAAAAGACTGGCCACCTAGTCTGAGGGATTGGCTCTACTGGGTCTCCCTTTTCTTCGGATGCCCCTTTCCAGAGACCTCTCACCTAAATACCCCAGCCCCCAGAGGTCTTTTGGTCTTACTCTTGGGGATCATTCTTGGATGCCTTTTCCTCCCTCATGCCTACTCTAGACTCCAGGCTCTGAGGCTGTGAGCCCACCTCCAGATCTTGCTCCCAGAAGCAAGGTCAGCTTACCCTCCAAGTTAGCAGGAGGAGAGGGAAGCAAAATTCTCAATTTAAGAACATGAGCCCCTTAGATGGGCAACTTAGGGAGAAGGTGTCCCTCACCCCCTACCTTCCCCAGAGGTTTTAAAAAGCATGATTGGGTCTGATGGTGAGAACAGGCTTGACAAGGGACTTGTCGGTAGACAAAGTGACCCAGAACCATTGGCGGCTTGACTAGAGAGCTAGGTTCCTGGAGGGTGGGGACTTATTGCTGTTTAATCCCCCCAGGGGCACAGTGTGCAGAGAGCAGTGGTCTGAGGCCTTAGACTCTGATTTCCAGAGAAGCAAGTTCCTTCCAGTTCTCAGTGACCAGCCATGGAAGGGACCAAAGAGTAGGGGTGAGGTGGGGAGTGATGGAAAGAACAGGAGGATTTTCCACCAATTATGAAATATGGCCTCATTCTCCCTTACAACAAGCTTCCTCCAGCCATGTCGTCTGTGGGGAGGTAGAGGAGTGGGCTGGGGGATGGGACCACACTGCTTGCCTCTGAGCACCCATTAGCTCTATAGTCCTGTGTCCAGAAGTCCTGCCCCCAGCATGAAGTCCCTCAGCTGAAACTGTGGTCCTTCCCCTGTGGGCTGCATTGATAACTGGCTTCGGAGTTGATTTGCTGTGGTATGATTGGCAGTTGAAGATTTGAGCTATGACACCAATAAGGATGACTGCAGCCTTGTTTTACCTCCTTCCCTAGTCTGGCATTTAGCATCTCATAAGCGCCATCATCCTTATGATCAAGGGCCCCAGAAGTGTCCTTTTCCCAGCTCTGCCCTCAGCATTGGCTAGTGGGGGAGAGAATCTCATTTCCTCCTTTATTAAATGGTCTCATCTTTGCCCTGCGTACCTCACCTGGCTATCCTGGGGACGGAGTGAGAACCAGGAAATAAAAATGCCCAAAGGAAGATGAACTGACCCCATCTTTTATGGTGCTCCTGCGTCCTCCCCTGAGATTCTGGCCCCATGTAATTTCGGGAAAAAGCTGAGATCTTTTCCCTTCAACTATTTGCCCTTCCCAGGGTGTTTGTTCCCTATAGGGGGTGGTCAAGAGTGCTTACACCCACATGGGACTCTCTTCTGTCAGTGCAGAGCCTGCCTTGGATCCTCTGTTTCCCTCTTTCTCTGCCCCTTCCTGCTCACGTGCTCTCTCTCTCTCTCAAAAAAAAAAAAAAAAAACTTAAAAAAAAAACAAAGTATAGGAGCCCCTGGGTGGCTCAGTCAGTTAAGCATCCAACTTCGGCTCTGGTCATGATCTCATGGTTCATGGGTTTGAGCCCTGCATCGCGCTCTCTGCTATCAGTGGGGAGCCTGCTTCGGATCAACTGTCTCTCCCTCCCTCTTTGCCCTTCCCCTGTTCACACTCTCTTTCTCTCTCTCTCTCTCTCTCAAAAAATAAACTTACAAAAAAAGGAGTGCTCACATCCAGCTGATGGCCCTCTCTTTGCCTGCCCACCCTAGTGGGGGGTCAGGATCCCGTCATCCCTTAGGTCAGGGGCCTCGTGTGCTCTGTACATATTGTTTCTGGAAGCCCTGCTCATTATTACCAGTCTATCATTAGGGGTATTAATTCTGCCACCACTACCAATAATACAGATCTAGTACCAGACAAATACATACTGTGCAGCCCCTCCCCCCACACCATCCTGAGCACATGCGAGCACATATAAGGCAGGCAGTAAACTACGTGCTTGAATTTACTGAACTGGGGTGAAAAGAGCACTGGGAGGCCCTCCCCCCCACCAGTCCCTCTATATTTGACAGATAGGGAAACTGAAGGGATTGTGAAGGGGATTGTTCTCTGCTCTGTAGGTACCTGGGCACCAGCCCTTCCTCCAGGCACCTGGGCTGAACAAAGCTGGCTGAGTGCCTCCTCATTCTCTTGCCCATCTGAGGAGAAGAATGTGGAGAAGCGGCATGTTCTGGGGGGTGTTTCCCCAAGCCCATCTCCAGCCCCCACCTTTCTCCCCCTGAGCACCTCCAGGTCCCCCTGGGCTTGGCATGGTCATCCCTAAGAACTTTCTCTCCAAAACCCTTCACGCCTCAGAGATTGGGCATGCTCATGGGAAGGCTCAGAGAGGCCGAGGCTCCTCTCCAAAACCACATGCTCTGTGGGGCTCCAGGAACCCCTCCCAGAAGGAGCTGGGGACATCTCCGACAGTGGACACTTCTGCTCTGTCTCTGCTAAGATCACTCTGGTTCTGCTAAGTGGAGTCTGCTAATTGGGTTTTCTGAGCATGGTGGTGTGTGTGTGTGTGTGTGTGTGTGTGTCCTTGAGCACATCTTATGCCTTGGCTGGTATGGTCTGGGACATGGCTATGGAATTTACAAGTGTAGGTGGAATCTCCAACTGTCTCCGGGCGATCCAGTTCTAGGGACACGCCCCATTCTAGGTGTGTGTGTGTGTGTGTGTGTGTGTGTGTGTGTGTGTGTGTGTGATGGTGCCCCAGCCAGCTGTAGTTTGTTAGAAGCAGTAGTTTTAGGCTAGAGGAGCAGGGCTTGAAGCTGACTGATCATGCATCTTCCCCTGAGCATGGGGTGGAGGTTCAGGCCAGACCTCCCAGTGGGTTCCTTTGTTGCATCTCGAGGGGTGCCCACTCCTGGAGCTTCCAGAGGAACTGTGAGAGCAAGGGTTCCCTTTTCTCTCTGACTCACAGCTGGCTCTCGAGTCAAGTTCCTTGAGCGATCACGATTCAGCTAATTCTCTCCCCGGCCCCATTAATCTGAGCTGACTAAGCAGGAGCCACCAGCATGGGGATGCTCACGACAGCAGTCATTCTTAAACAACCCCGCAGGCCTTCTTGCTTCAGCTTCTGGCCATTTCCCTGCTTTGGGCCTGGCCATGCCTACTTAGATCGGTTACACTTATAGCCCCCCAAGAAAGGTTGCCACTGCCTCTCTTTGGGGCCATCTGGCATGTCACTCCATCTTCCCCCTCCATCTGCCGCCCACCTCAGGGTGGAGAAGTCCACCTGGACATCAGACCTCAATTTGTCTTATTGCATTTGATCTCATTTTTACTGTTTGGCCAACATCCGGCCTTAAAGGCCTGGATAGGATCAGGAAGTAGAGAGGGCATCTCCAGGGATGACCCCATCCAGTCCACTTTGTTCTAGTGGCATTGCTCTGGGCTTTTCCTGAGCACTGGGAATGTGGAGGACATAGCAGGACATAGTAGGGATGATGATGAGGGGTGTGGGACTCTGAGGAGGATTTCTGGGGTTTGGAGAAATCCATTCTGGGGAAGTGGGGATGGAAGATGGGTTTGGGGATGAGGGTGGAGGTGGGGCTGAGGAGGTGAGGTAGAGCCAGAAGAGAGGGATGGGGTTGTGGAGATGGAGGTGAACCTGGGGGTGTGGATGGGAATAGAATTGGGTTGTAGAAGGAGATAGGATGGAGGGGAGGGGTTAGGGATGGGCTGAGGTCTGAGGTTGGAGATGGGCACAGGGATGGAGGAAAGGGCAATAAACTGGAAAGACCAAAATTATTCAGGGACGTTTGATACTTTGAAATGCACTCTCCTAGAGGTCATCCTGTCATTTCCCTGCTCCCGGGCATGTCGCCAGCCCAACCGCACCCATCCCAGATCAATGACTGCCTCTCCACTCAGGAAATCACCTCCTGTGGTCACACAGTCCAGCTCAACTCAATTTATGATACTGAAGCATGTCATGAAGTCTTATGTCAATCTGGGGTTGTTGGACCCCCCACCCCCACCCCTGCAGGCCTAGTGGGGATGACGATGGCAGGCTGTGACTGGAAAGGAAAGAGGGGAGGGCATACCTTTGGGACCCCTGTCCTTTGCATCCCTCTGTTGTGGGGGAATAATGGGAAGTGTGTGGAGTGGATCCCAACTGCCCCAGCTCATGAGAGTATGGAGGTGGAGGGACCATTACAGGGGCAATGGACATGGGGCCTTCCTTCTGTCCCTTCCTGTACACAAGGTCTCAGGAAATTTCAATGTGACTTAGTAACAGTCTCTGGCTATAGGTGTGAGCCCTATGCAGGCAGTGGTATTCTGCTGACCCCTGAAGACTCAAGCTGGGGGGAGGAAGTTAGACATCAGGAAGGATTTCCTGGCTGGGGAGGATGGACAGAGCCCATGGGAAGGGTGCTGTGTTGCTTTCTTAGAGGGAAGATGGGAGTTAAAGAAAAAGGCTCTCCCTGACACCAGCCGGCCACAACTTCCCAGAAGGCACACGGCTCCAGTGGGCTTTACCCTCGTCTTTAACTTTCCCGAGCCTCCTCCCTCTCTCACAAGGAATGGTGAAGACTGTTGGTAAGGGGGTGATGTGGGCTTGGTGTGGGGATGAGACAAAGGTGGAGGCGGGGACGGGTCCTGCCCTCCTTCCCGAGAACAGAATGGAGAGGATTCTGGGGCTCTCTGAGCCCCTGGGAAATAAAGTCCTCTGAGAACTCCCTGGCATTCCCGGGAGAACAGGTTCCTGGCCCTGGGAGGTGAGTGAGGCGCCGGGCCTGGGGGGGCAGCATGCCTCAGCAGGCCCTGGAGCCCGAGCTCAGCTCCACGCGCAGGCAGAGGCAGGGGTGGGGCGGGGCGGGGAGGATGAACGCCACTCCCCATGGCACCGTCGCCCCTGAGGATCCCGAGCCTCCCCAGCCCCAGCCTGACTGTGGCCCTGCCTGGGCCTCCACATGGGAGAGGGTCCAAGACAGGCGGTGCTGCCCCCTCAACCCCTACATCAGTTGGGGATGGTCCCCTACCGTAGCCCGCGTCCTGGGGGTCAGGGAATGACCAATGTGGTAAAAGGGCCTGAGTCAGGCCCTGCGGGGACAGGGCTGGAGTGCCATGCCACCCCCCTCCGCCACTATACCCTCCAGTTCAGCCCAGAGGAGCTGGGTTTCATCAGTGGGGGAAGGCCAAGGGTACGGGTCAAGCAGAGCTGGACTCGGCGGGAGTGGAGACTTCATGACTTCTCGGGAGCGTCCTCCCTCCTGCAGGATTAGCAAAGTGAGGAGGCCGGCAGGGGGAATGAGTGATATAGAGGCAGGGAGAGGGATGAGGTGACTTCCCTGGGGTGGGCTGTCTTCCCCTGGGTCCTTTCCAACCAGCCAGCCGTGGCTGGCCACGGGACACACACAAACATACCCTCCACACCTCTGGGTGTAGAGAGAAGAGCAAACATGCCCACTTGTTAGAGTCCATACTTTATCTAACTTGCTTCTTTGAATACTTAGGGAGGACCTGGGGGACTCCCTGGGGAATGCCAGAAGCTTACCTGCTTTGGGGAGGGGGTAGGGAGAAGCCCTGAGAGCCAGTGGGGGCTTCCTGCCACTCTCAAGCCATTTCCCTAAGCGCCTTTGCTTCCCAGACTTCCAATTCTAGGTTTCAAGGGTCCTAGAGCTGCCTGACTATTCTAGGTCTGCTCCCTGGGCTTCCTGATTTCAGAAGTCCTGATGGAGAGACGTATTCCTAGCCCTCCCGGGGATTCTGCCTTGAGCTCAGCATCAGGAACCGGCCACAGCACCTGTTTGCCACCTGTCTGCTTCTCCACCAGGTGTGCCATCTCCTGCCTGCACCCCAGGCCTCCCTGGAGCCCCCAGGCATCTAGACCCCAGCCCAGGCAGCCCAGAGATGTTGAGCGACTTCTTGATCCACACCCCCCCTCTCCCCCGCACCATCCAGCCCCCGGAGCTGGGTTTCCCCTCTCTCTCCCACAGAAAGCCACTAACGTTGGGAATCTGCCTCCCTGTCTTTCAGCTCTAGTTTTCCAGTTCTAGCATTGCCAAGCCCTCATTTTCTCCCAGCATGGGGTGGCCAAGCCCAAGCCTCTCCAAACACAGAGCCACACACAACATCCAACAAAACACCGGAATGAAAAGCCCTCCTACGGCAAGCAGGGTTGGAGTTGGACGGCCTAGGACAGGGACAAGAGGGAGGACCATGAGGGGGTCCTCCTTGGCCTCCAGGCACTCACCCCGCTTCCTGAGTCTCCCTTGAGCTGCAGTGAGAAGATGGGGAGCACCCAGGGGCTCCCAGTCTCTTCCAGGGCCCGTTAAAAAGGCAAACCCCCACCCCATGCTCTGGCCCAGCCCTGCTGGCCTCCACGGCCGACTTGGGACGGGTCTCCTCTTTCTTACCTGCTCAGTGAAGCAGGTCGGCGTGGGGGCCCGGGTCTGGGGGGCCAGGAGCTCCGTCCGCCTGTCAGTCCGTCAGCGTGGCCGTCCTGGGTCTGTGCTGACATCAGGTGAGGGGAGGCAGCTGCTGGGTGAGCCAATAATTATGATATCAGCTTCCCCTTGCCCCGAGGGGCTGCTGCCAAAATGGGGAGAAGAGCAAGGTGACTAAGAAGCTAGTTTGCTCCTTGGCTCTTGTTTGACAGGTACCAGCTCCTGCTCCCGCCCCAGCCGCACCCCGGCTCCCCCCAACCCCTCCCTTCTCCTGGGCCAGCCCTGGCCCCCAGTCTCTGCCAGCGGGCACGGCCTGTGGCCTGCAGAGGAGGGGGTTGTCCCATGGCCCCCGCCCGCACCCCAGAAGGGGGATGTCAGCCCTCATGGGGTGGGGCACAGGCCTGTCGGGACATGCACACGTGTGTCAGGAGAGCTGGGCCACCACATGTGTGTTCACGGAGCCTGCAAAGGGATTCCAGGGAGCAGCTCTGAGTGGCAGCCCAGGGTTCTCTGCGGCCTGATGTGGACAGGCAAGGATTGTGACCCCTCAAGCGCCAGGTGCAAGCACAGAGGTGCAGGGAGCTGTCTGTCCATGGGGTCCATCCATCTGTCTGTCTCTCCAGTCCCTCTGATACCTGCAGGGTGTCTCCTGGTGTGTGTGGGCGTGTGCGGGTGTGTGCACCTACATGAGTCTGTGTCTGTGACTCCCTCCATGTGTCTGTGGGCACGTGAGTCTTTCCATGTGCCTGTATATTCGTTGCTCAGGGCAGTGTGCCCCTGCAGCTACGTCTTCCCCACGTCTGTGTGTAGGTCTGTCACCCTATGGCCTATGTCTACATCTTCTCGAAGGCCATCTGTGTCTGTGCACATGTCTGTGCTCTGGGTCAGAGGTCTTGCTCTGGGTGCGTAGCTGTGTGTCTGTGCAGGTGGGGATGGGCGTCCCTTGGTCAGAGTGGAGTGCCTCGTGAGCATCGGGAATTGGTCCCCAATCCCCCCACCCCCCAGACCCAGGCCTGTGGCCTGTTGTCTCTTGCTCCCTGACAGCCCTCCCTGCTTCTGCCTCCGATCCTGCCCCACCCCCTTCTCACTGCTTCCTTTTTCATCTTCTTTGCCCCACCCCTGTCTCCTGTTCATGGCCATTCTTTCCCTCTGCTCTCTTCCCACTCGTCCTAGCTTCTAAACCCAGTTGTATCTCTTCCTGAAGCTAAAGGCTCCAGGGACCTAGTGGTAGTTCCGCTGCCCAGCGAGTCCTGGGATTTGGCTTCTGGCCTAATCATAGAGAGAGGACAATTCCTCGCCACTTACTCTATCTTATTCCAAGGAGGGAGGTGATGTTAACCTCGGCCGGAGGATGGCGGCCGGGACTGGTGTGGAGTAGACTTAAACATTTAGACACTTTTTGGGACGCCTGGGTGGCTCAGTTGGTTGAGCGGCTGACTTCGGCTCAGGTCATGAACTCAAGGTCTGTGAGTTAGAGCCCTGCGTCGGGCTCAGAGCCTGGAGCCTGCTTCGGATTCTGTGTCTCCCTCTCTCTCTACCCCTCCCCTGCTCACACTCTGCCTCTTTCTATTTCTCAAAAATAAACATTAAAAAAAAAAAAACATTTAGAGACTTCCTGGTCTAGGTAGGGAATGATCATTTCAGAAAAGAGGGTACAGAGGCAGATAATAATGAACCCATCTGTGAGTGAGTGACGGTTAGCTGTGCCATCTTGCATACTTACCACTCGAGCTTCAGTTTCCTCATCTGTTAAGTTATTTATCCATAGAGTTGTTGTGAGGATTAAATATTATGTTTAATGTACCTAGAGCACTCTCTGGTATACAGTAGATGTTCAATAAATGCGTGCCCCCTTGCTCTTCACCAGGCCCAATGGGGCTGGGTGGGAAATGAGGGTTGCTGGTTTGCCCACTGGGATATAGGAGTTGTGTTCTGGGGCTAGGACAGGGGCCCTGACTCAATCCACCTTTCTCTGGGGCTCATGTGAGCAATCACAGCCCTGTTCCCTTAACCTGATAATCAATGAAGCTTCGTAGGGAAAGAGTCGCTGTCAAGACCTTCTAGTGTGTTTGTTAATTGCTCCTTTCTGGTGTATGCTGGGCTAATCGTTACTTTTAATGTTTTTTTAATTTTTATTTTTTTAAGTTTGTTTATTTTGAGAGAGACAGAGACAGTGCAAGTCGGGGAGAGGTAGAGAGAGAGAGGGAAAGAGAGAAAATCCCAAACAGGTTTCATGCTGCCAGCACAGAGCCCGATGTGGGGCTCAAATTCATGAAACCGCAAGATCATGACCTGAGCCGAAATCAAGAGTTGGACACTTAACCGACTGAGCCACCCAGGTGCCCCTTAATGCCTTTAAAAAATGTATTATTTATTTATTTTTTATTTAAGTGTTTATTTATTTATTTTGAGAGAGAGAGAGAGAGAGAGAGAGAGAGAGCATGTGAGTGCAGGGGAGGGGCAGAGAGAGGGAGAGAGAATCCCAAGCAGGCTCCAGCTGTCAGCACAGAGTACAATGTGGGGCTTGAACAGACGAACTGTAAGATCATGACTGGAGCCAAAGTCAAGAGTCAAGATGCTTAACAGACTGAGCCACCCAGGTGCCCCAAATTGTTATTTTTTGACTCATGGGTATGTCCGTTGGGGTAGTCTGGGCACAGAGAAGCATGAAAGTTGTAAATGGGAGGCTGCTGTGAATCAACACTATTCTGAAGGCCCTAACTAGTGCAATAAGATAAGAAAAAGAAATAAGGGACATAAATATGAGAAGGAAAGAGGCAAAACCTTCAAAAATGACAAATGATGTGATTGTTTACTATGGAAATCTTAGAGAATCAGCTGAAAAGCTATTAGAACTAATGAGAGAAGTAAGGTATCAGAATATGTGTTAAGTATAGAAAAACGAAAACCATTTCTATACAGCTAAAACAGCCAAGTGGAAAATAAAAGGAGGCAAAAGATCCTGTTCACAATAGTAACAATAGTATACAGTACCCAGGAATAAACTTGATAAGAAGTCCATAAAGTCGCTTAGAAGAGGGGCACCTGGGTGGCTCATTTGGTTCAGCGTCTGACTCTTGATCTTGGCTCAGATCATGATCCCAGGGTCATGGGACTGAGTCCCACATGGGGCTCTGCACTGAGCATGGAGCCTGCTTAAGATTCTCTCTCTCTCTCCCTCTACCCCTGTTCTAATGCATGTGCTCTCCCTCTCTAAAATAAAATTAAGTAGGGGCACCTGGGTGGCTCAGTCAGTTGAGTGCCTGGCTTCAGCTCAGGTCATGATCTCGCAGTTCATGGGTTTGAGCCCCGCGTCAGACTCTGTGCTGACAGCTAGCTCAGAGCCTGGAGCCTGCTTTGGATTCTATATCTCCCTCTCTCTCTGACCCTCCCCTGCTCACGCTGTCGCTCTCTCAAAAAATAAATAAAACATTGGAAAATAAAAATAAAATAAAATAAAGCATAAAAATCTCTTTGAAGAAAATAGAACTTTAGTGACAGACGTAAAGCCGGAACAAATATAAAGGCAATCATGTTCCTGAATGGAAAGCTCAACATAATATTGTAATGATGTCAGTTCTTCCCTAAATAATCTATAAACTGAATGCAGTTCAAATCGAGTCTAATTTTTCACCCCCTGAACTCGACAAGTTTATTCTAAACTTTGGGGAAGAGTTAGTACATGAGAATAGCTTAGAACTTTTGGAAAAGAAGACTAGTAGGGAGAACTTGCCTTCCAGATTTCAAAATGTTTGATCAGGCTGCTGCAGTTAAAACAGTGTGATTTGGGGGCACCTGGGTGGCTCAATCGGTTGAGCATCCAACTGTTGATTTTGGTTCAGGTCTGGATCTTGCAGTTCATGGGATCAAGCCCTGAATCCAGCTCCATGCTGACAGCATGGATCCTGCTTGGGACTCCCTCTCTCCCTCTCTCTCTGCTCGTCCCCAGCTTGCGTGTGGTTGCTCTCAAAACAAGAAACGAAAAACCAGTGTGATTTTGGCGCAAATTAACAAATAAATTTTTTAAAAACCCTATTTATTTATTTATGTGTTTGTTTTTATGAGAGAGAGACAGAGATTGAGTATGGGCGAGGGAAAGGGGCGGGTGGGGGGGAGAGAGAGAGAGAGAGAAAGAGAGAGAGAGAGAGAGAGAGAGAGAGAGAGAGAAAATCTTAAGCAGCCTCCATGCTCAGTGAGGAGCCTAACTCAGGACTTCATCCCACCACCCTGAGATCATGACCTGAGCCAAAATCAAGAGTCACATTCTCAACTGACTGAGCCATCCAAGCACCCCAACAAATAAATTAATAGAAGATAATAGAGTTCAGAATAAATAGGTATTTGTGAGAATTTGGTATATAATAACAAGGGTTTTAAGCAGCAGCAAAGTTTAAAAAAATTCCATAAATGGACTTGGGATAATGGACTTTCCATTTGAAAGAAATAAAGTTAAATTCTACTTCACAATGTTCATTAAAAAGAAAAATTCAGGCAGAGGGGCACCTAGGTGGTACAGTCAGTTAAGGTCAGCCTAAGTCATGATTTCACAGTTCGTGAGTTTGTGTCCCACATCAGGCTCTGTGTTGATGGTGTGGAGCCTGCTTGAGATTCTGTCTCTCCTTCTCTCTGCCCATCCCCTGCTCGTGCTCACTTTCTCTCTCTCTCTCTCTAAATAAATAAATAAACTTAAAAAAAAAAAGAAATAAACAGTTAAAAAACAAGGCAGATGAAAGATCTAACACAAAATGAAAACCATAACCATAAATTTAAAAAATATAGAAAACATTTGAATAATTATGGAGTAGAGAAGGCATTTTTATTTTTTTTATTTTTATTTTTTTAAACTTTATAGTTTATTGTCAGGTTGGTTTCCATGTAACACCCAGTGCTCTTCCCCGCAAGTGACCTCCACCAAGACCATCACCCCCCATTACCTTTCCCCCTTCCCCTTCCCCCCTCAGTTTGTTTTTCCTCCTTCCCCTCCCCATAGTCCTCAGTTGGGTTTCTCCTGTTAGACCTATGAGTGCAAATATATGGTATCTGTCGAGAAGGCATTTTTAAGCACAGAAGCCATAAAGGAATATGTTGATAGACTTGACAAGGTAAAAATTATAAATTTTATTAGAACAAAATATACCATAAACAAAGCTACAGGATAAAAACAAACAAACAAACAACAACAACAAAACACAGCAACAACAAAACCAGCCTGGAAGAAAGTATTGCACTATATATAATAGACAAAAGATTAATATCCATAATATATAAAGAGCTCCTCTAAATAGATAAAATGATCAGAGAAAAATGGGCCAAGGACATGAGTAAGCAATTCAGAGATAAAATACAAATGGCCAATAAACAAATGAAACAATTTTTAACTTCATTCAAAATCAAGGAAATGCAAGTTAATTCAGGGGCCAAGGGTCCCCGAGGGAATCTGATGAGATGCCAGAGACACTGTGGTTTTCACCTTCTTGCACAATGGAACTCTGCTTTTGATGGTGAGATGAACTTCTTTTTCTTCAGAGCCAGGATCCACCTCTGCCTCAGGAATGGGTGCGGGCTCCCTCTTTCCTTTGGGAAGTACTGCTTCCTCATTGCAGGCAGCCTGGAGTTACAGCAGGAGGCTTGGGAATTCCAGCTTTTTGGACTGAAAGGGGATTTGTGAGGTCTCTCTTCTCACATTCTCCACCTCCAGACAGGACCACCGTCTCCTTCTTTCATCACACCGGCTTCTCAGAGTTCTCTCCTAGACCCAGAAAGTCTGTCTTGCTGTCTAACTCTAGCTGCTGCAGTGTTAGCTCTGCTCCCCTTGGAAGGGACTTGTGTCTGGAGGTTTGGTGCCACACACTTCAGCACCCTCATTTCAGGGCCTGTAGATGTCACTGAACTGGGCTTTGACCTGGATGGACTGTAGCTGGGTGTTTAAACAGACACTGGGGGCTCCTGGGTGGCTCAGTCGGTTGAGCGGCTGACTTCGGCTCAGGTCATGATCTCATGATTTGTGGGTTCGAGCCCGGCGTCAGGGTCTGTGCTGATGCCTCAGAGCCTGGAGCCTGCTTCGGATTCTATCTCCCTCTTTCTCTGCCCCTCCCCCCCCAGTGCTGTCTCTCTCTGTCTCTCAAAAATAAATAAACGTTAAGCAGACAGGGACCAGGGGAAGCTCTTATTCTCTCTGGAGACTGAAGGTCAGAATCAGTTCACTGCCTGCTGGTGAGCTCTGCCCAGGGCTGGGCTGCTTTGAGCCTGTAGCAGCCCTAACTGGGGATGGAAATCCCTGGTGCCAATGTCTGCCATGCTACAGGCTCATGTAAGACTCTGGTGACCCCAGGGAGAAGGACGAGCATGTTTCCACCCTCGGAGGCCCCAGTGTGATAGAGGAGGGACCCCCTCCCTGCACCCCGCATCAGGACTAGCCATCTTCTGTCCACTTCTGTTCATGAGAGCTGGACTCGTCTTCCAAAATGGGTTCCTGAGACTGAGCCTGCCACTTCTCAGGCCTTCCAAGTCTCACTCCGTTGGCACGGAAGACATTTACGAACGTCTGCAGCAGAACTGAGGCTCTGAGGCCCAAGGACCCCATGTCAAAGAAGGGTTGGAGAGATCTGGGGTTAATCCGGATGGGCTTCCTAGGGGAGAGCAGGCAGCTCCTTGGCTGCGGCTGGCGGAGGAGCACTGGCCAGAGTTGTGGAGGACGTGTGGCGGGGGCACCAGGTTAGGAGGTCTGAGCCTGTTCTGGTTGGCTGACCCTCTGGGAAATTCAGGGAGTTTCCAAGCCGAGAGCTTGGTGGGGGGGTTCGGAAGGGAGGGACACAGCTAGAGTCCTGCTGGGTGAGCAGGACAGGCTCTTCCTGGCTAGTCTTAATCCCTCCTGCTTTAGGAGGAAAGGTTGGGGAGGTGGGGAGGAGTAATGCCAGGGTGCGTGTGTGTGTGTGTGTGTGTGTGTGTGTGTGTTCACCAGCATCAGTGTCTGTGGAAGTACAGGTGTCCCTGCGTGTGAGCGTGCAAGTATTTACATTTCTGTGCTCATGCTCACAGGTGCCACTCTGAGTGTGCATGAAGTCTGTGGAGCTGTACTGTGATGCTGGGCATGTCCGTGCCAGAAACTGTGTCCTGATGCGTGTGAACATCTGTGTACTTGTGAGAACACTCAGGTTTGACACTCTATGCACCAGCATCTGTGTTTATGCGGGTGTCTGAGCGACCGTGTGTGTCTGAGTACAGACAGATGTCTGCGACGGGGTCTGTGTGTGTGTTTCTGGGAGTGACTGGGCGTCTGAAGGGCGGAGTAACTCTGCACACACAAGTCTATGCGCCCCTGCCAGTGCCCGTGTCTGCGAGCTACTCCGTGTGTAAGGATCTGCGGCTCGGTGTCCACATGTGTGTAGGTCTGCCCACCTGCAAGAGCAGCTGTTCTGAATCCCTGTCCCGATCTTTCCAATCAGGGTGCTCCATCCTTTTCCTTCTGACTGTCCGCCCGTCTCCCCACCCCACTCCCTGAAGTTGAGGGCTCACTTTTGACCGCTGCCTCTAGTAAAACCTCATGGCTCTGCTGATCATGACTAATGAATGGGGCCCAGACTGGGGCAGAGGTTGCATGCAGCACTCTTCAGGCTGGCACCCCCCAGAACCTCGCCCATCCCCGTCCTCCCCCAACCCCACCCTCCGCACCCCCTGGATGCCCCACCCTCCATCCTACACAGCTCACCCCTCCCCTCTTCAGGAAGCAGCCTCCCGTCTGAGGCTTTGGGTAGACAGAAAAGTCATGGCCTGAGCCCCCAAGGGGCCTATTCTGGATTTGAAGACTCTAACCCCCAGAGCTGCTTCTGACCTTGACCATCTTCAAGTCAAGATGAACCCAGAGAGGGGGATCAACGACCCTCTTCCACCTTCTCCATCTCCCTAACTAGTGCCTCCTTCTACACCACCAGGTTTCTTTTCGAAAACTTTGCTCCCTGGGCTCTCAAGCTGCCAGCTGCCCCTGGGGTTGGGGTTGGCCTGCAGGAGGAGGGGTGAGGCCAACAGGACACTCACAGGGCCCTAGGGGGCAGGGGCAGGGGAAACAGTAGGTGATAGTTCAGAAATCTGGGCTTATCAGCTGAACTTAATGGTGACATTGGCTCAGGGTCGCACAGCAAGCCCTTCACACAGTAGAAAGGGGCTTTGAGGGCAGCATGTCCAACTTCCCTCTGGGACCAAGAACCCCCCCACCCCCACTTCAGATGCATTCATTCATACAACCGTCACCGGGCCAGGCCCTGTGCTGGGAACTGGGGACACAGCTGCATGAGGCAGACTGTCCTTTGGTTGTTCCCAGCCTCATTCATCTTCTCTAGCAACAGGGAGCTCACTACCACAGAAGTTCTTGAGTCCCAGCAAGGTGCAAATTCACCTTCTAAGAGACACACAGAGCCCTGTCCCCCACCTCTCTGGAAGCAATGGGAGAAGGTGTGGGTGCCCAGGCAAAGAGGCGGCAGACCCTAGTCCTTGTGGTGCCCCATCCACCTGCCACAGCCCGAGTGTATGCAGGAGATGAGCTGTCAGGCTGGCTGTGCAAACCAGACCTGGGCCGACAGGCCCTTCCTTCAAAGGCTGGCCTAGTCCGTGCCACTTTATTGCCCAGCTAATGACGGTGATTAGGCCGACAGGTGCTCCCTGCCTCCCGTCCGCCCTCCCGCCTGCTGAGAAGGATGGTTTCTGAGCATTTGGGGGACGCCTGCCCTGAGCTCTGCCTGGGCACCTGCCACCAACCGCTCAACCGTCAGGCCAGCCTTTGGCCACCTCATCCCCAGAGAACTCAGTCAGCCCAGTCCTCCTCTGCTGGGACCGCTGTGTGCCCTCAGTCCCCATCTGGCTCTCTTTAAGCAGGACTGAGGGGATCTGGGTATGGAGGGGAGCTGAGAACAGCAGGGGGGGGGGCATGTGTCCTTGAGAAGCACACCTACCTCTTCCCCAGCTTGGGTTGGATCGTGGATACCCAACTAGGATCCAGAAGAAAGTATAGCAGAAGGTCTTCCTTGCAGATGAGGCTGGGGGTGCTCCTTAAGAACCTGTTGCATTGTGGGTAAGCCCCTGGGAAAATCCCACCATTCTGGAGGGGTTGGCACACTCCCAGTCATGGGGTGCTGTTGCCTTGGGCCTTGGGGGGTCCTGGTGCGGGTCTGGGAGAGAGCCGTGATTTACGGCTATGCTTCATGAGTGAGGAATGCCAGCCTGGGGGACTGGGGTGGGGGCGGAGCACTTGCCTGACACTCCTCACTCTTGCTGGGGTGTCTGGCATGTTCTGTCAGGATCTCCTGTCCCCTGGGGACAGCCACGTTCTCCCACACGTGGCAGCCCCCTCCCATCCGCACCTCGAACCTCCTCTCGGGGAGGACTGAGTGACGGCCCGGCCGAGGGGGAGTCCAGAATTGAGTCCTTTCTGGTTTTCTGTCTTCACAAACCAGCCCCCTCGGTTAGTGGGCCTGAGAGTGACAGTAAGTAGCTCTTTTTTCTTCCCACTGCAGCAGGAGACAACTGGATGAGACTTTTGGAAACTTCCATCCAGATGAACTCAAGGCTTACATGCCACTGTTCACAGTGAGAGACTTGGGACTGAATGAAACAGATGAACTTCCAGCCCCAGGAAGGGACTTCGAGCTCCTAGAATGGACGGTGGATGTGGCATCACCCTTCCCTGCTCTTCCCCCCACCTTGCCAGATGAACGAAGACTCAGGAGTTCATGAAGGTGGGGGAACCGAGGGCCAACAGGGAGGCAGAATGATCCAGAGTGTTGCCTGGTCCTGCACTCCAAAGGCCATGTCCATTTCGACCCTGTTCCTGTGAGTCGTGTTTGCATCCTTCTTGCTGCGGGCTGCCTTTCTGGGTGAGGGTCCACCTTTCTGGAGGCCTAGCACGGGTCAGTCTGCCTTCCCTGGTCTGGTGGGACTGGTTTTTCAAGCTGGAGGAAGGGTCGGTGAGGAATTGGCAGAGGCAGACAGTTTTATGTAAATGCCCAGGGAGTGCTCTGGGAACGGGGAGGCCGGTTTCCCCAAAGACACGCAGGGACTGGCCGCTCCCAATTAGCCGGGGCCGGTGATGTCAGTGCTGCTTTCCTGGGTGGCTGCGCCCACTCCAATCGGCCTTGGCAAGGGATCCTGGCCATTACCTTCTCCCTTGAGTGGGAGGCGTGCCAAGGGGGCCACCATACAGGACTGAGGCCAAGTCCCCTCCCACCGTACTCCTCCATCTGGGCCCTGAACCATGCTGTGGACCAGCCCCGGAAAGTGCCATGAAAAACCAGCCCGGACTCTACTGCAAAAGACTTTAATGGGGCTAATATCCCAACCCTCCTCCCAAATCTGAGAGGCTGGGGAGACCTCAGTAGCTGGGCTAGTCCCAGAGGCTGTTGCCATGGCAACCCCTCCTCTCCAGGTTACCCCAACCCCGAGTTTCAATAAATACAGTGCAAAGGGGGTCTGGGCACCCACCCAGCTGGGGAGACAAGGACCCGGAGTGCTAGAGAGGGCAGGTTGTGTGGTCTGTGAGCTCGCACACACGCAGTGCCAAGCATACACACCTAGGATCGTGTGCACACACAAGAAATCCCCTCTCAGGCATCCTCACATGACACACCATGCTCACAGACACACTCACATACATACATATATATACACATTTTCCTCCCATCCCTTCCTTGCAGACACACACACCCTTTCCTTGCAGACACACACACCCCTTCCTTACAAACACACACCAGGTTCTGCATATATGTGCCTTTCTCTCCGCGTTTGGCTCGGAGCCTGGGTGTCCCGTCCTGGCTCAGAGGCATGCAAATAGGTGGGTCTTCCTGGGCTCGGCCAGACGACACCCTGGTCTAGGGGCGAGGCGTTGTGGTGTTTGCCTGGCCGACCATGCAGTGGGCTGTGGTGTTGGAGTAGGCCCAGGAGGGGAAGGTGTGCAAGCTGAAGATGGGGAAGCTCCAACTGTTGATGGCCAGCGTGATGACCAGCACGCCGATGATGTTGAGCAAGAATCCCGTGCGGGCCTGGCGTGAGGAGAGCCGGTCTGAGTGATTGGTAGCTGAGCTGGGCCAGCACCTAGCCCTTAGGGGTGCTCAGGAGCCCTCTGGCTAGCAGAACTCTCCCCGGGAAGTCTTCCTGTGGGTCTGACCCACAGCACTAGGCTGTGCCCTGTCCCTCTTGCTTTAATCCCAGTGCTAAGAAGGGAAAAGGAAGCCCTTTCTGAGCGTTCAGGGCCTTGGGCTTTGTTCTCCCCAGTCCTTCTCCCCGGGTGCAGGTGCCCTGGAACCTGGGAGCCTTCCCTGAATTCCCCACCTCCACCTCTCCCTCTCGTGTGGTTGGCAGAGTCTGAAGATGCTCCAACTGGGCATCGTGGCACCTCCCCCCTGCCCTCCTCCACCCTGCACAGGCTTCGCTCTTAACTCTGAGAATCTCAGCAGCTTTAAGCCTCTTTGTGGTCACCAAGAAGGGAGGACAGAGCAGGAAGGAGCACTGAATCATTCAGGTCCCGCTGCTACTCACCATATCAGACACTTTGAGGCCTCCGAAAGAGAAGACTATGGCGTTGGGTGGGGTGGCCACAGGCAGCATGAAGGCCAGGGAGGCAGAGAGCGTGCAGGGAAGCATGACATAGAGAGGGTGGAGGCAGATGGCCTGAGCCTGGACGGGGAGACAGGGGGGCAGAACTATTTCCAGTCCTCTCCCCAGAGAGGAAGACTGGGCCCCCCAGTTCTCCCATTTCCTCTCTCTGGGGGACAGGCTTCCCCGCCCCCCCCCAACAAACATAGACTCTAGCCATGAACCCCACCACTTCTGCCAGAAGGCACTGGTGACCTGGGAAGGGCCCCTTGACCTCTCTGGAGGGGATGAGTGTGCGGCCCTGCCCAGCGGGGCGTGGTGAGGGGAGGGGCCCATAAAACGGATCTCAAAGGGGCTCGGGGTGTCATCAAAGGCTTCGGGAATGCGCCAGGGGAGGAAGGGGCTGGGGACGCTCCAGGGAGTAATTTCAACCTGTCACCTCAGGACTGACCAGAACAGGGGCTGGGCCAGGGAGGTGGGAGAGGCCACCAGTGAGGCCCATCAGGATACTCAAGGGGTGACGTCACCAGGGATGGAGTGAGTCAGGGGCCCAGAGGGCCTTGGGGCCCAAAGTAGCTGAAGAGCTTGGGGAAGGGTGGAAGCTCAGGGGGTCTTCTTCTGGAAATGAGGGGAGGTGCAGACAGGTCACTCCGACCTGCAGGTGGGGGGCCCTCGGGTGGGGCGGGGACGGGCAGGAGGGATGCCTGGAGGAAGTGTGTCTGCAGGACCAGCTCACCATGGAGGCCAGAATGGGCAGGAAAAGTGTGGTGGTGGCCACGTTGCTGGTGCACTCAGTGAAGGTGGCAATCATCAGGCAGAGGATAAAGGCAATGGCGGGAGGTGGCACATTCTGTAACGGGGTCAGCTTTTCCCCCAGCCACTCAGACAGTCCTGATTTCTGTGGGCAGAGGAGGATAGTGTGTGAGAGATGGAGGTTCCTGGGGCTCCAGAGTCCCCTGCTGAGGCTCCGGGAGGGGACTGCTCCTGCCTATACCTCTCTAGAATCTTCAGAGTCAGGGCAGCTTGGGAAGGAAGGAAAGACCCAGACAGAACAAGGAGGTCCCCTCAAAGTGATTTTGAAGAACATTTGGATGTGGGGAGAAGGGTCAGATGAGAAGCTCAGAGAGGGGGCCAAAGGGCCTTCTTGGGGAACCTGGGGCCTGGTGGGGGGAAAGACCTTTAACTCCATTTGCTCCTGCTCTCCCAGCCTCTCTTGGGAGCTTCCTGGCCATCCTCAGCCCTCTCCTTGCCTCCTTCAGCCCAGGAGAGAGAAGGGGGAAGGGCCCTTGGTAGAGGCTGGGCCAGAGGCTGACAGGAGAATGGGGACAGTCCACAGAGTCATCAGGGCTCCAGGGTCTTTCCCTGTCCACATCTGTAACACCAGACAGTGAGTCCCAGGGAGCTGGGACTTTATCTCATCCGATGCTGCCCACCTGGCCCCCAGCACAGTGTTGGTACTGTCAGTGAATACTTGATGGGTGAGTCCCTGGCACCAATCCCTGACCCGGGGAAGCTGCCTTCTGTCTGTGCACTGAATGAGCTTGGCCAGAACGCTGAGGCCCAGGGGTGCAGGTTCAGGGATTTCCCTCTTGGGTGGACGCTCTGGGGAATGATGGCCTGATCCCCAAAGCCTGGCTGGGTGTGATCATGGCGCCCCCTGGTGGCCTCGGAGGGTCAACCCAATGCTCGCTACTCCTTGGTGCTAAAGCTATTGCATTCCGTCTGGCAGAGGGTGGTTGCTGAGAACCTGCCTTCCCTTTGGCTTTGAGAACCCGAACAGGGAAAGGTACCTATGGCTTGTGTTTGTGCCCCCTATTTTAGTCAGGCTCCGACCTGTCTCTCCAGCTGCTGCAAAGGCTCTGCCACGAGGAGGCTCCTTAGGGGGGATAAGGTCTCCCCCATGTGGGATGGAAGCAGGGCACCCCTTTCCCTGCCACAGGGTCTCCCTCAAACAGTCGGGGGAGGGCAGGGTTTTCTCACCTCGCTGCCCTTGGCCAGGGCAAAGCCACCACCCAGCAGGAGTACGATATTCCAGGGCATCTTCTCATTCACTGTCTTCCAGTTGAGGAGGGCGGGAGGGGCCTTCAGACTTCCTGGTTTTTCTATTTCCCAGGCAGAGGAGGATGGGTCACCAAGGGCCAACAGGTTTTCCCTCCCCTCCACTTGGGTCTCTCTGTGGGTCCCTAGCTGAGTTTAATGCATGTAGGGAGAGGGACCCTCAGTTCGGCAACCTCCTTACTTTGGCCCTGAGCCCCTGCACCCTTGGCAAAGCATCCCAAACTCTCTGGGCTTCTATCACTCCTGCCAAGTGTGGTCGAAGGCACATTCCATGCCAGAAGGCAGGGGCTGCCTGGAGCCCCTTCCCTGCCCCAGTCCAGGTTCTTACCTGGATCCTGAGTCAGCCCCGGGATCTTGGAGGGCACCAAGAACATAATTATACCAATGAAGATGGCCACTGTCCCATCGGACACCATGCTGTGAGTGGGGCAAGGAGGGCAGGCTTAGTGGCTCAGGTCTGCTCAGGCTCACAAGGTGGAACGACGGTGGAGACGATTCCCCTCCCACAAACGTGCCAAGTCCCCTCGTCTAGTGCTCCCCACTGTGTTACCTCCTGGTCTGCACCAGGGGGCCCTGCTTCCTTCTCTCCTCCCGTAGCCAGGCGAGCCCCAGAAGGATTCCCTGTCTCCCCAAGGATGCTCACCTTTCCCCATCCTTGTTGGGAAAAGCCAAGTTGCCCCAGCCAAGGAAAAAGCCGGGCTCCCGGGTGAACCAGAGCACCACCAAGATGACAAAGAGGACAGAAACAGCCTTCTCTGCAAAGGTCATGGGGCCCAGTAGCTTGTGTTCTGTTTGGATGATGTGGAAGGCTGCCTGCTCTCGGTCCTGCTCCTGTCCGCCAAAGCCAAAGTTCTTCAGGAAGCTGCAGGCAGAGGGGTGGGGGCAGTTCTTGAGGGCTCCGCACCAGGCAGGGGAGCAAGGGGCTCTGAGTGCCTGTGTTATACTGCAGAGACCACCTCGGGGTTACCACATGAAGGCCTTGGACCCACCCAAGGTTCTGGAAGAAGAGCAGTAGACTCTCAGAGAGTAATGGTTCTTAGCAGAAGCAAGGCTGGGACCCCAGGGAAAGGTTTCTTCATGCTCAGCGCCGCTCCATCTGCCCCATTGACTCCCTGTCCCTCCAGAGATTCTCTTGAGCTAAGCCCTCCTTTGCCCAGAGTGAGATGGATCTAGAGGCCTGGACCCCACGGCTCCTTCTGGCTCCAACTCACCCTCCCCTCTTCCAACAGACTTTCAGGAAATCCTCCCCTCCCTCTCCTTCCCGCTTCCGGGCACCCACCTCCTACCAGCCTGAGCCCCCCCCCCCACATCATTCTTAGAACCACAGAAGGCTGCCATCCACTCCTGTGTGCCCCTTGCTTAACTCAGGTTGAGTTCTAACTTTTCACGTGGGCAAATCTCAGCTCCCCGATGGACTGTGCTTTCTTCACACATTTTTGAATCCCCCACGGTGGCTTGCATATGCTGGTCTCTGACTACCATCTCGCCTGTACCAGCACCCAGCCTCAATCCAGCCTCCTTGCACCTGCGCAAGTGAGTTTTCCAAAGGACAGCGACAATACTTAAAAACCTTCAGTGTCCCGGGGCGCCTGGGTGGCTCAGTTGGTTAAGCGTTTGACTTCAGCTCAGCTCATGATCTCTCAGTTCGTGAGTTCGAGCCCCACCTCCATGCTCTGTGCTGACAGCTGGGAGCCTGGAGCCTGCTTCAGATTCTGTGTCTCCCTCTCTCTACCTCTCCCCTGCTCACATTCCATTTCTCTCTCTCTCAAAAATAAATAAACATTAAAAAATTAAAAAAACAACTTTCAGTGTCCCCCCTCCTTCACCCCCCCCCACCTGGCCAGGAACAGCAAATAACAAGTCATACTGCAGCAGCATTTATATCACTACTTCTGGCCCGTACTGGTAGCAGACATCACCAGTCAATCCCAGACTCAATTCCAACTGAGCTCCAGCAAGATCTTACAATCACAAGATTTTCTTTTCTTTTCTTTTTAATATTTATTTATTTTGGGGAGAGCACACATGGGGGAGGGGCGGAGAGAGGGGGACAGAGGATCCCAAGCGGGCTCTGCACTGACAGGCTGACAGCAGCAAGCCTGATGTGGGGCTCGAAATCACGAACCGCGAGATCATGACCTGAGCCGAAGTCAGATGCTCAACCGGCTGAGCCACCCAGGCACCCCAAGGTCTCCCAAGATTTGCAACTCAGACTTCTAGTCACTGCCAGTAACCCAGAGTTAGAGGTAAGAATAAAGCCTATTTATTACTCTTGGCCTCAAGGGCAAAGTCCAAACTCTTTATGTTGCACACAGGATCCTCCATAATCTTCCCCTATCTACTTCTCCAACTTCAACACCTAATATTCCTTTTTGCTCTTTACATTTCAACCAACAGAACTAGAATTTTTCCCAAACACATACTCTTTCTTGCCTCTGTACCTAGGTACAAGCTGTTCTTGCTGCCTGGAATGTCTTCACCTCATTCTCTACCTGGCTGGCTTCTAGTTCTATAAGATTCACTTTGGCAGCATGTCCTCCAAGGGCCTTCTGGGATCTCCACTCTCCTGGGCCGTGTTCCTGCAGCCCCCGGACTTCCCTCTGTCATGGCCCCACCATACCATCACCCGTTAGATGGTGAGCTCCAAGGGCAGGGACCGTGCCTGATGTCCTCTAGCATTCTCAGTGCCTAGCGCGGGGCCAGATGTAAGTAGAGTAAAACAAATGCTTTTGCAACTGTCCGTATTCACTGTGCGCTCCTTAAGCGTTTACCAAAGGACCGTGGAGTCTTATAGGATGGATCTGGCCTGGGCATCAGGAGACCTGGTTTTCAATCTCAGCATGGACAAATCTAGCTGTATACCACTCCTTGAGCCGCAGTTTGCTCATCTGCTAAATGGGGTAATACTCTCCCCCCAGTGGATCGCTCAAGTGGGGGTTGCCAGGTGCACAGAGAGGGCTTGGGAGGTGATTCTATCCTTTGCCACAGTGGCGACCTGGTTACCCAACCGGAAGCTCCCAGAGAGGGTAAGGGCGGGCGCTTGGGCTTCTTTTGCTCAGTCCACCACTTACTTGAACCCCAGGAAGAGGACCTGCAGCCACAGCCAGGCAAGCAGCAGCAAGATGACCATGGTGGGGAAGGCAAAGCCGAACCAGGAGGCGAAGTTCACCACGTTGCCGTTTTGCGGGAAGAGCCTGAAGGGGGATACGGGCTGCTGTGTGACATTGCCCAGGGACCCCTAGGCCCTGGCTGCCTCCCTGGGGAAGTGCAGGTGCCCTGCCCCTTCCCCCTCCCCAGCCCCGGTCACTCACGAGTTGACCTGGCCTTGCAGCACCAGGTTAGGTGTGGTGCCGGTGAGCGTGGCAATGCCCCCGATGCTGGCCGCGTAGCACACACACAGGCTCATGCCCTGGCTAAACCGGAGCTGCTGTCTGTCCTTCTGTACCTTTGGCTCTGAGGACACAGGCGGGACAGGTTGGACCTGCCCATTATCTGGGGACAAGGGAGAGTTTCGGTGGGGTGGGCGCAGGAGCATGGCTGCCTCCGGGGGCCTTGTCGGCGGGCAGCCTAGACCTGGACTGGGGGGACAGGTAGGGTAGGGGCTCCATCCAGGTCTGCAAGGGCTTGTGCAGACTCTGCAAGGGAGTCTCCGGCTGGGTTGACCCTCGGACACCATCTGGCCCAAACTGTCTCTTGAGAGAGGGAGACAGAGGCACAGAGAATGGGAAAGGACTATCCAAACCGCACAGGATGAATGGAGTCTGGACCCCTGACGGTCCACCCAGACTCTAGCTCTCTGCCTCCTGGGGTGACCCAGCATCTCGGTTTGCCCAGGACTGAAGGGATTCTCAGAAAATGGGACTTTTTTTTTTTTTAATGTTTATTCATTTTTGAGAGACAGAGAGAGACAGAGGACGAGTGGGGGAAGGGCAGAGAGAGAGGGAGACACAGAATCCGAAGCAGGCTCCAGGCTCTGAGCTGTCAGCACATAGCCCGACTCGAGGCTCGAACCCACAAACTGTGAGATCATGACCTGAGCCGAAGTCGTATGCTTAACCGACTGACACACCCAGGTGCCCCAGAACATGGGACTTCAAAGTTTTTTTTATTATTTTATTTTTTTAAATGTTTATTATTTATTTTGAAAGAGTGTGTGAACAGGGGAAGGGGCAGAGAGAGAGGAAGAGAGAGAATCCCAAACAGAGAATCTACACACAGTGGATACTGACTTGCTGTGAGATCCCGTGACCCCGAGCTCATGACCTGAGCCCAAATCAAGAGTTGGACGCTCAACCGACCAAGCCACCCAGGCGCTCCATGGGACGTGTTGTTTTAAAACTAGGACAGTCTTGGGATGCCTGGGTGGCTCAGTCAGTTAAGCAGCTGACTTCGGCTCGGGTCAGGATCTCACGGTTTGTGAGTTCGAGCCCCGCATCGGGCTCTCTGCTGTCAGCACAGAGCCTGCTTTGGATTCTCTGTATACCCCCCCACCCCTCCCCTGCTCACGCATGCTCTCTCTCTCTCTCAAAAATAGATAAACATTAATAATAATAATAATAATAATAATAAAACTAGGACAGTCGGGCAAACCAGCAAACCAGCACAAGTTGGTCACTGTACATCTTGCCTCCCTTTTCTCTCCGTGGAGGCTCCAAGATGACCACCCTTGTCGTGGACATCACCCCAGACCCTCCCCAAGGGTCAGGGGGTTGGGGCAGGGCAGGGTACAGCCTCATCTTTCTCACCAAGCTTGGACACATCCTTCTGGGGACTTGGTTCCTGGAGCTCAAAGGTGGGGTTGTCGCTGCCCTCCTCTACATCCTTGCCCGTGGGCGTCTTGTATAGCTGTTCCAGAACGGCATGCGCAATGGGCACCATCATGGCTGTGGTGGCTGTGTTGCTGATCCACATGGACAGGAAGGCTGTGACCAGCATGAATCCCAACAACAATCTAGGGACAGACGGACGGACACACTGGTTGGTGTTCCAGTGTCCCTGCAGGGACTGGATAGCCCCCCCCATACCACCCGCTCCGGGGTCCCCAGTCCTGGGAACTCACAGGGCAGGCCGCACCCCAATGATGAGGAGCACGCGGAGGGCAATGCGTTTGTGCAAATTCCAGTGCTCCACGGCAATGGCCACAAGCAACCCCCCGACGAACAGGATGTTGGTGTCCTTAAAGTACTCGATGCACACCTGGGGGGCAGGGACAGTGAGAAGCAGGAAGCGGTCTCCTCCTGCGCCCCTGGGCGAAAGCCACGGTCACTGACATTCCCACAAACAGAAGCTGGTCCCCTGGGCTCTCGGAACCAAATGGAAATGGTCTTTGGATCATTTTCCGTTTAATATTAACCAGGTTTCTCTCTTCCTGCCAAATTCCTTCTTTCTCCCCTCAGCAATGGGTGCGAGATAATATAAGATGATTCCAGTCATGTTTCAAGCTGTCAACTAGGAGCTAGAGGATTTAGTGCTGGTTCTGGAAACTACGACCGTGGTTCTCCAAGTGTGGTCCATAAGCTGGCATCATCACCAATGTGGAGCTTGCTAGGAATGAAATGCTCAGGCCCTGCCCCAGATCCACTCAGTCAGAAACTCTGGGGGATAGGGCCCAGCAATCTGTTTTCACCAGCCCCGAAGGTGGTCCTGATGCTCATTCATGATTCAGAGTCACTGAACCCAGAAAATACAAGTTCTTTAGCTGACTTTCAAGGTCCCTTTTCCTGGGTCACCAGGTCCCTCCACCTCCCTGGCCTACAACCTGGAGTCCACTTTGAATTAACTCTCACCACCAACCATGCACTTCTAGAATGCTCACCCACTCTCACTCCCCTGCTTCTTCCAGCTGACTCCTCCTTGAGTGCTTCCTGACCTGCCAAACAGAGGCGAGGACCCCTCTTCCGTGTGCCCTGCCTGAGATGAGTCTTCCTCCAACACCAGTGCTTCAGAGCAGACCCCCTCCATATTGGGAGCCTTTCCTCTTGTGAAAGGGGAGGCTTACCTCGGAGGCATCCATTATGCCCATCATGGGGTACAGGATGATGGGGAAGAGGGCGGTGACAGCCAGGGGCAGAGCCTCGGTGCACCAAAAGAGAGCCATGAGGATGATGGAGTAGGCACAGTAGGCTTCCTGTGGGTGGGAGAGGGGTGACAGAGCTGTTGCAGGGGCGGGTCTGTGTCCGAGTCATGTCACCTCCTGCCCCATGGAGAAAACAGGCCATTTGTAACAGCGGAGGGAGAGCATGTGAAACCCACAGTCATTGATCACTGAGCCCAAAGGTCCCATTTCAAAATGGAAACAAAAAAACAAAGCAAGGCACTCACCACCTTGTCTTTGACTTTGCGGGGGGGGGGGGTGCGGGGTAGGGCTAGGCATTATGATCCAGCCACACTGGAGGGACCAAAGGGGCTAGATTTGGGTATCAGGCCCCACCCAGCCTGAGGGCCCTGCAGAGGGCCAAAGTGAGGGTTCCCCCCGGATGAGATGGGGGCTCATCTAGGAAGACCGGGGGCCTGGCCAGTGTGGACTCCTGCCTGGCACCTTGGCCCTCCCTGGTTTTGTCAGAGCCTGTAAGAATATATTTGCATGACGATGTAATTAATGTTTGTTCCCTCTCCCAGAAGGTGAGCTCCAGGAGGACAGAGTCCGTTTTGCGGCATCTAGGTGCTTGGAGCTCCGAACCCAGCAGGCTTCAGAGCAAATCTTTTCTGAATGACTGACCGAATCACTGGGAAGTTTTGGAACAGTGGGAGCAAGCCCAGCATGAGCACTGCGTCGCACAATTCCAGGGGGTGCCATTCACATGTATAGAAGATGTGAAAGGTTTTCCCCATCCCTGAGTTGTTCAGAGAATTGGGGGGGGGGGGAGGTGGTAAACCTTGAGTCATAGTCTCGCAAGTCGTTGGGTACCAGAGGCTCTGCTTTCTCCCACAGGGCCCCCAAATCTAGAGGGGCCTGGCTTCAGACCTGGGAGGGGACCTGGAGCAGAAAGGGAAGTTAGACGGTCGGCCCCCAGTGTCATGGGGCCACCGGAGGAAGGGCAGGAGAATCATTAGCTAGAAGGAAGCCTCACCCAAGGCTCCCCTGGGGCACCAGCTGGCTCTGTGAGCGGAAGGAAGGGCTGTGAGCTGGGACAGTGGGCTGGGAGGCCCCTCCTCTCTTACCTGGCTCAGCTGCCCTGGCCCTCTTGTTTTCTCCACCTAGTGCAGGCTGTCCTCACCCCTTAGTACCTCATGCCTTTAGTACCCTAAGTTAGGGAAGCGTCCCTGGTGGTATAGCCTGGGGGGAGAGGAAGCTGCTGTTTATTGAGCAACTTTAAGAAGCTGGGTGTTTTCCTATTTGTGGTTCCATGAAACTCAAATAGCCATTAAGGTGGGTGTGGTGGTCCCAGGTTACAGAGGAGCTTGAGATGGTTAAGTGGCTCATCAAGGTCGCAGAACTAGGGAGTGACAGAGCCGGGAAGACCCAGGCAAGGCATCGAGATTGCAGAATTCAATGGGCAGTTCCCCAGGGTTCTAGGGAAGGGGCACCCGTCGACTGGAACAGTATGCAGCTGCAGGGCCAGGTCTGATGCCAGGCTCAATTTCTCATCATGAAATTTCCACCACCATCTCTCCTCTCCCAGGACATGAACTCTTGGGCCCCAGGGGTGGGGCCACCTTGACCTTTGCCTAGAGACCCGCCCCTCCTTCTCCCCCAGCAAGAGTCCCGTTCTGCTGAAGCTGCTGTTCCTCAAGCACTTCCTCATCGGCAAGGATTGCAGGGCCGGTCACTCATCCTCCCCAGGGGCTAAGGGCAGGCCAGCCCCTCTGCACCCTGGTATCCCCCCTCCCCCAACCCACTCAGAATTCTCTGGCCAGAGACCAGGAGGGCGCTGGGGTGGATGATCACTGCTGATTCAAGAAGAAAGCGCTGCTAAGCCCCAGGACTCCTCCTTGCCAGGTACTGGGCACTCGGTGCTTCAGAGGATTGTCGAGTTTAGCTGCTCGGTGAGGTAATGACTCTAGTGCCCATTCCACAGATGAAGAAACGAAGGCACAAATAAAGGAAGTCCATGTCTCAGCGTCACTTGCTAGCAAGTCAAGAAGCCAGGCCATTTGGCTCTTGAGCCTCAGCTTTCGCCTTCTCCCCTGAGCTCAGTCCTTCACAGTTGCAGGGTGTCCTCTGGCCTTAGGTTCACTATGACTAGTGGGGTGTATGGGGCTGACCTGGGCTCTGAATTCAAACAGAACTACCTTCCTGGGGCGCCTGGGTGGCTCAGTTAACTGAGCATCTATCTGACTTTTGGTTTCAGCTTAGGTCATGTTCTCATGGTTGGTGTGAGTTTGAGCTCTGCGTCGGGCTTTGTGCTGACAGTGCAGAGCCTGCCTGGGATTCTCTCTTTCTGCCTTTCCCCTGCTCTCTCTCCCCAAAATAAATAAACATTAAAAAAAAATAAAAAAAGAACGATCTTCCTGGGGGCCTGCCACTTCCTGTCCTCAAGCTCCAGGCAAGTTCCTTCTCTGCTGAGACCCCATTCCCATGCTGCAGAGAGAGGTGTTATGTTAATAATGAAACCTCCCCCAGTGAGCTCCAGTGTGTTCAGTCCTATGGCTCCTCTACCCTTTACATCTTCCTCTCCTCCTCCTCCTATGTCCATCTGTCTCTGGATCAAACCCAAAATTGGTTTCAAAGTTCTATTCAGACGCTTTCTGTGGTCCTGGTGGCCGTGTAGGCTAAGATGTGTCTCCATCCTAGCTTCATGGACAGTCTTGTCCAGATGTGGCATAATTTGCTGACCTGTTCTTCCTGGGTCATAGGATTCTTAACTGGGGCGTAGAGTTCCAAGGCATTTGAGGGAAAAGTATTTCATCTTTGCGCTAACGTCTCACTGAGGATCCAAACAGAGGCGGCAAAGCCATGCTGCTGTTGGTGGCACTGCTGGTGGTCTTGTCACAGGCCCCATCGTGGCCACCGGCCGTCAGATACGTGCACAGATCACTTGTTGCTGTTCTCTCAAATCTGTATCTCAAAATATTGTTTATACCCATCACTGTTTTTGAAATTATGGTAGTTATGCCAACACTAGATCTTAATGCATTCATAATCACCTATATTTCTGAGTTGCAATGTGTTTTCATATTTTCATTACTGTATTTCAATGTAATTGGTTTCCTTTATAATCCTATACATTTTATTTTGTGCATTTTATTTTATTTATTTTTTAAAAGTGTTTATTTATTTTGAGAGAGACAGAGACAGTGCAAGTGGGGAAGGGGCAGAGAGAGGGAGAGAGAGAACTGCAGGCAGGCTCCGCACTGTCAGCGCAGAGCCCGATGCGGGGCTCAAACCCACAAACCATGAGGTCATGACCTGAGCCGAAACCAAGAGTTGGGGGCTTAACCGACTGGGTCACCCAGGAGCCCCTTATTTTGTGCATTTTAAAGTTTGTTTTATTTTTAAATTTATTTTGAGAGAGAGAGAGAGAGGGAGCAAGAGGGGAGGGGCAGAGAGAGAAGGAGACACAATCTTAGGGAGGCTCTGAGCTGCAGAGCCCAAGGCGGGGCTTGAACTCAAGAATCGTGAGATCATGACCTGAGCCGAAGTCAAGAGTCGGATGTTTGACTGAGCCACCCAGGCGCCCCTATTTTGTGCATTTCAAAACAATATCCTGAGAACAGTCCCTAGTCTTTACTAGACAGCCAAAGGTATTCATAAGTTAGAAATGGGTTAGAATCCCTGAGAGAGGTTTTCAGCCTCCTCCTTTCTGACCTCAGTCTGTACTTTCTAACTGACTGAATTCTTCTTTCCAGCTTAGCTCTTAGCTCAGGCAAAAGACTTGACTGGCAAAGCTTCCCATGATGAGGACCAGATCTATCCACTCCCAAGCAATAGGAACTTCCCTGACATCAGCAAGACCCCACATGATTGACCCCAAGACAGTGATTGACCTGACCTTCACTGCCCACTGATCTTTGTCCCACATTTTCCTTATATAAACCTGGAAGTATCTTCAGCACTTGGAGACAGTCTTTGAAATGTTCGTCTACTGTCTTCCGGGTGGTGGCCTCGCTGAAATTCATTCCCTTCTTGTTTCACCTCCGCTCATCCCTCTGCCTTTGGGTTTTGTCAGCGGCGAGGGGCCCATCCTGGTCTGTTTGCGGCGGCCCCCCCACAGCCCGGCGCTCTTGCACCCTTGGGGCCCAGTTATATTCCCACCTTAAGGCAAAGAACGAAAAATTTATCTAGCATCAACTACAGTGGCTTCCCTGAATCGCCTTAGGAATTTTCTAAACTCCTAGGTCCATCTCCGTGTGGAATTACTCTCTGGGCGGGAGCAGGGGTCTCTACTAGCCCCAGCAATGCGGTGTGACCTGAGTGTGGAACTGACAAAGAGTGGGTTCCTCGGGTGGGCGCTCTGCATATGTTCTCTCTCCTTTCCTCCTCCCTTTCCTCCTCGCATCTCCGCGGGGCAGCGGTTCTCACCAATCCCGCTGAGAGGCGACAAAGGAACCTGGGCTGGCCATGCTCAGCTAGCAGCCTATGGCATGGGACCCGGCAGCCACACTCTGGCCACGGCAGCTTCCCAGGCTGCAGCACTGGGCATGCCTTGCTCATAGTCACAGCAGGTGCCGGTGCCGCTGTGCTGTCCGCGGTGGCCCTCCTGGAGCTCAGATACCAGCAGGGAAGAGTTTTTTTCTGGCAGCAAGAGCTTCTTTCTGCCTCAGTCACTCCCTTGCGCAGGCCAGTAGGGGAGGGGTCCCCCAGCTCTGTTCCTTGGCTGAGGATTTGCTCCTCTCTCAGTCTAGGGGTTCCTGAGAACAGGGAGTGAGGCTTTTCACCTCTGTGTCTCTCGCCCCAGGCTCGTTGGCTGGTGCTGGCCTGGGTGCGAAGCCCCCCTTTCCCACTTGTGTCACCCCAACAGCTGCCCCAGGAAGCATCCTGTTTGGATCCCCATTCTCTTCAACCCCTGGGGAGTCCCTGCTACTGGGAGCCCCTCGGGGGCAGGCCCTGGGCCCCCCAACTATTCATCAGGCACTCAGCACTCATTCGACAAATCCCTTCTCCGCTCCAGCGCTACAATCCTGCTTGTTCTATGCCTCAAATGTACCCATTGACTTCTCTCCAGCTCTCGGCCACCATCCTGGTCCAAGCCCCAGCACCTGTCACCAAGACTCCTACAAGACCTCCTCATTCGCCTCTCTTCCTCTCTTGCTCCTGAAATCTATTCTCCTTGCTGCAGGCAGAGTGATCATGAGTCACAAGTCTGTTTAATCCACCCCAATCCAGCAACACAGACACACTCACCTCAAAGCAGCTCAAATTCCTTCAGAGTATCCTGCTGCTCTCAGGAGAAATTTGGGGCTGATCTGAGCCTCTCCTTGCTCTCTGCTCCAGCCACACTGGCCCTCTTCCAGCTTCTCAAATATTCCATCCTTCCTGGAGCCACAGGGCTTTTGCACATACTTTCCTCTCTTCCCTCCCCACTTTGCCCAGTTGATGTCTACTTACTCTTGAGATCTTAACTCAAGTATTCCTTTTTCAGGGAATCCTCCATGGGTTCCAGGTTCAGTTATATTCCCCGTTTTCACACACCAGACCCCTGTACCTCCTGCATAGCACCCATCACAGTCTGTAATGAAACACTTAGTTTCATGAATTTCTTGATGAACATCAACCATGTTGATGTTCATCAGACCATACTCTCTAGGGAGTACGAAGCCTGAGTCTGTTCCTGCCCACCCCACCAGGCACCTACACGGAGAGGACACACACACACTATATGGAGAATGAATATTAGGCACTAGGGATACAGACATGAGTCAGGCCCAGCCCTGGCCTTTGGGGACTCCAAGTGCCCCCACCGAGGGCCACGGATGGGCGTGGACGGAAGAGATAACACTCAGAGGGCTTCCAAACCCCAAGATGGGCAGCTCCCTTCTTTGGTAATGGGAAACACAGGTCAGAGATCAGAAAACCTGTGTGTCCAGGCCCAGCTTTATGGCTGTGTCCTTGGGCAAGTTACTTAATCTCTCTCAGCCTTTGTCTTTCCTTTCCTTTCCTTTCCTTTCCTTTCCTTTCCTTTCCTTTCCTTTCCTTTCCTTTCCTCTTTTCTTTTCTTTTTTTTCTTTAGTAAGTAACACTGATCGTTTCCAGCTGTACGCACATTTATCTCCTTTATACGACTTCCTTCTCTGCAAATGGGAATGAAAGAAACACGTGCCTCGCTGGGCAATGATAAGGATAAAGGACGTGAATATGAAGGTATACGTCATAAAGGACCACAGATGATGGTGAGCAGGTGGCGGGGTTGGCGTTGGAGGACGAATGTGCTCCTGGGCCCATGGGGAGCCAGGCTGGATGTACGAGGCACAAAAGGAGATGCAACTTCCAGAGAATCCAGGGCAGACTCTGGACCCGGGGTGTGGGCAAGGCGTGGGACCTGCGGGCATCACGGCCTTTACCCGTCACGGGCATAGAGCAGCATTGAATGTACTTGTAGTTTCAGAGGTATCACAGCTGACTCCTGCTGATTGAAGGTTAACCCAGGGAGGGGGTTGGGTTGGCACATGGTGGGTCACTCCCACTGCTCCTCTGCCCCCAGTAAGTAGGGATGCCGCTGGCAGTGAGCACTCCTGGGTCTGGGGGGTGAAGTGAGGCACTAGGTGGGTGCCTGCCAAGCACCATGGCGAAGGAGAGACCAGAGTGGGATCCCAGAGGAGAAGGGGCCCCTTGCTGGAGCCTCCCTCTGTCTGGGCTGAGGAAGGCTTCCAGAGGGGACACCGAATGGGTGCTGAGGGATGAATAGGAGTTTGGTGGGTGAGTGGGCAAAACGTGTTGAAGTGAGGGAGTAAGCAGAGAGGGAACAGACTGAGCATCAAAGATTTCGATGAGTTCTTAGAGGGGTGTAATGCTTGGAAAAGGCCTATCTGCCTTGGGGGAGACCTAGGACTTTATCTGGAAGACAGGGGTAAAAAGTGGGGCCCTCAAAGGGTTTTAAGAGGAGAGAGTGACATGGTCAGGTTACACTGATGCTACCACTTGTGATTTTTAAAAATATGTGCACAAGTCTTTGCATATACATGGGAAAATCTCTGATTCAGAAATTCTTACCTGTTTTTTTGTACTAAGTTTCCCTTGGCAGCCTGATAAAGTCTTCTAACTACTTCTAAGAATAATGTTTTTAGGGGGCACCTGGGTGGCTCAGTTGGCTAAGCGTCTGACTCTTGATTTCACCTCAGGTCATGATCTCACGATGCATGGAACTGAACCCCGTGTCAGGCTCTCCGCTGACAGAGCGGAGCCTGCTTGGGATTCTCTCTTTCCCTGTCTCTCTGCCCCTCCCCTGTTTGCATGGGTGCTCTCTCTCTCTCTCTCTCTCTCTCTCTCAAAATAAATAAATGCATAAGCTTAAAAAATAATGATTTTAAATCCATTAAATAAAATGCATAGAATTACAAAGGAAGCCAACTGTATTGAAATACAGCTATTGCAATATGAAAGATGGGCTAGATAATGATATACGTTACTCTTTCTTAGCTAGTAAACTTTCACCGGCTAACAGCTACTGAAATTGCAGTCATGATTAACATAAACAATATTTCAAGGTATCTGCAACAGCTGTAATGCAATGCGAAAATATCTGTGACTTCTACCGGTGGCGAAGTCAAAGACATGGTTAATACTACTGTGGTTTGTGGGACACCTGGGTGGCTCAGTCTGTTAAGCCTCCGACTTTGGTTGAGCTCATGATCTCACGGTTTGTAGGTTTGAGCCCTGCATCGGGCTCTGTGCTGACAGCTCAGAGCTTGGAGCCTGCTTCGGATTCTGTGTCTCCCTCTCTCTCTGCCCCTCATCCACTCACACTCTGTCTCTCTCTCTCAAAAGTAGATAATTTATAGATAATTTATATCTATTATAGTAGATAACAGATAAACAGCTATTGTGATTTGTTATCTACATTTCTAATAGAAGCAAGTACTAAATTTTCTTTAGGTTATTGATAAAAAAATACAGTTTTTTTTTTTTCTATCCAAGTTCACAGACCTCCTGAATTTCCCCCACAGATTCCCAAGGATGAGGAGTCCCTGCTCTGGAGGATACACGCCACGCTGGCCACTGAGACTGCCGTCAGGGAGGGCGCTAGGGCGGAGAGCCTGTTTCACTCTTTGGTTCTGCTGAATTTTGTACGAGGTGAGTATGCCATCTAATTACATAGATAAATCATCTAAAGATGAAAATAGGGAGCAGGGCACCCAGGCAGCTCTCAGGTGAGCGTCCGACTCTTGATTTCAGCTCAGGTCATGATCCTGGAGTGGCAGGATCCAGCCCCATGCTGGGCTCTGCACTGAGCATGGAGCCTGCTTGGGATTCTCTCTCCAGCTCTCTTTGCCCTGCCCTGCTCATGCTTGCATGCTCTCTCTCTCTCTCTCTCAAAAAAAAAAAAAAAAAATATATATATATATATATATGAATATAAATAAAAAATGTTTTAAATAAAACAGGGAGCTCACACCTGCTATGTTGTGGTAGATGAAGTGGAAGACACAGGATGGGGGTCCAGGAAGCATCAGGAGGCTCCAAGAGGCTGTGTTGCGTGTCCAGTGGGTAGGTGACAGGGGCTCAGAGCAGGTCATAGCAGTGAAGATAGAGGGAAAGGACGGACTCCAGAGATGGTAGGAGAAGACAGGGTCTAGGTGGTGGCTCATGGACTGGGGAGGAGGAGTGGGAGGAGAAAGCTCTCCGGTGCCTGTCCTGGGTGTCTAGATGCCTGGCAGGGACCCCATGGAGGGGAGGCAGGCTGGAGGGGTTTGGGGAAGGCGGTGCAGAGCAAGCTGGGGTGTGTGATATTCTTCCAGAAATAACAGGTGCATCCATGCTGAATGCCTCATCTTTCTGAGAGACTGATGGTACAAAGCGGACAATGGCCAGTCCCTATATGAAAATATGTCCTACAGCCTCTGCAGCAACCGGCCCGGGGGGCCCAACCACAACCTCTCCAGGAATTGGCTCAAACAGTCTGGATTTGCTCAATGACCTCCAGCTACCCCCATCTTTGCCCCCACTCTCTACCCCCCACTTCCAACTCAGGACCATCCCGTGAAAGCCAAATATGCATCCTTAACCCATCACACGGGATGCCCCACGTCTGTCAGCCCCCGTCCAACTTCCCCTGCCAGCAGTCTCCGGTCAGGGCCTACCCGAAGCCTCCCCTTTTCCACTCGAACCCGTTCCCACCCCCCACCTGCCTTTGAGGCTCCACTAAAAGCAAGTGATGGTGGCTGACTCCCTTCCTATCCTTTGCCTGATCTCATTTGGGAGATCTCTGTTTATTTCTGCACTGTAATGGGAACGAGTGGGTCCCATCATCTTCTGTTCTAAGAGGCCGAAGGGAAACAATGGGGCTCTGAGTGTCAGAGAAGACAAGCTGTCGGGGGAAGAGTCCTGACCTCACAATCTGGGCTGGGGCCAGGCCCACCCATGTCCACCAAAGATCAAAACAGCAGGCAGGAGTGCTATCAGCCAAGCACTCCCACACTCCATGGGTTTGATCCCCACCACAGCCCCCGGGCCTTGCTGCTGGATTAGATCCAGGAAACTGAACTGTTTAAGATTCTACCTTGCTTTCCCATTCCTGACCTTCACCGAGCAGGTGCCGATAGGCATGGACATAATTTGGTCATTTGGGCACAAAGTCCAAGCTGGGGAGATTTCTCTCTCTCCTCCAGGGACTCCCCTGGCCTTGGAGGCTGGGCCCTTCTAATCCTACCCCCAGACCCCCCAGAGGCCAGAAAGCCTGTCTCCACCTAGTCCCGGCACTGCTGGTGGCCACAATTTGGGATTTCACCTCACTGCTCCAGTGGGGGTGACCAGCCGCCCTCCACCTTCCTGCTTCATAGGTGGAAATACTGAGGGCCCCTCGTGAGGACAACAGCCCACGTGAATAGAAGTCATCTCTGGAAAAGAAAAGCCTGGGACTAGGGGTGCCTGGGTGGCTCAGTAGGTTAAGTGTCCGACTTCAGCTCAGGTCACAGTCTCACAGTCTGTGGGTTTGAGCTCCGCGTCGGGCTCTGTACTGACAGCTCAGAGCCTGGAGCCTGCTTCCAGTTCTGTGTCTCCCTCCCCTGCTCGCACTCTGTCTGTCTGTCTGTCTCTCTCTCTCTCTCTCTCAAAAATAAATAAACATTAATAAATAAATTAACAAAAGAAGTGCCCGGGGCTAGTTGTGTTCCAGGGGCTAGGAATTCAGACAAGAGGCAGAGGGCCCAGGGAACCCCTTAGAGGGGAGAGGGCTGGTGAAGTGACACAGCTATACATGGGGCAGAGTGGACTTGGACCCACATCTGTCTGGCTCCCAAAACCTTGTTTTATGCCCTGGACCCTGCCTTCTTGACCGAGAGCCAGGAAGTCTCAAAAGATCGAGGATAGGCCCTGGAACTGAGGTCCAAATTCCTGTACAGTCTTCATGCCCGGGACTTACGCAGTAAGTAAGGGCTAACGCAGGGTAGTGGGTGGGTGAAGGATGGTCCGGGGAGGAACAGGGAGAGAATGAATATGGTTGCCTGGACTCACATGGAGGCAGTGACAGGTGATTCCATTCAGAATATTTCATGGCGGGGGCAGTGGGGTGGCTCAGTCATTAAACATCTGACTTCAGCATCAGGTGGTGATCTCACGGTTCATGAGTTCGAGTCCCAAAATGGGTGAGCGCCAGTCCCACTTCCGGTGAGCTCTCCTCTCTCTCTCTGACCCTTCTGGGATTCTCTCTGCCCCTTGCTCATTTGTGCCCTCTCTCTCTCTATCAAAAAAAAATTCGTGGACATCGAGTCAACAGGACCCACTGGTGCCATGTGGAAATGAAGGGAAAAGAGGAATCAGGAATGGCTCTAGGGGCACCTGGTTAGCTCAGTCAGTAGAGCACATAACTCTTGATCTTGGGGTTGTGAGTTCGAGCCCCATGTTGGATATGGAGATTACTTAAAAATAAAATCTTTTTTTTTAAAGTTTTAAAAATGCATATTCATTTTTGAGAGACAGAGAGTGAACAGGGGAGGGGCAGAGAGAGAGGGAGACCCAGAATCCGAAACAGGCTCCAGGCTCGGAGCTGTCAGCACAGAGCCCGATGTGGGGCTCAAACTCACCAACCGTGAGATCATGACCTGAGCCGAAGTCGGACGCTTAACCGACTGAGCCACCCAGGTGCCCCTGAGACTGGAGGTGTCTTAAGGAAAGATACGTGCGGTGCAGACAGATTTCCAAGCCTTCTGTAGTGAGAGAGTCAGAGACACCAGGCCTCCAGAGGGGGATGTGGGATGCACGGAGGGTTTGGTTTTTAAGGTGAGAGGTAGTGTAGCAGGTTTGTATGCTAATGGGAGAGATTAGGCAGAGAGGGAGAAATTGATGAAGCAGGAGAGAGAGAGGATAATTACAGGAGCAAAGTCCTAGAGGGGAGCTGGTATCCAGGGCCCCAGTGGAGGGGCTGGGCTCCATAGATAGGACCAGGAACAGTTCGTCTGAGTCAGGACACAGGCGGCAGGCAGCATCTGTGAGGCCGAGGCAGGCAGCAGGGCTGGGCGCAGTACAGGGAAGTCAGGAGCTCTGACACACCGCACTCCCACCAGGAGGTCTGGTTTCTAGTTCTGACTCAGGCTTTCCTGTGTGACGTTGGGCAAGTTACTGGATCTTTCTGGGCTGTACTTACCTGGGGAGCAAAATGGGAATCACAGGTCCTGTCTGTCCTTCCTCCTGCGGTTAACATACTTGGCCCAACCTGTCTGAGAAGCCATCTGATGGGTCCCCAGCACAGAGATGTCACTGGCTTTGGCCTGAGATGAGAGTTATCTCAAAGGTCAGCCAGGCCTTATCATTTACCAAGTGTGAGGGGCCCAGTTCCTGGGCCCCTACATCCCCAGTCCCTCACCCCTTTGGGATACCATGAACAAAAAGCCTGCCTCGATTTCCTTATCTGTAACAAGAAAAGAGCTCAATGGGCAGTGCTGGGATTGTGGAGTGGGGCCAGAGCCAGATTTGGTCTGAGCCTTCGGGAAGCAGCAGTGTGGAGAGAAGTTAGCACAGTCTTAGGAGCTAGACCACACCCCCAGCTGGGCCACTTTCTAATTCTGTGAACTGCTATGAAGCTTGAACTTCAAGGCCCTCCTCCTGAACTGACCCGTCCCAAAGCCCCATAATCTCAGATTCATAATTTTATGTTCTTTTCCTTACAAGGCAGCCCCCAACATGTATAATCTCCAAGCTCCATGAAACCAGGATCTGCTTTGGGATGTGGGTAAGTGACCTAACCTCACTTTTTCCATCTGTAAAGTGGGACAGTCAGACCCACCTCTTAAGATGAGGGGAAGGGTCCATGGTGTGGGGGGCGGGTGCAGAAAGATGAGAGGAAGAGTTACTGGGTGCATGGTACAAGGCATGTGGTAGGTGCTCCAATAAATGGGAGCCAAAGTTATGGCACCTGCTGCCTGGTAGAGGGAAGCAGGAGGCTGGGGTATCTCTCCCTCCGTCCAGGGTATGGGGTCTACGGTGCCCACCGGGCGGGTCCTGTCCGTCTAGTTCCCACCCCTCTCCCTCAGCTGACTTAGCCCTTGGGATCCAGGTGAGCTCTCTCTGTTTACACTCTTAAAGGCACAAACTGCCTGAGGCCAGCTTCCTCCTACTCCCTTTCTACTCCTGTCTCCCGCCCCACTGAGCCCAGTCCAGGGCTCGGGGAGCACACAGTAGGCAGATAACCCCCTCTGCTTCTACCCGTACCCTATTTGTGAAACTGGCTTCCTGTCTCCCAAGACAGTAGTTTTCGAGCGCACCTGAGGAATTGACACTAGACTACTCCTGCTGAGTGCCAAGCAAAAGCCCCCTTTGCCCTCATAAACCTCAGCCTCAGGAGGGCCAGGTCATAGTCTCGTTCCCAGGATAGGAGGTGCTGAGTGAGCTATGCTGGTCCTAAGGTGCCCAGCTGTTGCCCAGAAGTTTTGCCTCCCACCCTTTTGGAGCTTGTCTGTGCCCAGAACCCCAGGTCCTTACCTTCGTGGGGATGAGGATGGGCAGAGGCAGCAGGAGAATGGGCAGCAAGAACACAATCAGGTAGGAGCGATAGGCCCACAGGCCCTGCCAGCAGGTGGCCATGGCGTGGACCCACGCAGGCTGCTGGAGCCGCTGTCTCCAGGATCCAGGGAACGGAAGGAGCAGCGTAGCAGGTAGGCGGCTGGCCGGGGCAAGTTTATATAAAGCCGGCTGAGTGTTAACCATTGACCCACACTGGCAATCAGACAGTTTTTGGAGTCCAGGAGGTGAGAGTAAGGAGGAGGGACCTGCAGGAGGTGTAAAGATCAGGAAGAAGTTGCAGAGGAAGGGAGTGGGCGAGATCAAGGAATAAAAGCTTCAAGTTCTTTCAAGAAGTTAAGCCCAAAGTTAACTCCTTCTGTGCAGAGGGCTGCCTCTGGAGAAGCTGGAGAAGGAAGGGTGTCTGGGAATCCCCACAGTCCCCTCCCCAGCCCAGCCTCCCCTCTCTCCTTTAATTCTAGATCTCCGGCAGAGCAGTTTCTACTGCCCCCACGGAGGCCCTGCCCTCCAGGAGTTTCCAGTCTGAGGCTGGGGACAGCCGATCTGAAGCAAGCCCTCCTCCTCCTTCCAGGTTTCAAGGAAAATTCTGGTTCTGACTGGCTCTTATTCACAGTGTGACGCTGCTTCACTGACTTAACCTCTCTGAATAACCACTTCCTTGTTCTGCTGTTAATATCTTCCTATTATGAGGCTTCTATGAAATAATCTCTAGTATGTGGATCAAGATTCATTTTTTTAAGTTCTTCCTGGTTCCTCACCCCCACCCCAAACTGGCATAGAAAACTAGCAAAGATCTCTCCATTTATACACCATCCATCCATCCATCCATCCACCCACCAAACAAGTATTTGACCCCAATTATATAGTCAGTCCTGTGTTCAGTGCTAAGGATGCAGAAATTAGGATGCCGCTGGTAATAGTTAGCCTTTATTTAACATTCAGTACAAGCCTGGTCAGTGTACTCTTTCATTTATTCTGTACAAACACCCTATGAGTTAGATGTAACTATTCCATTTTACGGGTGGGACAACTGAGGCCCCAGGACACAGAGCTAGACAGAATTGAAACGCGCTTTCTGAGTGCCCTGTGGGGAGGTCCAAATGCAGCGGCACCAGGTGAAAGGAGAGAATGAGGAGCTTGGCACAAGGGCTCCTGGAGAAAGTCGCATGTGAGCTAAACCCGGCAAGTTGCGTCTAATGTGGTCACCAGGGGCTGGAGGGACGATCGCTAGCAGAGCGAAGAGTGTGCCAAGGCCTGGAGGCTGGTATGTGTGTATAGGTGTTTGTTTTGGAGGGTGCAGGTTGTGAGTTGGAAGGAATTGCTGGTGGTCAGTCTACCCAGAGCCTCTGTCTCTCAGTGCCCTCACCCTTCTCCACCCCATAGCGCACACGGGGGAAGCTCTATCCATATTTCCATGGTTCTGTTGATGAGGGGCGGGTGCCTGGATAAGAAGGCAGGGAGAGTGTTTCAGGATGGAAACACAGCCTGGGCAAAGATGCAGAACCGTGGTGGCGTTTAGAGAACGGAAGGTTCTCTGTGGTTGGGACACGGGTTTGTGGGGGGCAGGATGGAGAGCTGATGACCCCACTTCCGGGGCATACGAAGGCATGGCCTGGGCTGGTATGCCCACAAGATACTCCTGGAGCCAGTGACGTCTGTGTGAGAGAGACCCCCAGTGCCCTCTGCTGGGAGAGCAGAGAGCTTTGGATGGAATCGGGTTCCAAGATCGCTGGGGCCGGGCTGGTGGGAAGCTATGGTAAGACAGGACAGACAGTAAGACAGGACAGACTGGCTTCCCCTACAGCCCTATTCAGGTTATGGCTTCTCCACTCCCACTCAGCCACCCCACCACCCTTAGGGCAAGGTAAGGAGCAGTCTGGGGGTGTGGGGATAGACAAAAGGTTTCAGATACTCAGGACAATACCAGAATTCAGTCTCAACTGGCAGGTGGCCTCTCCTGTGGCCGGAGGCCATGGAGGAATCACCGAGGGAGCAGGCCTGGGACTCCTGCAGAGAGAAGACATTCAGGATGTGTGTAATCTGCATCCCAGTTTACCCAGCTTTCCGTACCAAGCTGTGATTTGGGAACAGAGCAGTGAAGTCACTTTCCCAGGGTCACACAGCTCATGAGTAACTAAGAGAGAACCCAGATTCATATTCGAGACCACTGTGCTCTTTGTGATGTGGTTTTTGGACCACATCGGTCTGGAGCCGACGGCCAAGAAAGAATTCTTGAGACGTCTTCGGTGCAAAAAGGTGGTTTTATTAAAGCACGGGGACGGGACCTGTGGGCAGCACGTTATAAGGAAATTTAATTTTACCTGCCATTTCCCTCTTGCCTTTGTTCCGCACATCACTCTGGAGGGGAGGGTGATGTTGGGGCTATAGATTTCTGGAGATCAAGCTATTGATAAGATTGCCTTTTTCTTGTAATTTACTAAGATATTTGTAAACTGATGGAGACTCAGGTCCTGTGATCTCTTATCAGTTCAATCACTTGTTTTCTGTCCTTTCCTATGTTCTTGGGCAGCTAGGAGTGCCTGAGGACGGTCACACACATCCCACCCTGGGGTTGGGGGGGTGCTTTGCCCTCACCCTGCCTCATGCCTCCTCATCATATTGCCCGCGAACAATTTTGACCTTAAATCTTTAAGGTCGCTGAAGGTGGAAGGTCTCATCTTCGGTAGCTTCTTCCTGCTGAGTGGGGGTGTAGAGAGGTCCCTACCTATAGGTCAATATTGGTCAGTCGGGGAAGATGTAGGAGTGTGCATCAAGGTGTACATCAAGGAAAGGAGAATGAAGAAGAAAGGTACAATCATCAATTTTGCTTGAAGAGAAGTCTGAGGTCTTCCATAGCTATAAACATTATTCCTATAAACGAATAAGAAGGTCCATTAGTTTGTTAATGGGAGTACATAATATGACTCAGTAGAGGCCCTTCCACTTCGACGTTAAATCCCCTTTTGTATTAGACTTCCAATCTTTTAAATAAGCCAGGTCTCCTGGGTTTATATTGGGTGAGTTCCTAGTAACTGACAGATCAGGTTTAGGGAGGATATGGTTTGTGTATTTAGAGATTTATGAATTAACCCCGCCTCAAGTGAATAATTTAATAAAACAGTACAGTCTTTATCTATTGATAGGTATGCAGTGAGAAAAGACTTATATACAATGGATGGGGATCCATCCCATTTTCCCAGTTGTTTAAGTAATCACATGCCCATGGGGTCCTGTTATTATCCCCACAGAATAACAAGCAAGGAGATTGTCCATACCTGTGCTATTGTGACAATTTTTCTGAGGTTCACCTCAAGGTGTCTAACTTAAGCAAACAACAAACATTTAAAGACAATCAGAACTGAATTTAATATCCATAGAGGTGTGTTACTGACCCATAATTTGTCTCTCTAGTAACCCTCATTTCCAGAGATAGGCAAATCAAGACGAGTTTGTTTGTAAAACAAGTCTAATTTGAACAAACTTGGCCCAATTCTTTACATAAACTCAACAAGAACAGCGATATAGGTCTTTTAAAATTTGCTTTGCTGGAACTTTTTATAAGGAATCTCTAGATTGAACGTTTAGTGGCCTCTCCAGGCCAGGAGCCAAGGCAAGTACTTGCCAGTCATCCCGGTAGATTTTGGCTATTTCCTCTTCATGAGGTCCTTAAAGTGTCCTGAGGTTTCCTGCACCTGCCAGAAAGTGACTTTCTTTATTAACCTGGTAAGGCTGCTGGGAACTCTGTAAGGTATCAGGCCAACATTTCCGAGGGGCTTAATGGCTCCATGTTTCATAAAGTCAACCTTAGTTCCTTAAAGCTGTCTGGTCATATCTGAGTCTATGCATGTCACTCTCAAGTAGGACATTCCAGTCAAAGCCTTGGTAAAGTGACCCGTATTTCCAACAGCGTCCTATTATAAGGAGAACAGATTCTTTTTTTTTTAATTTTTTAATATTTTTATTTATTATTGAGACAGAAACAGAGCATGAGTGGGGGAGGAGCAGAGAGAGAGGGACACACAGAATCCGAAACAGGCTCCAGGCTCTGATGAGCTGTCAGCATAGAGCCCGATGCGGGGCTCGAACCAATGAACCGTGAGATCATGACCTGAGCAGAAGTGAGACGCTTAACCAACTGAGCCACCCAGGCACCCCAAAGAGAACAGATTCTTACTGGACTTATGCAAATAAGTGTGATTGCCAAGGAAAAACTCATTGAGAGTTTGTGAATTTCAGAGGGTTCAGGTAGAGAGAAAAGTTAAACACTTTAGTTTGTTTACAGAGAGATACTTTACCCTATTATTGTGTATCACGGGTTTCTTAGATAATTTCCTTAATCTGGAAGAGCAAACATTAGAGAACCAGCAGTGTTTTAAACGAGAGTTACAAAAGTATAAAAGACAAAAAGACTCAAGAGTGAACATGGTGAAAGATCTGATGAGAGTTCATGATGATGCGATCGACAAGGAAATTCAATGATTCCTGTGACACATAACACTTTGATAATCAGAATATCAAATGACAACCTTATTATCAAAATATATTAAAACTTTACGAATTGCATTTAGGTATATGAACAATTAGAGCATTTACCCAAGCAATACAACCTAAAAAACCCAATAAACCCAAGGTTTACCATGATTTGTTTGACATTGCTTCCAGAGTAACTTAACAGACCAAATAAAAAGGCCTCGGGGTGCCTGGGTGGCTCAGTTGGTTAAGCGTCTGACTTTGGCTCAGGTCATGATCTTGCGGTTTGTGAGTTCAAGCCCCATGTTGGGCTCTGTGGTGACAGCTCAAAGCCTGGAGCCTGCTTCAGATTCTGTGTTCCCCCCTCTCTCTGCCCCTCCCATGCTCATGCTCTGTCTCTCTGTCTCTCAATAATAAAAGTTAGAAAAAAAAAAAGGCCTCATTAGTCAGAGACTTCATTTACAATTTAAATCTTGGGAAGTTTGTGAAAAACTTAGAAAGTTATAAAGCACATCCTAAACAGGGTTACAGATCATTAAAAATCTTAATTATATTTTTACCCAAGGTGTCAATAAAAGATTCCAAAGGCAAATACGTAGGGTTATATAACTGTTAGCAAAACTTAGCTCCTTTAACATTCAGTTTAAAAAAATTTTTTTTAATGTTCATTTTTGAGAGAGAGAGAGAGACAGAGCATGAGCTGGAGAGGGGCAGAGAGAGAGATGGAGACACAGAATCCGAAGCAGGATCAGGATCCGAGCTGTCAGCACAGAGCCCAACGCGGGGCTCAAACCCACAAACCGCCAGATCATGACCTGAGCCGAAGTCCGATGCTTAGCCGACTGAGCCACCCAGACACCCCAACACTGAGAAGCTTTAACTTTAAGTAATTAAAGACTTGATAAAGACAAAACATAAGCTTTGGTTTTCCTGGCTGTCAAAAGAGAAAAAAACCTTTGCATATATTTTTTATCAAGAGCAGATCAACAATCCAATAAAACTTTTTTTTTAACAGAAAAGCAGAATTTCAATCTTAAACCAGTGTAACTTTAAAAATCTAGTTATTTTAATCTTAGTCCTTCCTGAGACCACACATAACATTCCTTTTTAAAGATTTTCCTTGATGAACCTTCTACAACATTCCTTTGCATTTAGATTTTGTCCCAAGCGATTTGTCTCCAAACAACCAATCTCAATGAGGACAAAATTACTTTCTTTTATGTTCAACAAAAATGTGTTTCTGATGGGAGAGCATGGGACAAACAAGCAAAATATAGGCTGGCACCACCCCCCACCCCCCAAGATAGAATAAGTGTGATATTCCTCGGACACTCCTGGGTACCCAAGAACAAAGGAAAGGGGTTTAAGTGCTTGCCATGGTGATGTGGGAAACTAAAGCAAATGAAAAACTAACTTCCTTTACTGCCTACAGCCCATTGACAAGTCTTAAAACTGGCAGAGTGACCTCCTTCTAGGAGCTCAGCTGCCTGGATGATGACACCTTGCTGGGGGCAAAAGGGAACCTTCACTTAATATTATCCAAACCTCGAGGATCCTGTAAGTCTACTTCCTTTATCTCAGCTGCCCCAAGATCTATGCTGGCAATCATGCTCCAAGCTTATGGCCCCCCGATATGCATCTGAAGGGCCCCATGACTGAACTTTTATTAAACGGTAATAAGTGGCATTTCCCTAGCAACCGCTAACCCCTTAGGGTCCTAGAAACCATGCTTCCAAAATTCCCTGGAGACTTACTCTATCCCTGACCCCCTCCCAACCTGAGAGTATATAATGAATTACCTTCCCGTCAGGACCCTACTGCAGCGCTTCCTGCCCATGGGTCCTGTGCCATGCTTTAATAAAATCACCTTTTTGCACCAAAAATATCTTCAAGAATTCTTTCTTGGTCTTTGGCTCCAGACCACCTCCCCATTACCCCAAAACTTTATCATTTCCATTCTTTATAACTTTCTTACACATCTCCAACTTTTTTTTTTTTACACCTAGAGTTGCTTCTCTTCTTTTCATCAGCCTTAACTACATTTAGCAGAATTTTAACTCCTAGAAACCATAGTCTCCAGGGAAAACAAGTAGTTACTAATTGCGAACTTATGATGGGAAATTTATGAATTAATCAAGCATTAAGCATGTTTATCAACAGACTCAAATAGCCTTAGTTTCTCTGCAATAAGAAGTTAAAATCACTGGGTGGCTTAGTCGGTTGGGTGGCGGACTTCGGCTCAAGTGATGATCTCACAGCTCGTGAGTTCCAGCCTTGCTGACAGCTCAGAGCCTGGAGCCTGCTTCAGATTCTGTGTGTGTCTCTCTCTGCCCCTTCCCTGCTCACATTCTGTCTCTGTCTCTCTCAAAAATAAATAAACATAGGGGCGCCCAAGTGGCTCAGTCGGTTAAGCGTCTGACTTCAGCTCAGGTTGTGATCTCACAGTCCGTGGGTTCGAGTCCTGCGTCAGGCTCTGTGCTGACAGCTCAGAGCTTGGAGCCTGCTTCAGATTCTGTGTCTCCTTCTCTCTCTGCCCCTCCCCTGCTCACTCTCTGTCTCTGTCTCTCAAAATAAAGACTTAAAAAAAATAAACATTAAAAAAAAGAAGTTAAAATCACAAACCTATGTTTAGTAATCAATGCTTTAGCACTCTGTTCTATTTCAAAAGAACCTAAAATGTCCAATAAATTCAATCCCATTTATCGTGCAAGCAAAACTTTAAAGTTTCAGGTTACCAAAGACTTTGAAAACTATCTCAACAATTACCCATGAAAACTTTGAGACAGACAAAATTAACCATTAATTTAAGTCATCTTTTTTGCTAACAAATTGCAACAGAGATAACATGAGCTTATTTGACCTTCAGCAAACCTGGAGAGAACACGTTTCAAATTTAATGCTGATAACCCTAAAGACATGCCTGTATTAATTAAATCAACAAACTTAAATTAGTTCAAACCAAATATGTTCCACCTGCATCCACTTAAAAGTTAATCAATTGTTCCCCATTGTCAGTTTTTACCTGCGACACCGGAGGGGAAATCTGAAGTGGGCACTCCAAAAGAGTTGCTCTCTGCTCCTTGCCATTGAGGATGGGAGGAGCCAATGATGCCTGAGGCACTGAGGATGCTATAGGAACCCGTTTTGTAGGCTGTGCCCAGAAACAGGAGGAGAAGGAGGGGAGGGCAGAAGAGGCAAGGTGCTAGCAGAAGACAGAGAAAGATGATTTCCAGTTCTAAACCTTGTCGGCTCAGACCGAGGAGCAGATGCCATGTTTTTGTTACTGTTTTTCTTTTTTTTTCCCATCAAAGTGGAAATATGCAGTCCATGTCAGACCAGAGAAGACAGGGAATTTCCCTGAAACAAGGGAGTTTCGGCAGCTGCACGGGAATATTCCTTAAAGTCCCTGTCCTGAGTTAGACTAACCACAGTTGGCTCCAGTTGTCAGAGCCATTACCCAGGAAATTAATGAGGGAGAAGCCCTCATATCTATTAGGAGGAACAGAGAGAGAAAGTCAGTGTCCCTGTTGTCAGGGATGGCCTGGGTTTCCTAAGCAGCCTGAGTTCTATCAGGAGGAGGTTTAGTTAGATAATTATCATCCAATATGTCAGGAGGGAGTTTACTAGCCAAACACATTTGAACAAACACATTCCACAAGAGGCCTTTAGGTCCAGGTACTGATTTAGAGCCCTGAAGACCTGGACTTAGGGTACCTCTGGCCATTTGCCCTGTTTCCTGCAGAAGACATCCTACTAACACCATGCAGTGTTACAGGAGATCAGTTTTTTCCTAAATTTTGCAATCTGAATTGTTTCCAGTGGGTCAAAAGACATACCAAGAGAGAGCCCTTGGGGACTGAAGAAGAAGCTCCAATGTCCCCTAGGGTCCATTACCAAAAATCACCCCCCTTGACTCCTGGGTGGCATCCCATGCAGGATATGTCAGAGGTTCCTGGTGTCAAAAGTGACCCAAGGCATCCCTTGGATGAAAATTGGTATGGATCACCATACTATCTTACCACCATAGGCAGTCCTACCCCGGGGAAGTCCCCATAAATAGCCCTAATGGAAGGGATGCCAGCATCCCTCCACTTCCCCATTGCATCCTAGGCTAAATGGGTACCTGGCATATGGACCGAAATACCATACCTTCAAAGTCATGCCATAGAAGGCTGCGCCTTAAAGAACATGCCCTGATGGTCATGCCTTGGTTTATCTAGTCTTTGAAGAGCATGCCATGGAGGCCATGCTTTAGTGTCTTGAAGAACCTGCTGCTTTTAACCCATGGAAAGCACCAGAAAAGTTTTACAAGGTGAAATTACCCAATTTTGTAATTTAAGTAGTTAGTAGAGGATGATGAGGGAGCATGAGACAGGCTGAGGGGCACATCACAAGCTAGCGCCCACCCCCTACACCCCAGGTGGAATGTTCCTTGGATACTCCCAGCTACCCAAGAACGAAGGAAAGGGGTTTAAGTGCTTGCCATGGTGATGTGGGAAACTAAAGCAAATGAAAAACTAACTTCCTTTACTGCCTAAAGCCCATTGACAAGTCTTAAAACTGGCAGAGTGACCTCTTTCTAGGAGCTCAACTGCCTGGATGATGACACCTTGTTGGGGGCAAAAGGGAACCTTCGCTTAGTATTACCCTAACCTCGAGGATCCTGTAAGTCTACTTCCTTTATCTCAGCTGCCCCAAGATCTATGCTGGCAATCATACTTCAAGCTTATGGCCCCCCGATATGCATCTGAAGGGTCCCATGACTGAGCTTTTATTAAGTGGTGATAAATGGTGTTTCCCTAACAACAGCTAGCCCCTTAGTGTCCTAGAAACCTTGCTTCCAAAATTCCTTGGAGACTTACTCTATCCCTGATCCCCTCCCAACCTGAGAGTATACAATGAGTTACCCATCACAACCCCGGTGCAGCTCCTCCTGCCAATGGGTCTTGTCCCCATGCTTTAATAAAGTCACCTTTTGCACCAAAGACATCTTCAAGAGTTCTTTCTTGGTCATTGGCTCTGGACCCTACGACTCCCCCATCACCCCAAAACTTCATCAGAGAACATTAACCGAAAACAGTAAAGATAGAAATCCATCATGATCTAAGAGACATTTCTTAGAATGTAGTCCTTACGTCCAACTTCCTAGGAAACGGTCCTGGTTGGGTTCTAATTCAATTGTGTATTAGTTTCGGCTGGCTCCCAGGGGAGGTTCCACCGCCAGAAGCAGCTAGACCAGAAATGTGAAGGGGAACATGTTAGACTAATGAGGAGGAAACCTTACACGGGAGTCCTAAGATTGGCAGCCACCCTGGTGACTTAGGTGTCCCGTGTCCAAGACAACTTTGTATAAGGACAGGAATAAAGAGAGGGCATCAAGTTTCTGGGTCTTATTACCATTCCAGCCAGGGTACTAACTGATTTTGGAGTGGTAGGGGTTTGGAGCCTATGGCCAAGAAAGAATTCTTGAGATATCTTTGGTACAAAAAGGTGATTTTATTAAAGCACTGGGACAAGACCCATGGACAGAAAGAGATGCCCCGGGACCAGAAGGAGAGACTGGTTATATACTATGGAGTTGGGGGAGGTAAAGTCAAGGGGAAGATTCCAAAGCGATTTTCATATGCTAAAGAAGACTCACAGATTACTGGAGGTCTAGCTATTGTCAAGCTAAGGTTGTTTTTTTCCTCTAGCAAAGCATTAACATTAAGACAGTAGGGAGCTCTTAGAGAAATGTTTTACTCTGCCAGCCTCAGGTTATTTATCGGTAGGCTGCAGTTTATAAAGAAATTTAATTTTATATTCCATTTCATTCTGCCTTTGTTTACCACATCACTAACTTCCAGTCAAAAGGCAGGCTTTTTCCTCCCAGTAGACTAGCCATGGGCTAGAGGATTGCAGCCTGAGCAATGAAAGTGTTCCAATAAGACCATACTCCTTAAAAAGACCCTGAAATGAAAGTAAAGGAAGAAAAGAGAAAGCACTCACCAAGTTTGTGCCAACACTGGGTCCTGGTGAAAAGACTCAAAGCCCCACGTTGGTCACCAAATGGTGTGATTGTTGGAGTGGTGGGGGTCTGGAGCTGATGGCCAAGAAAGAATTCTTGAGAGGTCTTTGGTGCAAAGAGGTGGTCTTATTAAAGTGCAGAGACAGGACCCCTGGGCAGAAAGGGCTGCACTGGGGTTGTAAAGAGTGACTGGTTATACACTATGAAGCTGGAGGAGATAAAGTCAAGAGGAAGTTTCTTAAAGGGATTTTCACATGCTAAAGAAGAATCACAGATTACTGGAGGTCTAGCTATTGTCAAGCTAAGGTTGTTTTTCCCCTCTAGCAAAACATTAACATTAAGAGTTCCTGGACAAATATTTTACTCTGTATTTGCTTCAAGTATTTGTCAATGGGCTGCAGGTTATAAGGAAATTTAATTTTACCTTCCGTTTCCTTCTTGCCTTTGTTCCCCACATCACTATAGAGGGGAGGGTGATGTTGGGGCTATAGGTTTCTGGAGATTAGGCTATTGATAAGCTTGCCTTTTCCTTATAATTTACTAAGTTATTTGTAAAGTGATAGAGACTCACGTCCTGTGGTCTCTATCGGTTCAACCATTTGTTTTTTTATCCTTTCCTTTGTTCTTGGGCAGCCAGGAGTGCCTGAGGAATGTCACCCTTAGCCCACCTGGTGAGGAGGGTGTTCTTAGCTTGTACTTTGCCCCCAGCTTGCCTTATGCTCTCTCATCATCTGCACAGCCCTCCATGCCCTGGACCCCTAGGACAGCACTGGGACAACACTCAGTGATTCCAAATTAGATAGCTACTCTTTCCCAGAGACAGCCCCCCCCCCACACACACACCCAGGCTTCACAGTTGCAACCCCCTTCGGGGACCTAGACTCTTGGGACCTTTGCTGACCCTCTTTTGAGAAGCAATGGCAGGTTGGTGGTATTCATCCCCAGGAGCCAGACTCCATCACTGATCAATTCATCTCAAAGGCAGAGTCCTAAGAGTGGCGGGAAGTCTCCAGCCAACATTTACAGTATAAGAACTTTCCCCTCACCTGGCAGTCACAGCCAGAGCCTCATTATCCCAAGCCTTGTTCAGTTCTACAGTTTGCCCCACCTCTGTTTCCTTCAATGAATGCTGCAAATAACTCTGTGTGTGTGTGTGTGTGTGTGTGTGTGTGTGTGTGTGTGTGTGTGTGTTTTCATGGCTCCTCGTGGACTGTAAACAATCATGGCAGGATGCTGTGACTATCCTTCTTCAGTCTTCGTTGGCGTCCCTCTTGTGACAGGCATTATCTCCGGGAGGAGTCCTGACCAGGAAATACATACATTGTACTTTGACCATTGACCCTCCTGGGGAGGGCCACCTGAGAACAGCTGAGAAAGTCCAAGTGGGGCAGGAGATGGTCCCCAACTTGCAAGAACTTAGCCTATCCTCAGAATCGAGAGGCAGGTAGGGACGCCTGGGTGGCTCAGTCAGTTGAGCATCCAACTCTTGATTTCAGCTCAGGTCATGATCTCACAGTTTGTGGATTTGAGCCTCATGTCAGGCTCTGTGCTGACATTGAGGAGTCTGCTTGGGATTCTCTCTCTCCCTCTCTCTCTCTGCCCCTACCCCACTCATGACCACATGCTCTCACTCTCCCTCTCAAAATAAATAAACTTAAAAAAAAAAAGAATCAAAAGGCAGATAACCTGGAGATAGAGCCAAGGCTGGGATAGGGCCCAAAGGTGGCTTTTAGGAAGTTCAGACCTAAATGCGTGGCAGGCATTCAGCAAAGGCCCCTGAGGCAACTGGGATTGAGCAGGTGGGGCTTGGAACCCACTGGGACAAAATCCAAGTGGTTCTGGAAAAGCAGGGAAAACTGGACATGGCAGGGAGCACTAGGAATGATTTTTAAGATCTGGAGCCACCTGACCAAAAGGGAGAGAAGACAGGGTGTCAAATCCTTAACTGAAGAGGGCAGGGGTGTCTCTGTCCAGAGACAACCACAGATAGCAAGGTAAGAAGGCACACTACAGCTTGTTCAAGGGTCCCCTGCTGAAAGATGATATGTGTGCCAGCACTGGAAGTGCCCCTCCTGGGTGGCTAGCTTGCCCTGAGGCCAGAGGGAGAGGTGGAGGGCATCCTACACTAAGTCAAAGGACAGGCATCTTGCTCAGAGTTCTGAGAATCCCAGACCCAGAATCTGACTACAGGGGCCCTTGTCTTCCACTGCCTCTCCAACTGAGTGTGTTCATCTTATCTTTTATGTGTTCATATCCCCCCACAGCACCTTGCAAGCTTCTCAGAAGGTGCTTAAATGACCCTACAAGACCCCATCCTTGTGATACAGGATGGCCTGTCTGAGGACGCAGAGAGGGTCCTGCTCAACCATCCAAGAAGGTCCTTGGGCTTCGCTCAGGATAAAGATCAAACATAAGCCAAGAGGAAGTGAGAGCAGTTTATTAAAGATATGGAGAAAGTGTAGACACAGGCAGAGTGTCAGGGAGACTCTGAAAGGTAGGAGAGTGAGCCTTGCCTTTACTTGGGGTCTGGGGTTTTTATTGAGGATGGTGGTCCCGTGCACCTGTCTTCTTAGTAATCCAGGAACAAAGAGGAATATTTGGGTGTCCTCTGTAAGTCACTTATGCCCTGGAGCCAGGGGTCTTGAGGAGTCAGTGGTCTTGGAAAACATTCGTGATGACCTTGCCAGGCCACTCCTTAGATGTTATTTATTGTATGGAAGACTCCAGAGACATCATTCACTCCTTGGCCTTTACAAGAAGGACATACATTATCTGTGTTATCAGGCAGGTGTAATTCAGGGGTGTAGGTCCTAAGAAGAATAGAACCAGGAAAAGGAGCCACAAAAGCAGTTTTTCATGGGGTCCTTGAAGTTTCTCCATCTCACTTGCTTTCCTCTGTGCCTTAGCTCTCACCCCTTCTGCCATGACTCAGCTCTTCCCAGATCCTCACCTGGCCCTGCATTTACTAAAATCTCCAGGAGGTGCCTATGCTCTTGCTTCCCTTAGGCATAATCTCCCTACCTCCCTCTCCCCACGTTACTGGTTGAATCTTATTTACTTTTCCAAGTCTCAGCTTAAGACTAAACTTCCTTCCTGAACGTTCATCACCAACTGGAACAGGCCCCCTGCTAAGTGCTCTAGAAGAACTTATCATAACACATGGGACACTGCATTTCATTCTCCCCCACCAGACTACAAGTTCTGTGAGGGCAGGGTCTGTCTGTATGACTGTCCCTATATACCTCTTCAGCCTCTTGAGCTAATACCCAACAAATACATGTTGAAAAGATGGATGAATGGATGGATGGATGGATGGATAGACTGCCTGCATGATAGTTTATAGGGTTCATGCCAGAGAACCAAGCCCTCTTTCCATCATATTATGGAGCTGGTCCCAGGATTTTTAGACAAGATGAAGGGAAGCCATTGGTCAGGTAACAAGGCAAAGAAGTGAATAGATTTTCACCACCATCAAGATTGTGAATATAGGGAATAACCTTTCCAGATTTGGCCCTGCCCATCTACTCTGGAGGCTGAGCCTAGGCAAGAATCTAAGGAATATTCTGATGCTAATAGGGACCTGAAGTTCATCTGATACAGTCAGCCCATGAACCTCCTCCTTGCATTACTGAGCAGCAAGCTTTTCTCCTGGTCTTCCAAGTTAACATGTCTCGCTCTTTTTAAAAATTGGAATATCATATACATAACGTAAAACTTACCATCTTAATCATTTTTATGTGTACAGTTTAGTACTGTTAAGTATAATCACATTGTTTTGCAACCAGTCTCCAGAACTTTTTCATCTTGCAAAACAAACTCTACACCATTAAGCATTAACTCCCAATCCCAGCCCCAGGCCCTGGCAGCCACCATTCTACTTTCTGGTTCTATGGGTTCTACTCTTTTTTTTTTTTTTAAGTAGGCTCCACCCCCAACATGTGGCTTGAACTTATGACTCCAAGATCAAGGGTCACATGCTCTACCGACTGAGCCAGCCAGGCACCCGCTATGGGTTCCCGTCTTGACACCTCATATAAATGACATAATACAGTATTTGTCTTCTTGAGTTTTTTCAATCATTTATTTATTTGTTTATTTATTTTTTGCTTGCTTGTTTATTTTGAAAGAGAGAAAGAGAACGAGCAAGGAGGGGCAGAAAGAGGGAGAGAGATAATCTCTCCACACTGTCAGCACAGAGCCCGACATGGGGCTCAGTCTCAGGAACTGTGAGATCATGACCTGAGCCAAGATCAAGAGTCAAAAGCTTAACCGACTGAGCCACCCAGGTGCCCCAGTATTTGTCTTTTTGTGACTGGCATATTTCACTTAGTAGGATGTCCTCAAGGTTCATCCATATTATAGCGTGTGCAAGAACTCCCTTCCTTTTTAAGGCTAATATTCCATTGTATACATATACCAGGTTTTATTTATCTATTCATCCATGGAGACCTAAGTTGCTTCCACCTTTTTGGCTATTGTGAATCATGCTGCTACAAACAAATCACTTCAAGACCTTGATTTCAACTCTTTTGGCTGTATACCCAGTGACCGGACTGCTGGATAACATGATAATCCCAGTTTTTAGTTTTTTGATGAAATTCTATACTGTTTTCCATAGTGGCTGTGCCATTTTACATTGCAACCAACAGCTCACAAGGGTTCCAATTTCCCCACATCCTCGCCAACACTTGTTAATTTCTGTTTTTGTTTTGTTTTTTATTTTTTTTCACGTTTATTTATTTTTTTGAGAGACAGAGAGAGACACAGTGTGAGTGGGGAAGGTGCATAGGGAGGGAGACACAGAATCCGATGCAGGCTCCAGGCTCTGAGCTGTCAGCACAGAGCCCGATGCGGGGCGTGAACCCACAAACCGTGAGATCATGGCCTGAGCCAAAGTCGGAAGGTCAACCGACTGAGCCACTCAGGCGCCCCTGTTTTTAATTTTTTAAATAGCAGCTCTCCTAATGGGTGTGAGGTGATATCTCACTGCGGTTTTAATTTGCATTTCCCTAGTGATTAGTGATGTTGAACAACTCTTCATATGCTTGTTGGCCATTTGTGCATTTTCTTTGGAGACATGTTTGACCCTTCCCCATTTTTGAATCAAGTTATCTGGTTTTAGTTGTTGTTTTGTTGATGATGAGTTGTAGGAGTCCTTTATTTAATAAACTGCTTATCAGATATATGGTTTGCAAATATTTTTCATTCATTCCATAGGTTGCCTTTTCACTCTGTTGATTGTGTCCTTAGATACATATACCCAGCTCTTTTGAGGCCTCTCTGTTTTCTCATGTAAACTTTCTTTTGACATTTACTTTAACCCTGTTTCACCTATCTCCAGAGGCCACAGAGCTGGCAGGAGATGGTAAGATTAATACTAGCTTCCAATCTTTGGGTCTCTGAACCTGATCCCATCCATTCATGATTCGTCCGGTGTCTGTTCATTCATTCATTCATTCATTCAGCGAACACTTACACAGGAACACGGCAGTGTTTTTGAATCAAACAGCCCTGGGTTTGAATCCTGGGTTTATAAGCTTAGTACCTACATGACCTTGGACAGAACACCCTCTCTGAGAGTCCGTTCTCTCTCTATAAAGAAGAAAAGAAACTGGAAATGTAGCCAGAAGAGAACACTTGAGCTTACCCTTGCTGGATTGTTGGAAGAACTAGGAGTCCTTTAATTATACTGGCATATTTCACTGTGTGAAAATAGGCTGAGCGGGGTGGGCACTCAATAAATGGTAGCCACTATTATTTATTGGCTAGTACTGGGTGAATGCAATCCTTCTCCAGGGTCCCTTGAGTCTCAGGATCAAGGAACCAACTCAAGAGATCGTTACTTGTTGACAAATCTAAGCCCTCCCCTGCTGTGACAGTGACAAAGTTTCCCTCCCATCTTGTGTCCTGCCTGACCTTGAAAGCGAGGAGGCGGGGAGTGTGCTCTGTCTGGCAAGGGAGCCGGTTGGCTGTGTCTGTGGAAAGCGAAGACTTTTATAAAAGACCTTTCACTGGTGACAGCAGTATTTAATCAGATTGTCCTGGGTGGGGAGTGGTGATAAGGCTAATAGAGCTGGTCACAGTGTTTCTTTGGATCATAGAACTCTCTGACTAGGACCGCCACTGGAAGGCTACCCGGAAGAGAAGTGAGGCCTGATTGGTCCTCCCTGGGGAGAAACCGTCTTCCCCTCTTGCGAAAGACTCCTCAGCTTTTCAAAGCCTAGAAAGCAGCTTCCAAGAGGATGGGGTAGGAGGAGGGGCTGCGGTTCTGTACCCAGCTTGCAATCCTAGCTCAGCCCCTCACCAGCAGTACAACCGGCGCTTGGTCTTTGTGAGTCTGTATTGTCCCATCTATAAAATGAGCACAAGAGAAACCTGCCCAGAAGGGTTGGTGTGGGGTTTATGTGAGAGGACATGTGGCACCAGGAGGTTCTGAGGCGAAGATTGCCTTCCTCCTCCCTTTCCTCTTGAGCCTCTGCTTCCTGCTGGGGATGGTGGGGGTGGCAATGAGGATGCGGTGTGGTTAACCCTGCCTGGTTAACCATCCTCAGGACACTGGGCACCACACGACCCCCCCCCCCCCACCGGGCAGAATAGGGCCTTAACTTCTGGAATAGGCCACCCTCCTCATTTCCACTCCATGAAAACTCTCCCCATCTCGAAAGACCAGATTGACCCATCACCCTTGCTCGATGTCATGGCCCATCTTGACCATTGTCCCCAGAACTCCTTCTGGGATATATTGGCTGCTCTGCTTTCCTGCATAAACTGCACTTTTAGTGGCACCATTTGTCTCTGGCATGTGTCACTAGACTGTGAAAGCCTGGGGAGCAGAGCAGGGGTCTGATTCGCCCACCTTTGGTTACTTGTTCTGTGTGTAGCCCCGTGCTCTTCTCGGAACAGAGTTCTGAAAGACAGTGACAGCTGACAGTCAATATGGGCCAGATAGACCAACTGGCTTCCCTCATCAAGCACCCAGAACTCCACCCCTCCACACACACACATACCAACCTACTTCTCTCCACAAGATGTCAAAAGCAGAGCCCCTTACCATGTACCAATGCATACAGGCCACCCTCTGTGTCTGTCTCCAGCCTTGATGTATTCTCACTCTACATGTGTGCCCTTAAGGAAGGGATCAGAAGAAGACATCTATCCTGGCAGTTCAGCTCAAAGAATAAAAGTGCTGGAAAGGATGCTAGAGATTATCTGGGCCAATTTTCTCATTTCATGCTGAGGAAACTGAGGCCCAGAGAAATGAAGAGCTTTTCCTCGGCTTGCGCACATCGAGCACATCCCACACCAGAACTCAGGTCTCTTCCTTTATCAATTTTACTCTATGTATTCAGCCAACATTAATGAGTCCCCTCTGTAAGCTTAGATCTATCTAGGATTTTCATTCCTTCTTTCTTCCTTCCTTTGAAATTTCATTCTTTCTTCCTTCCTTCCTTCCTTCCTTCCTTCTTTTCTTTCTTTCTTTCCTTCCTTCTTCCTTCCTTCCTTCCTCTCTCTCTCTCTCTCTCTCTCTCTCTCTCTTTCTTTCTGTTTACTTTTGAGAGAGAGAGAGAAACAGAGCGTGGGCAGGGAATGGGCAGAGAGAGGGAGACACAGAATCAGAAGCAGGCTCCAGGCTCTGAGCTGTCAGCACAGAGCTGGGCTCGAACTCATGAACCGTGAGATCATGACCCGAGCCAAAGTCCGATGCTTAACCGACGGAGCCACCCAGGTGTCTCAAGCTGTGTCTCAAGGTGTCTCACATTAACTTCCACCATGCTGTTTGAGCTTATATTATTATCATTGGACAGAGGGGCAAACTTAGGTCTCAGAAAAGGGAAAGGACTGGCCCAACACCTCACAGGTAGTGAGTAGCCAAGTTAGGACTTGAATCCAGACCCTTCAATTGGATTCCTCGGCTCAGTACCCTTTCCACCAAGCTTACAGTCCCTCCTTGCTGGTATTGAAAGGCAGCTAGGGGAGTTGGCACCATGCCCAGTTGAGAGGAAAGGTAAAGTTTTAGGCCCATTGGAGACATTGGGTGCCACCGACGTGGGCAAGGGGCCAGAACAGTGGCCTTCTGGCAGAATATGGCCCTGCTTTGCATATCACACAAACCAGGCCTCAAAGTCCTCAGGAATGCTGTCGGACAGCACAGTACAGCTGAGAGTAGGCCGTCCAGCCAATTAGAGCTTCCTGGTAGAAGGTGGGTCCCATATGCCCAGCCCAGGCCCTGTTCACATGACTCAGATCTGCTGGACATGTCCTACACTGCAAGCATCCTCCACACCCTGATCCAGGGCCAGTCATTTTCATTGCTTTGGGCCTTGATTTCTTGGTCTCAAATGGGATGATGAAAATAATGGTCTCTATGAAGGTTTTTCCCCCACCCCGAAACACCACTTTATGGAGATCAAGCCTCCTGTATTCAAATACCTTGAGTCCCCACACACACCTCATAATAACAACATTTGTGTGGGGCGCCTGGGTGGCTTAGTCGGTTAAGTGTCCAGCTTCGGCTCAGGTCATGATCTCATGGTTCGTGGGTTCGAGCCCCGCATCGGGCTCTGTGCTGACAGTTAGCTCAGAGCCTGGAGGCTGCTTCAGATTCTGTGTCTCCCTCTCTCTCTGACCCTCCCCGGCTCGCTCTGTCTCTAAAAAAATAAATAAAAAACATTAAATAAAAAAAATTTAAAAAAACACACAACATTTGTGACCTAAGCACCTACAATTTTCTGGAACTTAGTTACACCTTTACCATCTCCCGTTTTACAGATGGGAAAAATGAAGCACAGAGCAGTTAGATCGGTTGCTCTAGGTCACCCAGCTAGTAAATGGCAGAGCTGCGATTTAATCTCAGGATTATCCAGCTCCAAGTCTCGTGCTCTTTCCATGCATTACAACATTCTTGTTATTTGCTATTCCAAGTCCTTCCTCCATAACCTGCCTCCCTTCCCTTTGCAATCCCAGCTCCATGCACACAAGACCGCTCACTGACTGGTCACCTCTACTTTTTGCCCATCTCTCCAACGGCCTAAACGTATATGCTTGTGTTTGGGGGTGTGCGTATTTATATGTATTTTATCCATGTTTAGCTAACATGTGTTTATATACACGTGGGATCTGTGTTATATATGTATATGTACATATGTACGCGCAGTGAGTATAGTGTGTATGTATTTGTCTGCAATGTATGTGCTCGTGTGAAAGTGTTTATAAATGTTAGTGCATGTAGTGGATAGAATGTGCTGTTAGAATGCGTGTCTCTGTGTATATATTCCAGTGACGGCAGGGAGGATTTGACCAGCATTCCATGAAGTATCATTGTAACTCGTGAGAAAGAAAAAATCCTGACAGCTGGTAGCTGGCCTATAGGGTCACCAGTTGTCCCAATTTGCCTGTGACTCTTCTGTATCGGCTGTTTTTAGATAACAGGCTTGAGTGGTGCAACGTAGAGCAAGGCAAAGGGGCCCACAGCCACCTGGCTGAATACAAAATACCCATAAACTCTGGGGTACCTGGCTGGTTCAGTCAGTAGAGCACCTGACTCTTGATCCCAAGGTCATGAGTTCAAGCCCCATGCTGGGTGTGGAGCCTACTTTAAAAAAAAAAAAATTCCATGGAACGCCTAGGTGGCTCAGTCGGTTAAGTGTCCGACTTCGGCTCAGGTCATGATCTCACAGTTCGTAGGTTCAAGACCCATGTCTGAAGCCCCTGCTTCATATTCTGTGTCTCCCTCTCTCTCTGCTCCTCCCCCACTCATGCTCTGTCTCTCAAAAATAAATAAAACCAGGGGTGCCTGGGTGGCTCAGTCCATATGCATCCGACTTCAGCTCAGGTCATGATCTCACAGTTTGTGGGTTCAAGCCCCACCTTGGGCTCTGTGCTGACAGCTCAGAGGCTGGAGCCTGCTTTAGATTCTGTGGCTCCCTCTTTCTCTGCCTGTCCCCCATTCCTGCTCTGTCTCTATCTCTCAAAAATAAATAAACATTAAAATATTTTAATAAATAAAAACATTAGACAATTTACAAAATTCAAATTGCAAAATAAAAATTCACAGCTTAATAATTAATTATTTGTTTCCCCCCAAAGTAACCTGTAAGGGTAATTCAATTCAATGTGTAAAGCTTGCTTAATGTGGGATGCACATCTTCCTTACTAGCAATGTCAAGTGGGACAGCAGAAATTAGGAAGTCTTGGTTCTAGGAGGGCCTTAAACTGGCCCTGTTGCTGGGGTCCCTGTGACCTCTGTTGCTATTAGAGTCTACCAGCCCACCCAAGTAGGATGAGCCAGGCTTGTCAGACAAACAATCCTGCGCTGGGCCGGACAGGACCCCAGATGTCACTTCCTCCAGGACCAAGTCTCCGTGTTATGTTTTCCTCCAAGAGGTGACCCACATGTTCTCCAGCGGCCCGTGCAAGAATCGGGCGATTCCTGGGACACACTGTCACCCCAGATCATGGAGTCACTTTGCAGAGGCAGAGGCCAGAGGCAGGGACCACTGCAGAATTCCCCACCCAGGGCAGCTCTGGGGTGGGGTGGTGGCTGGGGGCCTGGCAGTCACTCTCTCGGGAGGCCGAAGGTAAGTACTGGGGAGGTGGAGACTTGCCCCACAATGCCAGCCCTAAGCAAGGTTCCCTGACAAAGGTGTGAATGTTTTTCGGACCATCTGTGGACTTGGGTCGCCACCGACCGTAGGCATTTGTGGCTTTTAAGTTGTCTTGTGGTCACATCTTTTTTTTTTCCACCTTTAGTCCTCCTTGGCCTGATCTTATTCTCTACTTTCAGCCTATGTTGTACAGTCCCTTTTCTTTTTTTTTCTTTTTTAAATAGGCTTCATGTCCAGTGCAGAGCCCAACACGGGGCTTGAACTCAAGACAAAAATTCTTAACAAAAATTCTCTAAGGCTAAAGACTAGAAACAAAGGAGAGACAGTGACTGGCTATGGAAAAAAATACATGGAACGTCCATAACAAATACCAGTTGTTATATAAAAGTATTTTAGCAGGGCACCTGGTTGGTTCAGTTGGTTAAGTGCCCAACTCTTGGTTTGGGATCAAGTCATGATCTCACACTTCATGAGTTCAAACTCCACATGGGGCTCTGTGTTGACGGCACAAAGTCTGCTTGGGATTCTCTCCTTCTCTCCCTGCCCCTCCCCTGCTTGTGCTCTCGCTCTCTCTCTCTCTCTCTCTCAAGATAAAATTTTTAAAAAGTATCTTAAATTCATGAGGCCCCTGCGTGGCTCACTTGGTTAAGTGTCCGACTTTGGCTCAGGTCATGATCTTGCAAGCTTGAGCCCTGCATCGGGCTCTGTGGTGACAGCTCAGAGCCTGGAGCCTGCTTCGGATTCTGTGTCTCCCTCTCTCTCTGCCCTTCCCCCACTGGCACTATGTCTCTCTCTGTCTCTCTCTCTCAAAATAAATAAATGTTAAAAAAAATATATATATATATACTTGGAAATATTCCTATTACATTATTTTTGCAATTCCATTTTTCTTGATTTTTCTTTTTCTTTTTTTAAAGATCTTAAGTAATCTCCACACCCAACATGGGACTCAAACTCTCAACCCTGAGATTAAGAGTCACATGCTTTACCAACTGAGCCAGCCAGGCACTCCTTTCTTGATTTTTCTATGCTTAGTTTTTATGTTTTCCTGCTTTCTTTAGGATTGAATGGAGTTTCCAAGTTAATTTTTATTTTATCAAAATAACACATCTCAATAGCAAAATACAAAATAACACATGAAATAGCCAAATATTCAGAAAAGCTAAAAACAAAATATAGAAGTTTCTGGTCCCACTCCTTCTCACTTCCCTAGTATCCCTCCTCAGCATCAGACATTTTCAAGGCTTTTAGTCATTTGTTTTGGTATTTATATGATCCCTGTTTCTAAATGAATGCATACACTCATTAAAAAAAAATTTTTTTTTTAAAGTAGTCTCCATGCCGAGCACAGAGCCCAATGTGGAGCTTGAACTCACAACACTGAGATCAAGACCTCAGCTGAGGAGCGCCTGGGTGGCTCAGTCGGTTGAGCATCTGACTTTGGCTCAGGTCATGATCTCATGATCTGTGTGTTCGAGCCCTGCATTGTGCTCTGTGCTGACAGCTCAGAGCCTGGAGCCTGCTTCAGATTCTGTGTCTCCCTCTCTCTCTGTTCCTCCCCCACTCACGCGTGCTCATGCACGCCTGCTCTCTCTCTGTCAAAAAAAAAAAAAAAAGAAAAAAAAAATACCTGAGCTGAGTTCAAGAGTTAGACACTGAGCCACCCAGGTGTCCCCATACACCCATATTTTATTCATCAATTTTGAATGTTATCTCTCAGCTTCCTATTAGAGAACAATTTAACTATAATATAACTATGCTGGGAAGATTTAGCTCTCTCAAATCAAGCATGATTATAATTTAAAATTGAATCAATATTCAGTGCATACATTAGAATGCTTAGGCAAATTTTCATAGTTGGGCATTGTGGTGTATGATGATTATGATTCCTTTATTTTTATTTTTATTAAAATTAATAATTGCCTTGTTAGCTCAGTTTTCTTTGTACACATTATTAACCTTTCTCATGCCATCTAAAAGCCTCTTCTTGGTAGGTAGGCTTTTCTTGGTAGGAAAAGGTAGGTAACCTTTTCCCAAAGGTTATTCACATTAGGTGACATGTCACTTTCACATCCTTTCTTGGAGATCTTCATTTTCCTCCATCCTAGAAACCTCCGGTCTCCTTCATTCAGTCTAGGCTAGCTGCTCTCCAGCCCTGCTGCAGAGCTGGGACTTCTTTTGTTGTTTTCTAGAGGTTTCCTTTGCCTTTCTCCTGAGTTGGGGCTTCTGCCTTCCTCTTTGATTTCCTTCCTTCCTTTCCTGGAGCACATCCATCAGCAGGGGGCATGGTCATGACTACCCCCAATAAGACTGCCTCATGAGTCACACCGCTTCATTGTGGAGGGGTTGCCCTTTATACCTGGGGCACAATTGTCATCCTGGAATCTCCCTTCACCATCATGCTGAGGATTTCCTTCCCTTCTCTTCTGTGTCGAAACTCACATTTCATGTAGCCATTTCCTGTCTCTTAATTTATGTCCTCATTTTGGTAGGAAACAACTTCTAACAGCCTGTTGAGAAAGGATAGATGAAGTAAACTTCTTGAGAATTTGCATATCGAAAAACATCTGATTGTATCTTCACACTGGAATGAGTCTGGTTGGTTATAGAATTCTAGGTAGGAAATAATTTTCCTTTAGAGTTTTGAAGTCATTTCTCCATTGTTTTCTTGCTTTGAGTGACACTTTTGAGAAATTTAAAGTCATTCTGATTTCTTCTTCTACTTCTTTTTTTTTTTTTTAAGTCAACTCTATGCCCAATGTGGGGCTTGAACTCACAATCCTGAGCTCAAGAATTGCATGCTCTACGGACTGAGGCAGCCAGGTTCCCCAAAGTCTTTCTGATTTCTGTTTTTATGAAAAAAAAGTTTTTTTTTCTCTTGTAGGTCATCTCTTTGTTCTTACTCTAAGACTCTAAAATGTGGCAATAATGTACCTTGGAGTGGATCTATTTTCAGTAATCGTGTGGACATTCAGTAGGCCTCATCAATCTATAAGCACACATCCTCCAATTCTGAGAAAGTTTCTTGAATAATTCCATTGATGTTTTATCTCTATTTTCTGTTTTTGGAATATTTGATTTTTAGGATTGCTAGACAGTTTAAGTTTATTATTTTTTTCATATTTTCTTTTTAAAAATATTTATTTTTGAGAGCGAGAAAGAGAGACAGAGTCGGGGAGGGGCAGAGAGGGAGACAGAAGAGCTGAAGCAGGCTCCACGTGGACAGAAGAGAGTCCAATGTGGGGCTGGAACCCACTAACTGCAAGATCATGACCTGAGCCGAAGTTGGATGCTTAACCGACTGAGCCACCCAGCTGCCCCTCATAATTTCTGTTTTTTATTTTCCTATTTGCCTTAGGATCTTGGGGTTTTCTTCAACTTCGTTTTGAAGTTTTCATTTCTACTCTCATGTTTTTTGTGTCCTTAACATTTTTTTCCCCCTGATACTCTGTTTCAGGGACACAGTATCTTCTAATATCTCTGATGATATTAATGAGCGGGCCTTTTAAAGTTTTCTTCTTCCTGCATAATTTCTGATGTGGAAAATGTTGGGGTTCAGAGGCGACCATCAAGAAAAAATTCTTGAGACATCTTTGGTGCAAAAAAGATGTTTTCATTAAAGCACCGAGACAGGACCTGTGGGCAAAAAGAGCTGCCCCAGGATGGTGAGGAGAGACTGATTGTATACTTGGGAGTTAGGGGAGGTAAAGACTTGGGGAAGTTTCCAAAAGGATTTTCCATATGCTAAAGAAGACTCACAGGACCCAGGAGGCCTAGCTATTGTCAGGTTAAGGTTGTTTTTCCCTCTAGCAAAACATTAACATTAAGACAGTTGGGAGTTCCTGTAAGAAAGTCATACTCTGCCTGCCTCAAGTATTTGTCAATGGACAGCAGGTTACTAGGGAATTTAATAGGTTATAAGGAAATTGCCATTTCCTTCTGCCTTTGTTTCCCACATCTTTCCCCTTAAATCTTGACCCTTCAATCTTTAAGGTTGCGGAGGGTGGAAGGTCTTCTCCAAAGGTCTTCTCCTGCTGTTTAGCGGCATAGAGATGTCCCTAACTATGGGTCAACATTGGTCAGTTGGGGAATTTATATATAGGCGTCACCAAAGGCAGAGTCAGCCAATCCAAGGGAGACAACGTATTTAAACCTCTTTGAGTAGAAAAGATCATCTGTCAGCTGGGAGTTATGGCAGTGAAGGACTCTTGGCATTAGGCAGAGAGACATTGGAAGACAACAAAGTAAGGTTAATAATAAGACAACATAGCCTGGGGGCGCCTGGGTGGCTCAGTTGGTTAAGTGTCCCACTTTTGGCTCAGGTCATGATCTCACGGTTTGTGGGTTCGAGCCCCACGTTGGGCTCTGTGCTGACAGCTCAGAGCCTGGAGCCTGCTTCTGATTCTGTATCTCCCTCTCTTTCTGCCCCTCCCCTGCTCATGCTCTGTCTCTCTCTCTGTCTCTCTCTGTCTCTCTCTCAAAAATAAATAAAGATTAAAAAAAAAAGACAACATAGCCTGAATAAAAAGACCCTTGAGAGTTAACTAAAAATTTCTTCCAGTCTTTTATTGTCATTTGAAGAGAAATTTGAGGTCTTCCACAAGTTTATAGGAATAAGAAGGCATGTCAGCTGACATACTAGATTCCTGGGAGGAAGGTACAGGTTTAATTCTTATTTTTTAAAAATAAGTCAGCCCCCCTTGAAGGAGTCACTTTTTTTTCTTAATGTTTATTTATTTTGAGAGAGAGAGAGAGAGAGAGTGCGAGCTGGGGAGGGGCAGAGAGAGGGAGACAGAGAACCTTAAGCAGGCTCCTCGCTCAAACTCACCAACCTTGGGATCATGACCTGAACCAAAATCAAGAGTCAGACGCTTAACTGACTGAGGCACCCAGAAGCCGCCAGGTTTAATTCTTGCTATAGGAGTCCATGAGGAATGTTCTTCTAATTTTACTGCAGTGGGAGTACATAATATGACCAGTAGCTGCCCTTCCATTTAGGAGGTAAATCCCCTGCTGTATTAGACTTCAAATCCTTTAAATAAACTATATCTCTTGGGTTTATATGGGGTGGGTTCCTAGTAACTGCCAGATCAGGATTGGGGAAGATATAGTTTGCATATTCATTTACAGATTTGTGAATTAACCCAGACTCAAGTGAATAATTTAATAAAGCACTATAGCCTTTATCTACTGAGAGCTCTGCGGTGAGAAAAGCCTTTTTGGAAGAAGACTGGAATTCTTAGTTTGGAGAGCCATAACCAAATATTTGAGGAAACCAGGAGAATTCAGGATCTAGTCCTGTTTTAATTAATAGTATTACAGTGTAATATCTACAAATATGTGTTATTGAAATAATTTCTTCTATAATTACCCTCATTTCTAGAGATTACCAAATCAAGACCATTTCTTTTGTAAAATAAGCCCAATAGTAACAAACTTGGCTTAATTATTTACATAAGTTTGGCAAGAATAGTGATTGATCTTTAAAAATTTGCTTTGCTGGAACTTTCACAAAGTATCTCTACTGAACTTTTAGTAGCCTTTCCAGGCCAGAAGCCAGGCCAAGTGCTTGCCATCAGACACGCCTGCAATACCTTTAGATTTGGGTGAATTCCTCTTCTCAAGGTCCCCAATATATCCTGTGGTTCCTGCACCTGCCAGGAACTGACACTCTTTACTCCCCTGGTAAGGCTGCTGGGAACTCTGCAAGCAAGGTATCAGGTCAACATTTCCGAGGGGCATTATTGGCTCCATAAAGTCAACCTTTGTTCCTTAAAGCTGTCTGGTCATATCTGAGTCTATGTATGTCTCTCAAATAGGATGACATTCCAGTCAAAGCCTTGGTAAAATAATATTCCCAATGGTATGTTATCAAAAGGAGAACAGATTCTTTAAAAAAATTTTTTTAACGTTTATTTATTTTTGAGAGACAGAGAGAGACAGGGCATGAGCAGGGAAGGGGCAGAGAGAAAGGGAGACACAGAATCCGAAGCAGACTCCAGGCTCTGAGCTGTCAGCACAGAGCCCGATGCGGGGCTCAAACCCACGAACCACAAGATCATGACCTAAGCTGAAGTCGGACGCTTAACCCGACTGAGCCACCCAAGCGCCCCAAAAGGAGAATAGATTCTTGTTGCACTTATGCAAATAACCGTAATTGCCATGAAAGAAAGAATACTCATGGTGAGTTTGTGAATTTCAGAGGGCTCAGGTAGAGAGAAAAGTTAAATGCTTCAATTGTTCACAGAGAAACACTTTATCACATTTCTGTAAGGCAGAGATATCTTTTTAAATGTTTATTTATTTTGAGAGAGAGAGAGAGAGAGAGCATGAGTGCATGTGAAGGGGGAGTGCACAGAGAGAGAGAGAGAGAGAGAGAGAGAGAATCCCAAGCAGGCTCCGCCCTGCCAGTGCAAAGTCGACTGAGGATTTCAATCTCACGAACCATGAGATCATGATCTGAACCAAAATCAACAATTTGTCACTTAACTGACTGAGCTACTCAGGCTCCCCTGTAAATCATAGATATCTTAAGAGAATGTTCCCTTAATCTGGAAGGGCAAACATTAGAGAACCAGCAATGTTTTAAACAAGTGTCACAAATTATAATCTTCCTCATTTCGTTTAGTCCCAAAGTACTAATTCTTGGTTCAGTTTGAATGCAGATTTCAGTTAATTCTGGAAATTTTTACCAATTTTAGTTTTAGGATTTTAAAGATGTCAAAACCCTGTATTTGTCAAAAGCCCTTTTTATGAATTCCCTTGAAGATTTCGCAGGAGAATAAGAACAATTACTATAAGTGAGAAAAGACTCAAAAATGGGCATGGTTAAAGATCTGATGAGAGCTCATTATAATGTAGCTGACAAGAAAATCTGTTTTTTCTGCGACACACAACACTGCAGTAATCAGAATGTTAAGTGATGACCTTATGCCAGAACATATTAAAACTTTAGAAATTGCATATAATCTCTTATAGAATAGTTAGACCATTTACTCAAATGTAACCTAAGACTTATTTGACATTGCTTCCAGAGTAACTTAACATACCAAATAGGAAGGCCTCATTCGTCAAAGAGACTTCATTTATAGTTGAAATCCTGGAAAGTTTGTTTAAAAACTTTAGAAAGTTTTTAAGCACACACCTAAATAGGATTACACGTCATTACAAAACTTAATTATTTACCCAAGGTGACAATAGGAGATTCCAAAGACAAATACATAGGGTTATATAGTTGTTAGCAAAGCTTAGTTCCTTTAATAGTGAGAAGCTTTAGAGGCGCCTGGGTGGCTCAGTAGGTTAAGCATCTCAGGGTCCATGTGTTCAAGCCCCGCATCGGGCTCTATGCTGACAGCGCAGAGCCTGCAGCCTGCTTTGGATTCTGTGTCTCTTTGCCCCTTCCCTGCTTGTGCTCTGTCTCTCTCTCTCTCTCTCTCTCTCTCTCTCTCTCTTTCTCTCTCAAAGATAAACATTAAAAAATTTTTAAAAAACAGTGAGAAGCTTTAATTCACTATAGGTACCAAAGACCTGATAAAGACAAAACTTAGAAAATGGTCTTCTGGGCAGACAAAAGAGAAAAAAACCTTTGTTTACATGTTCTTCTCAAGAGCAGAGGACAATTCAAGGAAACTTTGTCTTTTTAATAGAGAGAAAACAGAATTTCAATCTTATGCCAGTGCATTTTTAAATTAAAATTTTTTTTAATGTTTTATTTATTTTTGAGAGAGAGAGAGAGAGAGACAGTGTGAGTAGGGGAGGGGCAGAGAGAGGGAGATACATAATCAGAAGACAGTCTCCAGGCTCTGAGCTAGCTGTCAGCACAGAGCCCGACACGGGGCTTGAACCCACGAACCGTGAGATCATGACCTGAGTCAAAGTCGGACGCTTAACCAACTGAGCCACCCAGGCACTCCTGCCGGTGCATTTTTAAAATCCATTCATTTCAATTTTAGTCAGTCCTGACCACACGTAAAATTCCTTTCCAAAGGTTTCCCTTCATAAACCTTCTACAAAAATTTTATTGAGTCTCTTTTCCCTTATTTCCATCAGTCTTAATTACATTTAGCAGAATTTTTAACTCTTTAGAAACATTAGTCTCCAGTGAAAACTAAGTAGTAACCAATTGTGAACTGTTAGACCAGAATTCTTTAGATGGTAAATTTATGGATGCATTTAAGCACAAAGCATGTTTTCCAACAGACCCAAATCTTTAGTTTCTTTGCAATAAGCAGCCAAAAGCACAGACCAACGGTCAATGATCAATGCTTTTGCATTTTATCTTATTTGGAAAAGACTTAGATGTCCAATGAATTCAATCCAATTTATCAGCCAAGCAAAGTTTTAAAGTTTCCAGTTACCAAAAACCTTGAAAGCTATCTTAACAATTACCCACTGAAAACCTTGAGATAGATAAAAACTAACCATCATTTTAAGTCACTTTGCTGCTGACAAATTGCAACAGCAATAACAGGAGCATATCTGACCTTCAGTAAACCTTGGTAGACTAAAATTTCATATTTGATGCTGATAGCTCTGAAGACAGGTCTAGGGGCGCCTGGGTGACTCAGTCAGTTGAGCGTCTGACTCTTGATTTTTGGCTCAGGTCATGACCTCGCGGTTCAGGAGTTTGAGCCCCGAGTCTGGCTCTGCTCTGACCGTGTGGAGCCTGGTTGGGATTCTCTGTCTCCCTCTCCTTCTGCCTCTCTCCTGCTCACACTCTCTGTCTCAAACAGAAATTAAATAAATAAATAAACATTTAAAAAAGGGGGGGGAGAGAAGACCTTGAGTGGGTGGCTGGTGTCAAGGAGAACGGGGGACGAGGGGTCTGGGAGGCAGAAATGGAGAAACGTCAGGGCAACTGAAAGGTACAGAGTAATGGAGGAAGGAGAATTACGTTTTTTCCCCTTGAGATCAAACAACCACACAGAAAAGTGCACAAACCGGAAGGGTACAGCTGACTGCCTTGCCACAGAGTGCACACACATAACCAGCACTCGAATCAAGGGACATTAGCAGCTCCTCACAGCTGCCCTCAAACTGCCTCCCAGCTGCCACCACCCGCCATGTTCCTGCCAAGAGTAACCAGTGTCCTAACAGTTCATAAAACAGACTTGTCTTACTGACTCTTTGTGGACCATGTACAGTATCTGATTTCTTTCACTCAACACTACGTTGTCACATATTCTTGTAGTTCTTGCTATTTAATATTCACTTGTGTGAATACCCACAACTTCTCTGCTCGACCGACAAAAACAGTTGAGTTGTTTCCAGAGAGTTTGGCTACCCTGGTCAACACTTGATACTTATCTTCTTTTTCCTTCGAGCTATTCGGGTATGTGGTGATACAGCATTGTGGCTTCAACGTGTGTGTCCTTGGTGACGCATGAGGTCATACAATTTTTCATATGTGTATTGGGCATTTGAATATTTTCTTTTGTGAAATATCTGTTTCTCCTTCTCCTTTTCTTCCTCATCCTCCTTCTTTTTCTTCTCTTGAGAATGAGGTATAGCCTATCTTCTGGGCATGACTAAGACACGGGGGCTGAAGACGGGATGTGGCGGATCAAAGGCTGATGGGATCTGGAGAAGAAATACTGGCAGTCAGGCCTGGAGGGGGCAAGAGGTGTTGTGCGATCAAGGAAGCCGGGGAAGTGAGGTGCGTGTGCTGAGAAGGAAGTTTCCGGAGAAGAGCACGTGACGTGTTGACAGGCTAACATTCCGACGTGTGCACCGTTCCCCCCAGTGAAAGCCCCACAGAGCCAAGAGGGCTGATCTCTCTGACAGATGCAATGCTCCGGGAGAGTCCTGGTGTCATGCACTTCTTGTTTGCCGAGGACTAAACTGTGGCTTGCTGGATGTAATTGTTCATTCGTACCATTATAGGACAGTCATTAATTACATAAATCAACCCATCCAAAAACCTCTTTTTTCTTGACAGTTCTGTTTTGGGAAAATATACTTGCCTAAATCAGCTAGGCTCATTTTCAAGATGGTTGGGGATTTTTTCTTAGACACCAGAGAGCCCCGTCATAACAGGAATGGCCACCAGGGGGCGAGCAAGAGCAGCTGGAACCGGGTCTGGAGAGAAAATCCATTAAAGCAGGACACACGGAGAGAAGGAAGAAGGAGGCAGCCGCTGCTTTCTGGCGCCACTCCTAGGCTGTGGAGTGAAACTGTCTTGCTACTGAAGCCGGGTTCCTGGTGCTAACTGTGGGGTGGTAAGCACTGAGCTCATGCACACTCCATATGTTCTCTCTGCCCCTCCCCCGCTGGCGCTCTGTCTCTTTCTCAAAAAATGGATAAACATTTAAAAAAAAAAAGAGACAGTCAGAATGTATTTGTTTTTCCTTGCAACTAGAGAATGCTAAGTGACAGATGGGCCGAATCTACAAGGTGACGTCACATGCTAGGGATACTTGTATGGGACTGTCAAGGGGTCCAAAACCACCTGCATATAGGCCTGATGGTGGAAGTAGACCCAGGAGCAGAGCATGGGATGGGAGCTGGGGGTTCCCAGGAACAACATAGCAGAAGCCAGCAAGGCAGTGAGCATGCCCTTTCTGCCCCAATTATGGTTTCATTAATGGGGCATTTGGACAAACCAAATGATGTTCATGAGGCTCCTGCAAAGTGCTCTGTCCCTGCAAGAAAAGCCACTTGGGGCGCCTGGGTGGCTCAGCTGGTTAAGGATCTGACTCTTGGGTTTCCATCAGGTCATGGTTTTGGCTTAGGTCCTGGTATCGTGGTTCATGGGATCAAGCCCCGTGTCGGGCTCCACGCTGACAGAGTGGAGCCTGCTTGGGATTCTTTCTCTCCCTCTCTCTCTCTGCCCTTCCTCTGCTTGCACTGTGCTCGTGAACTTTCTCTCTCTCTCAAAATAAACAAACTTAAAAAAAGAAAAGAGAAGGAAAGGAAAGGAGAGGAAAGGAAAGGAAAGGAAAGGAAAGGAAAGGAAAGGAAAGGAAAAGAAAGCTGTTACAGGGAGACATCTGGAAATCTCATTGAAGGAGGGGTAGTGGAAGGAGCTGAACTCCAGGAATTCAGCCTGGAGCCAAGAAGGCATGCAATCTTAAAATGTCATTTTTTCAGTCATCTGACAATAATCCCTGGCATGTCAGGCACTGCTAGGTAAGGCAAGACACATTCTCCCTCGGAGAACTAAGTCTAGTACGCCGACGGGAGGAGTACAGGGCTCTGTGGCGGTGCTGACTCTGGATGGGGAGTGGACTTCCTGGAGGAGGGGATATTTAAGGTGAGTCTAGAAAGATGTGTAGGAAGGAGATACCTCAGCAAACGGGCAGGTGGAGTGGGCACGGGAGTGGGGCCTTCTAGGCAAGGGCAGTAGCCGGTGCCAGGGGTCTATGGGGAGCGGGCATGGTGTCCTGCATTGAGTGGGGACTGAGTGTGAAGGAATTGGCATCAGATCAGAAAGAACCTTAGATGTCATGTTATGCCAAGGGAACCACTGAAGCTTTTTTTTTTAGGTTTATTTATTTATTATGTTTGTGTGTGTGTGTGTGTGTGTGTGTGTGAGAGAGAGAGAGAGAGAGAGAGAGAGAGAGAGAGAGAGAGAATGCACACATGAGCAGGGGAGGGACAGAGAGAGAGGGAGAGACAGAATCCCAAGCACACTCCATGCTCTCAGCGCACAGCCCAATGTGGGGCTTGAACCCACGAACCGTGAGATCATGACCTGAGCCAAAACCAGGAATTGGATGCTTAACCAACTGAGCCACCCAGGCACCCCACCATTGAAGGTTGTTAAGAAGGGAAGAAACCAAATGATCTACATTAAAGAAAATCACTGTGTAAAAGATCTGGAAGCAGAGCAAGGCTAGCATACATGAGACAAGTCAGGAGTTGGTTGGAATAGTCTGAGGAGGGAAGGGTCTGGGCTGGTGGAGTGGCAGTGGTGACATGGAAGGAATCGTTGGAGGGTTACTGGGGTGGCAGCATAAGGAGGAGGAAGGGAAAAGATGAGGTCCCAGAAGGCCTGTCCACCAGGTAAGACACTTAGTGATGAGGTTGACAGGTGGTCTTCCAAAGAGCCATCCTGGCCATGGCGACAGAACAGCCAAGTGCCTCTTTGTCAGAACAGCCAGACTGTCTGGTTTTCAGAGGCTGACATGCAGTAACCAAACTCACAAGGGACTGCTTCATAGTTTCCAGTACCGATGTGTTACTTCCCAGTAGAAAATCAAATTTAAGGGGCACCTGGGTGGCTCAGTTGGTCAAGCATCCGACTCTTAATTTCAGGTCAGCTCATGATCTCATGGTTCGTGGGATTGAGCCCCTCATCAGACTCTGTGCTGATAGTGTGGAGCCTGCTTGGGATTCTCTGTCTCCCTCTCTCTGCCCCTCCCTTGCTTGCGCATGCTCTCTCTCTCTTTTTCAAAATAAATAAATAAAATGTTAATAAGAAAGAAAGAAAATCAAACTTCAGAAAACCTAAATAGATCTTCCCAGAAGGACCGAGTGCATGGGCCACTCACCAGGCATCTCTACCCACTCGTCAAGGACTCTGGAGGCTGGAAGGTCATCAGAGGTCACCAAGGGAGAAGGAGAATGAAGGTGTGGGCATGGGTGTAGGTGTGTGGGGACACTGGGAGGCTATTTATGACGACCACGAGCACCTTGCTGTGAGGACTGCTGTCTGCTGATACATCCACGATACTTGTGAAGGGAGGGCTCACGTCGGCTGGATTCATCGCCTCTCACCCTGGAGTGGATAAATCACCAAACTCCATCTTTCCCTTTGATCTCCGTTTTCTGGGCATCTCTCCCACCCTACTCTGGGCCACTTTTTTCTGTTGACACATTTTCCCACTACAAGCTCATATTGTGGCAGTTAAGGATGCAAAAGTTGGGAAATAGATTTACATGTCATATGGTGGAGTCCATTCCTGGAACCCACGCGTGCTACAAAACCCTATTTATTATGTAAATGTTTATGGGTATTTTCTTGTACAACTCAGTAAAAGCAGACACGGGGGAGGGTGGGGAATGAAGAGATTGTTCCGGAACAAAAGAGATTTAAGAGCCATAATGTGCCCTGAAAATGCATGGTGTGGGCTTGTCTGAAGTCTAATTCAAGCACAGCTGTCATAAGAAGAGATTTCTTGGGAACAGTTATTGAACGCCCAGTACTGATCATGTCAAAGAATTGTTAAATTTTAAATTTTTTAAATGTTTATTTATTTTTGACAGAGAGACAGAGCTTGAGCAGGGGAGGGGCAGAGAGACAGAGACAGAATCTGAAGCAGGCTCCAGGCTCCAAGCTGTCAGCACAGAGCCCGATTCGGGGCTCGAACCCACGAACCACGAGATCTGACCTGAGCCGAAGTAGGCTCAACCGACTGAGCCACCCAGGCGCCCCAGAACTGTTCAGTTTTAAGGGGTGATAATAACATGGTGCTTATGTGAGAAAATGTCTATATATTTTAGAAATGGCAGGATATCATAATGTTTGGAATTTGTTTTAAAATACTTTAGCAAAGGACAAAAATAGATGAATCCATGGCAAGATTTGATCACCGTTGAACCTAAGTCATGAGTATATGGGAGTTCATTGCACCACTCTATTTTGCGTGTGTATGTGCGTACATTTTCATAATCATAAAAAAGTTAAAGACGGATTACATAGCAACATTAAATATAAGTAGCAATAAAATTAAAGTTCCTAGGGTAATTTCTTACCATCCAACTCTTGTTCTCTCACCTCACTTAAGAGATTGGAAAAATTATTATTATGCTTATTTTTAAAACTTTAAAAATGTTTATTTATTTTTGAGAGAGAGAGGTAGAGCACAAATGGGGGACGGGCAGAGAGAGAGGGAGACCCAGAATCCGAAGCAGGCTCCAGGTTCGGAGCTGTCAGCACAGAGCCCTACGGGGCTCGAACCTGCGAACCATGAGATCATGACCTGAGCGAAGTCACTTCACCGACTGAGTCACCAAGGTGACTCTTAAATTTTATTTTTAAGTAATCTCTATGTTCAACGTGGGGCTTGAACTCACAATCCCGAAATCAAGAGTCGCACGCTCCACTGACCGAGCCAGCCAGGCGCCCCGGGAAAAATTCATTTTAAGGGCTTGCTGATGTTGATTTTTCATCAGAAATTTTGTACAAGATAGAGTCAGAGATTGTGATGTGGGTGGGTTTTAGTGACTTTTCTTGAAAATTTTCAAAGGGAAATTGAATACTTCTTTCTTCTCTTGAGAACGGAGTCTGTAATGAGCTGCTGTCCACCAATGGCTCTACGGACCTGGGAGGGGGCTGAGGGCAGGGCTGAGAGAAGTCTGGCTTTTGAAGCAGACACATGGGGTCCAGTCCTGACTTTGACCCTTCCTAAGCCACAGGATCTTTGGTAAGTCACTGAATCTCGAAAAGCCTCAGTCTCCCCCTCTATAAATGGGAATGCTAATAACCATCCCGTAGAATTTTATTAGGGTGAGTTCTTTCTATGCTCTGCATATGTAAGTGCTCATTAACCATTAGCTACTGTTATTATTCTTGCTATATTTGGGTCACTGACATTTCTTTGTCGTCATTAATTTTTTTTGGTAATATGACTTTCTCAAAAAATATGCATACAGGAAACAGTGGGGACAGATTCCACTATCTAGAAGCTGGACGACGGCCCATATCACGTTTTACAGGTTCTCTCTCACTCGCGGGGATCACCCACGATTTCTCCACACCACAGCCACCTTGCCAGAAATCCGTGTGAGATCCACGGGGAGGGATCTTATACTCTCTTTGCACTCTCGGTGCACATGCTTAGAGTACATATTTGGAAAGCGATTCAAGTGCACACTTTGACAACGGAGGAAATACAGTAAAGAAACTATAGACTTAAAGAGAGATTCAGGGGCGGCTGGGTGGCTCAGTCGGTTAAGCGTCCTACTTCAGCTCAGGTCCTGATCTCACGTTCGTGGGTTCGAGCCCCGCGTTGGGGTCTGTGCTGACAGCTCAGAGCCTGCAGCCTGCTTCAGATTCTGTGTCTCCCTCTCTCTCTGCCCCTCCTCCACTCACACTCTGTCTCTCAAAAATAAATAAATGTTAAAAAATAAAACGAGATTCAAATACACATTTTGCAAACAAGAGGAATTATGGTGCACAAAGTATACATCTGAAAGGAAATTCAAATACACGCTTAAAGAGAAAGTCACTGTTTTTGCTCAGTGTTGTTAACATTTAGAAGGTCTGATATGATGTGCTTTTGATTCTGGGAAGCTCATCTTCCTCTCCCTGAGGATATACAAGCCCCGTGTGTATACCTATCCATTCGATAGGCTCTAACGACACTGAGAGACCCGGGAGGAGAGGGACATGGTGAGACACTGGCAGTAGCTGTGACAAACGGCAGCTGCAAGCAAGGTCAAGAACTAGGAATCCTGCCAGATTCTCCCTTTCTGGGTATACGTCTGAAGAAATGAAACCACGGTCTCAAAGAGATATCTGCACCCCTCTGTTCACTGCCGCAGTATTTACAATAGCCAAGATATGGAAGCAATCTGAGTGTCCATTGATGGATAAATGGATGAAGAAGGGGGGCGCCTGGGTGGCTCAGTCGAAGTGTCTGACTTCAGATCAGGTCATGATCTCACAGTTCATGGGTTCGAGCCCCATGTCGGGCTTGGCGCTAACAGCTTGAAGCCCGGAGCCTGCTTTGGATTCTATTTCCCTCTCTCTCTCTCTTTGCCCCTCCCCTGCTTGTGCTCTCTCTCTATAAGCATCCTGAAATCATTGTTGCACCATGAATAAGTATTTTTTAAAACATTTTATTTTTTATTTATTTTTAATTTTTTAATGCTTTATTTATTTTTGAGAGAGACAGACATCATGAGCAGCGGAGGGTCAGAGAGAGAGGGAGACACAGAATCCGAAGACAGGCTCCAGACTCTGAGCTAGCTGTCAGCACAGAGCCCAACGCGGGGCTCGAACCCACGAACCGAGAGATCATGACCTGAGCCAAAGTCGGAGGCTTAACCGACTGAGCCACCCAGGCACTCCGAATAAGTATTTTTTTATGTTTATTTATTTTGAGAGAGCGAGAGAGTGCGCGTGCACGCTAGCGGAGGAGGGGCAGAGAGGGAGGGAGAACCTCAAGCAGTCTCTGTGCTGACGCAGGGCTTGAACTCACAAACCATGAGATCATGACCTGAGCCGAAACCAAGAGTCGGATGCTTAACCGACTGAGCCACCCAGGCGCCCCCATGAATAAGTATTTTTAAGATAAATAAGTTCTGGGGGCACCTGCCTGCTATGCTCAGTTAATGGAGCATGTGACTCTTGGTCTCGGGGTTGTGAGTTCCAGCCTCACGTTGGATGGAGAGATTACTTAAAAATAAAATCTTAAAAAAAAAAAAAAGATAAGTTCTGGGATATAATGTAAAGCGTGGTGACTATAATTACTAACACTGTATTATATACTTGAAAGTCGCTCAGAGAGAAGACTTGAAAAGTTCTCACCACACACACACAAAAGGTAACTATGTGAGGAGATTGTGTTGAATACCCTCATTGTGGGCAGCATTTTGTAATATATCCATATATCAAACCATCATGCTATACAGCTTACGTTTACACAATGTTATATGTCAATTATATCTCAAAGCCAGGGAAAACAATTAGGAATCCTGCAAGAACGCTATGTTGGCATTAATCATCTAGGGTCGTTTCTCCGGGTGGGTGTTTTGATGTTGAATCCATCCTTTTTAGAAACATCCCATTTCTTCATGTTTCGGACACACCCTTGGAAAGGCGGGCCCATCATTTCACAAGTGTTCTGTTTTTTGAGAGAGAGAAAGAGCGTGTTCGCGAGGGAAAGAGAGAATCTTAAGCAGGCTCCATGCTGAGCATATGGAGCGTGGTACCTGACTCGGGGCTTGATCTCAAGACCCTGGGAACGTGGCCTGAGCCAAAATCAACAGTCGGATGCTCAGGTGACTGAGCCACCCAGGCGCCCTTCACAGACGTTCTTTAAATCTGCCTTTTCCCTTCACTGCCCAACACCCCTCACTCACCCTCAGGGCAGTGAGTACTCACCTGTGGCCCAAAATGCCTTTCCAGGACCTGCTGATTCTCACCTTTATCTGAAGCACGCGGCACTGGAGTCAGCCCTGTGTTTTTCCTTTTCCTACCCAGTCTTACAGGTTAAGAGCAAGTGTCAAGCAAATGTCAAAATAAGTACACAGAGAAGCTAAACATGAGGAAGGTACCGTGGGACAGCCTGAAGTGTTGGTTTGGCAGCGCTGTGAAGGTGTCCCAGCTTAGCCCCCAACTGGTGACCCAGGAGTGTTGGAGCCTAAGTATGAAAGGGTCTGTGTGCAGACCCTGGAGGGCAGCTGGCTGCCTGGACAGGTTAATGCCGTGGAGAATTCGAGAAGGCATCTGCTGCTGTCATCCGTGTAACCAGCTAGAGTTGCATCTTTCGCTTTCTCGCTCCCCCTGACTAGGTTTCAGCCTCAGATATGCTTCTCTGAGATTGCATTGGTCCCTGAGATGAGGGCTGCCATTCCTTCCTGAGGCTCCTCAGCTCCGCCTTTGAGAGAGGAGCTGACCTCACGCCAGAGCCCGCCGTATCTGGCTTGTTACATTCTCTAAGGGTGAGCTTATCAAGGGGCACCTCTGCTTCGTTCCTCTGTATTAAATGTCCAATTATTACTCACTTAGCCCATCGTGATCTGATTTCCTTCCCTTCCCTTATCTCAGTTTGTAGAACTTCTGGTGTGCCCAGCACCGACCCCTAATTGCTGACACTTTTCTAGATGTTTCTTTAGTAACCGGCACATCACCACTCTTGCCTACAAAGTCTCTTCTCTTGGCTTCTTCAACACTCTCTTCTGCTTCTTCTCCTCCTCCCTCTTCTTCCTCTGTCCAGTGTTCCCCACTGACGGGGGGCTCTCTGTCACTCAGGTCCTCTCTGGCAGGTCTGTGCATTTCTATGGCTACATCACACAAATGCAGATGCCTCCCAGGCCTACCCTTCTTCATGGATCTGGGTACCACTGCCCATGGGAGCCCCTCTCCACAGGGATGTCTCACAGGCACCTCAAACTCAGTAAGGTCCAAACGGAACTCGACTTCTCCGGCTTCACGCTCTCTCTCCACAGCAATACCAGATTGTGGGGGGGCTCGACACTAAGGTGGCCTTATAGCTAATTAAATCAACCTAATATGGGAGGAGACAGAATGTTTCCAGATCCTTAAAAATAGCAGCTCGGCATTGTGTCACAGTGATCCCATCTGCTCTCTTTTCAGAAAGCCTCCATGTAGAACCTATAGAAACTTTGGGGTCCCATTCCCAGACAACAGCAGGGCCCCTCAAGGGGCTGCAAGCTCCATGGCTTCTAGGGCCAGCCGTCCTTCCTCTGAGTGACGGTGAGCGGCGGGGCGGTGATGAACTGGAGGACATATGCCCCTCCTCAAAGGAGGGGATGGTTCATTCCTAGCTTTACCCGGTCAACGATTGCGTGAATGTTGCCACATAACTCTGAGTTTTCAAGACAATCCATAAATCTGGATTTTCCCGTGAATCTTCCAACTGTTAAATGTCGGCAACGAATTCAAAATTCAAAATATACTATGCGAGCCACCTGATGGTTTAAGAACACTGTGTGAATCATTCAAAACTGTATCCATATCTCACCTGCGGATTATGGGTCTGTGAACCAGAGAGAAGAGATGGTGTGGAGGCTTTGGAGTTAGACAGACACCAGCTCCAATAGTTCCCTGAGTTGTAATGAGGATGAGCGGTCATATTTGTAAAATGGCCAGTGCAGAGCAGTTCCCTAAACGGAAGTCAATTACTACTGAACCAGTACGGCTGATGCATCTGTAAAAAGAACATGTTTACATGGTCAGCATAGGACAATAGGGTATAGGAACACCACCAAGGAAGGGGAGACTGAGTCACAAACCCTCACAGCTCAGTAATTCCATTGCTCCTTTCCCCTGTACTGGGAATAGGGAGCTCTAGATGAGCCATGTGGCCATACAGCCTATGGACAGCCTTCTGATTTGTGCCCCAGTCTGGTTTGCGTTTAGCTCTCTGATGCACTTAGAAAAGCCTGGTGCCCCAGACCGTCACAGCTGGGGTTCTGAGCCTGGAACTGGAGGGAGGGCTTGGGCGAAAGACGTCCTTCCTGAGAACCCTTAGACATGACCCTCGTTGTCACCCCCAAAACCGTGTCAGCCGTGAGGAGTGCCTGCACGGTTTCCCAGAGGTCAAGAGGCCTGGGGCCATATCCTTTAGGTGAGGATCCAGACAAATTAAAAATGAACACTTGCCAGGATAGGTTTTTATAGTATATTTTTAAAATTTCCATTTAACGAATTAACACGTTTTAACACACACACACACGCACAACAGAATACTATTTAACCGTGCGAGTCATGGATAATTAGATGGACCTAACTTATCTACAAAAAGCCCTTCTTCACTTCCTCTCTCTGTTCTCCTCTTCAGCATTTCCTGCTTCAAAATTTAGCTCCTCTAATGTGACTCCTTCTTTGACTTCCTCTTAAGGAATCTCTGAACTGATTTATCCTGCTGTGTACTTTTATTATTGGGATTTGGGAATATGTGGTGCACCTTCCACTGGCCTGGGAACTCTTCTAGGGGAAGGGACTGAGTAATCTCTTTTGTGAGATCGAGCCCCACATTGGGCTCTGCGTGGACAGCACGGAGCCTGCTTGGGATTCTCTCTCTCTCCCTCTCTCTCTTTGCCCTCCCCTGCTCGTGCTCGCTCTCTTTCTCTCTCTGTCAAAATAAATCAATAAACTTAAAAAAAGAAAAGAAATCATTAAGGACCCCAAAAAGCTTTAAAAATAATGAGACCAAGAGTAGGAGCCCCAAGACAGCGAGTGCTTTGGAGAATCTCTCCTGTGGGGTAAGTGGTTGGGCAGCCCTGCCCTTCTCTGGACCCTGGCCAGCATTCTTTAAGACTCAGCTGATCCCCTCACTTGCGACAGCCTCCCTTCTTTCTGATGAGATCCCTCCCCACCTTCAAGGTCAGCTCGACAGAAACCATCTCTGGCACCTGGACCCAACCACACACGGTTTCTCATTTGATCTTAACAATCACCCCAGAGGCAGATGTTATGACTTCATCCTTCACAGACAAGGAAACGGAGGCCAGAAATTACTTCACAGATGAGAAAACGGAGGCCAAAAAGGCACCTGGCCAAACTCTCGCAGTGAAAGAGATAGAATTGTGGCCTCCACCTCAGTGCTGTGGACACCGGGGCTTGTGACATGGGTGCCGCCTGGACTTTTAGAGTTGGCATGTGAGGAATACACTCGAAACAGGAAATAGCTTTCCCCTAGTGCGCTCTCTCCCCTTCCTCTTAATATCCCAAAACATGAACACCTCTTCAGGAGCTGTGGTTGGTTACTTGTGGAAAGGAAGTCCAGCAGAGGTGCGAGCCAAGTGAGGAAGCCAGTCAGATGGATATCTCATAGAAGACCATTCCAGGTAGAGGGAACAGCAAACGCAAAAACCCTGAGGCAGGGGCCTGCTAGACAAATTGACGGAGCTAGGAGGCCACTATGGCTAGAACAAAGGAGCAAAAGGAATAATGTAGGGAAAGGATCAGAGAGGGCACATGGTCTCAGGGCCCGCTTAACGATTTGGCTTTCACTGAATGAAATGGAAACCACTGGATGGCTTTGCGCAGAGCAGTGACCTGACCGTAGCTAGGTCTTAAAAGAGGTGGGGGGCGCCTGGGTGGCTCAGTCGGTTGAGCGTCCGACTTCAGCTCAGGTCATGATCTCACGGTTCGTGGGTTTGAGCCCCGCGTCGGGCTCTGTGCTGACCGCTAGCTCAGAGCCTGGAGACTGGTTCAGATTCTGTGTCTCTTTCTCTCTCTGCCCCTCCCCTGTTCACACTCTGTCTCTCAAAAATAAATAAAATGTAAAAAAATTAAAATTAAAATTAAAAAAAAAAGAGGTGGAAGAGATCTCTGTTCAGTGAGCACCACGGGCTCCAGCTCTGGGATTCCCAGCTGAGGGGCCTTGGCATTCCATCTCTCCTTCTTAGTTCTACAGGACATAACAATAAAATTTCAGCTGAGCACCCTTTGCTCCCTGCAGCTGACGTTACTGGGCCAAGCTTTTGTGTAGGCAATGGTGACAGGAGGGAGTCAACCCCTGGGGCTTGTGTGTTTAATGTGGAATCTCCTAGACTGGGTAGTAATGGTCCCGTGGGGGTGCAGGCCTCATTCAGTCCACCAGTATCTAGCCAGCATCTACCTGTTGGGAGCCTAGAACTCTTTCTGCTTCAGGGGAGGTGGGGGATGGTCAGTAAGCGAGCAACAAGCCCATGCACAGTCACGGTAGCCAGAAATGGATAGCCCCCACCATCTCAAAGTTCAGGCCTGTGGGTCATGGCACAGAGAGCTTGTCTCCGGAAATTCATTCTACTGCTCAATTGTCAAGGCAAGCGGCCTTTTCTGGCCCTGCTCCTCCTAGACCTGGCCAGTCTCCTGAATGAGCAGTCTTGGAGTCCCAGGGCTCCTCTCCTTTAAAGGACTTTCCACAGTTGAGCTCTTACACAGATTAGTAGAATTCTTTGCCATCTTCCCCCCCCCCCCCACCATTCTAAGAACTACAGGGCCTGGTAAAGGCTTTGCCTGTTTCCTTCACCGCTATGTTCTTGAAGCACCCCCAGCATGGTCCCTGACATATAAGGGGTGATCAAGAAATGGGCCGAGTGAGTAAATGATAAAGGAGAAAGGCCGGTTAATGCTTTTCCCTTTTACAGGCGATAAAACATGCCTAGACAGGAGGTGTGACTGCCTTCTGGCCCAGTTCCTATAGCAGGAGCACCCAGGAGCACAGGGCCACACCCATGGTCTCCCGGGCCCTCCCCAGTCTTCTGCAGAGCCAGTCCTGAGCCCCCCAACAAGACCCGTTTCCCAAGGAAAAGACCCTAGGGCAGGATGGAGCAAGTAACAGCCTATTAATAATGATAACAGCACTTAGAATGTACCAGACACTCTTCCACAGCAACTCTTTGAGGCAGGTTGTATTAGCACCCTCATTTTAAAGATGAAGAAACGGGGCACAGGGAGGTAAGTGCCATGCCCAAGGCAGTGGCAGAGCCTAGGTAGTGGAAGTGTGAGGCTGCACTCATTGAGTTGCCTCTGCTGCAGCGCCGAACATCAGCATAGATGTCAGAGGTCAAGTGTTCGAGCTCTGCCTTGGGTGCCCCATGTCCTGCCCCATGTCCTCGCTTCCTCAGCTGTAGACCGTGATCATTAATAACGGCTAGCCTGTAGGGTTGTTGGGAGACCAATGCACGCAGAGCTGAGTACAGTGCCCAGCGCACAGTAAACGATCAATAAATGTTAATTATTGATGTTTTTTGTTATTGGTAGGAGTGTTTCTGGTCCTGGAATGGAGGGCTGTAGGGCGGTACCCTTGCAGTGTGCAGGTGAGGTCATCCAGTGAGGCAGGGGTGAGGGGCCCCTCTCCCGCCCTCACTAGCCGAAGCAGGCGGGGCGAGAGGGAAGGGAACAGCGGCCCCGCCCCGCCCGGCTTTTTAAAAAAGGGGACGCTGAGCGCAGGCGCAGAGAAGTCCAGCCATCCGTCTCGCGCCGGCCCCGACGCGCACGCGCATGGAGGGGCGCGCGAGCCCCCCGGGCCAGGCCCGCGGCCGCCCCGCGGGGACCGTGCTGTGCCCCGGCCCCGTGGAGCCGCTTATATTCCTCGCCAACTTCGCGTTGGTCCTGCAGGGCCCGCTCACCACGCAGTACTTGTGGCACCGCTTCAGTGCCGACCTCGGCTACAACGGCACCCGCGACAGGGGCAGCTGCAGCAACCACAGCGCGGACCCTATCATGAAGGTAGCGGCGCCGGAGGGGCGCGCAGCGTGGCACGGGGTCGACCGCGGGGCGGAGCGATGGGGCAGCCGATGGGGCGGGGCCTGCGTCTGGGCGAGGGCAAGCTGTTGGGGGGCCTTTGGGGGAAGCATGGAGATTGGGTAGTGGGCGGGGCCAGAGCTTAGCGGGCCCCTGACCGACCACTGCAGTGTCGGGGTTGCTTAAAGTTCCTCTAAGTAGGGCAAGGCCGGGAGGATTAGCAAAAGGGAGTAAAAAAAGTAAGGGACCGGGACTGTGGTCCGTTCCCCTTAACCCAGGGCCGGTCCTCCGAGGTTTAGGGCTCCAAAGATAGTCCCCATCCCCGTATCTCCCTGGATGGTGATGGTTTGGGGGGGGGGAAGGGCAACCCAGAGTGAGCAACGGTACCCTAGTAAGATTCATGTCCCCACAGGAAGTGGAGACCCTTACCTCCCACTGGACTCTCTACATGAACCTGGGCGGCTTCCTGGTGGGGCTGTTCTCGTTCACCCTGCTGGGTGCCTGGAGTGACTGTGTGGGCCGCCGTCCGCTGCTGGTGCTGGCCTCCCTGGGCCTGTTGCTGCAGGCCGTCGTGTCCATCTTTGTGGTGCAGCTGCAGCTCCACGTTGGCTACTTCGTGCTGGGCCGCATCCTTTGCGCTCTCCTCGGGGACTTCAGTGGCCTCCTGGCCGCCGGCTTTGCCTCGGTGGCAGACGTCAGCTCCAGCCGCAGCCGCACCATGCGCATGGCGCTGCTGGAATCGTGCATCGGGGTCGCGGGAATGTTGGCGAGCCTCCTCGGGGGCCACTGGCTCCGGGCCCAGGGGTACGCCAACCCCTTCTGGTTGGCCTTGGCCTTGTTGATAGCCATGACTCTCTATGCCGCATTCTGCTTTGGTGAGACAGTGAAGGAGCCAACACCTGCCCGGCTCTTCACGCTCCGTCACCACCGATCCATTTTCCGGCTCTACGTGACTCCGGCCCCAGAGAAGTCCAGGAGGCATTTAGCCCTGTACTCGTTGGCCATCTTCATGGTGGTCACTGTGCACTTTGGGGCCCAGGACATCCTGACCCTCTATGAGCTGAGCAAACCCCTCTGCTGGGACTCCAAGCTGATCGGCTATGGTTCTGCGGCTCAGCACCTCCCGTACCTCACCAGCCTGGTGGGCCTGCAGCTCCTGCGGCGCTGCCTGGCTGACACGTGGGTGGCCGAGATTGGCCTGGCCTTCAACATTCTGGGGATGGTGGTCTTTGCATTTGCTACCATCACCCCCCTCATGTTCACAGGTAAAGTGTGTGGGCTCAGGGACAGCGTGTCCCAGAGGCGCTGGGGGAAAGACGGGGGTCAGATGCTCCCCACCCCTAGAGGTTCATGCCTGTGTCTGGAAGCATTGTTGCGCTCCTTGCCTGCATCGGAGGACAGACAACGAGGAAACTTCATAAAAATGCCGTCTTTGTCAAACGGAGAAGATAGACCTTCAGTAATTTATCCACATTATCAACTATAAATGTCATTAGTAAGATAGAGCAAAAGACGAAAGTATGGCTCCTAGGCTAATTGCCCCACTCCTTGGCTTCCCACAGCCGGTATTTATGGTGTTCATAAACAAAGTCCAGGCCACAAATGCCTTAATGCTCACTTCTCTGATACGAATCACAGGCCCTACCTCAAATATCTTTGGTCAGCTTCTTTGGTTTTTTTTTTTTTTTTAAAGCCAGTCTTTTCAGACCACAGATATCAGATTCCTGCCTGCGTTAGTTCTTTTTCTTGTTCTTCTTTTTTTTCTGGTAGGAGGGGGCAGCTGGAAATGAGGAAGTGAACTTGCTTAAAGGAACAGATAAGGGTGCCTGCGTGGCTAAGTTATGTCTCTGACTCTTGGTTTCAGCTTAGGTCATGATCTCTTGGTTCGTGAGATGGAACCCCATGTAGGGCTCTGCACTGACAGTGTGGAGCCTGCTTGGGATTCTCTCTCTCCCTCTCTCTCTCTCTCTCTCTCTCTCTCTCTCTCTCTCTCTCTCCCCCTCCCCCCTCTCTGCCCCTCCCTAACTCATGTGCCACACACTCACTCTCTCACACTCTCAAAATGAATAAATAAACAAAAAAAGGAACAGATGAATTTTGATAGAGCCCTAAAATATGTTGTTTACAAAGTCAGCTGATCAGTAATCACGGATTTCTTTTTTTAAAAACAGTTTTTTAATGTTTGTTTATTTTTGAGAGAGAGGGAGACAGTGTGAGCGGGGGAGGGGCAGAGAGGGAGACACAGAATCTAAAGCAAGCTCTGGAGTCTGAGCTGTCAGCACAGAGCCTGACGTGGGGCTTGAACCCACGGACTGAGAGATCTTGATCTGATCTGAAGTCAGATACTCAACCGACTGAGCCACCCAGGCACTGAGACCCCCAGGCGCCCCGACAATGGAAATTTATTCTTGCATGGTTCTGGAGGCCGGACACCAAGCGCCAGTCTCATTGGGGTCGAAATCAAGGGAGCACGCTCCCTTTGGAGGCTCTCAGAGGGAACCTTCCTCGCCTCTTCCAGCTTTCAGCGGTTGCTGGAGTTCCTTGGCTTGTGGCCGTGTCACCCTAATCCCTGCCTCAGTGTTGACATGGTCTCTTCCTGTCAGAGAGGAAGCCGTGTGGCTTCACTGTCCTGTGTCACATCTCCCTCTGTTTCCCTCTAAGGATTCGTGTGCTTGCATTTAGGGCCCAGCCTGGTAATCCAGGAAAATCAACTCATCTTGAGATCCTTAACTTAAACACATCTTCAGAGACCCATTTTCCAAATAAGGCAACACTTACAAATTTCAGGAGTTCGGACCTGATATCTTTAGGGGGGACCATCATTCAGCCTCCTATACCCAGAACCAGCCTGTGAGGAGGGCTTTGTTATCCTCTTACAGATAGGGGTCATGTCCAAGGCCACACAGTTAGGAAGCAGTGGTGTCAGGTTTAGAACTCGGGGCCGACTCCAAAGCCCGTGCTTGTTTTCTGGGCCATGCCATCTCCCTTCTACGTGCGAGGTGGGTGGGTGATGCCTGCAATGACCACAAGAGGTATGACAAGGACACAGTTGGTGGGGAATCAGCATTTATTCATGAAAGAGGGAGCAGGTAGTTCAAGCCTTGAGAAAAGTAGTCTCCCTTCCTCCTTGGTCACTGTCTCCTTCACCAGTAAGGAAGTTCTTCCTGTGTCCAACCTGAGGCCCACAGGGGGTATGTATAGGAGTTCTGCTATGTAGGGTGCTTGGGCGCTCTCTCCCTGATTCCGTTTCCTTGACGATGGGTTCTTTCTCTGCAGGGTACGGGCTCCTGTTCCTGTCGTTAGTCACCACCCCCATCATCCGGGCCAAGCTCTCCAGGCTGGTGGGCGAGTCCGAGCAGGGTGAGTGGCAGGGGCAACCTACATCTGCTTCCTCATACCCAGGGTTGCCTGGACTGGGCAGAGCGCAGCTGTGAGCTGGCAGGCAGCTTACCTTCCTCCCTTCCACCCAGGAGAAGTTTGTAGCCAAGACAAATTGCCTGGGGCTGGCCCAGGGCCACAGTGCCTCAGATTTTCAGATCACAGGGTTGGAATTTGCAGTTGGCAGAACGCCCTTGTGCCTTCAGGTATCCCAAGCCCAGGATTTACTCTCTCCAGAACTCCACTTTTCCAGCTGCAGAATGCATGTGATGGTGCTAGAGTTCCCTGCTGCCCCAGGGTCCGCGTGCAGGCTTAGAGGAAGCAGACAACCTTTCGATATTTCCTTGTCCCCAAGTGACACTTGAAGAAGCAGAGACCCGGAGGGTTAAATCGGGTCACTCAAGGTCACTCAGTAAATGGTGGAGCTGGATGCAAACCTGGGTCTATTCTTAAGAGCAGCAGGTCTGGGGATGTGGTTTGGGGTCCTGGCTCTGTCACCCAGTGGCTGTGAGATCTTGGGCAGGTCCCTTTCCGTCTCTGCACCCATTCCCTCATCTGTTACGTGAGCGGTTTGCTCTTGATGACAAGGCCCTTGCAGCTCTTGACAGTCTGACAGGGTTCAAACTCGACTTCTCTTGGCTTGTTGCTCATTGTGCAACCTTTGGGTCCTGCTGGCATGTCTGTAAAGAAAAGCTTCTCAGGCCTCTGGGTCTTTAGACCCCAGTCTGGAAACATCTGGCTCCTGCACTTTTCCCCACCTGCCCTGGATGGAGGATCTGGTGCCATTTTGCCTCCCAAAATCCATGTACCTTCATTCATTCCCTCAGTAGGCTTTCTTCCCAGCACCTTCACTGGGCCCTGAGATGCCAAGGGGAACGGGAGAAAAGAACAGCCCTTACTAACTTACTACCTCCAGGGGGCCTATGGCAGATACTTTACATGTGAATTTAATGTTGCCAGCAGTCTGTGAAATAGATATTAGCCTTATTTAACCGAAGGGGAACAGAAACCCAGAGTGATAAGCAACTGGTTCAGGGACCACACAGATAATACGTGTTGGAACTGGGAATTAACCCAGCAATTAATCCCAACAGGAGATGGTTTCAAAAGGGGATAAACCAAAAACCGTTTTATCAGGCTTTTTGGTAGAAGATCTCACATGTACTTTTAATACATGGATTTAATAACTGCCATTTGTTCTGTAGCCCCGTGTGCCAAGTGCTTTCCGTGCATGACCTCATTGAATCCTTACCACAACGCACAACGTAGGATTTATCGTTGAGGGAGATGAGACTCAGAGAGGTTAAATGACTTGCCCCAGGTCACACAGCAGTGAGCTAGGGGTGCTAGGATTTGAATCTAGGTCTTTCAGACCTCAGCGTGTGATGTTTATTTCTTCACAGGTGCCCTCTTCTCTGCTGTAGCCTGTGTCAATGGCTTGGCCATGCTGATGGCTTCTGGCATCTTTAACTCGCTCTACCCAGCCACCCTGAACTTTATGAAGGGGTTCCCCTTCCTCCTGGGAGCTGGTCTTCTCTTCATCCCGGCCATTCTCATTGGGTAATGTAGGGCTCTGACCCCTGCTCATAATGCCCTTTATCCCAAAGTTGTCCTCTTTCTCCTCCTCCCAATCAGAACCCACTCCTAGAACCATTCTGCCTGATTCTCCCCTTGCAGACAGCCGCCTAACCGTCTGAGAACCGTTGCCCGAGGGCAAGGCAGAGGGGCAGCAGAGGAAGGGTCAGGCTAGCACTGCTTGTTGGCAAGGCTGTGTTCTCTCCCTCAGCTCCCCGTCCCTCCCCCCATCCTCCATTCCCATTTCGCAGATGGAAGTGTGGTGGCAGAAATGTGCTCAAGGGAAGCCTAGAGAACTTCCTCAGCTAGTTATGTCTGGGCCACAGCCTAGGCTGAACTACTGACTTCCTCCCTCGTAGCCTTAAGAGTTGCTTTCCAGAGCCCTCTGTCTCTGTACATTGCCTTGTCTTCCTCCTCCCCACTTTGGGAGAAAGACCTATACCAGCCCACCCAGTAAGGCCTTGCTACCTCTTGTCACGTATCTTAAGAGTTGAGGGTGTCTCCTCATGTCAAACCTGAACCCTCTCTCTGGTCTCTCACAGGGTGCTGGAAAAGGCTAATCCTCGCCCTGAATTCCAGCAGTTTCCCCAGAGCCCTTGATCTGTCTGGACCCGAGGACAGAGGGCAGTGGGAGCAAAGTGAACGCTAACCAACAGAAAGCACGCGTCTGGCTTCCAGCAGCACTGGCACCACCCCGCACAGGGCAAGTGTCAACCTTGGACAAAGTGGCCAAGCTAGACTGCTGTGCCAGCCTATGACTCGAATCTAGAATTGTAACCCACACAGCCCCACTCCGGGAGGCGGGTGGGGGGGAGCCATTGGGAATGGGGTCTGTTTACCCTTGACCATCAGTCGCACCGAACCCTCCAGGAGAGAGGAGAGGTCCTTGATGCAGGTGACGCCACAGGGACCAGTTGAAGCACGAGGGCTGGCATCTCTGCTTCCCCAACCCACTCGGCGCAGCTCACAGGGCTCAGTTCCTGGTGTGCAACCACCAGAGTCACTCTTGGGATTGGGTGTGGTTCTGAGGGGAGGGCGGTGAGAGGGGCCGGGTCCCTTCTGTAAAGTGCTGCTATCTCTGGCTGGAATCCATCCTCTGGGCTTAGCAGTGCCAATCACAATAAATCTGTATAGTCACAGTGAAGTGAACCTTCCAGCCTCCAAGGCATGGGCCTTGGGGCTCTCTGCTTTCCTGGTCCCAGCCTACCCACCATAGGCCAGATAGCCGCAGCTTCTGGGCTGGGCAGGAGCCCCTGAGCTGCCATGGGATTGTCTGGGGCATGGCCAGCCCCCGCCTCATCTGACTGCTCATCTTCTTCCCCTGAGCTGCTGGGGTGGAGGCTGCCAGGCTGGCATCAGTCTCGTCGGGAGTTGTGGGCAGGAGCCCATTCCTAAGGGCCAGAGATCTACTCGCTGAAGTCACCTGCACTGGTCGGCCTGGCTGCACCAGCCCAAGCAGGGTCGAATTTTGTCACCGCTCAGCCGTCCAGCACTCGCACTGGCACGAATTTCAGCAGGGCCATCCTTTGTGTATCTGTGGGTCAATGGGAACCTGGAGAAGGACCGGACTCCCTGATATGACCCAGGGGCCCCGGCTCCTCAGAGAATGAGGGGCCTCTTTCTAGGGTGTTGGGAAAGCCTGGACCGGAAGCTGGAAGGCAGAACTGACTTCAGTATCAAGGCACCAGGTTTGATGAGGGCTGCAGGCCCCCACAGGGCGCAGATCAGGTGGCTCCCGAGTGCAAGCGTGAATTGGCCACAGGGCTTGGCTCCTGCTACCCTCATTCTTCCTCCCCTGCCCTGGAAATCACACAGGTGAAGTAGGGGTGGTGCAGGACAAAGCAGGGTCAGCTGTGGCCTCTAACCTGGGCCTGTTTCCCGTTTCCCGTTTCCCATTTCCCTGTCTCTGTAACTGGAAAACCAAAGCAAGGAGAGGGCCTTCTGCTGACTGTCTCAGCATGAGGCACCAAGGAGGGTCAGGAAAAGGCTCTGGGTTGATCTCAGGTCTGGGTGCTCCTTCGGGCACTGCCTCTGGCTTGCCAGAGACCTAGATCAGCAATGCCCCAGATTATCTGAATGCGGGTGGACAAGTTAGGAAACACTAGATTAGTGTTCTGAGACCCTTCCCACCTCTTACATGCTGGAATGAGATGCCTCTTCATGGACATGTGGTCTTTAGTCCCTGGGGAGAGGGGTGGGGTGGGGTGGGTAGGGACCTAGTTTATGCCCAGCCAAGCAGAAAAGCCCAACCCTGCAGACCTGCGTCAGAGCAGGCTTTGCGGGGAAAGGCTATTTCCCAGCCCTCTGTTTCAGGACCAGCCCTGTGGGGCCAGGCCCGGGTGGAAGGCGAGGGCCAAGGTGCCTGCCCTGGCTGTGACCCGGGCAGCGTTGGTCATGGCAGGAGAGGTGGTCCACTGAACACACTGGCCCGGCTAGGGGGGTCGTCACCTGGGCCGCTCTGGCGGGACTGGCGGCTGGGCTCTGATTCCCCAGAGACAGGCGGGCAGCAGTAGAGGGTGTATGAACAGCCCAAGACCTCTCTGAATACTGCCCACAGGGCACCTCAGGAGGGAGTGGGACTGATCGGGGACAAAGACAGAAAGCTTCTCCTGGAGGGTAGTCATCCCACTATATTGTTACTGTCTCTGCCCTGCAAAGGAACGTCCAGTCTGCCTCAGTCACCACCAGGCCCAGGGCCTGGCACTGAAGGGCACTGGTGTGGCATGCAGGCATCAAGAGTGGTGGAGGCCAGAGCTGGGACCAGGACCAGCTAAAGACCGTGTCTCCGGCAGGCGGGGAGTGGAAGGAACGAGTCCCAAGCCTGAAGTGAAACCTTTGACTTTCTGGTGATAGGGCTCGAGAGCTCTGAGTGACCCAGGCAGCACCTGTGGGAGATGGTTCTAGAAGCTAGGCCAGCCTGAGGTGTGAGCTCACGGCCCCCGCAGGCGGGAAGGAGGGGAGGAGGCAGGGCAGGCTCCAGCTGACCCTGTTAGCTGAAGCCTGGGTTTACTGGAGGGAGGCTACTTCCTTGCTCTCCTACCTTAGTGGGGAAAGGGGCCGAGGGACACTTCTGCTCATTTATCTCTGCACAGCTCCTGGGTCAGCCTTTCTTTGTGCAAACCCGTCTCCCCCTGCTAGACTCTTGGGGCAAAGGAAAACGCAGCCCTGCCCGGGGCACAGCCTCCAGGATGACTCTCAGGACAGGCAGTGGAGGGAGCACCAGGCGGCCAGGTCTGGATCCCGGGGCTGCCACCAGTGATTTGGGCAATGGCGCATCCTTCACTTCCTTCTCTGTCACATGGAGATAACCCCCCGTAGGGTTTGCTTTGGTGACTACAGAAATCATGGAGTGGTTGTCCGGGAAACAGCAGATACTTGTGAGGGATTTGTTTTAGAGCCTTGCTAGTTCAAGGGTGTCATTTCTTGACTACCAACATCCACTCCCCTGGGAATTAGTGAGCAATGCAGAAACCCAGGCCCCGCCCAGGTCTCTTGAATGCAATTTTAGCAAAATTCCTGGGGAGGGGGGCGGTATTCAAATGCACGCCTGACCCTTCAGGATCTTGGCTCTCCACGTGTTGCTGCAAATTCTGCCCAGGCTACTGCCGCTGCCACAGGGTGCTGCATCCCCCTGAGCACGTGGGTGGGGAAAGGGCCAGGGAAGCCAGCCGAGCCAGGCCAGCAGGGACCTGAGGCACAGCGACAAGGCTTAATAGGGTGGCTAGCTGCCCGTTGAGATGGCCTCGGCTGCCCGGGCCCAAGCAGGGGGCTCCTTTGCACCACTGAGTGCAGCAAAGATGGCCATAGCCGCAAACCAGCCAGAGGGAGGCCTGACCTTGGATGTGGCTAAGGGGGCTGCACCTCAGAGAGGCTGGGAGGGGACCTGGGACCAGGCCAGGCCAGCTAAGGACACTGAGTGGTTACAGGTCAAGGCCACAGGGTGGCAGGGATTGGTGCGCCCAGAAGCCAGGCATGATCTGGGTGGAGAGCTGTCACTGGACCCTCGTGCCCTCCAGGCCCTGGCTTGGCTGAGAGGGTGGCCATGGCCCTAACTCTTGTCAGAGGCTGCCTGCCTTCCCCCTACTCAAGCTGTCAGGGCAGGAGGGGGCGTAGTGTGCCGCGAACCCTCAATCTACAGTGCCTCTCCCACACCTGAGCTAGAAAACCTGGTGGCATGGCAGGGTCTGGGGGGGTGGGGGATCTGACCCTTACCACCCCCAATGCCTGGCTTCCCTTCCCTTTCTGGACCCTGAGGAAGCTGGGTCTGAGGTGGCCCATGAGGGTGGGGAGAGAGGAATAGTCATTTCCTGAGAAGGGCCCAGGCTGTTGGCAGCTGAGGGAGGCCGGGTTAAGGAGCTGCTTCTTCAGGAGGGACGACGGAGATGAGGGTCACGGCGGGGCTTGGGAACCAAGGACTGGTTAAGTTGGGCCCATGGGGGCGGCACCCTCTAAACTGGTGTCGGAGCCTGCAGAGGAGTCCCGGGAGGAGCGGCCCTGCAGGAAGCGGATGATCTTCTCAATTGTGGCCTCTTGGTACTCGTGGGACCACCTGTGGGCACAGAGGCTCATGGGTCAGAGGGCTAGCCCGAGGGAGCCGCTGGCTGGGGGCTGGGCACCCGCCCCCTCTCCTCACTTGATGCCATTGAAGGTGAGCACAGCCTGCATGTCCTCGGGCAGGTCCTGGGGCTCCGGCCACTCGAAGCCATCGATGACGGGCACAATGTTCTTGCCGTAGCTCAAAGCAGTCACAATCTCCTGGAGAAAGAAAAGAGGGGAGGAGGCAAGAGACATGGGTCCCCATCTAGGGACCTGGGGGGCCAGGCAGTCGCAGGGAGGGCCAACCACCCGAGGCCGGGGTGGGGTGCTGGTGCTGAAGTCCCCCTTGACTTCTCCCTCACCTCTTGTGGTATTTGTTTGGTCTTTGTCCCTGATCCTTGGCGTAGAGCTGCCGAAACCCTGGGAATCCCCAGCCGACTGGAGGATGGGGCTGGGGGCGCCTAGACAGCTTCCTGCGAGGGGCTGGTTGCCAGGAAGACCAAGCTATGATGAACAGGTTGGGACTTTTAAGGACCCCACATACATTCACGCTCACACACACACACACACACACACCCTAGGAGGGAGGGGGCGGAGATTGAGTTCACTCACCAGTGGCCAATAACTTAATCATGGCTACGTCATGAAACTTCATAAAACCTCCCAAGGATGGGATGGGTTGGTGAACACATCTAGGTGTTGAGAGGGTGCCTGGAGAGGGACTGGGAGCTCTGTGCCTCCCGTGCCCACATGCCCACACCTTGCCCTAGGCCTCTCTTACAATTGGATGTCCCTGAGTTATATCCTCTATAATGAACCAGTAATAGTTAAGTGCTTTCTGAGTTCTGCAAGTCATTCTAACAAATTATTGAATGGCCGGTGGGGAGGGATGTGTATGTCACGGGAACTCCTGAATTGGAAGTCAAGTCAGACAAGCGCGGGTAACCTGGGAACCCCGGGCTTTCAACTGGCGTCTGAAGGGAGGGCGGACTTGTGGGGCGAGGTCCTTAACCCGCTGGAGTCTGACACCTGCTCTGGGTAAGTCAACATCAGAATTGAACTGAATTGTGGGACACCCAGTTGGTGTTGGCAAACTGGGAGAATTGGTTTGTTGGTGTTAGAAAAAAACCCACGTGATTTGATGTCAGAAGAAAGACATCACCTGCTGCAGCCAAACTGATCTATCATCAGCCCTGCCAATTTGTACTTCTTACTTTTTTCTCAAATCCACCCATTCTTCTCTTCTCCCATCCCACTACCCCCCTGCTCCAACCCCTCTCATCTTTATCCTCTGCCAGGTCTCTCCTCATCCACTCTTGGCCCCTCTAACTTGTTCTCTACGTTGCCTCTTCACCTGGCGGCTCTTTGCAAAATGCAAATCTGATCACATCATCCCCTGCTTAAAACTCTTCAAGATTTTACATGGCTCTTAGAATAAAATTCAAACTCCTTAATGTGGTCTGAAGGCCCTGTGTGGTTGACCACAGCTCACTTCTCAGATTCTACCCCTGCAGTGTTCTCCCAGCCACACAGATCTTGTAGCCCCTTAGATCTGCCATCCTCCCTCCCTTTGTACATGCTGTTTCCTCTGTCTGGAATGCTCTTCCCTGCCCCTTCCCCCAACTAATGCCTACTCATTTTTCTGATCTGATCTGAGTTCACTCCATACCTTCCCACGGAAGTCTTCCCTCACTTCTCGGACTAGGCCGGCTCTCCTTACTACAGGCCCTTGTCATGGGCTCTTCAGCACTTGCTACAGTTGCAAACTTAAATTAGTTAATGAGTAATTTACTTAATACCTGTCTTCCCCACATGTCTGGTTTTTACCCATCTTATATCTCAGCATCTTTTACAAAGCCTTGCCCATAGTCAGCCCTTGCCAAATATTTAATGGACGACTGGATTGTTGGAATGAAGAAAGAAGGAGAGAAAGAAAGGAAGGAAGAAAGAAAGGAAGGAGGAAAAGAAAGGAAGGAAGAAAGAAAGAAAAAAGGAAGGAAGGAAGAAAGAGGAAGGAAGGAAGGAAAGAAAGAATGAACATAACATAGCATAGCAATTAGGGGCTGCACTCTGGAATCATTAGACGGGGGTCCACATTGAATCTCTGACACAGGCTTTGTGGCCTGAGGCCAACAACAGGCTCTCAAAGCCTCTGTGTTCTGTGTTCTCATATATAAAATAAGGTTCAAAACAGGGTTCATGACAGTCCCTGTCTGGTGGGTGGTTGGGGATACCTGCGATGTCCCACAACAAGTGGTTAGAACAGTGCTCAGCACACAATGGGCGCTTAATAAATAACAGGTGTTATTATCTCTTCTTCAAAGGGGGATAATAAACCTACTTCACAAGGTTGTTCTGAGGATATTCCTTACTATTAATGGGTGCTCTGGTAAGTGCTTATTGAATGTTTTTTTCCTTTCAAGGGGGAACCTCAGGGATTGAACTTTTTTGAGTGCAGTTCACTTGTGGTTTTCCATATTGATTACCCGCTAAATGTGGCTTCAGGGAAAGGAATTTTAAAGCCAGAGGCAATCAAGCACTAACAACAACCAAGGAAGGCTGATGGAGCCTTTGGGACTGGTCCAAGGCCAAGGCTCCCGCCACCCCGCCTGCCTCTCCCCTCCTTACAATCCGCTGGGACAAGGCTGGGTGTCATGCACCCTTGCGGAGCAGAGCCTTCCTGGGGAAAGAGCCTGTATGACTTCCACCTTGGTTGGCTTTGGGGGACCCTCTCCATTTTATGAATGAGAAGAAGGAAGCCCAGAGAGGGGAAGGGACTTGCTCCCAAGTCACACAAATGCCCAGCCCCGGAGGGGCCAGGTCTCTGAATCAAGCCTTCAGATTCCAAGTCCAGGACTCTTCCAACCAAGCCCTCTGCCTCTCTGCCGAGAACCCGCATGAATTCGGACCCTGCAGACATTTATTTGGGAGCCTTTAGACCTTTGTTTTATCCAGAATTACACACAACCAAGACAGCACACTGCTCATCGCACAGATTCAGAGTCTGGCCAAGAGAGGCTTGTTTAAGGTCACCCAGCAGGTTCAGAACGAAAACTTGATTAGAGTCAAGTGTTCTGACCTGGCAAACCTGGGGGATAGGTCTGCTTTTCCCAGTAACGTCAGCTCCATCTGTTTAATCTTTGAGTCACTCATTCCATAAACTCTTCAAGAGCCTGCTTTGCACCCTGCGTGGCTGTGGGCATCCAGGATATGGAGTGACCACGGCAAGATCTGAACTCCCATGGAGCAGGCCACGTACCACCTGCTCTGGGCTGTCAACCATGATTCTCCAGGTGTCTCTTTGGTTCAACACCAAGCCAAGCCCAGTAGTCAGCCCCTAAAACATGGCTTCTGGGGCCTGACCCTCTTCCCCACTGTCAGTCCAGATGCACTCTGGTGTCAGAGCCTTCTCCCAACAACCCCTGGCCTGCGTCACGGCCCTCGTGGGATCCCTCTTCCCAGTGCTTTAAACATAGGTCTTCTCCCAGCCTTTAGGTACTCTGCAAACTGGTTCTGTAGTTCTTATCCAGCCAGTGGTGTGCTGGTCAACGTTTAACAATGAGCTCTCTGAGGCGGGGGACAACCAACTAAATAAAACCCTGATTTGTAGTGTTTACCAACTTCCTCAGTGTAAATACTCCCACCGTGGCTGATTTCGAGCTACCAACACGATGTCACTGAATGTGGAGTTGGGAAGAGATGCGGACAATCATTTCTGGTGGCGGCTGAACCCAGCCCTATCCCACCTGTCACGCTCCCTCAGATCTGTGCCATGAAACGCAGTCAGGTCCTGGGAAAGAGCGTGGGCTTTGGAGTCAGACAGATGGACTTCAGAGCCCAGCTTTTCTGATTTTGGCACCAGCGTGGCCATGGGGAAAAGTATTCTACCTCTCTGAGCCTCAGTTTCCTCAGCTGTAAGCAGTTCCCAGTGAGGCACCTTCCTCTCCCCCACTTTTGTTCTTTGCTCACACAGTTCTCCTGCCTGGGATGCCTTCTCTTCCACTCGCCTAAATTCTTAGGACTCTTCTCAACTTCTGCTTCCTCCATGAAGCCTTCCCTGGTTATTCCAGCCCTTAATGTTTTCTCCCTTCTCCATACCCCTATGGCAAGTAGGAGGTTCACCCACCTACCTTAGTACTGACACCATCCCACATATGATCTAGTCATTCTGGATGTATTCATCTCCTTAGTGTTTCAGGACAACGGCTCCATCTCAGATGGCTGCTTTCTCTCTCAGCCCAGGCCCCCAATTCCTACTCACTGATTAATAATTAATCACCTGCAGATGTGATTTGGATCCATCCATCCATTCTACAAGTATTTAGTAAGTTTCTACTATGTGTCAGGCACTAAAAATACAATGGTATTAATTAAACAGTGGTGGTACTCATAATAATTGCAATAATATGCTACCATTATAAAGCAATTACTATAGAGCTGGGCGTTCTGCTGAGCAATTCACACATTTTAGCTCTTTTAATTCTTATAACAGTATCCTAGGGAGTTAGAGACTACACGTATCCCACTTTACAGTAACAAACACGAAGCTCACTGGGATTAAGTAACTTGCGCAGGGCCAGAGCCAGGATTCAAACTCAGCTTTGGGCTCTTTATGGTTCCGCTGCACCTGTCACTAGGCTCTCTGGCCCCTGTTCCCTCACAGAGATTATTTTTCAAAGCGTTTTCATCCTTCTCACAACAATCCTACAAGGTGAAGAACACAGAGAAGTTATCCCCATTTTCTAAATGAGGAAACTGAGGCTCAGAGAGCCTAAGTGACTTGCTAAAGACCGATTACAGTCGGAGCGGTGGCTCCTGACTTCCGGTTGGGCCACGGAGGTGGCTGGCAGACGCAGAGGAGAAGGAATGGGAAGAGGATGTTGGCCCCTAGCCACAGGCCAGTGCTGGGAGCACAGAAGCCAGTGCCTACCTTGTGCACCCAGTCCTTGCAGTCATGGTCCTGCATGCACTTGTCCAGTGCCCCAGCTGACAGCACCAGCACAAAGTTGCGGGCACCGATGACACTCTGGATGAGCTTGTCCTCGAACTTGCCTGCTTCCAGCTTCTCCACATCAATGAAGACACTGAAGCCGTGAAGTTGCAGGTGCACCTTCAGGAGGCTGTAAGGATGTCCTGCGTCACTGCCTTGGCCTTGCCCCAAGGCCCCAGCCCGCCCACCTGCCCACCCCTTCCCTCACCTGGCCAGCTGGGAGCCTGAGTTCCGGCGGTAGCTGATGAAGACATCTGGGATATCCCCACTGGGCTTGCCGCCAGTGCAGGGCAGCGGGGAGTGTAGCATTTCTGAAGCAGACAAGAGACAGCTTGGTAAGGGCAGCCCCTCCTCATCACTCACCATGAGGTACATCATTCCCCACACACCCACCTTCTCAGCCCAGCCCAGCCCAGCCCAGGCACAGTGGCTTGCTTCAAAAGAGGGTCATTGAGATAGAGAGATGGGCCTACAGGAAGGAGGGCCGCTAACTATTAGTGAGTGCATTTCAGGAGGTGGGCATTGTGTTTCAGGGACATGGATTTGCACCTCCAGCCCTGCCCTCTCTCTGGGGCTCCAGACCTACATGGCCAGCTGCCCATAGACATGACAAACCCAACACATCTCAAGTCCTCCCCTGGCCCCTCCCTTCCTAGTTCCCATCACAGCCAGAACCTGGGTATTGGCCTGAACGCCTACCTCTCATTCATTCAGTCATTCCACAAGTATTTACTAAGCATTGTGTGCCTGGCACTACCCTTTGTGAACAGCAGTGAACAGAACAGACAAGACTTCACAACCCCTGACTCCGAGCTCTGTATCCTTCCTACTTCCCAGGGCCTTCCACATGTCCAGACCTCCAACTCAGCCTTCTCAGTGGTCTCCCCAAATCTGTGCTTGCCCAGTCTAATCTGTTTGTATGGCAACCAGAGGGATTTTTCTAAAATCCAAGTCTGAGTGTGTCATTGCCCCCCACTTAAAAAACATGCACGGCTATTTTCAAAAAACGTGTAAGCTATTTTTGGATCTCCCTGTTTTTAAAAAATGAAATCTTAGGGGTGTATTGGAAGCTGCAATGTAAAAATAATAAAAGCTGCTTTAGTTGAACTTGCTGCATGAATAGATGAATGAAAAGAATCCATCTTCATATAATATTCAGACCTAACACTCACAGACAGGATTTGTTGTTTATGAAGCAGGAAAACAGAGGTTCTTCTGTTACTTAAGGGCTTTGGGATTTCCCAAGGAATAACATCGGGAAATGTATTTAAATTCTTTAAAACTTAGTTTCATCTTCTTTACAATTAATACCATTAAGGAACATGTTCTTCATCTTGGATTATGATGGTAGTTACACATGTAAGCATTTTTCAAGATTCTTTAAATTGGACATTATTTTTCCTTTTTTTTTTCTCAGTAAGCTCCACTCCCAGCGTGGGACCCAGTGACAGGCTTGAACACACGACCCTGAGATCAAGACCTGAGCTAAGATCAAGAGTTGGACGTTCAAGGGGCACCTGGGTGGCTCAGTTGGTTAAGCATCCAACTTCGGGTCATGATCTCATGGTTCGTGGGTTTGAGCCCCGCGTCGGGCTCTGTGCTAACAGCTTGGAGCCTGGAGCCTGCTTCGGATTCTGTGTCTCCCTCTCTGTCTGCTCCTCCCTGCCTCAAGTTCTGTCTCTGTCTCAAAAATAAATAAATATATTAAAAAAATAACAAGAGGTGGACACTCAACCTACGGAGCCACCCAGGTGCCCTGAAATTGGACACTTTTAAGTTATACCTCTTTTATTAAAAAAAATTTAATGTTTATTTTTGAGAGTGACAGAGTGTGAGTAGGGGAGGGGCAGAGAGAGAGAGAGAGGGAGACACAGAATCTGAAGCAGGCTCCAGGCTCTGAGCTGTCAGCCCAGAGCCTGATATGGGGCTTGAACTCACAAACCGGTGAGATCATGACCTGAGCTGAAGTTGGCCATTTAACCCACTGAGCCACCCAGGCGCCCCCAAGTTATATCTCTTTTATTACTCACACATTCTTAAACAGTTGATTTAAAAAATGAACACCCACTGCAGCAAAAGGATGTAGAGATGAATGAGGTAATATCTGTTTAAAACCTAGTATGTTTAGCAATCCATGATAAATATTAGCTAAATAGTAAATTAGCAAGTTAAAATAAATTAGTAGATAAAAAGGGTTGCTTGAGCCCTAGGATCAATTCTGCCCTTACGACCTCCTCCAAAGCACCTCCAGAACCCATACTCTGTAAGCTGTTGGCTAGTGGCATAAGGCCCCCTCCCTGTGATGCCCCCTCCTTCTTGTTTTTCCTCCACATTTGCATATACTGTTCCCTCCTCCGGGGCTACTCTTCCTGCCGCACCCCTCTCCCCCAGTACATCCTTCAAGACCTGGCCAGACATCCTCTCAATGCCTAGACCTGGGTGGAGAGGGGCTGCATCACTTCCTCCCAGCCCCCACTGGAGTCCTGGACATGCTTCCTGCTGTAGTCACGGACCTGTTTCTACACCTGCCTTACTTCTACCCTCCGACCCGGCTCAGCCTGGGAGCTTTTGAGGGCAAAGTGCAGCACATCCGTCTTTGCATGCTCAGAACCCAGTATGGCACCGGGTGTGTGCTCAGTCCATCCACCGTGTGTCACCCCCCCACCCCACCGGGCTGGGGCTAGGGCAGGGGTGGGGGCGCAGGCGGGCCGGCTCACCTCTGGCGGCCGTGAGGATGCGGGCGCGGTGCACGCCCAGGCGGATGCCGCAGTCATCCAGGAGCTGCTGCTCGGACACGCGGTGCAGCAGGGAGCGGTCCAGGCCGCAGCTGACCAGGCCGTACGTGTACTGGCGAAAGCGTGGGTCCAGGCTGCCCAGCCAGTCAGCCAGGTTGCTGCGGTCGCACGTGGCATAGTTGGCGAAGGTCTTGAGCTCCGTGAGCTCCCTGAAGAACCTGCATTGGGAGGGGGGGAGAAGAGGACGCTGAGGTCCTGACCTGGGACTGGCTGGGGGCAGGGGGGCGACCGCTGGCTGGCAGGAGGCTCCTTACCTTTTGCGGGTGATGCCCGATTTCATGCCCAGGTCGGCCTGGAGCTCCTCCTCCGTGAGCCGCAGAAGCAGGTCGCCATCCACCTGCTGCTCCTGAGGGAGGGGCGGATGTAAGGAAGGGACCCCAAGCATAACAGGCAAGGAAAGGGAACGGAACAGGGCGACGGGAGGCAGGTGTATGGGACTCAGATTGGAGCCGAGTGACTCCGAAAGCGGCTGAGTGCAGGCTCCCACCCCCAAAACGGCCCCCTGGCTTGGGCACGCGGTGGCTTGTGCGCAGGGCGCTGTTGGGATGCGCCGCTCTACCCGGAAGCTCTCGCAGTAGTGGGAGAAGCCGATCTGTTGCAGCCACGTCTGGACCTCGGCCTCCTTCCAGCTGGCCACGCAGGGCAGGATGGGCCGCGGCACCTCCTCACCCAGCAGACGCAGCGCACGCTTGGCCAGCGCCGACGTGGTGCCGTTGGTGGAGTAGGAAACCAGGCGTTTCAGGCTCTGGATGGCTCCGATGTCGCTGAATACCTAGGGAGGGATGGGGAGAGTGTCCTGGGTCCACCAGCTCCCAGCCATCCCCAGACGCGCCCAGTCCCTCCCCTCTTCTCAGCGCTGAAACTCCCATCATCTACCCTGGCCCTGCCTGCATCCAATATATCACCCAGTTCCGTGGATTCTGCCTCCTGAAACTCTCTCAACTCTTGACCTCATGCCTCCCCTCTAACAGCTTCTATCTCCCTGGGAGGACGTCTGAGCTCTCAGTATGGCGGCCAGGCCTGGCATGGTGTAGCCCCTGCCTGCCATTCTCAGCTCAACTCGCCTTTCACGATCCCACGCTTGGCTGACACTGACCCACTAAGGCTCTCCAATCTCTGGGCTCAGTCATGGTGGTTCCCAGACGCTTAGTTCTTCCAGCCTGCTTGTGGGAATCCTAGTCATCCATTGGAATTCAAATTGATTAGCACCTCTTCCATGCAGCCTGCTTTGATTTACCCACAGCTTGGCCCATACCTCCAATTAGGCCTTGTACTCTACATGCCACTGTTGTTAGCTGATAATGGAACTTCCACTGGAAGACAAGCTGACGCCATGTTTTAGTCACCTTTGGAGTCCTGTACCTGGCACATTGCAGGGTGCAGAGTGGCAGCTGACGATCTCTTTACTGAAGTGCATTCACTTGGCCTTGTTGGAATAGGGGTGCCACAGGTCGTGGTCATGTCTGCTTGCCCACACCCCATCCTTGGGGCCCTCACTCCCTACTTCCCTTCAAGTCCCTTCTCCCAAAGCAGAATGACCTGAGTTATAAAGCCAGTCCTCCCATGGCCCAACTCTGGGGCACAGAGGGGAAAATCAGAAGCTCCTAGAACATGAGACCTTGGAAGAGGCCTCCGGGACCCCCCAACACAACAGTCTCTTTTTAATCTGTGGGGACACACACACTAGGTGACAACGATCTGTGAGACGCTCTCCTCTGAGCAGCCCAGATGACAGCTGTGGTACAGACGGGATGATCCGCGCTGTGCCCACAACTCCCTTGTATACCAGCGGTCACCAACTCCAAACCCCCAGAGGAATGCAAAGCAGGGAGAGGGGTGTCATAGGGATCATCTTGATTCTGCTATATTTGAAAAACAAAAAACACAAACTTTTGATAATTTAACCATTATGAGTGTCACATGCAGGATAAGAACTGCCGCTGTGGTTCGCCTCTTCCGTTTTCCGGAGGATAAAAATGAAGCGTAGAGAGGCCCAGAGAGGGGAAGCCAGCTAGCCAAGGTCACACAGCAAGTTAAAGCAGAGGACAAAAGCTTCAGGTCAGGCCCTAGGCATGGGGAGCTCTTGGGACACAGGTGGGAGTTATCCAGTCAACACACTGATGTCCTGTCTCCCCCAAACCCCTGTCCCTGCACTCCCTCTCCTTCCTGCACTCCAGACCCACGTGACCGAATGGCCCACTGAAGTACCCCAGCTGATCATCGTTCATGCACCCCAGACTCAACCTGTCCCAGTGAACTGACTTTCTTCCCCTCCCCCACCACAACTTCTCTCCAGTTCACCTTATTTCAGTACCAGGTGCCACCACCCACGGAGTTGTCTGTGTCCCAAGCCAGGGGTCATCCTCAGCTCTTCTCTCTCCACCCCGCCACCCACCAAGTCCTAATTCTATCTCTTGGGTACCTCTGGGATCTGTCTGCTTTTCTCTGCCTCTGCTGTCATGCCCCAGCCCACCTTCCCAACTGTCCCCCTGCCATGGCCTCCTGTCCGGCCCCCTTGCCTCCAACCTCACCCTTGCCAATTCCATCTCGCCGCAGCCAGGATAATCTTTGTAAAAATGCACGTACCCGGCTTAAAATCCTTGCTCGCCTTCCAGGCCAGAGTGACCGGTCTCTCATCCTTCCCCTTGCTTCACCTAACTCTTCTGTGTGCTTCAAGTCCCTGTCGCTTCCACTGGGAAGCTTTTCCAGACCGTCCTCGCCTCCCCCCACACCCACACCCACCTTGGTCTTGCCCTGCAGGCTCTTGATGGCAGCCTCGGCGCAGAGGTAGAAAGCCCCGATGCACTGCGCCTCCAAGCGCGACGAGTCCAGCAGCGGCACGAGGCGCTGCAGGTCGTCGGGCCCGCGGCCCTGGCTCGTGTCACTGGCATCCACCAGGCAGCGGGCGAAGCGGCCGGGGTCCAGCGAGGCCACGAGCGGCTCCACGAGCGCCAGCGTGCCAGACCGCTCCACCTCCCGCTCCACCTCCTTGTTGGTTGCCAGCACGGCCACCGCGAGGCAGGCGTGCAGCCGCAGCAGCTCGTCCTCCTTGGAGAAGGCGAGCGGGAAGAGCCACTCGGCGGCGCGCTTCTCCACCATGCGCCGCTGCGCCGCCTGGCCCCCGTGCAGCGCGCAGTTGCCCAGCGCCAGCGCGCAGTGGCGGAGCAGCGCCGGGTCCGTGCGGCGGCACCAGTACAGCACCGCGTCCAGGCCCCCGGCCGCCACCAGCCGCTGGCACGTCTCCTCCGAGTGCTTGAACATGTGCTCCAAGATGCCTGCCACGCTCCGCGCAAGCTCCACCGGCTCACGCTCTTTTGCCAAGTTCAGGATCACGCCCAACCCGATGCGCGCCACGCGGTCCCTGCCGAGAAAAGGGGGGACAGGGTCGGCGGAGTGGCGGCGGCCCCGGGGTGGGGGTGGAGGGTGGCTTGTCCCCTGGGGGCCACGGCCTGGTCACTGAACCGCTCTGGCCTCACTAGTGTCATATGGGACGTGAGGGAGAGCATTATCTTCCCTGCCTCCCCCTTTCACCTCCTGTCCGGGGAGGACAGATTTCTCGGATTATGAGGGTGCTCCGATCTGGCGGCACCCATTTCCTCCCTTACCACTGCCTCCTTCCCCCGCAGTGTGTGTAGTGGTTAAGAACCCTAACTGGAGAAGATTCCCTGGGTCCTGGTTTCTTCTAGAAAGCTATGGGGCCTTGAGTGCCTTCCTTTATATTTCGACCTCAGTTCCTCGTCTCATAAATAAAAGGAATACCTAGCGGTAGGGTCATTATGAGAACGAATGTGATAATCCATGTGAAGTGCTTCGCACAGTGCCTGGCACATAGGAAAGACTCACGAAATGTTAACTTGGCATCAGTTGAAGTATCACTTGAAGCACAGCACTCTTAGCCTGGCGCTCAAACCCCTCTCTTCACTCCATGCAGTGTGACAGGGATGTATTTATTCATTCACTCAACAGATGTCCATTGAGGAACTACTGTGTGCTGGGCACTGTGCTAGGGGCTGACATTGAACAGTGATTAACAGTGCTTGGAACTTATACACAGCTAATATGGAGACAAACAAGCAAGTGAACAATGAATTAGCAGGTTAATAGTGGTGTGGCCATAATGCTAGCAAAACCGGGTGATGTAATGGATAGTGTGTGGGTGGAAGGATATGTCTGAGGAGGTGACATCAGAGAGTTCAGTATCTGGAGACTCCTGCCTAACAGTGTCTGGGGAAAGAGCATGACAGGCAGAGCGAACAGCGAGGACAAAAGCCCTGAGGGCTGGTGAGTTTGGCATATTTGAGGAATAGAAAGAACGCTAGAGATATCTGTAATGTTTAAAACCAATGAGAAAAACTATAAAATCAATGGGGATTCATATATAGAATATATAAATATTCACATCAACAAGGAAAAGGGCAGCAAATTCAATAGGGAATGGCGAAGCATATAAAAGGCAATTTATAAAAGAGATCATCCAAAATGTTAACAAATAAAATAATTTGTAATCATTAGTAATCAGAGAAGTGAAAATTAAATCAGCTATCACAGGGGTGGGCTCAGTCGGTTGAGCATCTGCCTCTTGATTTCAGCTTAGGTCATAATCCCAGGGTTGTGGGATTGAGCCCCGGGGAGCTCCACACTGAGCCTGCTTGGGATTCTCTCTCTCTTCCTCTGTCCCTCTCCCCGATGCGCATGCACACACTCTCCCTCTCTCTAAATATAAATAAATAAATAAATAAATAAATAAATAAAAACCAGCTATCACTTTACACCCATTGGATATAAAGGAGGCAAACAGCAGAAACTGGGTAACATGGAAGGTTGATGAGGTGTGGGGCCACGAACATGCCGAAGCTCTCTGGGAGGCAGTCAATATAGAAAGCAGGCTGGGATGTGTGAGTGAAATTAAGGAGACACACACCCTACGAGCCAGGAAGTGGGGCTCTCGAGCTTACAGCCAAAGAAATGATCACAGATCCACAAAAGTATGTGGGGAAAAAGGCTGTTCACTGCAGGTTGTTTGTGGTGGGGGAAGATGGCGGTGCGCTGGTGTCAAGCCTGGGAGAGCGGAGACATAACACGGGCAGGAGGCCACTCTGGAAGACTACGGAGCAGTTACAAGTGACTGAATAGATGATAAAATAACAATATGAAGGATCTTAAATACATAATGTGGGTGAAAGTAAGAAATGGAATGTGCTATGTAACAGCACGATTGGTGTAAATTAAAAATACATGCACACAACACAAGAAAATAAAGATTTTACCAGGACACGGATATAAAGATACACATTAAATATATTGAATGGGTGCCTATGGCATTAAGTCAGAAAAATGGTGGGATGGGGCGCCTGACTGGCTCAGTCAGTGGAGCATGAGACTCTTGATCTCGGGGTTGTGAGTTCGAGCCCCACACTGCGTGGAGAGATTACTTAAAAATAAAATCTTAAAAAGAAAAAAAAAAGAAAGATAATGGGACATGAATGAGGAGAAGGGAAGATTGTGGAGACTGTATTCTAGGCACAGATGTATCCAAAGGCTAGGAGGTATCTGAGAACTGGTGCACTTGGGGACCTGTCCCCACTGCAGCCACACTTGAAGTGAAGCCATTTCTAGTGGCTGAGGTGGAAGGTTCAAGGTGAGGGGGCAGTAGGGAGAGTCATGGGGGCCTCCTGAGCCGTCTCTCAAAGCATTTGTGAAGTACAAATCTTGATAGCAAATGGGGAGACATTGAAGGCTTCAGGAAGGGGAGTAGCCTGTTCTCGCATGGGTTTTGGGAAACTCACTCAGGCTCCTATAGGGAGGAAGGGTCCCAGGGAGGGAGCCTGGATGCCAGCAGACAGGAGAGTTGCCACACCCCAGGCAGAGGTGAGAGTTTTCTGTTTTCCTGACTGCCACAAATGATGTCCTCCACAAGCAACATTACCCTTGAAGATTCCAGCCATGGAGTCCTTACCCCATGAGCATCACAGTACCCACGGTGCTTGTGACTTTGTGTCCATTGCACGTCCCAGCCGAGCCCCTAACATGGCATAAGGCCAACACAACTTTGCTCAGAGGATGATCAGAGGTGACGATCCTTCATCTCTATTTTGTGCTTCCAGAACAATCTGACTACGTAAACTCTGAGAATATCAGGACCAGGATGTGTTTGAGCAGTCATCTGATCCAATGCCTTCAGTTCCTGAGAACCACTGAAGGGAAAGTCTTCCTCAGAAACATCAATTCAGAGAGAGGACTTTATTCTGAGTCTCTTAACCCCCAGCCTTCCCCTTTCCCTATGCACTTGACACCTTCACAGAACTTGAACTCTGTGCTTATTATGAGAACTGTTGACCCAGTTCCCAGCTTCTGCAGCCCCAGAGGCTGTGGTTCAAATCCCAGCTCCAAAGGAGGGCGGAAATTGTACACATACACAAACACGTATGTATAATAGACATATGTGTGTAAATCCTTGTATATGCATAGAATTTCTCTGGAAGGACATACTGTGCAAGAAACTTGTTTTGCTTGCTGGTTTGTCTCCAGGGAGGGGGGTCTGGGTAGAAAGAAAAACTTTTAAGCATGTATCTTTTTGTACCTTTGCACTTTTTAAATTTATATGCAATAGCTTTCTGGGTTTTGTGGGGGCTTTTTCAGTTTATTTATTTTGAGAGAGAGTGCAAGCTGGGAGGGGCAGAGAGAGAAAGAGAGAGAGAGAGAGAGAGAGAGAGAGAGAGAGAGAATCCCAAGCAGGCTCCCCCGTCAGCAAGGAGCCCCATGCGATTTGGGAGCCCCATCTCACAAATCGTGAGATCATGACCTGAGCTGAGATCAAGTGTCGGAGACTTAATTGAGAGAGGCCACCCAGGTGTCTCTGTTTGTTTGTCTGTCTAGTTTTTTAAAGACACATCTTCTCCCTTATACACAGAAATATCCCTTCTGTGTATTTTTGGGAGAGCCACTTAACCTGAGTTAAACCATTTAACCTAATTATGGTCCCCTGATGGGGATACACTGTAAATTTCGAAGGCTAGCAGTCACACCCTCACTGGGTGTCATGGGACCAAGTTCAAAAGGTCCTACGCTGTGGGGCTTTTCTTGGCATTTGGGGATGAGGGACACTGTGATGGAGGCTTCTGGGCAGTGGGTGTGGCAGCACTATGGGAAGAAGGGAATGGGAAGAGGAGTGTGTGCATTGACTGAGGAACTTTCTTTCAGAGGAAGTTTGTTGGGGCGCCTGGGTGGCTCAGTCGGTTAAGTGTCCGACTTCAGCTCAGGTCATGATCTCACAGCCTGTGAGTTTGAGCACCGCATCGGGCTCTGTGCTGACAGCTCAGAGCCTGGAGCCTCCTTCCGATTCTGTCTCCCTCTCTCTCTCTCTCTGCCCTTCTCCCACTTGCGATCTCTCTCTCTCAAAAATGAATAAAACATTAAAAATTTTTTTTAAAATAGGAGGTTAGTTGATGAAGGAAGGGCAAGATTTCATAAACTTAAATTATCAGCGTGTCATTTCTCTTTGTTAAAATTTTGAGGGCCACAGGGCGTGCTGGACTCTGTCCTTGGTCCTGAAGTGCTGTTAGCCCCACCACGTTGTTTGCTGAGACCAGGACAGTTAGCGATTTTGAACCAGGGGAGTGTTATTTTCAACCTTTAAAAAAACATCAGTGCAATTTGCATCTTGCAGCCCTCCTCTTCCTAGGGTGTTGGCCGCACCCATTCCCCAAAAGTTCTAATTATAGCTGCTACATCCCACGTACCAGACCTACAGAGTACACCGGCCAGTCTGTGCCCACCACATCCAGTGAGCACCCACTCTGTTTGCTAGTGCTCCAAATTCACTGATGTTAGATGGAAAACCAATGACTTGCTGAGCAAGCAAAACCCTAACTTGCTCTCCCAACTTAAATCGCTTCATTTGTGCATTTTTGACAATTGTACTATTTCCACCATCCACGAGGTTATTTTTAATTTTTGAAAATGGCAAGGAAAGCACCTCTAACCCCTGCCCTCACACTTGTGAGAGCTGCATGAATTGAAAGTGACCCTTACCAGACCCTTCTAAACCCGAGGGGCCTGAGAATTCAGCATGAGACTGTTGTGTGACAGTTTGCTCTGCTCTGACATCAGACGGGAGAGAAAGTGAGTGCAAGGGTCCTCATATTCCAGGGGAGATCCCAAGAGGCAGACAAGAGAATGGCAGGCATATCTTGGCATTGTGTGTGTTGGGGGGGGGGGGGCAAGAACACATACTCTGGCCCCTGCCTAGCTCCACACCTGTTTCCTCTTCTCTCACCCATTCATCCCAGTAGAAAACCTTCTTTCCCCATTAGCAGCCGCAGAATGAGATCATGTCTGGCCTGTTACATGGGCCAAAATGAAGAGGGAGGAAGCAGGTGGTGAACCGGGGGTGTCATGAAGGGGGCAAGTAACCCTTAGGTTAGCAATCATTCCCCCTCCTCCGACCCCATTTCCTGAGCACCGGGTTCTCTTTCTTTCTCAGTGGCAGAGTGAAGGTAGCACAGAAGGGCACCGGGGGCCTACGGGGAGGAGGGCTATGGGTTTGGCAGCTCCATGCTGAACCGGGAACAGATTCCTGTTCAGCTACTCTATTCTTCTTCTCCCTGTCTCATTCCTCACCTCACCAGTCCTGGGAGCGAATCATGGCTGCACCATTAGTTTACTGTGTTGTGGCAAGTCATCGAACTTTCCCAAGCCTCATTTTCCTCATCTGTAAAATGGACATGCTGATCCCCAGCAAGGGTGTTGTACAGGGATTTGGTGAAGTGAGGGAGGAAAAGGCACAGAGCGGGTCGCACGAGAGACCGGGCTGTCGACCGCCCTTGCTGCCCCACTGCACCCCGCGCTCTCCCCTCATCCCGCGAGCACCCTACCGGTTCTCAGCCACCAGGATCTGCTCCAGCAAGCGGGCGGCCTGCACGCGCGTCTCCAGTTCTGGCGCCTGCAGTAGTCGCAGGAGCAGGTCGAGGCCGCCGTCTAGGCGGATGGCGTCGCACAGACCCTGGGCTACCTCTCGGCCCACAGCCGGCAGCAGCCAGGCCTCCTCCACTAGCTGGAAGACCTCGGCCAGGCCGGCGCCCACGGCCCGCGAGCCCCCCGCCTGCTTCAGCTCAGACAGCGCCTGCTGCAGCTCCGGCAGCGCGCGCTCCAGGGCGCCCTGCACCTCGGCGCCCGCCCCGGGCGACACCTCGCGGGTCCCGCGGCCGCCTGCGGTCCACCACGGGCCCGCGCCGCCGCCCCCGTCCGGCCCCGGCACAGCTAGCCGCTCGGCGCCTGGCCGTGGGCCCGACATGGTGAAGAAGCGGCACAGCTTATAGGCGGAGAGGAGCAGCGTCAGGACCATGGGCGCGGGGCTGCGGCGGACATGCCCGGTCCGGAGGGATGGGGCCGGGCAGAGCGACCCGGAACTTGGGAAGAGGGGGACGGGAGAGCGGACCAGGGAGAAGAAGGTGCGGGAGGGAGGGATGGATGGAAGGGTACCAGGCAGGGGCGCTGGCCAGAAGTTTGGGGGAGGGGCGGGAGTGGGATCTGGGAAGGAGATTTTGGGTAAAGGGATGCGGGCCCCGTTGTAGAGGGCGGGCGGGAGGAGCCAGAGGGGAGCGAGGGATGGACCCAGACGCCAGCAGGTCTGGGAGGCAGCAAGGAGAACAAAGCGCGGCTCCAGCCCGGAGAAGGTCTGCAGCAGCCCCGCCTCGGACCTGCCGCAGCCTGGGAGCTGACACTCCGCCCCTCGGTCACGTGGGACTCCTCCCGGGCCGCCCGCTTACCCTCGCACCCAAGCCTTCCCCAGCCACGCCACGCCCTGCGGAGGGGCGGGGGAGGCGACTAGGGGAAGAGGGTGCCGAGCGATAGGACAGCCTCCCTTCCCCACCATCCCCGCCTCCAAGCCCCCTGACACTGCAACGTGAAGGCGACACCGCGGAGCCTGCCCCTTGCCCTGACAGTGGTCAAAACAATCATAATAACGATTCGGTACAACTCTCGAGCCCCTTCGTGCCTGTTTCTCAATTAAGCCTTGCAACATGCCTAGGGGGTCGAGATTAGTGTTCCCGTTTAACAGCTGAACCGACTGACTGAAGCTCATAGAAAAGAGATTGCCCCAAGTCACACACCTCTCTGATTACCGAACAGAAAAATTCAGTTGGAGACTCAGAATCATTTCTTCCAGGTAATGGGAGGAATTCAGGAAGCCTGTGGCCCCCTGACCCTGGGCACAAAATTAGGCGTTCTGTGCCAGGGGTGTTTTCTGGAAAGAGGGATGCTATTTCTCAAGAGAGTCTTCAAGTGCCGAGAACTAGGCTATTCCTTACTGATGGGGAGACCCAAGGTGGAAAAGGGAGCAGTGAATTCGTGGGACACTGAGGAATCAAATCCAGTCCAAACAGTTAATATTTACCCAATTTGCTGTGCTGTGAAGACCAGCTTGGGGAAATCAATGCACCCAAGAGATGAACCTAAACATGAAACTCTGTTTTTTTTATGATTAAAAAACAAAAGGCCCCCAGGATGCTTACCAGCATTCCTTCAAACCTCCCCCCCCCCCCCCCCCCGTTCACTGCTCTAAATACACAATGGGTGGGTGACACACTCGGTCAGGGATGTGCCTGATCAAACAGATCACAGATAAACAACCATTAATGGAGAATGAAGTTGGGGCTACTCCAGGCCCAGGGCATTTTGTCTGCTTTAGCTCATGCAATCCCAACACACCATGAGGCAAGCATTCTTAGTCTCACTTTACCAAAAAGGAAAACAAAGGCAGGTAAAGCAGTTTGCCCCAGGTCACACAGCCCATGAGTGGCGCGGTGGGCCTTCTTTCTGTCCTCCAGACCCACGGTGCTAGTCCCCTTCTGACGTGATGCTGAGCTTGGCAAGGATCCTATTCACAGTTCTCCCAGGCCCAGAGTTCCAGGAATGTGACCCTTTGCAGCCACTGGGGTCTGGGGCACTGGGGGCAGGGCCAGAGACTGAGCAAACAGAGCAGCAGAGAAGGCAGCTCCTCTCCTCTGGCTCCCTCCCTCCCTGTCCCCGCCCCCCCCCCCCCCCATCACAGTGGAGACCGCAGGGGAGCGCAGAGCCCAGTTCACCAGTCAGGCTAGAAGCTGGTGGCCCTGCCATGGCATCCCCAAGGCCCCTCCTGATGCTTGCCCTGCTACCATGGCTTGTTCTGGCTGACCAAGGTACGAGAGGGTGTTGGTGGCCGTTTGGATCAACAAAGGGTGGGCGAGGGTGGCCTGGGATTGGCCGTGCCAACCGACATCTCCTCCCCATAGAGTCATGCAAGGGCCGCTGCACAGAGGGCTTCAACGCTGACAGGAAGTGTCAGTGTGATGAGCTCTGCTCTTACTACCAGAGCTGCTGTGAGGACTACGTGGCTGAGTGCAAACCCCAAGGTGCGTCCGGAGGGGCTGGGTGGTCCCCGGGTCCCCTTGGCAGCTGGAGACTCACCACCACCCACTGTGCCTGCAGTGACTCGCGGGGATGTATTCACTCTGCCGGAAGATGAGTACGGGATCTACGACTATCATGAGGAGATCAGAGACAACAGCAGTGTCCTCCCAGAGCCGGGGAGCACCACCCGGAGCCCCAATCTGCAGGCCCAGACCGAAGTGTCTCCTGACCAGGAGGTCTCCAAGGTACCTCTTCTGAACCCTGAGGAAGAGGCCCCAGGGCCTACGCAGGGGACCTTGGGGCCTGAGACCTCTGATCAAGACGTCCCTGAGACCCCCGCGGAGGAGGAGCTATGCAGTGGGAAGCCCTTTGACGCCTTCACTGACCTCAAGAATGGCTCCCTCTTTGCCTTCCGAGGTGACTCTAGGGGCAGGTGTTGGGGGGTGGCGGGTCTGCCCCCGGGAAAACCCCTCCCTCTCACAGCCTCCTCCCCCACTCTAGGGCAGTACTGTTATGAGCTGGATGAAAAAGCAGTGAGGCCTGGGTACCCCAAGCTTATCCGAGACGTCTGGGGCATTGAGGGCCCCATTGATGCTGCCTTCACCCGCATCAACTGTCAGGGGAAGACCTACCTCTTCCAGGTACAGGCCCAGGGGCCGGGGGTCAGAGCCAAGGGTATCTAGGCAGGGGTTGAGGGCTGCTGTGCCCAGGACTCCGGTGGACAAGATGGCTGGATCACAGCCTGTAGTCCTTGGCTGGGGAAGCCCAAGGCTCCAGGTCCTGGGTGACAAGCCTGGAAGTGGGACAGCTGCCTTGGGTGGGGGGGCTCAGCCTGGGCCCAGCCAGCCACCTCCTCACTCCCTCCGCCTTCCCTACCTCTTAGGGTTACCAGTACTGGCGCTTCGAGGATGGTGTTCTGGACCCAGATTACCCCCGCAACATCTCTGAAGGCTTCAAGGGCATTCCAGACAATGTGGATGCAGCTTTGGCTCTCCCTGCTCATAGCTACAGTGGCCGGGAGCGGGTCTACTTCTTCAAGGGTATTAAGGGAGTGGGTGGGCGAAAGAACAGGCAGTGGCGCAGTCTGGACTTTCCTCCACACTCTTCTACGGGAATGCCTCAAATTACGCTCACCACCCCTACTCCCCTGCCAGGAGCTCCTCTCTCCAGCAGCCTTGGCGCTGGCTTTCCAGCCTTGCTCATGAGCCTGTCCCCATCCCACTTCCCCGCACAGGGAGACAGTACTGGGAGTATGAGTTCCAGCAGCAGCCCAGCCAGAAGGAGTGTGAAGGCAGCTCCCTGTCCGCAGTGTTCGAACACTTCGCCCTGCTGCAGCGGGACAGCTGGGAGACTGTCTTTGAACTTCTCTTCTGGACCAGATCCTCTGGTATGGACGGAGGGTAGGCGAGCTAGCCTCACCCTCTCCTTAAGAGGGCTGGGATCTCCAGGGTAGGGGCAGGGCAGCACTGGCCGGAGGGGGCTGTGATTGTGGAGTAGGGATCAAAAGCTGTTTGCTCAAGCCAGACTTTGCTTCTGTTGACCTTTGGGGGGAGGTCCACCTGCACCCCACACCTTGGACTTTGCCTGGCGCAGCTGAGGGCACAGCCAGCAGGAGGAGGGGCTATGACTGAGGCACGTGGGGGTGTATGCAGTGGAGGAAGGCTAGGGGAAAGAGTACTGAGCAGGGAGTCAGAGGGCTGGGGGGCTGGGCTCCGCCATGAGCATGCTGTGTCCTTAGGCAAGATGGCCCCAGATGAACTCTACAGACCCCCAGTGCTCTCATTAACCTCTTCCCTGCCGCAGGTGGTGCTGGTGAGCCCCGGCTCATCAGCTGGGACTGGCCGGGTGTGCCCAGGCAAGTGGATGCGGCCATGGCCGGCCACATCTACATCTCAGGCTCAGCTCCCCAGTCCTGGGCCAAGAAGCAGAAGTCTAAGCGGCGTAACCGTAAACGCTACCGCTCACGCCATAACCGTGGCCGTGGCCGCAGCCGAAGCCGCAGCCAGAACCACCCCCGACAGTCCCGTTCAGCCTGGCTGTCTTGGTTCTCCAGTGAGGAGGACAGCCTGGGCACCTACGACTACGACATGGACTGGCTGGTGCCTTCCACCTGCGAGCCCATCCAAAGTGTTTACTTCTTCTCAGGAGGTGGGAGCCCATGCCATCCCTGTAGCTGGTCTATCTGGGGTCTTCCCTGGTCTCCCTGGTCTGTATGGACTGAACATGGCCCTTGGGAGGGTACTCCAGAAAGCCAGGCTGGGAGTCTTTAGCTGCGTTGTGGATATTCACGTGCCCTTCCAGGAGAGACCCAGGTCTTCCTTCTCAGGGCAGGAGCGGGCATGGCCACAGGCTGGGTCTCACACACCCTCTGCTGACCTCTCTTCCAGACAAGTACTACCGAGTCAACCTTCGCACACGGCAAGTGGACGTTGTGAGCCCTCCTTACCCACGCTCCATCGCCCAGTACTGGCTGGGCTGCCCAGCCACTGGCCACGAGTAGGAGTCAGAGCAAGCACAGCTGGGCCCTCTGCTGCTCCCCCCTCAACCTCTCCCTCCCAGCCCAATAAAGTCCCCTTGGTCCTGAGTTCAAGACTACTGTCCTGACTGGGGTGGACAGGCAGAGACTGGGATCTGCCTGGGGAAAGGAGGGGAAGCTGGGCTGTCACGAAGTTTTGGGGGAGGAGAGTGTCATTGTGTCCAGTACACGTTGGACTCAGCCTTTCTCCAGGAACTGGGCTGGGGAGGGCCTCATGAGTGCTAGGCTTCCTCCTGAGCTAAGGGGCCCCTCCCAGCCTACCAACATGCTCCAGTGATGACAGGAGCCACCAAGTGCCCCTCCCAGCCCAGGGCTTCCTTTACCTCTTGGAGTTGACTAGGGTCCTGGAGGAGAGAGATGGGGCAGGGGGCATGGGGTTCTGGCTCAGCTTTTCTGCCCATTCCAAGCCTACAAGGGGGTTAGCCTAGGGAACTCGTCAGTGTGCCCCCCATATACCCTCCTGTAGGATGAGCCTTTCTTTGAGGCCTCTGTCTTGGGTCTGGGGCACTGTAGTTAGGAGAGGAAAGGGCAAGAACTCATAGGAAATCCAAATGCACCCACTTCTCTTAGGAAAGTGACTCAGAAGACTTACAAGGATCAATACTCCATAGAAACCAACCAACCAACCAAATGAACAAAACAGACAAAAAACCCCCAAGCATCTTTCTTAAAACTCCTCAGTTTTACCTGTGAATCCTCCTCTGGTTCCAGGTTCCCGGACTCCAAGAAGCCCATCTGGGCTCTCAAGGGGCCATGGAGACAGGGCTCGAGGCAGGCAAATCTCTGAAACAGACCCGAGGGCAAGCAGGGGGTGACATCTGCGGTCTCCCCATCAGCCTCCTCGTCCTGTCCAGCTTCACCAGCCCAGCCCTCAGCTGTGGCACAGAACTGCATCCGCTGTCCCCTGAAGGCAGCCAGCACCGGGGCACCAAGGGCTCCCAGGGGGCAGCTGAAGCACTGGGAGCGCTGGAGAGAAGGATTCCTTTGGCTTCCTTCTGGGAAAATCCTGGGAGGGTTTTCACAAAGCACAGGCTTTCAGACACAGACGGTGGAGTTTGGGGTGTGAGGAGAGGGGCTCGGGCCAGCTTCCTTTGCGAACCCCTGGAGGAGCAGGGGCCAGAGAAGTTTTGCCCCATCCATACCCGCACAAGCCCTGTCCCTGTCCCTGGCCTCCGCTCTTTCCTGTAGGACTTCTCTGCTCCCCTCAGGCTGGAGATGAAACCTCTCCCCTCCTGGAGGCGGGGCTGGCCTTCTGAGCAGGATAAAACCCCACAAGGAGAGGTGTGGCATGGACACAGCCTCGGCATGGCCCTTGGGCTCCTCATTCTCTGCCAGCTCCATGGCCAGCCCTGTGGGTGCATCCTCAACAGGTGACCTGGTGGGGAAAGGGTGGGCAGGGGGAGGACACGGTGGAAGGTGTGCTGGGGGAGGGGCTGAAGCAGGGGAGCGGAGTAGGGGCTTCAGGGTCTGCTGGGGGTTTTGAGGCTGGGATGGAGGCTTCTGTGGGGAGTCCCGGCTTGACCCTGACTCCGGCCCACAGGTCATGCCAGTGGGCTGGGTCCCCACCGGAGAAAACGGACCACTTTCAGTAGAGGGCAGCTGCTGCAGTTGGAGCGGGTGTTTGCAGCCCGGCCCTACCCTGACATTGGCACCCGTGAGCACCTGGCCCGGGTCACCTGCCTTCCTGAGGCCAAGATACAGGTGAGCAGTGACCCCCTCTCAGGGTAGGGGTCCTCTCACACAGCCCCTTTCCCCTGGGTATCCTGCCTCCAGGTGTTGCTTTCCCTGTACGCGGGGAAGGGGGGGGGTGCTGAAGCCAGGTGAGATTCCTTTTTCCCTTACCAGGTATGGTTCCAGAACCGCCGGGCCAAGAGAACCAAGAATACAAAGGCAGGAGGCCTAAGCCCAAGGCCAGAACCCCCCCAGAGAGCCCGTTCTCTTCCAGACACCCTCCAGCAGTCCCGGGAGCCCCGAAAACTAAGCCAGTTTCCACCCTCCAACAGCACACCTCGCTGTGCCTCACTGTGTAGACATGTCTCGGGCCCAGCTCCTGGCTTGGGTCCAGCTCCTGGCTTGGGTCCAGCACAGGCCTGGGCAGGGGCTAAAGCTGTAGCTGCATGGGGACCAGCTGGGGCTTCGGGGGTCCACCTTTCCGCAGAGCAAGCTACTCCCCAGACCTCGTTGGGCAGCCTGTCTGACCTCATCTATGCCTCAGCCATTGTCACCAACCAGGACCACTCCTAATCTAAGTCCCAACCTTGCGAGACCCCTCCTCCGGCCCTGCAGCCCACCCCTGCCCGTTAGGACCGAACACATGAGAAGTGGGTCCCCTGCCTTTCCCTTGACACAAAGGAGTTCTCTTATTGGAAGGAAGGTTAGCTCAGGGATCCCTCCCTTCCATCGTCCTCCAGGCCAGCCTAGAGTCTCTAGCTACCCAGCACCCTGCCCCTCCTGGGGCATATGCCCATCGCCGTGGTAGGAGGTACCTTCAGAGAGGTGAGGTAAGGGCCATGTTTTCCACCTCTCACGCCAGGCCTGACCCCCAATTCTTCTCATCCCAGCTGACAGCTCCTCCTCTCTCCGAAGAATGGGCAGCCACCCCTCAGTTTCAGCCCATTAGCTGCTGAGTGAGCATGGGGGGTGGGGAGTGCTGAAACTCATCCCAGGTGGCTGGGAACCCACCCTTTCGTAGCCCAGGCCCCCTTTCCTGACCTACCACCACCTAGACGAATCAGAACCATGGATCTGAAGAGGAAGTGATATTGGAGTCACACAGGGGAAAGAAGAGCTCCGGGCTTATGTTGATTTAATTTTCACAAAGATCAGATTGGCTGCCCTCTGACCTGAGGCTGTGGAGACCTGACAGATTTAGCTTGGGGCGGGGGGTGTGCGCGGCCAACATGGGGGTTTCATATCACCGTCATCTGTAATACCAACTAATCTCCAAATAAAACCCAAACTCTATACCTTAATCTGGATTGTTATGTGCTGCAAATGAATGGGGACAAGAGCCGTTTGCTTTTGAAATGTATCTCCATCACCTAATCCCCAAATAGGGTCAGGTTCCACACAGATACTGGGTGGGCGGTATTACCCAGGCTTCTACTGGGATTAGTTAGGGGACAGTTAACTGAAGGGCTTAGGGCTCTGGCTGACAGCGCCTGGGGAGAGGGGAGCCGGCTGGCACCTTCTGTTCCCGCTCCCACTGATTCAAGGACACTCCGGCTGCCTCCACTTCTGGAGCTCTCTACTCCAGAGAAGCACAGAGTTTGCAATGGGTCTACACTGAATTCAAATCCTGGCTCTGCTATGTGACCTCACAACTCTCTGAAAGTCTACGAGCCTGCAAAATGGGGGTGGTAACGGGTCTTCTCTCCATTTTGGGCATGAGAGGCAATGATGTTAAGCGAAGGGCTTCGTGTGGTGTGTGACCAGTTATAAAAGCTCTCAATTCATGCAAGTTGCCTCTCCCTCTCCTGACATAGCAGGCTATGGGAAACGGGGAAGGCCCCAAACTTTTTGTTCCTCTGGATTCCTCCCAAGAACTCCCCTTTTGCCCTGGGAAGCCCTGGGCCCAGACTGCACTGGAGAAAAGTATGGGACGGGCAGATGGAGGAAGCGGCGAGAGCTGAGTTCCCTTCACTGCAATGAGAACCAGGGCAGAGGCCACCCGATTGCTGTCCTGGCTCTGCCCTTGCAGCTGAGAAACCACTTTGCAAGGTGAAGGTCACCTTGGCAGGAGCTAGGTCTTCCATGTCTTGATCTCCAGAAGCTAGCACAGTACTTGGCTCATAAAGCAGTCCTCAGTAAGTGTTCGAGGCCACAGAAGCTGGTTGGCTTGTGAGTAGGGGGCTGGTAAGGTAAGGACCCCATTCTTGTGAAAGGGTGTGTGTGTGGAATGACCCCAATCTCAGTATGAGAAGACGCCCTAGGTCAGAAGCGGGTTGAGGGGGCCTGCTCTTGATCTAACATTTGGAAGTCTTCCAACCTTCCAATCCAGGAATCTGGGGGGTGTGAAAGCCTAAGGCTATGTGAACACACAGGCTACCTGGCCCACAGAGTTCAGCACTAGTCTAGCCACGAGTCCCCACAAAACTTCAGTGTATCTTCTAAACTACACTGGCTTGCTAGAAACAATATAAAATGACACCCGCACTTTTCCTCACAGTTGACATTCCTTTTAACCTACAATAAAAATTCTAAGATTTCACAACAAAGTCATCTATGGTAGAACAGAAGGCCCTAAATCCTCCCTCTCTCTCATGTATTCTCTGGAGAAGCTCAGACTGCCTATGTGTCCAGCAGAAACTGGCAAACATTGTAGAGCAAATGTCTACTGAGCCAATGTTCTAAGAACAGAAGAGTACCCTGGGGGAAAACAAAAGACCACAGGAGTTCAGAGTGTGAACAAATGGAAAGGGGTATACCATCACGAACAGACCCTGAACAATGATCAGAACTAAGGAATCTTTGGGCTTCTGTGTTGTCACAAAACTTGAAATAAAAACACAATAGGTACGATAAATATTTATTGGATAAATAACTATTGCTAATAGTTTTTAAGTACACGCATGCACATTT
>CM053565.1:16772077-16794912 GCA_028646485.1 Cryptoprocta ferox
CATGACCTGAGCTGAAATCAAGAGTTGGATGCGCAACCGAATGAGCCACCCATGCGCCCCACTTGTCTGATTTTTTATAACTACCCATGTTCTAGCTTCCCTGTGATTAGGTGGACTGAGGACTTGGACCGAAGCGACCTGGTGGTCTGATGTTGCCCTGAGTTGCCCATGTAGTTGTTTTTGTCCCCCCCCCCCCCCCGGTGGTTCACTCCTTAAGCTGAAAGTATAGTTGGGTAGCTCACACGGTGTGCATCTGAGGGCCAGAATCAGGGCAGCTGTATCTCTTTTCACGTAGGGCCAGGAAGGGCTCTTGGGTTTGTGGACCAAGCAGGAGAGAGCCCAGGCCTGTCTCATCCTGCTGTGTTCAGTTCTGGAGCTGAGGCCGTAGGGCTCTCCCCACTCTCAGGGGTCTCAGCCTTCATTCCCTCTAACCCAGCTTCTCTCTGACCACAGGGGTACGTTCCGCTTCGAGAGGCCTGATGGCTCCCACTTTGATGTCCGGATCCCTCCCTTCTCTCTGGAAAGCAATAAAGATGAGAAGACACCACCCTCAGGCCTTCACTGGTAGGCCAGCTGAGGCCTGAGTGCCTCGGCTCGGCCCCTGAAGACGGCTCTGGCCCCATAATTGCTGCAGAACTCTCTCTACCGTGGGCCACAGTGGGTCTCTCTATCATTGCACCGTTTGATTGCGGGGTTCTTTTTTTGGTGGGTGGGTGTACGTTTCTCCAGAAGACCCTTGTGGGACTCCTCCAAGGCTGGCTTCCCCTGGCTACACTGTGTTCCAGTAAACCTTTCCACCAGGAAGTCTGTGTCCAGTGGCCACAGGCCGGGGGTTTCCTGGGCTGTCACACACGTTGTTTGAAATACGAGGTTTGGTCAATAAACCAGTGCACACTTGGCCACCCTCGCCATTTCTGCCCCCTGGGGTCCCAGGCTCCCTTTTTGATGCAGTGGGGGCCTTTGGTTGCTTTCCTTGCGGCCCTTCCAGGAAGCTGCCCCAGCTACTGGAGTACGTATATGTGTCCCTCCTGAAGCTGGGGGTCAACTGGACGTCTCCCAGGGTCACTGTGCCTCACTCAGTCAGTGGGGTGGGGGCTAGACTGGTCTCCTTTATCCTCTGCCAAGTGCAGAGCAGGAGGCCAACGTCAGGCTCTGGCTCAGACTCTCAGCACTGGCCAGCCATGGACCCCCGCTGGCTTCCCTGCGCTTGGGAGAGTGGGCAAGCCAGCTGAGTTCCCTGGAATAACAGGCTTGCCGGATGAGCATGCGTCCGTCAGGCCTGCAGACCACCAATCCAGAAACTCAGCCAAGGAGCGTTAGGTACGGACGGACAGTGACTGAGCCAGCCTACTTTCTGAGCTGCTTGCAGATCTCCAAGAGCCAGAGATGAAATGTGCTGCATTTTCCCCTGAATCTTAGGATTCCTGCTTCCCTACTACCATAGTGATTGTCAAAGAGGTGGCTTTATTCTTGGATTAATATTAAATCTCAGTTCCAGCCCTTGTTAGGGTTGTCCTTCATCCTCCACCAGGGGGAGCCTGGGTTGTAGGGCCACCGAGTGCCGTAGGCTGTCTGACCCAGGGAGGACACAGGCGGTGAACGGAAACATGAGACCTGCGTCCAGTGCATCGCACTGCCCCAGCTACGACCACTGTGAGCACGGCTCTGTAAACACGATTTTATTAGAAATTAGTGTTTGTTCCCATCACCTACGCTGAGCAACAAAGAATTGTGGTTATGTCACAGAGAAGTTCTGGGCCATCCTTTAGGCAGGTGTCAGGTAAGAAATTGAATGACACCCAGCACTGGTACACGGGGTCACCGGCAGGCTTCCAGTTTTCTCAGAAACCGACAAGTTTGACCTTCATGCACGCCTTCTGTTTACTTTCCCCTGGGCTGCTCGGAGTTGAAAAATTCACAAAGCCGAGAGCTGCTTTCTGAATGGGGTAAGAAACTCAAAAAAAATTCTCCAAGCCCTTGTGCCACAAATTCTGGTTAAAGAAGCTAAAGTTACATCAGTGATTTCAATGTTAGTATTTTTCTTAAGACCAAGGAGATATTTTCCATCAGTCCAGGACTACTGTGCTTTCTCAGGAAGAGACTGGTCCCCATGGAACCCGGCTGAGAGCGTAAATGTCAAAGCAGTAAAGACAGGCTGCTGGACTGGGGAGGTCAAAGGGCAGGTATTAAAATACCTCAGCGGGGAGCTGGGACTTGGAGCATTAGGAGGCTTCAGGAGGAAATAGGCCCATGGCCTCTGGCAGGAGCATTCCAGTCTCTGTGGGAAAGCCACAAAGCCAGAGCCGGAATCCCGCCACAGAAACGGATTTGTCTTCATCTTGTTCCTCCAGTGAGGGCTGAAAGAAGTGTCTGGGCCAATGACCAGGGTGCCTTGCCTGAAAGTCCGTATTTTCAAGGCTGTGACAAACGTAAATGCCTGGTCAGTCACAATCCCCCAGCCCCATCATGTCATTTCAGGTCCTTATGGGTGTCCACTAGCTTTGGCCTGGCATTTGCCCAGAGGCTCTATCGGGTCAGCCACAAGCGGACCACTTAGCTATATTGACAGAAGGCAGGAGATGAACTTGATAACGGGTATTCCTTCCCAGGTGGCTACTACCCAGTGGCCACACTGTCTTGTCAGGCTGGCTGAACAGATCCCTCCCTGAGAGCATTCCTTTGGAAAAGAATTTGGATAAGCAGCCTCCCAAGGGGCCAAGCCAAACAGAAGGCAGTGGACAAAAGCCCCGAGGAGGACCTTGCACCCTTGCCCAAAGCTGGTGCGTGGCAGCTCCGTGGCCACATGGCCCAACGAGAAAGAAATGAAGGAACCTCTCAAGGGACTTAGGCTGCTCAGGACACTCCGCATCCAGACTCAGTGCTGGGCAGAACCGCCGCTGCCGCCCTGGACCAAGACACAACACGAGTAGTGGGGGGCGGGGGGCAGTGGCTATATGGCTAAGCACAGGCCACCTCGGCACAGGGCTGGGAACGCAGTGCTTGTGCTCACTGTCCTCGTCTGACGGGCATCCAAGAGCAGTGCCCACGGCCTCCACAGCCTGCCTTCCTACCGTGGCTCATGCTCCCAGCCCCTACAATGGCTCTCTGGTAAGTAAAGCAAGGCACGCCTTGGAGCCGAGGGCAAGAGAATCGGAAAGAGCAGTCATGTTAGGCCCGAGGAGTCAGATATGTGACTTTAAGATGTTGGGGTAAAAGGTTCTTTCTTACGGGCATTATTAGGACCACGGTTCCCGATTTAAACATCCTTCCTTCCTGTGGGCTCTCTGGGCCAGCCCAGCAAAGCCAAAACTAGTAAATTGTTTTCGGTGGTGGTGGCTTTTTTTTTTTTTTTTTTATTGCTTCTCTAGTCCCTCTCTCTGATTCTGCAGGAAAGGGGGGGTTGGGGTCAGAAAAAGATGATGTGGGGTAGGGCAGAATACAAACCTCCTGAATAAAAGTACAAAGTGCTTTAAAGAAACTGATCCCAAAGGCATCAAGAAAGGCCAAGGGCTACGCCCTGCCCAGGGTCCTGGCACCCTTGAGGGGTAGCACAAGTAACCCAGGGCCTTCATTCTTATAGACTTAAAACTATTCATTTCCTAGATAATTTGTTAAAAACCAAAATTGTGAAGGCTGTGCTTAAACACCATCAGGAAAAAGGAGCCGCACCGTCTGTGAGAGACTGGGCCTCCACAGCACCAGGACGAACCCATTCCCCATGGACCTCAACAGAGGCCCAAAGGTAGCCTCTCGGTGGAGCAAAGGGGCCAAGGGGAATGCTCTCGTGGAAGGTGGGCCGGTCAGTCCATTCACCCCGGAGGCAGCAGCAGCCCCCTCTCAGGAAGGCCGAGCAAAGGGTCCAGGACTTGGCCATCTTGAGGTGCTGAGGGAGCAGGGCAAAGCAAGATGGTCCCTCTCCTGCTCAGGCCCTTGGACTTCCTGTCGAGCCTGTGGGTGCTGGGACAGAAACCCAGGCGGCAGCAGAGTGGGGCGGCCAGTGGGGCAGGGCTCCACAGGAGGGGAGACCAGGTGTCCTGTGCCCTGACTCCCCGAGGGTCTTGTCAGTCGCGATGGGAAGACTGGTGGCCGAGCTGCCGGTCGTCATAGGTGCTGTAGCGCTTGACGTGGATGCGACGGACACGGTCCCGCAGTTCAAAGGTCTCCTCATCTTCACTGGGGGAAGCCTGGCTGCGGCTCCGGCTTGTGGCCTCCAATAAGGAGTTGTCGGGGACTCGGGGGGTCTCGTAGAGTAGGACGTTGAGCGTCTCCTCATAGATTCGGGCCTCCGGGAATTCCACCTGGGGTCGGGGGGACGAGAGAACTGAATGTGGTTTCATCCAAGAGAGGGAGCAACATGTCCAGGCCCTTGGCTCTGTGCTGGCTCCATGAGGCCTCCCGAACTCTGTCACAAGACGGACAGCTTTCTCTCTCGTGAGGGAGGGGAGGGCTCTCTCTGAAGAAGATGTGAGGAGATGCACCCTGTGGGCATAAGGGTGTCACAGCCTAGCACGCAGCCCATGCCCCACCCAGTCCCAGACCAATGGACTAGTTATGCGGAGAGGTTAGGGCCTTGGCTTCGTGGTCAGACCTCAGCTTAAATACAGCCTCACCATTCACTAGCTCCTGTGCCTCAGTTTCCACATGTGTAAAAAAAAATCATGGTTAATCTCTACTTCAGAGTTGTGGACATTACATGAAAGATGGGGCGCCTGGGTGGTTCGGTCGGTTGAGCATCTGACTTGATTTCAGCTCAGGTCATGAGCCTGGGGACATGGGATCGAGCACCACATGGGGCTCCACACTCATGGAGCCTGCTTGAGATTCTGTATCTCTCCCTCTGCCCTCCTCCCCAACTTGTGTTCCCCCTCCTCAAAAAATAAAAATAAAAAAGGGATGGTGTTCAAGGCACCTGAATTCTAGCCTAACTTGAGCTTCTGTTCCCTCACCTGTCAAATGGGGAGAATGGTCCAGCCCTGCCGGTCTCACAGGTGTGGGGTGACGAGTCAGAAAGTTCATGAATGAGAAAGCACTTAGGAAGAGGACAGGTGTTGCTGCCATTGCCACAGTGTAACCAGCCCCGAGACCTGTCCCTGACTCCTGACTCCGTTGACACGTGCACATGGGAGGCCCCACCCCCAAAATGACAGGAGGAAGCAGGGCCACCTCCTGCAAGCTGTCCTTCCCCAACCCCCAGACCGCCCAGCCGGAGGCATCGCAGTGGCCGAGCAGGTGCTCCACGAGCTCGGTGGCTTCGAGCCCCTCACACACGTGACTGGCCCTCCCCCGACCCCCCAAGAGCTGCCTTCTGGGCCCAGCAAAGCCCTGCCGCTTCTGTGACACGTCCTCTCGGGGCGGCCTGCTTGCAGCCCGGGAGAACGAGGCTTGCGGAGTCCGTGTTAACTGTTACCTGTCAAATCCCTCCCGTACCCGGTGCCGCGTGGTCACCGCAGAAGCTGGGCTGAGAGACCAGGGACCCGCAAGCAGCAGGGGCCAGAGGGGACAGCAGAGCAGCTACTTCTGCCAGCCTGCACTGCCTCTCCTGGGAGCTGTCTCACGTTCATTCTGCTTCCACCAAATTCCCATTATCATTCCCGTGTTTGCAGAGGAGGAAGCGAAGGCCCAGGTAGTTTAAGGGGCTTATACGGCATCAGAAAACTGGTAAATGGCAGAACCAGAATTCAAACCAGAGCTGGGCCAGCTCCAAAGACCTGGTCCTTCCCCCTGCGCCACGCTGTAAGCGCTCCCCAGCCGCTCCCCGAACTTCTGGAGTTGTCCAGCACCATCACTTGAGTTTCGGGGAGACAGGGCAAACCGGACATCTCATTTGCTCCCTGTGGTGAAAGGCAGCGCTGGGGCCGCGCTGCTGTGTGTGCCGCTCCCCGCTGCAAGCAGAGGGAAGCCCCCCCTACCTTGGTCTGTTTCTTCTCCGTGGCGTACACGATGGAGGTGCAGCACACCTCTGCCAGCTTGCGCCCCTGCCCGTAGAAGGACCAGCAGCAGATCTCGTCACCAATGACGTCCTTGAGGAAGAGCACGCGGCCGTTGAAGCGCAGGGAGAGCTTGTCAAACAGCTCAATGTTTTTCAGCAGGTGGTCATCGGAGTTGCTGAAAAACCCACGGAGGCCGGTGGGCCCAGGGAATGAGGTTCTAGCGCGAGAGAGGGGGCTAGCTGGGCGCCTCCCTCCCCGCCCCTCCCCATCACACACAACTGAGGAAAAGCCAAGATGCCAGGGGTGGGGTCAGGAAGAGAAAGGGTTACAGGGCACCCTCTGGGTTTGGGGGCCTGTGAGGAAAAAGAGGGGAGTTGGTTTCAAGTTAGAGCAGAGAGAGGGGTGCCTGGGTGGCTCAGTCAGTTAAGCGTCTGACTTTGGCTCAGGTCATGATCTCGTGGTTCGTGAGTTCGAGCCCCACATCGGGCTCTGCGCTGACAGCGCAGAGCTTGCCTGCGATTCTCTCTTGCTCTCTGCCCTTCTCCCCCTTGTAGGCACTCACATGCGTGCTCACTCTATCTAAGTAAGTAAACTTAAAAAAAAAAATTCTATAAAAAAAAAGTTAAAGCGGAAAGAAGGAGGGAGGTCTCCTCTCATTAGGCCCAGAAGGAAGAAGGCTCGCTGCCATCGGCGCAGGAGGCTCCCCTCCCTTGGTGCAGGGGTGATGCTGGGAACATCCTGTCTGTCCACGGGACTCACTGAGCCTGTGGCCTTCTGGGTCTACCTAACCATGGCCCAGCCGTGAAGCACAAAGGCCGGCTTCGGTCCTCGTCCGCCTCATAAGATAATGCTGGGAAAACAGCAGGGACGCTGCCTGACACGACACGGCGGGATGGGCGCTGTTCCACGTTCATTCCCATCTATATCCCCAGCCGGGGCACTGCACCAGGTTCCAGATGCCTCTGCCCTGACTTCCCTCTCTCCGTTCTTCCCTCCTGAGACCCGGCCCCTTGCCAACCCTGCCGGGGGTGCAGGCGGCTTCTCTTGGGTCTGCGCCCCGATGCTGGCTGCCTAGTCCTTCCAGCTACGGCCGCAGTCCTGCCCCCAGGTCTGGTGCCCGCCCCCTCAGCCCGCAGACGCCCACCCTACCTGGTGTAGGAATACTTGTTGTTGCTTCTATTGTACAGCAGCTTCACCACGGGCTGGGAGGGAGGAGAGCGTGAGGGCCAGGCCAGGGTCCCATCCGCCCCTGCCCGCAGCCCTCAGAGGTGCCAGTACCTTCGTGGAGGATTCGATGAGCCTCTCTTCCTCTTTCAGGGATGTGATGATGGGGATGTTGCACACAGGCTGGTAGGAGTCCTTCTTGTCCTGGGTGACACACACAGCCGAGAATCTTTGAGATCACCTGCTCGCCAGGCTAAACCAGGCTTTCCCCAGGAGCCGTCAGAGCCCCTGTGCCAAGGCCACCCTCTCCTTGTTGAGGTATGTGGCAACAGAAACTGCCAGCTGGTGGGCAGCACCCCATTTCCAGAAAGCCTAAAATCGAGGTATCGAGGCATAGAAACTGGAAGCTGGGCTTTGTCTACCGCTGGAGTCTATCACCTCACAAACGGACTGGCTGCTAGTGTCCGGGGCCTGGGCAACACCTCCCTGGGTATCTAATTCGGTTTGGACTCCCTGCACCTGTCACACAGCCTTCTGGGAACTGGGCCCTTACGTCCCCGAGGCGGAGGCCCAACTGCCCACCTCCTCAGCCTGACCCAACTGTATCTCCATACCTGCAGGGCAGTCCGGCACATGTTTACCAGCCCCTGAATGAGGTAATATTTTGCTTCGGCCATCAATTCCTTGATTTCCTGCCGGTTTTGCGGGAGGATGATGGTGTCATCTCGGAGGTAATTCAAAATGGTGCCGAAATGCTTTCCACATCGGTCTATGAGGATCCAGCCTGGGGATTCAGACAGGCCCCAGGCAGTGACTCTCTGTCTCCAGGCCGCAAGCAGCAGGCAAAGGCCACCCGACATGCCTGGTGGCGGGTGGGGAGAAGCACGCGAGCACAGAGCACCCAATGCAGGGTAGAAGAAGCAGGACACAACCTCTAGCTCTTAGGCCTGTGGCTGTTCTTCGACCAAGAACTGGCATGTGCTATGGGGACAGAGGCCCACGGGACCACTCAGGCCCACCTCCCGGGAACACGGAAACCCCCGGGCCCTGCTTGCCTTCCGGGTACTGCCCAGTCACTACAGCAATGGTTCCTGGAAGAATCTAGTCCTCCGTGAATAGTTAAGAAGTACGGATCTCCTCCCTGGAAAGCCGGTAAGCACACACCATTCTATGTGTAATTTCGGAAGAATCCTGAAGCTCTATCAAGGACTCCAGGTGAAGGAGTCCCGTACTGGGTAACAGGAAAAGTTAATCTAGAGTCTAGCTCTGCCAGGCATAAACCCTGCCCCAAAGGCACTTTCTGGGGAACACGTCCTTGCCTCCTCCGCCAGCCCAACAAGCCCCGATGCCTCACCTTCTTTGTCGGTCAACACCTCCATGCGCCCACTGAACATGGCCTTGAGCATGGTGTCATGTCGGGTCAGCGCCCGCACGGTGGTGTAGTACAGGGAGCCGCCCACATTGAGCTGCACGTATTTATTGCCCAGGCCTCCTCCCTTGAAGCCTCCTAGCTTGGGCTTGGCGCCTGACGCTGGGCACAGACAGGTGTCCCCTGACATCTCCCGCTGCAGGTAGATCACCACACGGCAGGAGGTTGGCTTGGAAGGCTCCGCCGTGGTGGAAGGATCACGAGTGAGCGGCCAGTGGAGGCCAGAGCCTCATACTCTTGGCACTGTCAGCAGGAGATGGGAGAGGAGACAGGAGTCAGCGGGGGACAGCCCTCAGCCAAGAGGGGCCAGGAGACCACGTAGTCCTTCCCTCCTTGACAAGCAAGAATCCTGGGCTGAGGCTAAGGCCCTAGGGCAACGGCAAAGGAAGATGCTCCTGCTATTGTTTCCGGTACCAGGAACCAGCACAGCCTCCCAGAGCCCGCTCACCATCTAAGCAGAGCCTCCCTGAGACTCGGCTCAGCTCTAGGCAGCAAGGAGGTCTAGCAAACCCCTAAAGTTAGTCAGAGACGCTGGAGGAACAGATGGGACAGCAAGAGTCTGCTCCCTGGGGATCCACCATCCAATGCCAGTAATTTTCTTCCCAAGGTTCCCAGGACCCAAGACTCCCCGCCAAACCTACTGGGAATCCTGCCAGTGCAGGAGACTCCCAGGAGCCACAGGGACAGGATGCACTTCCTTTCTAAAGGTTCCAGGCTCAGAGGCAGCCTGCACCAGTGAGCACCGCCCGGAGTCTGGCTTCAGAGAGGAAAGCTTCAGGAGAGCATGGAAGGAGCCAGGCTGGAGGGCGCCAGCCCAGTGTTCCTGGCAGAGGTTACACTGGCTCCAGTGGCGTTTCCTGACCGTCCCCTTTCATGGCCCCAGCCCTGTCCCAAGTTCCTGAAATTGTCACCAGCTTTCAGGAGAGAACAACTGCAGGATGGCTATTTTTATTTTTTTCCTGTGGGGAGGCCCAGCCCTCTCTCCCTTTCTTTCTGCCCACAAGACTGGGGAGAAAGGGCTCCAAAAGATCAGATGATAAGTCTGAGGGCCATTAAGTGATTTGGGAACTGAAAGGCTGATAGGCATTCATAGGAGGGAGGAACAAGGACGCAAAGGAGGGCACAGCCAGGTCACCCCTCGTGATCGAGATTCTGCATTATATGCTTTGGTTTCATAAGGAATCACTAAAATTCATTCACCGGGGGAAAAAAAAAAAGCAAACATGCACTGCATGTTTACTATGTTCTAGGTACTAATCTAGGCACTTAATATATATACATTACTTCATTTAATTCATTCAGCAATAAAATACTGAGTGCCTACTATGTTAAACAGTAGGGATAGAGGGATGGATGAAAAGATATTGACCTTGCCTCGAAGGAGTCCAAAGAAGCATCACAATGTTAACAAGAACAAAAATAAGGAGAGTTAGCATTTATTGCGCCCCTGTTATGTGCCAGGCACTGAGGATACAGAAGAGAATAAGTCATAGCCTCATGGAGCTTACATTCTAGGGGGAGGAGCCAGACAATAAGCTAGCCAATGAATACATAAGCAAGCAATTCCAGAAGGTAAGAAATGCAATAAATAAGCTAGTGATAAGAGAGTGACTAGGGATTAGTACTAATTAGTACAGGGAAAGCCTCTTTGGGAAGGCGACATTCCAGCTGAAGTCTGAAAGCGCATTCCAGACAGATGGGAGAGTTAAGTGCAAAGTTTCTCAGTTAGACACGAGTTTTAGGAACAGAAATAAGGCCAATATGTCTACTGCACCTCTTGGCTTGATGTAAAGTCAGGTAATGCAGGGCCCAGATCCTACTAAAGAGTCTGCATTTTAGGTAGGGGCGCCTGGATGGCTCAGTCGGTTCAGTGTCCGACTTCGGCTCAGGTTGTGATCTCACTGCTTGTGCGTCCTGCATCGGACTCTGTGCTGACAGCTTGGAGCCTGGAGCCTGCTTCGGATTCTGTGTCTCCCTCTCTCTCTGCCCGTCCCCCGCTTGCACTCTCTCTCTCAAAAATAAACATTAAACTGGACTGTTTTAAGCAGCGGGGGACGATAGGATCTGAGTTACTCACACTTTGAAAAGATCACTCTGGCTGCCGTGTAGAGAACGGACCGTTAAGGGAGCAAGAGAGCAAGTGGAAAGACCAGAGGAAGCAGCAGCCTAGGCAAGAGATGAAAGCCTGGACTGCAGTGTTGGTCACAGAACCGCAGAAAAGATTAAACTACCTCATGTAGTTATCACAACCCACAAACGTTTACAGTTACACACCGCGCCTGCAAGTGGAATCCAGGAGCCGGGGCGCTGGCTTCCCCAGCTTTACGGCTCTACTGTCCACAACAGTACTTAGCACAGTGCCAGGCACCTTTTGAAAGTATTTAATACGTGTCAGTTTGTTAGACTTAAATTGTCCCCCGAAAAGATTTAGGTAGTTTCCCTAGGAAGGATGTCCAAAAAAAGGGCCAGAGTGGGTGCTGTGCGCAGTTCAGAATTTCTTCTGAATTTCTGAGACTCACTTGCCTCCAGGATGAGATGAACCCTCTCACCAGCGGAATGCCCCATCAATAAGTTAAACACACGGATAGTATGAAATCGCTTCACCTTTCTCCACCCATCCCAAAGGAATAAATCCACCCCTCAACAGGTTTTGGCAAGTTCCACGTCTATTTTGTGTCTAGCCCCGATATCCTTCTAGCCCCGATTTCCTCAGGATAAAGACAGCGGACCTATGTGCTGTGCCAAAGTAAAGGAACTCAAAGGCTAGGCGGCGGCCAACGGAGCCTACAAAGCAATTGCTTTGAGCCCCCGGATGACGTCAGCTCAGATGCCGCCCGCTCAGATTCTTCCCAGACCAATGGGTTCCAGGAATCCTGTGGCAGGTGACGCCCCAGAAAGTAATTCCAGTGAGAATGAAGTTTCCACGGATAGCCTCAGTGCTGTTCCTTCCGGACTTTGTGTGTGGATATTTGGGGATGCCTGCCTGGGGCTGAGGGCGTATCCGTCTCTCTCAGCGAGGCTAATGGGAACCTAAGCAGAATAAAGGGCAGGAAAAACAACCACGGCCATGGAAGAAGGTGGGGTCCTAAAGGAAGAAGGACGCAGAAGTCCATCACACAAGGTGGTGGTGGGGCGGGCGGCCGATCTTGGGTGGAGGGGGCGGGATCTAGCAGAAATCTTAGGTGTAAATCTTAGGCTTCGTCCAAAGGGTCAGGAAAGATTTGGCGTGACCCAAACCCAGCCCGCACCCCTCCTCACCACCGAGAAACAGACCGATTCTGACACCCATCCCAGTGGAAGATTGGAGCTCTCCATCTCCCCTTCGCCGTTCCACGCCTTTCCCCCAGGACTGGGTGGGGCTCCCTGCTCCAGCCCCGGGCCCGTCCATCCTGTCCCCCAGGGCATCCGCAGCCCGGCTCTCACCGTCCCCGGGGGGCGCTTCTCCTCCTAGCTGGGTTGCCAGCCGACCCCGTGTCGCTCTGGGCTGTGGCCGCCTGCCCGCCAGCAATCCCAGGCTGTGAGCTCACATCCTCCGCCCGCGCGCGTACTCCGCCCCCAGCCGCGGCGCAACCCCGCCCGCCCGGCGCAGTTTAGGACTCTAAGGCCGGGCCTGCCCAGCACCCAGTCACGGGGGAGGGAGGGGCCCGCGGAGATCGCACAGCTATTTCCTGCAGCCTTTCCGGCGCAAAGGCCTTTGGATCTTGTAGGCAGCCGACCCTCCTCTCGGGCCTCTGTTTCCCAGCAGGCTCTGCGGGCTGGGTTAGTGGGGAGGCTAAGTGCTTCCGCCGGCAGGTACTGACGTGTGGGTAAACAGGACCTGTATCCGTGGCAGCGGCTGAGGCCGGCGGGCAAGGCACCGGCTGCCGCTAACCCGGGAGAGAAGCTGCCTGTCGGAATCAGCCCGGGCCGCAGCGCGCCGCCGCTACGGGGTTGGCAGGTAAGGCAGTGACTGCGGGTCGGGGGACGCGGGCGGACGCGGGGCGAGTGAATCTGACAGGCCGAAAGAAAACGTGGGGATTCCGCGCGATTCTTTGCGAGGCGGTGTCACACCCAGCTTGGGCCTGGAGCTTAACGTGTTGATGATGCTCGCAACCGGCTTGTGAGGAAACTGCGGTTCAGGCGTTTGCGTAGTGTGGACCGCCAGCTCCATCACCCAGGTCTTCCTAACTGTATGCCGTGTGCTCCTTCCCCACGCCCCGGCGACCGCGCCTGCAGGGCGGGGAGCGGATCCGGGAGAGCCAGGGGGCGGAGGGAGTGTCACCGCTGGCCTCTTCTGGGAGCTCCGTGCGGCTCGTGTGCCCGGTGTTCCTCAGATGCTCAGACTCGCACGTGTGGTGGGAGTTGGGAGAGAATCTGATAGTTGGCTGTGAACCCTCACCCTACCCTCCTCCTCCCGTCCTGTCCATCTCATTCCACTCTGCCCTCCAAACATCCATTTGGCGCTCAAGCCGCATCCAGGGGAATCTTGCCCGACTCTTTACTTCGAGAGAAGTAAAGAGGGTCCCCAGACCCTTAACATTCATTCAATCCTTTACTAAATGCTGTCAACTCGACTTACATAACATCGCGAAATGGAACGCTTTGCTTCAGCTCCAAGCCTTGGTTACTGCAACAGCCTTTTCTGTTTCCACATTCATTCCACAAACATTTGCCGAGTTGCAGGCACTCGGTGTGTGCAGGCACCGTGCTAGATGCGAGGGTTACAGTGATGAACAAGGTAGGTGTAGCCCCCTCTTCTGTTCCCTGCAATTCATTCTCCATCGCGGGTCACAGTGATCACTCCAAAAGGCAGATAGGACTGTGCCACTCTGCTGAGAATCTGCTGGCTTCCCGCTACCCTTATGGGAAAATCCAAGCTCATGACTGCGGCTTTCAGAGCCCTCCGTGAACCAGCTCTGGCCTCCCCATCTAGCCTTATCCTGTTCCGCACTTCCCCTTGTTCACTGGGTTTTAACCACACTAGCCTTTCGGTTCTTGGAATGCATCAACTTTCCTTTAGCCTCAGGATCTTCACCCAGTGCTTTTCCTGCTGCCTTGAATGCCTCCTCCCTACTTGACAAACTTTTGGATGGTCCTTAGGGCTTAGCTTAGGTGTCGTGTTTTCAGAAGCTTTTGTTGAGACACCCCTGGCCCATACGATTTGTGTCCTCTTGCTGCAGCTTCATATGACACCCTGTGCTTTTCCTCATACTCTTGTCACAGTTCGTGATTATTTGTTTATTCTCTGTCCAGAGCTCAGGAACTAAAGCATCTTCTTCACTACCGTGTCTCCAGAGCAGGGACTCAGAAGATGTATCTGACTGAATGCCTCTTCTCAGGGATGGGAGTGGCCATCAGAGCAAATTATTTGCTCCCTGGGGTTACTGGAAGCTTTCTAGAGCAGTCGGTCTGATTAATCACCTGGTAGGTGTTCAGTGCTCAGACTGTATGTGTAAATGTCACAGAACAAGCAGGAAGAGAGGACAGATCTTTTTTTTAAAATTTTTTAACGTTTATTCATTTTTAAGAGGGAAAGAGAGAGAGAGAGAGATTGCAAGCAGGGGCAGAGAGAGAGGGGGACACAGAATCTGAAGCAGATTCCAGGCTCTGAGCTGTCAGCACAGAATCCGACGTGGGACTCAAACCCATAAACCATGAGATCATGACCTGAGCCGAAGTCAGACACTCAGCTGACTGAGCCACCAGGCGCCCTGAGAAGACAGATCTTTTTTAAAAAGCTGGATTAAAATTTAAAAATAAAAAATAAAAAGAAGTACTTAAAGAGACAACTATATAAAAAGAAAATAAAAAGCTTGATTAAAAGGAAGCTTGGGATGATTGAAATGTTTCAAAAGGAAGATGCTAGTCTCTTTCCTTCTGGTAGGCGAAAGGCTCTGGGCCACAATCATACACAGTCTATAGACACGCATTAGTCGACCCACAGTGTTGGATGTGGTACTTCCTTTAAATTTTTGAATTCAATGCTTTCCTTTAAAAATCAGATTTCATGTATAGATCTGGATTTTTGGCTGTCTTGAAAATCAGTCCTGGTAACTGTGGGACTTAATTCTCTTTTTAAAAAAATATTAACGTTTTTATTTATTATTGAGAGACAGAGAGAGACAGAGCATGAGCATGGGAGGGGCAGAGAGAGGGAGAGACACAGAATCTGAAGGAGGCTCCAGGCTCTGAGCTGTCAGCACAGAGCCCAGTGCGGGGCTCGAACTCACAAACCACGAGATCATGACCTGAGCCGAAGTTGGACGCTTAACCCACTGAGCCACCCAGCGTCCCCACTTAATTCTTTTTTTAACCAGTGCTCCTCCTATGGTATATCTGCTCTGGAAAGTTACTCCCACAGTCACCCCGTTTGGAACAGAACTTCTCTAAGTGAGTCAGAAGGGAAACAGCTGGGGGAGGTGGGAGCAGAGGAAAGGGCTGGCACAGGGCCAGGTGGTGGTAGCCTTTGGAACACCTGGGGTTTTGGAATTGGCATGGCAGCCAATGGCTAGACCTAAGTAGCCTTCCCTCCCTTTGTAGACAGGGAGTGTCCTTACGTTTTGTTTATTTTATTTAGCTGGGTTTTTAAAAAATGTTTATTATTTATTTTTGTGGGGGGGGGTGGAGAGAGAATCCCAAGCAGGCTCTGCACTGTCAGCGCAGAGCCCAGCTCGGGGCTCAATCCTACGAGAACTGTGAGATCATGACCTGAGCCAAGCCACGAGACGGACACTTAACCGACTGAGCCACCCAGGCGCCACTGTTTTGTTTTGTTTTGTTTTGTTTTTAGCCAGAATGAGGGTGAATTTTCAGTGTTTCCCAGAATTGAGGCATCCTTTGGATCAGGAGCACGAGGTGGCCTGGGAGGGGAAAAGATACCCCTGGTGGTTCTCCTGCCTACAGATGGAAACCCAAATTCCATAGCTTGGCACACATGGTCTTCCTGATCCGGCGCCAGCCTACCTTTTCAGCTACGTCCTTGGTCCTTTCATACTCTAGGCCTTTCAGTGACTTTAGGCTCTTGTCTGTGCTGTTTTCTCTGATTGGAACGCCTTTCCGCAGCCTCCTTACTTGGTATGTTCTTGCTGATACGTCATTCCTTTTTGTGTTTTCTGCTAGAAAGCGACCGAACCAACTATGGTCCTCGTTCAGGCAAGCGTACAGTAGCCTGTGGTGTACATCGTGGGTAACGGTCTTCCTCCTGGCTTACTTTTTAATTCTAATCTTTAACTCACGCAGATTTCCTCTTTTGCTTTTGGCGTGACTTTGCTTTTGGTGTAATTTGGTGCAGTATTGTATTTGAAAAGCTTTCTCATGTCTTTTTGGGTACATAATTGGGGATAAGTACGCTTTTGACTTCTCACACTCAGTTCCCCTGTTACTCCCTCACCCCAAGCTAACTGTTCTGTTCTCTGGTACCTGAGTGATATTTCTGTAAAAGCACTTCCCACGGTATACTTTGCACTTTACGTGTCTGTCTTCCTCCAGCTAAACTATGTGCTTCTCCAGGGCGGGCACCATGCTCCACTCATCTTTGTACCCCCAGCATCTAGCCGTGGTGGCCTGTAGTAGGCACTCAAGAAATGTGTGTTGAATGAACGGTGCCTGTGACAAGCGGCTGGACTTTATTCTTTCCTGACCTTTGCTCCTATGACACACCTCCTCCTGGCTGCCACTCTCAGCCCTTCCCAGCAGAACTTCTCTTCTCTAGGGAAGCTGGAAGGGAAACAGGTGAGGTTCAGAGAGGCGGAGGCAGAGGGAAGGGGCACTTCGGAGGAGGAGGAGGAACATCTGGGTTTTTGGCCTTGGTGTGGGGGGGTTGGGGGGGTGGGAGTGGGGCTGGGCTTGGAGCAGGCATTTCCTTGGGTGGCTGGGAAGGGACAGAGGATTCAGGCTGCTTTCTCCACAGCTATGGCCAAGGACATCCTGAGTGAAGCAGGGCTGCACTTTGATGAGCTGAACAAGCTGCGGGTACTGGACCCTGAGGTTACCCAGCAGACCACGGAGCTCAAGGAAGAGTGCAAGGACTTTGTGGACAGTGAGTGTCATCTGGGGAAACATGGGGCCACTCAGCTTTGAGCTGTTCCAACTGTGCCCCGCCCCTGCCCCCACCCCGACTGCAGCTCTTGTCCCCGCTAGAGTCGTGCCTGGCCTTTATCAACTCCCATGTACTAACCACCTCGTCTGCCTGCCCCTCTCGTGCGTTCACGTGGTCCCACACAGAGCACCAATCAAAACAAATGGTGAAATGTAGAGAGGCTAGCCCATCTTTGATCGTTTTGCTCTCAGAAACTTTGAACTTCATGGAAGCAGAACTGTGGCTTGGGGGTGGGAGAGAGTTACGTACTCATGATTTGATTTCTTGGATGAAATCGTTTTCTCAGTCGTGGGGTTACCGTCACTTGGAGTGAAAATTGATTAATTGGAGTCTCTAGAAGTAGCTCAGCAGACTCAGCCAGGAGGAGGGGTGTCATAGGAGCAAAGGTCAGCAGACTTTAGCTAGATCCCCAGGACACCTCGTGTCCCAGCAGGCAAGCAAGCCCAAGGGCAGGGAGTACAGAACACAGGTAGTTAAAGTGGGGATTTCTGGGCCTTCTGGGCACTCCGTAGTCTGTAGAGAGCTTGACAGGTAAAAGGTAGCTTGGGCTCCTTCGCCAGTCTTCTGACTGCATGTTGTCCCTCCTCCCTGGGTCCTAGTTCACTCCTCAGTAGAACGAGGTCCCACCACACCCAAGGACATTGAAAAAAGCGACTGGGAGATTAGGCACTTAAACACTTTGAACTCTTTATTAGCTCTGGTCACAGTGGGCAAACCCCCGTGAACTGAAATCTGGGCCCGTATCTGTGGCCAGTCAAGAGGCTGTGTTCATGTCCTGAGTCAGTCCTTCCCTCGACACGCCCTTTGCGCTTCCCGTCATCCCGGGGGAGGCAGGACAGAGTCTGTGTGGAGGGCAGGCCCACCAGGAGCCTCACAGACAGAGGTGAACAGTCACTGGCCGGCTCAGTTGGGACTCAAGGTCCAAGTGTGCCCTGGTGCAGCTCCGAGCACCCGGCCACCCTGCTCTGGGTTTCAACCAAGGGTGGGAGACTTCGGGCCAGCATGCTCCAAACCGGCCACCACTTAGAACGGGCCATTAGGCCTGCTCTCTCGCCACAAGGGAACACTAAGGGAATGACAATGCAGAGAAAACAAAACATTTTATTTTCTGTTCTTTCCCTGAAAGAAATTGGCCAGTTTCAGAAAATAGTTGGTGGTTTAATTGAGCTCGTTGACCAACTTGCAAAAGAAGCAGAAAATGAGAAGATGAAGGTAAGAGGCATGTGCCTCCCAGTCTCGGCCTGGGATGCGCGGTTCACCGGCCTCTCCCCCTGCCCGCTTGACCTTTTCTTGGGGAGGGGAGTATGGGATTATTTTATTTCATTAAAACAGGATTTTAAGTGACCATTCGCAGTCCGGTTAACCATCCTGTCGAACTCTTACGCTCGTACACAATGTCATTATTTCATTTTCACATCACCGAGATGGGTGGTTTTATGCTTCTCTAAGCGAAGAGGGAGGACGGGGGGGCGGGTCAGTGACCTGGCAAAGGACACAGGGCTAAATGGTGCCCCAAATGGGCCACTGACACCCGTGTGCCAGACACCGGGGGTACTCGTAGGCCTGCCCCTGAGCTGCAGTGCAGGTCCTATCAGGTACTGGGGGGCCGTGTGGTTAATTCCCCTTCTTACTCCTGAGGCTCTGGGGCTCGACTGTCTTTCCCCGGCTGGGCACTGAGATAGCCCCCAAGCGGCCCTTCCTAGGCTGAGGACTTAGCTGAAGATGGTTTGAATGAAGCCATGACCTTCTCTGGCAACACTGTTTCTCTAGGCCATTGGTGCTCGGAACTTGCTCAAATCTATAGCAAAGCAGAGAGAGGCCCAGCAGCAGCAACTGCAAGCGCTAATAGCGGAAAAGAAAATGCAGCTTGAAAGGTAAGAGGTTATGATATGATGGAAAGCAAATTCTTTATTCAACTGCAATTCTAGTTTTCCTTCTTGAATGGCCACCTCTTGTCCTTATTCATCATTGTTCTCTCGGGAATAGTGTCTCACTTGTTCTCTGATTTGAAGACTAAAAAAAAAAAAATGTTTAATGAGAAGGAAAAAGAAAATTTCTTAATACAAAACCACCTCTGGTAGTTGGGAGAGCGTGAAAGCTCAGGGAGCGACTGTCCACAAAGCTGGCTAATTCTCCTAAAGGAAAAGCCCTGGAGACTTCTCTTGGGTGGCCTGAGGTTGGGCTTTGCCTCTTCTTCTCCCTCTTCCCCTAACTTCTTCATTATGAACTCACACCGTTTCTTGGGATCGTTTAAATCGCTTATATTCTTCTCTAGAAGAATTAAACCCATGGTTTATTTCACCATTTTTAGGGCTTCTAACAATTTTGTTTTTCAGGTATCGGGTTGAATATGAAGCTTTGTGTAAAGTAGAAGCAGAACAAAATGAATTTATTGACCAATTTATTTTTCAGAAATGAACTCAAAGTTTCATTTTATAGCAGGCGGGCAAAAAACAGAACCCCCAAAAACCCTTCTGTACCATTCCACTGACTTGACCAATGACCCAAGTGTGTCCTGAGAGATGGTGTGGAAAAAACACGGCATCTCTGCAGGCAGTAAGCAAGTCTGGGGTGGGGGCGGGGGGCTCGTTGCAGATGTCGGTGAACATCTGCTGGTCAATTACCCAGTGGCCACGGTGGTCCAGGCATTCTTAGCCTGAACAGAACAGTCTGTACATTCTGATCTTTTTTTTTTTTTTTTTGTAAATTCACAAAGCTTTCAAAGGAAGAGCAATAAATTATTGTTTTCAAATGGCTCGATCTGCCTCTTTTCCTGTTGCCCTCGAAGTGTACATTGAACACCTTGTCTTAGCCCCCAGGCCACGAAACAAACCAGGCAGGGGTCAGCAGCTACCTTTATTTGGACCGGACACAGGCGTCAGACAATGCTACCATCAATCAGACCAGTATGGCTTGTGAGCAAAACAGATAAAAAGAGGAAGGACCAGTTGCCGTGTTCCATGCACCCACAGAGTTTTTTGTTGTTGAGTTGGCCTTGAGTACGAACTTAGAGAAAGCTAAGAAACACCAATGAAGAGATCCCGTGTTGACACAATGGACACGTCGTGCCCAGCTGCCCGTCCACGTAGAGGACAAGCCAGGAATGACGACGAAACTATCAGGGGGGGTGAAGTTATCCCGCAGGAAGCACACTTCCGGATCGGGTTTGAGACACCAGACCTCAGAGTGGGCCTTACGTCAGGTGGTCTGTAAAAACAAGGTTTTTAAGGAGACGCGAAAGAAAATCTTTTCTGGGATGACCTGTTTAAGACAGAAACAGAACACCTTCTGGTTCAACCCATTTCTGAAAGTCAGGCCAGAGCTACCCATGGAGCAAAACCAAGTTTAAACCTCTCGCAGAACCTGTTCCCCGCACCAGAAGCAGAGGCAAAAAAAAAAAAAAACCCAGGATATCATTTTTTAATGAATATTAAAGAGGCATCATTTTGAACTTTACAATGGCCTGAAACCTCCGCCCTTCATGTTGCTGATTAATGACAGGCTGTGGAGAATCCTGAATCAAGGGTTTAGTCACCTGTCCATTGTGGGTCAAGTGACTCAGGGACATGCCACGCAGGCCACGTGTCTTGGAAGTCTCTCCAGTTTCTGGTCTGGTCCTGCCCGAGATGGAACGTGGGCACACGGTGAGGTGTTGGGTACTGCTTCCCTGTGACCTAGCCCCTGCCCCTCTGTCCATCCTCAGGTGATGGGGCCGCGGGTGGCAGTGTTCTCAAAAGGGGAGGGTTTGCTGTGGCTCCTGCCAGCGTCTTGCTCCGGGGTGTTGCTGGTGTGTTTCAAATACTACTGAAAAACATGGGGTCTGAGCAGTTTCCTGCATCCTGGGTCCACCAGGAAACTGCCCCATGGGCAGCTCCCGCCGGGCCAGCAGTTACTTCTCTCATTTTTTCTTTCTTTTCTCCTCATACTTGTAATAGGGACTCCGCAGCATGAAAAGCAGAAGCATAAGAGGGATGAGAAAGTAGGGGGCATAGACAGACATGAGGGTTAGTCGTTCGTGCAGAGTCTTAGGTCCTTGTCCTTTGAAACCACTGGCTTTGGAGAAATCCTCGAATAGCAACGTGGAGAGAATTGGCACTAACGTTGTCATGGTGTGAACGGAGTAGATGATTGCAGGGGTGCGGATCCACCGGCAGCCTCCTGGAGTCGGCGGAAGAGAAGGAGGTGAGCGTTAGGTCTGCTCTGGGCTCCAGGGCCCGCCCCAGTTGCCACGCTTGCTCCCTTTCCACGGAATCCACCTCCTTTCCAAGTGCAAACAGATGCAAAACTGGATGTGTTATACTATCGCCTAAGGCACAGAGCTGGGGCTCTAGCCCACCGACTGCCAAGGGACCGAGGGTAGGGGGTTGGAATTTAATTCAGAAAAACTCTAGTGGGGCTCCTGGGAGGCTCAGTCGGTGAAGTGTCCGACTTCGGCTCAGGTCATGATCTCGGGGTTCAAGAGATGGATTTGAAGGCTCCAGTGGGAAACCGGTTGTCCGAGCTCAGTTATCATGTACCTGAGTATGGCCACCATCTTTATAAAAGCGTTAGCCTCACGGGAACACTCTAAGAATAAATGAGAAGTTAAGCCCTTCGGGGGTTAGCTTGGTGCTACCCAAATCAGCAAAGTAAAAGCCAGTGATAAAAGAAATTCTGCAGAGGTTAAAAAAAAAAAAAAAAAAGGAGCAAGTTCAATCTTTTTTTTTTATGTTTACTTATTTTTGAGAGAGAGAGAGAGAGATGAGTGTGAGTGGGGGAGGGGCAGAGAGGGAGCATCCGAAGCAACTCCAGGCTCTCAGCTGTCAGCAAGAGCCCGATGTGGGGCTTGAACTCGAACCACGAGATCATGACCTGAGCCGAAGTCGGATGTTTAACTGACTGAGCCACCCAGGCCGCCCCAGAACAAGTTCAATCTTGAAGCAGCCTCAGGTGTAGGAGAGATTTCCAGGTGACTGAGGCAGTCAATGGGCTCCACTAACCACAGGCATCCACCTGAGCCACATGAATGTCCCTTTACAAGATCTCTCCTGGCCATTCCCGCCCCACCCTAGACAACCCTCACGAGAACTACAAGGACCACTCTCCTCAGAGACACTTTCCCAAAAGACTTCCGGGACCGGATATCACAGCAAAAATGGGATTCCCCCCCCCCCCCCCCCAATTACCAACCTTTGAAGAAGGCATAGGCTGCTATGGGAAAGAAAGGCAGCTGAAACACAAGCTCGCAAAACAGGAAGGACTTAAACCACGCCGGGGGCTCCTGTAGCAGAGGGTCCCTGAACTCCTTGGTATACCACTTCAGCAGGTTTCTCAGCTGAGGAGAGGGGGAGAGAGAGAGAGCACCATGAATCCATCACCTGGCAGCTCTGACCCCCCGGGGGGGGGGGGTCCCCTCACGGCCCAGCCCCATGGCAGCCTAGATGGCCCCTTCCTAAGGACTCCCTACTTGGACTTGAATGTCACCTCCTCCAAGCTTCCCTCAGCTCTTCCAGCCCCTCTGCTACCCTGCTTGCGACTCCCTGGCAACACCAGCCCTGTCTGTCAGCCACCTTCAGGAGCAACAATACCTAGTGCTTAGTAGGCGCTTTGTGAAATTAACACACAAGAGCAGGGTAGCTGCCAAGATTATCATTCCTTGTAAATCAGGGGCAGCAGTGAAAACCATCCTAACACTTGGCCTTGCACGGCAGCAGCTGTACCCCAAGCTCCCAGGGCCAGACTGCCTCAAATACAGAAATGAGTTGAGTTTCTTTGTCTTTTTCTGGGGGAGGGGGTGCGTGGAACGGAAGGGAGAGAAGTTTACCTGCTATAAAGATGCAATTTCAGACAACTGAATCCCTAAATCTCAAGTTCCTCCTCAGCCTTAACTACTGTAGAGTTACTGCAGAACTCTGCGGAGTTCTCTGTTAGAGGAGACCCATAAGGTATTTGTAGAACAAACTGCCCAGACCACAAACTATAGAGCACCCAGGCCATGTCAAGGCTTGAGGGTTAGCAGTCCTAGTTCTGGCTCAGGGCCCACCCTCCTAATCACACTGTTAAATCAAAAGAGGCAGATCCAGGGGCGCCTGAGTGGCTCAGTCGGTTGAGTGACCGCCTCTTGATTTTCCACTCAGGTCATGATCCCAGAGTTGTGGGACTGAGCCTGGAGCCTGCTTAAGATTCTCTCTCTCCCTCTGCCCCTCTCCCCGACTCCTGCGCTCGTGTGTGCTTTCTCTCTCTTAAAAAAAAAAAA
>CM053565.1:16795412-16841190 GCA_028646485.1 Cryptoprocta ferox
GGGGAGGGAGGGAGGGGGAGAGAGGGAGGGGGAGGGAGGGAAAGGGAAGGGGGGGAGGGGGAGAGAGAGAATATGAATCCCAAGCAGGGTTTCTCTCTGGAAGGGCTTGAACTGATGAACCATGAGATCATGAACTGAGCCGAAAGCAAGAGCCGGTTGCTTAACGGAGTCACCCACGCGCACCCCGGGCACAAGGATTTCTGAACCAGGAGTGCCACCCCAATGACCCTGTACTTCTCTACCTTAGAATGAGAGCACAGGCCGACTTCACGCTCACACGCTCACTTTGGCTTATTTTAACAGAACCAATGACACCCAGCTGTAGATGATACTAAAGGATGCTTTGCCCTTCCTCTCCGTGTTCCAATCCAAACGAAATTCTTATTGTTTCATAGTAAGAGCTCTTCCAAGTGTTGATCGGTTCAAAGCAAGGAAGATTAGCCCAACCTTTATGTAGTGTCCACACGCATTTTAGTTCTAGGAGAAATCCCTCCTATTGAGGGAAGACAGACACAACATGTTAAGATTTGGCATTGTTTTCAGAGACTCTGAGAACCCCTCAACGCTTTTATTACGATCTTCCCCATAAAGAGCCTAAGACTGACGTAAGGACGATCCGCGAATGCCCTGTGTTATGGGTCCAATGCTACTTGCAGCACTATTTCTTTGGGGTTAGACGTTATTTTAAAGCTCTTCCAAAGAACACACAAATCCAACACGCGATTGGGACACTGGTTCAGCCAGGCTACATCCCTCAAATACAAGTGACCAGAAGTGGGGTGTGAGAGCCTTACGCATACCCAGGGAAGAACTGTCTTTAAAAGGACCAAAGTGTCTGCCCCAAGCAGCCTGGGGTAACGGTCTGGGCCAACGAAACCCCAAGAAAGACTTCGAGATGAAGGGTAAGGAGGGGCCAAGGCACGGGAAGGGACGGAGGGAAGGGGGGGGGGGCAGAACCCTGGCGTTGGGGGCGAGAGCGGGGGAGGGGAAGTCTTGGGGACGCCGGGGAGCGACGGCAGCGCGCGGAGGGGCCCCAAACTCAGCGACCCCGCAGTCCGCACCGACCGTCGCCCTCACCTCGACCGGGTAGAGTTCGCGCGGCAACACCGCCTGCAGGTCCAAGAGCAGAGTGATGGGGACATGGGAGAGGAAGTAGAAGCCCAGTAGCCACTCCAGGCCGCGCCGGACGCTCAGAGCCCCCATTATCGATCGGTCGCGCGGGCCGTGGACGCCGACGTGGGAAGTGGGCCCGGCCAGCGCAGGGTCCCAGGACTCCGCGCCCTGAACCCCCCCGCGCCGCCCCCGGGAGGGCTACGTCGGCCACTCCCATTGGCTGGCTGCAAAGTCCCGGAGGGAGAGGCGCTTGCCGCAGGGCACGCCCATTGGCTCGTACAAGTATAGCGTGTGGAGGAGGCACCCCGCAGACCATTTCCATTGGCCGTTGGGGGCGCCGCGTGGAACGGGGGCGGGGCTTCTCGCTGGCCTCTTCGGGTTCCGGCGTGCGGAGGGAGCGGGGAGCGCCCGGCTGACGCTCGCCGGGTCTTGCCACCGACTGCGTGGCGCGCTGTGGTCCCTTTCGCGCAGCACCCCACTGAGTCACTGCAAACGTGTGACGCTTACTGAGCGGCCCCTGTGTGCTGGGCCACGGGCGCTGGTGGAAGGGCAGCCCCTAATGCAGCCGCGCTGCCGCACACCTGGGCCGGCAGCGCAGCGCGGTGTGATCGTGCAGGGGTGCGGCATTCACGGGCCGTGGGAATACCCGCAAGGTCCCAGCCCCGCCGAACCTGAGGGGCCTGGAAGCCTTCTGAAGGTTGCCTAGGAGAGAGCCAGCTTCAGTTACGCAAGGAGCGCAGGGATATAGTAAGAGGATGGGCCGGTCTTGGCTGGGGCAGGGATTGGCTGTGATGAATGGGGGACGATTTATTCATTCCGCAAAGATATTTTTTTAATTCATTTATTTATTTTGAGAGAGCGCTCGCACAAGTGGGGCAGAGAGAATCCAAAGCAGGCTCCACACTGTCAGCGCAGAGCTGGATGCGGGGCTCCAACTCACCCAGCTCACCAACCGTGAGATTGTGAGACCGTGATCTGAGCCAGAGTCCGCCCAGGCGCCTCCTGGTTCTGTAAATATTGATCTTTAGCTGTCTGCTAGGCCCAGCCATTCTCTGAGGAGTGGGACACAGAAGTGAGTGGAAGAGAAGGTTCTGTGTTGACCCTGGGCAATCTCTGCAGCATCTGAGTGGAGAAGTCCAGGGGGCAGTTGGAGGAACCTGTCTGGAGATGCAGATTTGTGTGACGTCAGCGTTTGATGACAGTGTTGAGAGCAAAGGGCCTCTCTTAAGGGTCTTAAGGGCGCTCCATTCTCTGGGGTGGGTGAGGAGGGGATGGGATACAGGTGCACAACAGGTGTGTGATGTCACAAACATGGTGGGGAGGAGGGTCAGCTGGGTCAGAGCAACACCGAATGGCCCCTGCGGTGGCCCTGTGACAGCACGTTTGGGCTGGTGGAGGCGGAGGCCAGATGACAGCAGGACAGGGAGTAAGGAAGTGGGGAAGGGAGGCAGGGGGTGTAGATCTCCGTTAGGAAGGAGAGAGAGGGGGCAGTGGCTTGAGGGAGATGTACTCCAGAGATGGCCTTTTTGTTTCTCAGATGAGAGAGACTAGGACACTTTTTTCTTGTTTAGATGCTGTTTGAAGTTTCTAGGTGAGGGGGAGAGGTTGTCCTTGCAGGAGGAAGAAAGGCCGGAAATGTGGCTCAAGGCGCCCCAGGAGCTGGAGAGAATGGAAGGGTTAGGCTTAAGTCAGAGGAGCTCTGCCCCAGGACAGGCCCCTTGGGACTAGAACAGAGAGACTGGTGGCAGTGTAGAGGAGGGCCCAGCTGAGGTGGGTGGCTGTGGATCTGGAGGCCCAGTCTCCGAGCCATGTGCTTTTCTCCGGGGCGCGGAGGGGGTCTGCTCAGGCTGTTGAGGGCGCCTGGGGGTGGTGGTGGTTCAGGCTGTTGAGCGTCTGACTCTTGACTTCTGCTCAGGTCCTGATCCCAGAGTCATGGCATTGAGCCCTGCATCCGGCTCTGCGCTGATCGTGGGGCCTGTTTAAGATTTTCTCTCTCTCTCTCTCTCTCTCAAAAAAAAAAAAAAAAAAAGATTTTCTCTACTTTTGCCGGTCTCCCCTTCTTGTGCGCATTCTCTCTCATCCAGGGCTAGGGTTCAGAAAGACAGCGGTGAGGAGTGGCTCAGCCATTGAAGCGACTGACTCTTCACCTCGGCTCAGGTCGCGATCTCATGGTTTGTGAGATCGAGCCCTGCGTTGGGGCTGTGTGCTGATAGCGCACAGAGCCCTCTTGGGATTCTCTCTCTCCTCTCTCTCTGCGTCTCCTCCCCTCTCTCAAATAAACTTTAAAAAGAGTTAAAAGCAAAGAAAAGAAACATGGGGCGATTTTGAGACGTAGGGTGAGAAGGTGATTGAAGAGGTGAAGCATGCATTCCAAGCTGGGTGGGGAGGAAGCTGTGTGGGCCAGAGGGTGTGGTCGAATGTGACCGTGAACGTGAGGCGGTGAGGCAGTGCTGGCGGGGGTGGGAGTCCCTGGATGAAGAGGCCAGAAGGTTGGGAGACTATGACGGGGGCACGATGTCGCAATTCCTGGTGTCTGGAAGGAGTTCTATACAGGGGAAGGTGTGGGCCGAGATGGAGAGGAGGGGAAGGTGTTTGGAGATGGAGTCAAGGGACAGAGAGCCCGAGGTGTTGGATGGATGGCCGGCGAAGACCACCTGGGATGGTGGAGAGAAGGCTGGGGAGCCTGTTGCCAAGGTAGAGGAAGGGGAGTTCCCAGGGGAAGGTGGGCATGGGCCGAGGCATGGCTCAAGCTCAGAGAATGGAGATCGTGGCCTTGGGGAGCAGAGAGACTGGTGTGTGGGCAGAAAAAAAAAAAAAAAAGAACGGCTACCACGGAGAGGGCTGTGGGGAAGCAGAGACCTTGGAGGGCCGGGAGCCACGTGTCTGTTCTGGCAGGAGGTGAAGCCTGAGGGCCTGAAGGGGTCCGGGCTCTGGACAGGAGCGGGCTGTTTACTAGGGAGGACAGTCAGAGCCGGGTGGAAGGAGAGCCTAGCAGGGGAGGGAGGAGAAGCTTCCTTCTGGGGCGGCCGAAGGCCGTCAGAACACAAAGTCTTGGCGGCCCAGGACCTGTTGCACAGGGGGAGCACTCCAGGCACAGCTTACTCCCGAGGAACCTGGCAAGGTGTGCTCTGCCCCACCCCCAACAGTGGCTTCCAGGACAAGGTGGCCCCTCTTAGGCTGTACTCCAGGCTGATTAGAACTGCTTGCCTGGGGGGGCGGGGGGAGAGTGTGTGGGCGCCACCCCCCAGCTGGGATTTCCCTGGGACCGTGGTAAGTGTGCAGCTGCTGATGTGAGTGTTCCTCAGAAAACCTCTCCCTCAGTCAAGTTTGTTATCTGTAGATAAAGACTTTCAAGGCCAAGCACTTTCCCTGCAAGGCTCTTCTGTCCAAAAAAAAAAAAAAATCTCGGTGCAGCTGCCGTCTTCTATTTGAAATTCCTTTAGTGGGAGCACCGCAGCTCTAAACTTGAGGTCAGAGAAGTGGGAGGAGGCAGATGGCCCTGGGGAGGAGGGGGGACATGGCTGGTCGGTCAGCAGATTCCCTCACCCACAGCAAGGGCTAAGTCCAAGAATGACTTTAGGGGCGCCTGGGTGGCTCAGTCGGTTAAGCATCCGACTGGCTTAGGTCATGATCTAGCGGTTTGTGGGTTCGAGCCCCACATTGGGCTCTGTGCTGACAGCTCGGAGGCCTGGAGCCTGCTCTGGATTCTGTGTCTCCCTCTCACTCTCTTCCCCTCCCCCACTCATGCTCTGTCTCTCTGTGTCTCTCAAAAATAAATAAATGTTAAAAAGAATTTTTTTTAAAAATGACTTTAAAAAAAAGGGGGGGTCTTGAGCTGTCACCCTGTCTTTCTGAGAAGAGACAGTGTTCAGCACCTTCTGAAAATTACTCGTATTGTGATGAGACAAACACTATTAGCCCAGCAGCGGCCCCCGTGGTGGGGGAAGTGGAGTTCTAGCATCGCAACCTCGGCTGTGCTGTGCTCGGGGAAGGGCCCTGCCGCTTTCCTTTTGGCAGCACCTGTGGAGGTCTCTCCTCTCCTCTGCCCTCCATTCACTTTCCCTTCTACTTAAAATGCACCCACACATCTCACGGCCCTCCCACCTCCCCCACCCCTGCGTATTTGAAGGCCCAAAGGCCTCCTCCCCTGCTGGCCTCTATTTGGTATCCTTGCTGCCGGCTCTGAGCCTCTCCTTTCTCTCTGAGTGCGTGTCTCTGCCCTCCTTTGCTGCGAGACTGTGGGTTCCGTACCTTCCTTTTACTAAGACAAAGCTGGAGTCCTTGTTGAGCGAACTAAATAGGAAAGAGTCCTCTGCTGCGTGGAGATTGTCACCTGCTAATGGAAAATGATGAGACCTGGAAAGCCACTGTGGCTGTTGAATCAGCAGATGGCTTCACACCTTGAAACCAGAACGTTCTGTGTTCGTTAACAAAAGCTAAGATTCTGGGGCGCCTGGGTGGCTCAGTCGGGGAAGTGTCCGGCTCTTGGTTTCGGCTCAGATCATGATCTCATGATTTGTGAGTTTGAGCCCCACGTTGGGCTATGTGCTGACAGTGCGGAGCCTGCTTGGGATTCTGTCTCTTTCCCTCTGTCTCTCCCTGCCCCTCTCCTGCTCACGTGCTGTCTCTGTCTCTCTCACAATAAATAAACTTAAAAAAAATACCACTAAGATTCTGTTGGTGCCAGAGGTGTAGCAAGGAGGCTGTGGAAGTGGGGGAGAGGTTCAGAATGATCTCTCTTGAGATCTGTAGGTTTCACGGAGGCAGAAGGCAGCTGGCCAGCTGTTTTGAGTGATTACCTCCTTTTCATGTCCAAGAACCTGTGAACTTGGGAGGAGTGGCAGAGCAGGTGGAGGCTAATTCACAAAGACATCGTTTAAAATTTGGATATTTTGTTGTTCATAGATCTTTTTGCACTGATTTTGATTTATTATATTTAATTTTTTTAATGTTTATTTTGGAGAGAGAGAGAGGCAGAGCATAGTGCAAGCAGGGGAGGGGCAGAGAGAGAGGGAGACACAGAATCCAAAGCAGACTCCAGGCTCTGAGCTGTCAGCACAGAGCACAGTGTGAGGCTCGAACAGTGAGATCCTGACCTGAGCCGAAGTCAGATCCTTAACCGACTTAGCCACCCAGGTGCCCTGTGATTTTGATTTTTTTTAAATTGCATTAAGGTATTATCTATCCTGATTACTGAGTTCTTGGTACCCACCAAAAACTTTTTTTTTTTTTTTTTTTTTTTTTTTTGTATCTTGGGGGTATCTCACTCACCTCACCCTAGTCCCAGCTCTGGTTGTCTGGAAGGAGTGGAGCTAAGTTGGATTTGGGGAGGAAGGGTGGGTCAGGTTACTGAGTCTAGAAAACTAAAAGGCCATTAAGTTTGATGTCAGGGTCATAGAGAGACCGTAGGAGATCTTGAGCAAGGCAGATCGGGATGATGTTTTAGGAAGATGCGTCTGTTCCCAATGTGCAAGGTGGATTGCTGTGTGGGGAAGGCTGGAAGCAAGATTTGGAATTTGTGTAACTAGATCGTGTGTTTCCAGAAGTTTAACAGTTAAAAGGAAAGAGCTGGAGGTATTAGGGTCACACATTTTTCAAGATAGATGTGTTTCAAATACATTTATTGGGTTGTCGAAGTGAAGGGACCCATTTAACGGGAGAGTTAACATTTCTCCCTCGTCGAATGCCGACTAATACTAGATGACAAATATTTTCGGCTTTGGGGGTCATGCCACTTGTTATGTGAAAGCAGCTACAGACGGTATGTACATGAGCAAACGTGGCCATGTTGCAATAAAACTTTATGTACAAAAACAGACATTGGGAAAAAAAAAAAAAGCAGACATTGGGCCTAGATTTGACCGGTGGTGGTTGTAGTTTACTGATTGCTACTTGGAGGCATTGTCATCTTCATGGTCAAAGTTAGGAAGTAGAAAGCAAGCATGGAGGGAGTACATCGTCGTCCTAAAGAGGCCTGGGCCTGGAAATGGCAAACATCCCTGGAGAGACAATTTCGACATATGCTCGTATGTTACTACCAGGGGCCTGGGAACGTTGTCTGGGCTCGTGCCAGGGAAGGAGGAGAGAGTCCAGTGGTCCATGAACAGTGTTTGCCACAGATTCCTTTAGGGGCAGTTCCAGAACCTTCATGGCAGGTATGTTCATATACTCAGAGAAATTTCGATGAGTCCTTCACTATAGAGCTGGATCTACTTGGGGTCTAAAAGAAAAAGCCAAGTGTAAAAGGAATGAGAAAATTAGGAAAGCACCGCTTCCCAAACGCTAACATAGTGAACAATTGGGGCAAAGATCATCAACGATAGCTCTGGGTGAGTTTGTTGAGGAATAAGATGTGGTCTTTTGAAGTGCCTTTCCGTAGGTTACTTATGAATTACAAAGGGAAAGGGTCCTTTTACAATGGACAGATCTGGCAATTACAAGCTTGATCAAATGATCAAACTTCATGTCACCCAAAGTGGGACGAATGTTTGTGCCTCCTGATTTGATGGAATGGGAAGTACATCACATCCCCTCTGTGAGTCTTTCCAAAATTGCTGAACTTGAATCTGATCTTGAGGAAATGGTCAGCAAAATCCAGATCTTTGTAGGACATTCTACATGGCGGTTGGCTTTGCACCTTCATAAATGTCAAATGCCACGAAAGTAAAAGCGGAAATCAAAAGACATGATGACCAAATGTAAGACATGATCCTGGGCTAGATCTCAATTAGGGGGGAAAAACCCAGCTCTAAATAAAACTCTGAGGAGAATTAGAGAAATTGATCATGTCCTGGATATTAGGTAAAACACCAATTGTTAAATTTCTTAGGTATGATAGAATTGTAGTTATTTAGGATAACGGCCTTGTTTTCTGAGATATGTTAGGGAGTGATGTTTCATGCTGTTTCAGCAGAAATTAAAATTTTTTTTAAATGTTTGTTTTTGAGAGAGAGCGAGCGAGTGTGCGAATGGGAGAGGGGCAGAGAGAGGGAGACACAGAATCCAAAGCAGGCTCCAGGCTCTGAGCTGCCAGCACAGAGCCTGACATGGGGCTCGAACTCACAAACTGTGAAATCACGACCTGAGCTGAAGTCAGATACTTAACCGACTGAGCCATCCAGGTGCCTCTCAGCAAAAAATTTTAAAAGTACATATATTTGTATACATTAATATACATGTATATATATACATATTTGCGTATAGACTAATAAAGCAAATGTGGCAAATGTGGTGAATCTAGGTGAAGGGTATTTGGGTTTCCTTTTTTTTTTAATGTTTATTTCCTTATTTTGAAAAAGAGAGAGAGTGTGAGCGGTGGTGGGGAGGATCAGAGAGAGGGAGAGAGAGAGAGAGAGAGAGAGAATCCCAAGCAGGCTCCACACTGTCAGCGCAGAGCCCTATGTGGGCCTCGATCCCATGAACCGTGAGATTGTGACCGAGCTGAGATCAAGAGGCAGATGCTTAACTGACTGAGCCACCCAGGTGCCCCTATTTGGGTTTTCATCGATGATACAGTTAACCCCTGAACAATGAGGGGTTAGGGGTGCTGACACCCCCCAGGCAGTTGAAAATCTGTATAATTTTTGACTCCCCCAAAATTAATAGGCTGCTGTTGACTGAAAGCCTTATCTATAACATGGTCGATTAACACATATTTTATATGTTCTATGTATCATATACTGTATTCTTACAAAAGAGCTAGAGAAAAAAAATGTTCAGAAAAATCATAAGAGAAAATACATTAATATTATTGTCTTGTAATAAATCCATGATAAGTAGACCTACACGGCACAAACCCATAGTGTTCAATAGTCAACGGTACTATTTCTTTCTGCTTTTTAATAGGTTTGACATCTTTCAAAAGACAAAGTTCTTGGCAGGACAGAGATAGTCAAGTCTAACTGCCTCCCAAAATGAAAAAACAACAACAACAAACAAAACAAAACAAAAGGTTTCCTTATTAAATGGCATCAGCAATTAAAAAAAGCAACATAACTGGAAACGTCTTGTTATTCCGTTTTGCCCTCGGGGGCGGGGGGGGGGAAGGAAAACTTTATGTAGAATTTTTGGATTACAGTGTTTTTCCAGAGGATGTTAAACTTTATTATAAAATCCTAAGGGGAATACATTAGAAAATTATTAGAACTAATTAGTGAGTTCAGCCAGGCTGTGGGATAAATATCAGTATACTAAAATCAGTGGTGCCCTGGGTGGCTCAGTCTGTTAAGCAGCCAACTTCGGCTCAGGTCATGATCTCAAAGTTTGTGAGTTCAAGCCCCGCGTCTAGCTCTGTGCTGACAGCTCAGAGCCTGGAGCCTGCTTTGGATTCTGTGTTTCCCTCTCTCTCTGTCCCTCCTCTGCTCGTGCTCTCTCTCAAAAACAAATAAATGTTAAAAAAATATATATATATACAAAAATCAATTGTATTTTTTAATTCTTTTTTTAAAATAAAAAAAAATGTTTATGTTTGAGGAAGAGGGAGACAGTGTGAGTGGGGGAGGGGCAGAGAGAGGGAGACACAGAATCTGAAGCAGGCTCCAGGCTCCGAGCTGTTAGCACAGAGCCTGACGTGGGGCTTGAACTCCTGGACCGTGAGATCATAACCTGAGCCGAAGTTGGATGCTTAACTGACTGAATCACCCAGGTGCCCCCCCCCTTTTTTTTTTGAGAGAGAGAGAGAGAGAGAGAGAGAGAGAATCCCAAGTAGGCTCCATGCTCAGAAGCATGGAGCCCAACATGGGGCTCGATCCCACGACCCTGGGATCACGGCCTGAGCTGAAATCAAGTGTTGGACGCTCAACTGACTGAGGCACCCAGGCGCCCCTCAATCGTATTTTTATATATTAGCAATGAACAATCTGAAAATGAAATTAAGAAAATTCCCTCAAGAATAACTACTTGGAAATACATATAACAAAGGAAGTTCAAGACTTGTACGCTGAAAACTACAAAACCTTGAAAGAACTGAAAGAAGAGCTAAATAAATGGAGAGACATCTCATGTTCATGGATTGGAAGATTTCATATTGTTTACATGGCAAATGCCCCAAACTGATCTACAGATTCATGCAATCCTTATCAAAATCTCAGCTGGCCTCTGCATAATTAACACGCTGACTCTAAAATTCATATGGAAATGCGAGGGACTCAGAAGAGCCAAAACAGTGTTGCAAAAGAACAAAGTCAGAGGACTTAACACTTCCCGATTTCAAAACTTACTGCAGGGGCGCCTGGGTGGCTCAGTCAGTTAAGCATCCGACTTCGGCTCAGGTCATGATCTCACGGTTTGTGGGTTCGAGCCCCGTGTTGGGCTCTGTGCTGACAGCCTAATTAAATTAAATTAATTAATTATTAAAATTAATAAACAATTTATTTTATAGCCTTAAAATGATTTTATTACTTCAAAAAGAGACAAAAAAATAATTTAACGATGAAACATCTATTTCTGCGACAGCACAGCTATATATACATATATTTTTAATTGAGGTAAAATAGACACAAAATTTACCACTTTAAACATTTTAAGTGTACAGTTCAGGGGCATTAAGTACATTCACATTGTTGTGCAGCCATCACCATCATCCATCTCCAGAACATTCTCATCATTTCGAACTGAGGTTCCATACCTATGAAACATCAATGCTCCATTCCCCACCCACGCCCACCCTCCCCTGGTATCCAGTATACTTACTTTCTAGGAGTTTGACTATTCTACGTACCTCATGTAAATAGAATCATACAATATTTTTTTCTTTTGTTTTTGGCTTCTTTCACGTAGCATGATGTGTTCAAGGCTCATCTATGTAGCGTATGTCAGCATTTCCTTCCTTTTAAAGTCTGAATAATATTCCGCAGTGTATACATACACACCAAATTAAAAAAATTTTTTAATGTTCACTTATTTTTGGGAGAGAGAGAGAGAAAGACAGAGCATGAGCAGAGGAGGGGCAGAGAGAAAGGGGGACACAGAATCCGAAGCAGGCTCCAGGCTCCGAGGTGTCAGCACCGAGTCCGATGTGGGGCTCGAATTCAAGAATGGCGAGATCATGACCTGAGCCGAAGTCGGATGCTTCCTGAGCCACCCAGGCACCCCTACACCCACATTTTGTTCATCCACTCATCCTTGGAGGGACATTTGGGCTGTTTACACCATTTGGCTATTGCCAATCAATGCTACGAACATTGGTGTTCAAATGTCTGTTTAAGTCCCTGGCTTCAGTTCTTTTATGTATATACCCAGAATTGGATTGCTGAATCAAAGAATAATGCTAATTTTAGGAACTGCCACACTTTCCCATAGCGGCTGCACCATTCTCCATTCCCATCAGCAACGCACAAGGATTCCAACTTCTCACACTCTCGCCAACGTTTGCACAATATTTTTTGATAATTTTTTAATCTTCTGCTTTAAATATATTTTTGTCAGAACTTGGTAGCTGACGATTCCAGCTAATTCTAATTATGGAAAACATGACTACCATATGAACTGATTGGAAAGCCCTTATTGGCAAACTAGGCAGTCAAAATAGATTTAGTTTCTGTTAGAAAAAGTCTGGCTTCATTTTATACATGTTTCCATAAAAAAAAAAAAAACAACCCCGCTCACTACGGAATTTTAAGACCGAGCTGTGGTATGAATTTGTTGCCTGAATGAAGTAAAATCCTGCCAGTCTCAATATTTCTTACTAATGCTCTCTTTGCTTTGCTTTCAAGAGGTTGTCTGTCTCTCCGGATTGATGTGTTTGTTATCTGAGAGCAGTCAGATGAGAGAGGTGAGGGCTTTATAAACAAAAACAGTTTCCTGTTGTCCCTTTTACTTAGCATCCAGGATGTTTACCCACAGGGCCACTGCACGGTGTAGGAAATAGGTCTTTGGTGAAGCAGAATGGGGATTGTGAAGGGGGAGGTGGAGGACAGCCTGGAGAATGAGGGTGGCAGAAACATACTGAAGTTGATTCCCTTAAAAATATACGTGCCCGTGGGCCTCCCGGAGTCGTCATTTCTCTCTACGGGTATGTGAATCGCAGCTTAGAGGATCCCTGACTTTATTCCCCTCCCAACTAGACACTTACTGCTCTATGCAGTCTGCGCTTGCTTAGTTTTCCCCACACGTTCACCAATTTCTTGGTTCACCATTCTTGCCCTGGAGATCTGCTTATTCCTCGAGGGACATCCTTTGGAAGTGCCTTTGCTGACGATAATGACCTATTCAGAGTAACTGAATTTGTGTATTACAAAACTATCTTCAGGTCTTTGCATTAAATGATGATAATTCTAGGGTAACATTTCTTTCTTCTCGAAACTTTGACTCGAGCGTTTCTGTTGTCTCCTCCGTTCGATTGTTGCTGTTGAGAAGTTTTCAATGCTCTTCTTTTTAGGCAATGTTTTGTTACGTTTAAGGCCGCTTTGTCACGCCGCATTTCCACTAGAACATGTTATCTATCCTGCTTATGGTTAGTGTGCTTCCTAAATTCAGTTAATTCCCTATGATGACAAAAGCTAGGAGTATTTCAGCTACTTAATTTTGTCTATCGTCTCTTTGGGAACCGCAATTTTATACAGATTCGATCTTTGTCACTCTATCCCCTAAGTCTCTTAATGTCTTTTGTTATTTCCCATGCAAATTTGTTTCTGCTGTACATTAGGTAATGTATTCTGGGTAATCTTTCACAAGTCTGAGTTTGTTTTCTTTGACAGTGTTCAATTGAACTGTTTAACTTATCCATAAGTCTATTTTTTACATCTAATGACTTTCTTTTCATTTGTGTAAGTTTATTATTTTTCAAATTTGCCTGGTCATAGTTCAGTTGACTTTTATTTCTTTTCAAAAATTTTTTAAGGTTTATTCATTTTTGAGAGAGAGTGCAAACGGGGGGGGGGGCAGAGAGAGAGAGGGAGACACAGGATTTGAAACAGGCTCCAGGCTCTGAGCTGTCAGCAGAGTCCAATGCAGGGCTTGAGCCCATGAACCCTGAGATCATGACCTGAACTGAAATCAGACACTTAACTGAGTCACCCAGGCGCCCCGGATGACTTTTATTTCTTGCTTAGTTTTTTTTTTAAGTACAATATTATACCTTCATTTCTCAATATTTTAAAGCACAATTATTTTTTAAAAGTTTATTTATTTTGAGAGAGAGAAGGGGGTGCAGAGAGAGGGAGAGAGAGAATCCCAATTCGTGCCTGACATGGGGCTTGATCTCATGAACTGGGAGATCACGACCTGAGCCAAAATCAAGAGTTGGATGCCTAACTTACTGAACCACCCTAAAGCATATCATTTTGTATTCTGCATCCAGTACTTTCAGTATCTGATGTACTTGGTTTGTAATTAATTGTCTCTTATGTATAGCAACCTATTTCCTTATGTTTTGTAATTTGGGGTTGTGAGCTCATTTTTTGAGTGTGTTTTATCTACTGGAATCTTTTGAGACTTCAGTTAAGGATGCATCCCCAACAAAGGCACCTATGTTTGCTTTTACCAGGCACCCCAGGGCTCTATTAACTGAAGGCCACTTTAATGTTTTGATTTGTGGGGAGCCTGGGTGGCTCAGTCGGTTAAGCGTCTGACTCTGACTTCAGCTCAGGTCATGATCTTGTGGTTCTTGAGTTTGAGCGCCACATCAGGCTCTGTGCTGACAGCACAGAGCCTGCTTGGGATTCTCTCTCTGCCCCTCCCCAGCTCGAATGTGCGCTCTCTCTCTCTCAAAATAGATAAAGAATTAAAAAAAATTTTTTTGATTTGCATTTCCCAGGCTTCCATGGTAGCATAAATCTGAACTCTAAATGACATACATGGGCATGTTTCTTTGAGTATCTGTTTCTTCCTCTGAAAGATGGGGCTAATAATAGTACCCACCTTATGGGGTTGTTGTATACTTAGTGTTTGTACAGTTCTTAGAACAGGGCCCCTGGCACATTGTAATCAGTCAATAAATATTAGCTATTATTGTTAGCTGCCATATATAATATGCCGTTGGCAAATGGCTTCAGGGAAGCAATGGCTCCAGTACTCTTTGGTTTTGGTCCTTAAAATTTCCCTCTTTCTGTAAGCTTAGCTACTTATTGCTGTATTTCATTAAGAATTCTTAGGTGTTTAATAGAGTGTTTTTTAGAATATGAAATCATCTATGTTGCTGGACATACTTTTGCTGTACTTAAAAAAGACCTGTGAACACAACTGGTTGTAGAACTCAGCATCACATGATTCTTGACAGTTAGCCAAGAACATGGACATTAAAGATGTGGGCATTCTATTGGTCTTTATTTGCCATATGTATGATGTATGTGAAGACATGTTAATTTTTTTAAGTTTAGTTTTGAGAGAGAGAGCAGGAGAGGGGCAGAGAGAGAGAAGCAAGAGGATCTCAAGCAGGCTCCACACCGTCTGCTCTGCATGAGCAGCATGAGCCGTGCGTGAGATAGTGACTTGAGCCGAAATCGAGTCGGACGCTTAACAGATGGAGCCACCCAGGCGCTCTAATGCATATTAAGTTTTAAGGTCCCTGTTGGCAAAATGACCGAGGAACCCTTGAATGATACAGGTTCTTGGCAAACAGGATGGAATGAAAAAAAGGCAGGCAAATGAGCGGATAGGGTCACATCTGAACCTGTTGAGAGTTTATACAACTAAATGCCTCTTGATTTTCTTAGGGTGTTTGGTGAGCTGGAAAAAGTGGTTATTTTTTTTTAATTTTTAAAAACGTTTTATTATTTATTTTTTTGAGAGAGAGACAGAGTGTGAGCGGGGGAGGGGCAGAGAGAGAGGGAGACCCAGAATCCAAAGCAGGCTCCAGGCTCTGAGCTGTCAGCACAGAGCCTGATGCAGGGCTCCAACTCACAAGCTATGAGATCACAACCTGAGCCGAAGTCAGACGCTTAACTGACTGAGCCACCCAGGCGCCCCAGTTTTTTTTTTTTTTATGTGGTTTAAATACTTGTCTTTTAAGAAAATGTGTCATAAAATTGATTTAAAAAACAGGTACTACTACATATATGAGCGATGGCTTATCTGGGGGAAAACTGGGTTAGTTGGTTTCCATTTGTCCTCATGGAAAACAAATGCCATGACAAAGGGATAGAAACATGGATAAGGGGTAATTAATTCAAGTTACTGTTCACATTTATACTAAAAGTGGCTCAAATTAAAAGCCTTAGCTCTGTGTATTCGAGTGGAACAATCTTGCACATATATCACATGAAGAAGGCAAGGCACAGGGAGGTATGCAGATTATCCTGTCCTTCCTATAAAAACATATAAACTTTATTATGCAGAATATCTCTGGAATGACCCACAGAAGCCGGAAAGGGTGGTTTGACTCTACGGAGAGTGATTCCCTTTGCACGATCCTTTTGTAGGTGGTACATCGTGAATGGAATACTGACACACGTACAAAACCAATATAGGTTTTTTAAAAAATATATATATTTTTACATTTTATTTATTTTTGAGAGACCAAGAGTGAATAGGGGAGAGGCAGAGAGAGAAAGAGACACAGAATCCGAAGACAGGCTCCAGACTCTGAGCTAGCGGTCAGCACAGGGCCTGACGCGGGGCTCGAACCCACGAACCGTGAGATCACGACCTGAGCCGAAGTCAGACGCTCAACCGACTGAGCCACCCAGGCGCTCCCAATATAGTTTTTAAAAGGAATCCATAATATTGTCTTTGCAAGGGTCTTCTTCTCAAGCATGAGCATTCTCAAAGACTCTCAAGTTAAGCTGTTCATTCTTAAAAACTATATCGTTACTGCAATTAAGAACTGGATGAAGACAGGTTGGCTGGGGGGATGATGAGCTCTGAAAATTAGTGTTATTAAAAAGTGAAACCCATCTTTCTTTAAAGATCTTTTAAAAAATATTTAGAGAGAGAGAGTGCGTGTGTGAGCATGAGTAGGGAAGGGGCAGAGAGAGGGAGGGAGAGAGAGAATCCCAAGCAGGGCCTACGCTCAGAGTGGAGCCCGATGCAGGGCTTGATCTCATGTCCATGAGATTATGACCTGAGGTAAATGACCTGAGGTGAAATCAAGAGTCGGACTCTTAACCCACTGAGCCACCCAGGTGCCCCTCTTTATAGAGATCTTTGATTATTTCCCTGAGACATGAGGGGAGACTGAACAGTGTATCAGAGATCTCTGAAGTCAGCTACCTAACATAAATGCTGACTTCTTAGTAAGAAGTTCTACTTGTTAAAAGTTCTACCACCAGCAACCTGAAGATGTTGTAATTTACCACTTCTTTCCAAGATTCTGGGCATTGGTCATTCACTGAAAGTCACTTAAAAGTGTAGGGGGGCACCTGGGTGACTCAGCCGGTTAAGCGTCCGACTTTGGCTCAGGTCATGATTTCACGGTTCGTGGGTTCGAGCCCGCGTCGGGCTCTATGCTGAAAGCTAGCTCAGAGCCTGTAGGCTATCTTCGGATTCTGTATCTCCCTCTCTCTCTGACCCTCCCCTGCTCATGCTCGCTTGCTCTCTGTCAATCTCAAAAATAAATAAGACATTAAAAAAAAAGTGTAGGGAAATAATTATACACTAACAAGCTGGACAACCTAGAAAAAAATGTATCAATTCCTAGAAACATACAATCTTCCAGGATTGAATCATGAACAAATAGAAAATCGGAAGAGACTGATTAGTAGTAAGGAGGATGAACAGTAATGAAAAATCTCCCAACAAACAAAACTCCAGGACCAGAGAGCTGCACTGGAGATTTCTACCACACACTCAGAGAAAATTTAATACCAATCTTTCTCAAACGCTTCCAAAAACCTGAAGAGGAGGGAAAGCTTCTAGATACATTTTATGAGGCCAGCATTATCCCAATATCAAAAGCCGACAAGGACACCACAGAAAAAGTAAGTTACAGACCTGTATCCTTGATGAACACACATGCAAAAATCCTCAATGAAATATTAGCAATGGAAGTTCAACAATACATTAAAAGGATCATATACCATGACCAAGTGGGGTTTATTCCAGGGATGCAAGAATAGTTCAACACCTACAAATCAATCTGTGTGATACCCACTGTAACAAAAGAAAAATCACACGATCATCTCAATAGATGCAGAAAAAGCATCTGAAAAAACTCAACATCCATTTATAATAAAAACTCTCAACAAAGCGAGTATAGAGGGAATGTATGTCATAAAGAAGGGTCATGTGTGAGAATCTTATAGCTAACATCATACTCAATGGTGAAAAGCTAAAAGCTCTTCCTCTAAGATCGGAAACAAGACAAGGATGCACATTCTTGCCACTTTTATTCAACACAGTACTAGAAGTCCTAGCCATGGCAATTAGGTAAGAAAAAGAAATAAAAGGCATCCAAATTGGAAAGGATGGAAGAAATAAAATTGTAACTATTTGCAGATGACATGTATGTATGTATGTATGTGTTTATATATATGTATATCTATTTATATGTATCTGTGTGTGTGTGTGTGTGTGTGTGTGTGTGTGTGTATGTATGTATCTACATAAAGAATCCACCAAAAATCTGTTAGCGCTAAGAACCGAATTCAGGACAGCTGTAGGATGCAAAACAATATAGATATCTGTGGCATTTTTGTATACCAATAACAAGACACCAGAAAGAGAAATGAGAAACAATACCGTTTACAATGGCATCAAAAAGAATTACCTAGGAATAAATTTAACCAAGGAAGTGAAAGACTTATATAATGAAAACTATAAGATGCTGATGAAAGAAACTGAAGAGGACACAAACAGATGGAAAGGTATTCTGTGCTCATAGATTGGAAGAATTAATACTGTTAAAATATCCATAATACCCAAAGCAATCTACAGATTCAATGGAATATCTATCAAAACTCCAATGGTATACATCACAGAACTAAAACAAGTAATTCTAAAATTTGTATGGAACCACAAGAGATCCTGAATAGCCGAACCAATCTTGAGAAAGAACAATAAAGCTGGAGGTGTCAGGCTCCTTGATCTAAAACCATACTACAGGGGTGCCTGAGTGGCTCAGTCGGTTAAGCATCTGACTTCGGCTAAGGTCATGATTTCACGGTTCGTGGGTTTGAGCCCCGCGTTGGGCTCTGTGCTGACAGCTAGTTCAGAGCCTGGAGCCTGTCTTCGGATTGTGTGTCTACCTCTCTCTCTGACCCTCCCCCGTTCACGCTGTCTCTCTCTCTCTCTCTCAAAAATAAATAAAAAACATTAAAAAAAATTTTAAAACCATACTACAAAGCTACAGTAATCCAAATAGTATGGTGTCGGTACCAAAACAGACACACAGATCAGTGGAACATAATTGAGAGCCCAGAAATAAACCCACACATACAGAGACAATTGATCTATGATAAAGGAGCCAAAAACATACAATAGAGAATGGATAATCTCTTCAATAAATGGTGCTGGGAAAACTGGACAGCCACATGCAAGACAACAAAACTAGACTACTACCTTACACCACACACAAAAATTAGCTCAAACTGGATTAGAGTCTTGAATATAAGATCTGAAACCATAAAATGCCAAGAAGAAAACAGGTACTAAACTCCTTGACATTGATTTTAGGGGCATCTTGGTGGATCGGAGTCCAACAAGGAAAACTAAAGCAAAAATAAACGAAAAAGCTTCTGCACAGCAATGGAAACCACCATCAAAACAAAAAGGCAACCTACTGAATAGAAGATATTTACAAGCCATATATGTGATAAAGGGTTACTATCTGTAATATACAAGGAACTCATACAAGTCAACAGAAAAACAATGTAATTAAAAAATTGGCAGAGGATAAGAATAAAGATTTCTCCAAAGAACAGATACAGGTGGCCAACAGGCACATGAAAAGATGCCTGTTAGAGAGCGAGTGAGAGTAAGAGAGTGGGAGTGCTCAACTGGGGAGAGGGGCAGAGGGAAAGAGAGAGAATCCCAAGCAGGCTCCATGCTCAGCGTGGAGCCCGACACGAGTCGATCCCATGACCCTGGGATCATGACTCGAGCTGATATTAAGAGTCCGATGTCAACCGACTGAGCCACCCAGGTGCCCTGCAATTATCAACAATTTTAGATTAGGAACTGAGGCACACATCCCTTGGTTGGCTGACCAGGTTCCAGTGGGAACAGGTCAATATATTTTATCTAATATTTATCTGGGAAGAATTAGTTTTAAACTGCTAAATGTGCAATTCACAATCCTCTCTTGTAAGTGATAAAAACTAGTTTTCTTATTTAAACACTATTATTATATTAACAAGGCTTCCTTCTAGGCAATTCTTACACTCAGTAGGTATTCAAAAGTTTATTGGATGAACAAACTAATATGTGTGTGTGTATTAGTTGGAACAGTCTACTCCTTCCCTCTCAGGAAAAAAATCCATTCATTTTGCTAAGTCAAGAAAAGATAGGGGTAAATACACATCGTCTACAAACTGGAGAGTCCTGTTGCCTTATCCGCCACAGGGACGGTGTTCTGAAGTCAGGCAGTCTGGGGTCAGGTCGTAATGACCCACCACCCGGCTGGGACTTCTTCCTTAGCTGGAATTACATTTGGGCTGCCGGGGGCAGGAGGCAGAAAGGAAGAGGAGGGTGAGGTCAAGTCCTCAGCAGTCTGCTTCATCCAGAGCAGGCCACTTGTATTCATTTAATGTACTGGACCCTCATATGTATTGAAGTTGATCTGTTGATCTCACATTGAAAATAGGGTTCTTTGTCGGCGGGGGCGGGGGGAAGCCTGAAAGAAAACCACTGGGTTAGACTCTAAGGTCTGTAAAGACTTTCAAATGCTATGTATTTGACTCACAGTTGTCTTTAATATTAATTAACTAAGTTTTTGGTACGTGTTTTGGCCAGGTAAAGTTTCTGGGAAGATTTTTAAAAACCACAACTAATTTCCTCGAGGATCCAAACAGAACTATAAATAGGAAATGTCTTAAAACTGCAAAATCAGGACAAAAGCTATACTGAAGAGAAAACAAAGGAAGGGAACCGAAATAAGAAAGATGACACATCTTTTTCAAATGTCACATTTAATGTTTTCACCACTGTACTTCAAATCTACATTGTACAAAGTGACCAGTAAGTGTGCCACGGTTAACTGACCAACCTCTGAGATTGTACCTTTCCCACCAGTGTCTTCTTGGGCTCTTTTGATACTAAACACGTTTCTCATTCAAGTGAATTGAAATGCTTCAGTTGGGTTGATTCTCAGGAGCCTCATAAAAAAAAAACAAAGATATTGCACCATCTTTGTTTAGTAATTCAATGTTTGTTTCTTTCACAGCAAATAATTACTTCATTGAAGTTAAAACTTCCAAACATAACTTATTAATAGTCTTCAAATTCAGCTCAGATCACTCAAGATGAAAATACTCTGCTAAATACAGATAACTTACAATAACTTTAACAGTTAATTGTCCATAACACACACCAAGGTTTTTTTCCTAGACCAATTTTAAGACGATCCATTAGTATTCCTTGTACAGGTGAAAAACGATCTTCAATTTTCTTGTCTTTTTATTTTTAATATAAAAGTTGGAAGGGACATTCAAGTTTCAAGTCTCCACATTGAACTTAAAAAAAAAAAAATAGTCATCATCAGCATGTGGAGGTAAACAAGCCAAGTTGTATAACTCCAGGAGGTAGAGGCCTTCAGTTTGTATTTATATATACATATGCACAGAAGAATTCAGTGTTCCAACAGAAAAAAAGAATTTGTCAAAAAGTAATAAGTTATTTACTACTGTGACATTTCAAGACTCCCACAGCTTTGCCTAAGGACACAAACACATTTGACATAATTCCCTATGTGCCTTTTATTTTGTGGCTTTAAAATTTTTAAAAATTCGTTTTTGTCTTATTTATTTTTTTTAACTGTCCAGTGCAGGAAAAGTCTCACAAAATTTCACAGACCTAAAATGTGCAAGCTAGTTCTCTCTCTATACAGCAATGTTGGGATTCTTTTGAAATTAGCCCAGAAATGAATTTATTTACACACATGAAAGATGCATGCTGGGGGGGGGGGGTTCTTTTATGTAAGAAAGAGCAGAAAAACTTCTAATAAAAATAGATTAAATATATATATATATATTTATACTGGGTAAGGAAAACAGAAGTTTAGTCTCTCCTAGTCACAAACTCATTCTCTCTACCCACAACATTGGATTTTAGACAGCACACATCACCGTCACAGCTCTAATGAGAAGCTAATTATAGGGCTTGATCATTAGGTGGCATGCCCCACCCCCCACCCCACCCCCAGGTGCAGCCACGATCAGCTCACGTGGCGCCATGATTGGTCGCAGGCAAGGTGTCTAGATTCTCTTGTTTTAGAAAACCCCAAATTTTCAGGAATGGCTCAAATATCAAAATGGACAACTGTCCTGTGTGTGTGTGTGTGTGTGTGTGTGTGTGTGTGTGAACAATCTCACTTCATTAAAAAAAAAAAGAAAAGCAAAACAAAACAGAAACACAAACCCCAAAACCCCAAATTTGGTTCAATTCTCTTTTGTTCTGACGTGAGCCATAACAGCGGCACTAAATTCATAAAACATGTGCAACTCTGGGTAAAATATTTTTCTTCTAAAAGCACAACCACTTTACAAGATTAAAAGTCTAGTAACATTTCTAAATATTATTCATATCATACAAGTAGTGGTTGTTAATTTAAAACTTCATTAGTAAAATTACAGTACGAGCATGATTAACCTCCAGAATTGCAAATCCCAGACTCCAGTGGAAAGCTACATTACATCTTCAGTAGTACATTATCTTCCACCATCACTCCCACACCAAAGGAGATGGGGGCATCTCAGACGGCTGGGCGACAGTGGAACTGGAAGAAAACAGAGACACGGTGAAACCAGCTGTGACACCACAAAGGGCAAGAGCGCGAGTCAGTGCTGCGTGGCTTCCTCCCTGCCTTTCAAAATATCCTAAAGCCCATTTCTGGATTTTGGTGTGTTTAATTTCTCACTGTTCGTTCAAGAATGTGCACCTATAAGCGAGGTGACAGTGATGGGCCTGAGAACGACAGGTCATTGACCCGTTGTGGGGTGCTGAGCAAATCCTCTCCCCTTTCCTCTTCTGGAAGGGAGGATGCTACCCGCCTCACCGGCTACTGTGATGAACGCATGAGCTAATGTATGTGAAATGCTTTTCCACCACGTCTAGTTCGTAATATGAAGCAAGTGGTGGGTACTGTAAACAATCAGGTCTATCATCAACCAGGAAAATAACCTAAAAGGATGCAGAATGACCCACTTAAAAGTGGCCTCTCAACATACAGTGACTTTCAATGGAGACCTATTTTGAATGAGCCTTCTAAGCACTCTATCAAGTATTAATTCAGTAGTAATGGATAATCACTTAGCATCTGTTATCCACAGATCCGTTTTCTCAGTTATTTCACGTATCTAATTTTGCTAACTAGAATATAAACTTGTGGGGGCGGGGGGTGTAAGCCCTTTGCTTCCCTGGGACCCGGGATACTGAATAAGCGGCACCCGAAAAGTACGGAAACACGTGATTGGCTGGGTCACTGACTCTTCGGGGAAAATAATAAAATGAAGCGATTTTAAACCACAGAGAAAACTAAAAAGGCAACCTAATTCCTTCTCTCCACAGACACATCCATGGAAGAAACGAAAGTCACCCTGATTTAAAAAATTCTCAACAAAAATTCTTGACTTGGATTCAACAAATTCAATCAACTTCCAACACCACGTCAAGGCCAGTTCAAAGGGAAGCAAGGGGAAGTAGGAGGAAGGAGGGGCAGAAAGGCAGGTGGGGAAGAAAGGAGGAAGCGGGTGGCTTCTCAGATCCAGATCCATCCTTCTCTGTCCCGCTTTGTGATCCTGGACCCAGACCCTGCTCGCGCTGGCCTTTGGCACCTGCCTTGTGCTGGGAGGGCACTGCACGGCCACAGTAGCAGGAAGCGGCTTCCCTTCCTGGTTCTGGTGTGGGGTGTTTTTTGTTTTTTTTGGACGTGGAAGGCCCAGTTTTGTTCTACCCAAGCTTTCTGGCAAGTCTCTCCACACCCAACAGGCTTCTCTGATGGACCAGTTCTGCCCACTTCTTTTGCAAGGTTTCCTCACCACCCTCCACGCTGTATGTGTTCCTATGGCAGCCATATCCTCTCCAAAGAGGTCCAAATCGTATCATTAGCCTTGGGTGGAGGGGCTTTCTCCAAATTCTTAATATCTTCCTCGTTCACTCTTCCCTCGGTCTACAGGGAGTATCTGCTTTTTGCATTTGCTACTCTGGGACACTCCAGAATCTTCTAATGCACCTTTTAGAAGTTAACCATCTCTTCCTAGGCAATGCTTCTCGCTATCAGATTTTCCCTGTTCACATTACTGGGTGTGGTTTCTTTCTCCTGACTGGACCTTAATTGATGCAAGGACTTAGGGAAAAAGAGATGGAGAAGGAAAGGACAGAGAGAGAGAGAGACAAGGAGAATGAGGCTTGTTGGATTTTGAAGCGGCCATAAAGCTCTCTAAACAAAACTCTAAACAGGACACACTAGCACCATACCTATAAAATAATCTCCTCGCTTGCAGTTATTATTAAGGTGGTGGGAGCCCAGATGACCACGTCTAACTCGAGGGCAGCGGCCACCATGAAGCCACAGCAGGAGGACCCCTAGCTACCCGTGCGAGTCATCTGGGAACAAAAATGCGCCAGCCCGACGCAGTCAACGAATTGGTGTCCGTGTTAAAAACAACTGCTAACGTTTTTTAATTTGTTTTGGACTAAAGCCAAAACTCGTAAGAGAAAACCTTCTTTTTACCTATAGGATCTAATCTAAATAAAACCAGAAATATGCGGAACCGCCAAATCACAGTGGCATCCTTTTAATCACAAGAAAGTAAGTTGCATCCATATAGTTACCTAATAAAGCTCTTAAAAGCAGCAGACTGCGGGTTGATGCAGAGAGGCACTCTGTTTCCTTTCTGCTGTTCCAAAATGAACTGGTGAATAATTTCTGTGGAGAAAGCAAACATCACACGACCCATGCCAATCTGCAGGCCCGGGAGCAGCGTGCCGGCAGCCAACAGGCCGGCCTCTGAACAGCATTTCCTAGGGGCTTCATTAGATCGAACACACGTATCACGGATCGGGCAGACTCCAGTGGAACTTTCCCGAAATCAAAATGACAGTGGCTGCCAAACACAGGCAAACCCCCTTCCCTGCCAAGTGGCATTATATGGATTGGAAACCCCATCAGTGGGAGGAGGAAAATGGTCTGTAAATTGGAGGCTGGTTCCACAGGGCTGGCATGATGAGTGAATCTTCTAAATTGCCGGTAATTATTGCCTTTTTGAAAATAAAAACTACCCTCAATTGGTGTTTAGGTACATAGTTTTGGGCTGTTTACTTGGAGGACCACTCCCTTCTAGATGTCCTAAAATGTCTAAAGTCATTCAGAATTCTGGATGTCCTTAATCTCCACCGCCACCCCAATGAAGAGATCGCATCAGGGAATTTTTGGAGTAGACTATCAGAAATTCCCCTCTCCTGTGATCGTTCCAGGAATGATTCCCTCAGTAGATGTTTATCCTTTGTAAAGTCTGTGTGTTATATAAAAAAAAGTCCAGTATGTTTCATTCAAGGAAACCACACTGAGTGAGTACACATTGACTGCTTTGAGTCACACTCACTAAGTCAGTCATCTTGGGAAGCTTCTCTGCTTGACCTTCCACGTGTACTATTAAATCAGGGTTTTTATACCACCCAGAGCTTTCTGAGCATATCTGCCCTGGCCAAGCAACTACACGCAAGGTTGTAAAATAAACACAGGGAGGGCCTTGGGTTGCCATCCAGACTCAGCTTTTCACGGCCACATAATGAAAAACAATATTATCCTACCTGGCTGGGGGCCAAGAAAGATACTCACCTTTAACCTGTCGAACAGAACTGAGGTTCTTCTCAAAAGTGTCATCAAATTTGGGATTGGTGACGGGCTCAAAGTCACTGGTATAAACTCTTCCAGTAGAGGTGGAAAAGCAACATTTACACATACACGTGTGATAGCGTAGTCGCCCTTCATCTAAGTAGGGGTGGGCTAAGGCATCCTTAGCGGATATTCTTTTGGACTGAAATCAAATTTAGAGACCAGCACATCAACACTACAGATAAACATGACTGTCCACACAGGATCTTTCATAAGACACAGCAACTGCTTTTCACAGCCCATCTTTAATTTACGGACATCTTGGGTAAAAAGGGGTGACTGAAATTAGAGGCGGGTAGGGTAGTGTTAGAGGGAGTACGTAACTCAGGACAACAGGCCACCGCATGCCACCATAAAGCACTCAGAAGTGACTCTGCTAAGATCCCGAAGAGTTCCCACCTTGCAACGGATATACGCCTGGTCAAACATGGCATATACTGTGACATTTAAATATGTAATGCTTTGCAGGGGATAAACTTACATTTTAAACAAGTTATATTTTCTAAATATGTTTCAGCATTTGGTAGAAATGTGATCATGGTGGCAATTTTACAAAGCTGCCTGAAACGTTTATCCACTTGGAATAGCAACTGAGGGCCAAAGCCTATGGGGAAGCTGGTGGGCTTAGGCAGCAGATAACAGTCCGGATGCCACATTTTGACAGCCAGCTCTGGCCTGTGGTTTTCTAGCACCTCAGACCAGAATACTTAATGTAGTAGTTTCAGGTTTATACAAACCATAAATTCGTTTCTCTATTAAAAAACAAAAATCTCTCCCCTTTTCAGCTTAGTGGACATATAAGGACATTTTCAAGTATTTAAGGATGGACTCGGTACAGAATAGAACAAGAATGGACACTGTGCCCTGCTCCCGATGTAAGCAAGCACTTCACACAACACAATTAAAAACAAAGAAACCCATTCCACACTCAAATAAACCAAAAATAACTGGATCATCCTGGCTGCTTCTGGTCCCCCAAATAACAAAATAATATTAAATATTTCCCATAAACCTGGATTCCCTACAAACACTTTTATCGCTGGTTTTGTGCCATGCCGATGTTAAAAGGCATGTCATGACTTTTCAGGATACGAGAATCACAGAAGAAAGCTTTTTACCCACCACGGAAGGACAAATGTAAACTGGACAATCTTAGTTTTATTCCTTTCACGACCTGTCCTATGTCGTGTTTGGTGATCCCGCCCTTCTTGCAGCCTGACTCGCTGGGACAACTTAGCAAGTAAGCTTTTTCTTTTTTTTCTAAACGGGTCCAGCTATTCCTGGAGTTTCCACTGGGATAAAGATCTACTGTCAGAGCCAAAAGAAACAAGCTTGCTGAGTGTACACTCTGCCTGGGACTGGGCCCCTTGGAGTCCTCAGTGTCTCTGGCCAGTCTCATGTGCAGACTGAGCTCCTTGGCTTTTGCACACTACAGCTGGTTCTTGGCCAAGTCTATTTCTTTTTCTGATTGAGCATGGCCAATCGTGAACACACTGGTGGCAACAGTGATTGAATCTGGGTTTTAATTTTATCATCTGACCATTAGGTCATTTTTGTCAGGTGGCAGATGTCAGAAATTGGGTCCCTGTCAGCTGCTGCCAACAGCTGGAATTTGGTTTTCCTGTTAGTATTTTTTTTTGTTTTGGTCTATGGATTCCGATACTTCCTAAAACTTCAGAATGCAGGGTTGAAAAGATTTCGGTGTTATCCCAACTACTGACAGCGTGCTCTATGTTCGTATGTTCTACGCACACCAACATGGCGTCCCTTAAAGTGTCTTACCTAAGAGAAGCCTTTGAACAAAAAGTAAATCAAATTCCTAGCACGTGATCATCAACTTTTGTTTCTCTAAACAAATTAATGTCTCTTTAGAACTTCTGAAACAAGGCTAAAGAAAGGAGACTCATTACGTAAGGTATATAAACACTGAAAAGAAAAACTGCCCTACTCAACTGAGAAAGCGATCACAAAATGACTCAGATTTCAATAACGTTCTTTGGAAGGACCTAATGGTACTTTAATTATGTCCTGTATATTCTTAATTACATACCATACATACCTTGTTTACCTGATCAACATTTATAATAGATGTGGACACCTGCTGCTACCCTAGATTTTGTTGCTTTATCAAAGCTGGCTCTTTTAGTTTTGAAGAGATGGTAAGATTTTCCATTTTTTTTAATATTAAAAATTTTTAAATGTTTTATTTATTTTTTGAGAGAGACAGAATGAGTGGGAGAGGGGTAGAGAGAGAGAGAGAGGGAGACACAGACTCTGAAACAGGCTCCAGGCTCTGAGCTGTAAGCATAGGAGCCCAACGCGGGGCTCAAACTCATGAACCGCGAGATCATGACCTGAGCCGAAGTCGGATGCTTAACCGACTTAAAGCATCTGACTGAGCCACCCAGGCGCCCCAATAAGATTTTCCATTTTACAGATATAAAATATTTCTAGGTGAACATATTGATGTACTTTGAATACTTTTGAGGGGTGTTAATATATGAGATCTCTTAAAAAACAAATGGGGCAAACTCCTATTACAGCTATTTTTTAGAAACGAGATCAACACATTAAAGAATATACAACGAAATGGAAAGATTTCTAAAACATTATTCTTCCTTATGTATTATTAAATATGTTGGCTCTTTAGAATTGTTTTCTTGCTAGAGTTGTAACTCAAAGATTAAGCTTTAACTGTGAATTAAAAGAATACTCTTTAAGTTACTAGGTTACAGAGTAAGAAGCAAAATATTTCTCTTAAATAACTTAAAAGTTTTAATATTTGGTATGTAATAGTATAAGATAAAAAGATCACGTGATATTCCTATTCAAGCTAACTCTGGACAAATCAGTCTGAGTTAATCATTATAGCATTTTTAAAACATCTGTGTTTTCTTCCTGATTTTACTGCCATGTACAAAAATGCTACCACAATATTCTATAAGGTTTGGGTTTGCTTTCTCACAAAAAGCCTAATCATTTTGAATTTGATTTTTTTCTAATGATTTTGCTGGCTAGATAAACTAATATTATTTTGTCTAAGATTACAGAGTAGCAAAATTATGTATTCAACTACATTATAGATGAATGATAACAGGTAAAGTGTTTCTTTTCTTTCTTTTTTCTTTTTTTTTTTTTTTTACCCCTCCACCCCAACCCCATGAACTGGTAAAGTGTTTCGAAAAAGATACTAGTTTTTAGAATGCTACAAATCATAAGGACTTAATGTGTCATTAAATTTTAATCTCTTAGTTAACATTAAGACCTTAGTAATAATTAATTTGGGTTAATAAGCAGTGTTTGGATACCTGGACAACATAATTTTAATACACAAAGGCTCTTCATTAATACATTATAGAGGAACGAGCAATATATAGTTAAAAAAGATGTGCAAATACCTTTGGGTCGAAGTACATATGTGTTTTTTTAAGGAGTATAAAAGAATATGTGATGATAGGAGATGTGTATGCAAGATAATAGATGTGTGTTTGTCAAGAGAGAAAAAAGTGACTAATTTTGTCTAAATTCCTAATAATTATTGTTGTGTGCTAAAAATTTATTGCATTTAGATAAATTAAGGTCTCTGGAGGTTTGTGTAATGCCTTCACTATTTGAGTTAATAGTTAATTACATCTTTATAAACAGATTATTTATTATACCCCATCCTTTCCAGTACTGTTGATACTATAATAATAAAAGGACCAGAGCCCTTTAACCTCATCCACTAGTGGTTTCTGTTTTCTCCTTATATTTGCCTAAAGGCTTGTACTACAAGCTGAAGAATTAGGTTTTCCATGAGAAACATCGCAAGAACCTCAGTAAAGGACTGTTGTCAGGTGCTCCTGACTACTGGATTCAGGATATAAACTCATGGGCACAGCTGGTATCATCACCACAGACAGCCACCACCTAGACTAAACCATGGAACTGAGCCAGGATTTCCAGGAATGTTTCAGTCCAGGAGCAGACGTGTAGCAAGAGACTGCTGAACCCAAGATCAGCGAAGTAATTAATTAATTATCTCAGACTAACTGGACTAAATAAACTGATTTAATTATGGTTAATGTTCTATTTTTAATGAGATTTTTAAAAAACCTAATTTTTTTAGATGTTTATTTTCGAGAGAAAGAGACAGAGTGTGAGCAGGGGAGGGACAGAGAGAGAACGAGACACAGCATCTGAAGCAGGCTCCAGGCTCTGAGCTGTTAGCACAGAGCCCAACGTGGGGCTCGAATCCATGAACCATGAGATCGTGACCTGAGCTGAAGTCAGATGCTCAAACGACTGAGCTACCAGGCACCCCTAAAGCCTCATTTCTTCTTAATGTCTCGCTAACCCTCAGCAGGTTAAAATCAGAATGAAACACTCTTTAAAAATGGTATCTTTTTCCAACTGAACCCTCAGAACTGGAAAGAGAAGAATTCTTACTATCAGTCATAAACTAATAAAGCATCAGGCCAATTTAAAAATAATTCTGTAAAAACATAACGACATATATTGGTTGGTCTTGTTCTATAAGGCAATGATAAAAACGGGTAAATATTATCTAGAGTGACAATGGAATTCTTTTTAAAGATTATTTATTTTGATAGAGAAAGAGAGAGAGAGAGAGAGAGAGAGAGAGAGAGAGAGAGAGAGAGAGAATCTCAAGCAGGATCTGTGCTCTCCGTGCAGAGCCTGATACGGGGCTTGATCTCCCAAACTATGAGATTATGACCTGAGCTGGACACTTAACTGACTGAGCCACCCTGGCACCCCTGGAGTTCTTTCTTTTTAAATGACCATGCAGTTATTTACACAGGTCCAATAAGAATCTATCCTCTTTTTTACCCGATACATCTTACCCCCTTCTTATAGATAAATCTAATGTGTAATTATGAGCACACTACAAGTTTCATTTTAATTAGGTGTGACAACCTATTCTTGAGGAAAAACGACTACATGTCACACGTAGATCTCTCTAAGAGGCCTGTCAGGAAAGCATGCTTGGTGTCCACTTTATGGCTTGGGAAACTCTAGCCTTAGGGTTGTAAAGATTATGAGCTCCTGGCAGGTCTGGCAGGTTGGGACCATTAATAAACACGGATCTCTGAGAGAGAGGACACCTTACAGCTCTAAGTATTGCAAGTTAAACCTGGTACTGGTGAGTTTCATGGTTCCTATTCTAAATAGAATAAAGAGAGCAACATATTTCTGACACCTGAAAGTAAAATTTAACCTCAGGGCCTTTATAAATTCCCCTACAGGCAGACAGAAATAACCTCTGAAGCCTAAAGTTCACGTGGTTCTAGTTTTGTTAACCACGAAAGATCTATAAAGATACGTAAAAGGTCTTTATGGGTTAATCACCATCTCCTGTTGTATACATAGTTTAGCTATGTAGATAAACTTGGCAAATAAAACAACAACAACAAAAAAACCAAACGAATGACACTAAATCACTACCTCACTGAGCAGGTGATGTGGTCGAAAGTGTCCCTCACGGCCAGAACTTGACCACAAGGCGGGAATGTGGGGACAAGCAGCACACACTGTCTTGCCTCCCTTATCACAGAGCACCTCACATGCCAAGTTAACAAACCAATGGAAACCAAAAAACAAACACAAAGGAACAAAAAATTCACTCTGGTCGCTGAGAAGCAGCTGTTTTCTCATTATGAATCGGCCAATGTAAACTTAATAAATGGTGGTTTGGGGTCTTCCTCCCCTTTTAGATACCTGTTGTGTTTTGTATTCGGTGACTTTCTTGTGCTCTTGGCAAGGAAGATGTTCTTTTCTAAATGCTCTCAATTTTGAGTCTTCTTTGGTAATAGTTTTTGGCACAGACATGAAATCATAAATACTCTTTGCTTAGGGGTGCCTGGGTGGCTCAGTTGGTTAAGTGTCCGACTTCAGCTTGGGTCATGATCTCACTGTCTGTGAGTTCGAGCCCCGTGTCGGGCTCTGTGCTGACAGCTACAGCCTGGAGCCTGCTTTGGATTCTGTCTCTCTCTTTCTCTCTCTCTCTCTCTGCCCTCTCCCACTCATTCTCTGTCTCTCAAAGATGAATAAATGTTAAAAACTTAAAAAAAAAATTCTTTGGATAAATAAATGAAGACCTGAACTTTGTCTCAAAAGAGTCGAGTCTAAAAACGGCATTTGATAAAGCAACCGTCTCAACGACCAAGAGAGCAAGCAGTTCCTTATGGGCAGAGTTTTTCAACTAATGTTAAGATTCTTTTCTCCTGACTCACCTTGGTGTCAAACTCCTTTTTCAAATACTGAGATCAAGACAGATGGTACAGGTCCCTGTCTCTCTTTACCCAGATGTTTATGTATTAATAATCCAACTTCTCTGTGATGAGTGAGAGTGATGATACACATGAAACCAGGGATTGAAGTTTATCTCTGAAAAGTCATTCTTTACATTGCTCATCCATTTGAAGTCAGCATGTTTTCCTTAGAACATATCTATCTTTAATTCATTAAAAAAATATAAATATAAACAGTACTTACTGGATCAAAGACCAACATCCTGCAAAGGAGATGAACAGCTTCATGGGTAGCCTGGCTAGACAGGGTATAAAGTACAGGAAGAGATGGCTGTGAAAAAAAAATAATACAGAATTAAAACATGTGAGTCTCTGTATGTGTAGATCTGGAATACAGCCAACTCATGACAAGGTAAGTGCCAGGCTCAAAAGATGTGTGTGCACAAGTCTAAACTCAAAGGGAATAGTATTCCCCTCAGTACCCAGCTTCGGAAGCAACAGTGGACTTCAGCAGCATATTTCACGTTGCATGATTACCCACTAGAGGTGAGAGCACAAAGGAGCCTACAAAAAAATGAAAGCTACCTCTGTAAATATGGTGCTCCTGTTAGCCTTATGCTGTAAATACTCTGGAAAGAAGGGAAGACCGAACGTGCCTGGAAGGGGGAGACCAAAAAATGTAAAACCCTAGACACACGCGAAGTTAGGCATGTAAACTGTGCAAAGCAAGCATGTCAACTAGGTCTTACGTGTTTGCCTACTTCCAACAGAGCCACGTAGGAAAACCCCGTAAGAATAGCAGCAAGACATCTCAGAATCATGGAGAGATAATTATTCACCTCATAGAAGTTTTCTGCAGGGTCAAGGACTAACAGAGAGAAGATGAGATGAGGGTTCTAATTCACTAACCCAATTAGATAACTCAACATGTCTGAGTCCCAGCATTCTTAAGCATAGACTGAGGTTGGATGAATGATGTGAAGTTTACTTTAGCTCTAAAATTGTAGGAAATTTGATAGGATTACAACAGAGAAGCATCATGTGGGACACCTGGGTGGCTCAGTCGGTTAAGTGTCCGACTTCGGCTCAGGTCATGATCTCATGGTTTGTGAGTTTGAGCCTCGCATCGGGCTCTGTGCTGACAGCTCAGAGCCTACAGCCTGCTTCGGATTCTGTGTCTCCCTCTCTCTCTGCCCCTCCCCCACTCATGCTCTGTTCCTCTCTGTCTCAATAATAAATAAACATAAAAAAAATAAAAAAAAAAGCATCATGTGCGTAGAACCCATTTATCACTGGCACTCAAATATTTGTTGACCAACTTACTATTCTTTGTTGCATTTACATGTTTGCAGATAAGAGAAGTATTTCTTGTTAAAAATATGGAAGTCTATGGTAGCCCTGAAATTATTTGTATTAGTCAAGATAAAGGGTGGAGTGTGGAAAAGAGGTTTTAAGTATTTTCCCTAACAACTTTTTTATTGTGTAAAACTAAGTAATTTGATGTTTTTGAAAGTTCTGATTTTTTAAAAGTAATCTCTACACGCAGAGCAGAGCTCGAACCCACAATCCCGAGATCAAGAGTTGCACACCCCGCGGACAGAGCCAGCCAGGTGGCCCTCCTGGAGAATCCAGCCCTAATCCTATCTTTGAGGTGGAGGCACGTTCCAGCTTAGGGAACAAAATGCTGGAATGAGTACTAGAACAGGTGGGTTCTAATGCTGCCTTCACTAGAGTCAGGTAAGTTGCCAGAACCTTGGCTTTCTCATCTGTTAAACTGGACCAGCAACAGACCAGCCTACCAACCCAAAGCACTGCTAATCATCTACCATCCACTAAATGCCAGGCCCTGGGCTAGGTGTTGGGGCAACAAAGATAAGCATCAGGTCTCAGACAGGCAAGGAAAATATATGGACAAACAGTTCTGGAAGCCACTGAATGGAAAATAGAGAACAAATGACAAGGCAAAATTTGTTAAGACTTAAGGATGACTGGATACAAGATGAGAAGCTTGTGAAAATCAAATGAGTGGATGGTAAGGCGGCCTGAAAATTTACACCCTCCCCCATCTTGCTTTCTTTACAGAATTACACCCTAACAAATACACTGAAAATAAGGCTAAATTTCACTTCAGCCTGGAACAGTCATATGAATATGTTTCCTCCTTTTCTGTGTCCATACGCATGTTCAGAAAGAGTACAGAGATAAAGAAGTCAGTTCAGTTACGCCAACACCTCTCCAGAAAGACAACCACTAATAATTTAGTTCCTAGCACCGGCTCTGCAGGAAAATGTAATACTAGAGATACTGAATGTCTAACTCCATTTTCTTCCCTTCCAATTCACCGGCCATTATGATCGAAACCAGCAGGGCCCAGGGTATCGGAACTAGACAAGAAGTTTATATTTCTCATCAAGTGCAACAGAATTAATTTGAATAAAAGAAAAAAAAAACCAGAATGCTTAGAAATATGCCCTAAATATTTCACTTGGGAAAAAGTTGTTGATCATTCCCCCAACGTTCACACACATTACTTTTTCCCCTTTAAAACATACCGGTCCATTTTCTGTTTTGTTCTGCCAGTTTATAAGCCACTTAGCAATGTGGGAGTGAGTGGGTGCCAGTGCTGAATCACGGGGACAGGAAGGGTTGTAAAGAGTGCTCTATTAATGACTATGGTTAACTGCCAGTGAAATGCAGCAAGAATGAGCTTCTGGACCTGGACATCATAACCTGTGTGAGTCCTGTCCTGTAAGTTTTCAGCCGGCAGCAAAGAAGCTGTGACCACCGGTCAGCAACGTTAATTAAGTATGTACAACGGGCAGCGCACTATTCAGTAAGCACTCTGGGGTTATATAAAAGAAATCCCGACCTGAAAAAGAAGTTTCAATTGAATGAACTAACATAATCTATTAAATGTAAGACAGGGGTACCTGGCAGGGGCGCCTGGGTGGCTAGTTGGTTAAGCGTCTGACTTCAGCTCAGGCCACGATCTCATGGTTCATGAGTTCAAGCCCCACGTTGGGCTCTGTGCTGACAGTTCAGAGCCTGGAGCCTGTTTCGGAATCTGCATCTCCCTCTCTCTCTCTGCCCCTCCCCTGCTGCACTCTTTCTGTCTCTCTCAAAAATTAATAAACATTAAAAAATTAAAAAAAAATAGAGATGAACAGAAGGACTAAAGACTGATAACGGACTTTTCAATCCTACCAGCAGGTCAGTGCCTTAAGTATCTACTTTAAAAGATACTTGGACCATGGCAGCTAAGATGGCATTCATCCAAGATTTTGAGTTGTAGAAAAGAAAACAATAAATAAAAAGTACTGAATGGTGTTTCTGTCTGCCCAGCATTCCCTGGCCTTTGGGGAACCACTCCCTCTTCACTCATGAATCCAATGGCTGAGCTTGCCTTCAATCTCTCAATTCCAAGGATGGACACCTGACCCACGTCTGGCCATTCAAATGATATATTCCCTGAACACCTTGATTGGCTCTGGGATAGATCCATGTTCTAAAATAGGGATGGGACAGTCAACGGACTGGCAAATCCAACCATACCGCCCAGTCCTCTTCTCCTTTACCTACCTTTATTATAGGAAATAGAAAAAACTCAATTTTTTTTTTTATTTTAGCTTATCTTGCATCTGGGAAGTTACATATTATATAGTTCCAGACAATGACATATAAGCAGAAATTTGCTAGGCAGTCTGCTGGGAAAATTTCCTTTCCTGATAAAGGGGACAGATACTACTAGCATTCCCTCTTTCCTCCTTTTTCTTGTTTTGAATGTGAATGGGGTTTCCGGACAAGCTACAGCCATTTTGTGACCAGGAGAAGATAAGCAGGAGGGTATGAAATTGATGTTCTAAAGACGGAAGAGCAGAACGAAAGGAAGAAACTAGGTCCTGGATGACATAATTGAGCTGCCAGACCAGCTCCAGACTGCTTACCTTTGGACCTCTTGATATGAGGGAAAAAAATGAACCCCTATTTCTCTAAACCACTGTAAGCAAGATTTTCTATTGCTCATAATCAAACATGTTTGTAACTGAATCAGAGACCTTCCAAATATTTTTTCTAGATCTAACAGGGAAAGCTTTTTCCTGAAGGATTGATATGCTGGTAGAATATATATCTGGACTGTGGTTCCATTTTTACAAACACACAGGGGAAAACAAAACAGATAAGGGTCAGATTCCTAGCTTGGAACATCACTTGACTACTTGAATCCGCAAGGCCTGAAGTCAGTTGTAGCTTAACAACTTCATATAAAAAGTTGTAGGGGTCAGTAAGTTTCCTTTTTCGCTTAAGCCAGTTGTTACTGAGTTTCACTGAAAAGAGAGCTGATTGATACGCTGTATGGAAATATGTATATTAATCAACCACACAAGTAAATTAATTTGAGACAGTAATCTGTGACTCTAAGAGCAAATTCGATTCTCCTTTTGTATATGAATGGTTACATTGTTTTAAAAGTCCCAACAAACAACAGTACATATTGCTGTTTGTACAAATACATGTAAATAAATGCATAGAAAAATATGTCTGGGATGATATTCTCAAATGAATCCAGAGGTGACTGGGATAGTGTGGGGGGTAGCTAGGGAGGACGAATTCTCTGTAAAATTTGTATTTTACATGTACTCACATATTACCTCCGTATCTACAAATAAAATTTAAAAAGTCTGCTGTGAAGGTGTATGTGCCAGGCAGTGTATATTGGCTAAGAACAGAGGTTTTAGAATTAGAGAAACCAATTTTTGAGATCTGGCTTATGACCTTAAGCATATTATTTGACCTCTGTAATCCTCCATCTCCTATTTATAAAAAGGAATGATAAATGGTACATTATAGTGCTGTGAGGACTTAATGAACTAATGGAGCAATGATATATATATATTTATGATATATAAAAAATTATATACAAGTATTGTTAGAAATTATTAGTAAAGAATGATTATTTTTTAAAAAAAATTTTAATGTTTATTTATTATTGATACAGAGAGAAACAGAGCATGAGTTGGGGAGGGGCAGAGGGAGAGGGAGACACAGAATCTGAAGTAGGCTCCAGGCTCTGAGCTGTCAGCACAGAGCCCAATGCGGGGCTCGAACCCACAAACTGTGAGATCATGACCTGAGCCGAAGTCAGACGCTTAACCGACTGAGCCATCCAGGCGCCCCCAAGAATGGTTATTTCTATCTGAGTAGCTACTTAAACGCGAACTACCTGAAAAAGCTTAGTTTTTCTTTTTATAATCCAAACTCAAAAATTTATATTGAAATGTTAGTATTCTTCCTGAGTTTATTTAAAAAAATTTTTTTTAACATTTTTGTTTATTATTGAGAGACAGAGCATGAGCATGGGAGGCGCAGAGAGAGGCAGAATCTGAAGGAGGCTCCAGGCTCTGAGTCATCAGCACAGAGCCCGACGTGGGGCTCAAACCCACAAACAGCGAGATCATGACCTGAGCCAAAGTCGGACACCGGAGTTTAACTGAGAGCCACCCAGGTGCCCCTCTTCCTGAGTTTAAATACAGTTCATCTAACTCCTACATCGAACACTTCAGAGTAAGTACAGTAAGTTATAGCTTTCCCTGTGAGGACCTCCAACAGCCTAAGCAGCTTCACTGAGAATTATGAGTCCTTTTCTAAAAGTTAGAGGCTTTTACTGTGTGCATGCTACTTTTATCTCATGTAATTACTCATGTGTTAGTGTAGCTCATTCTGTCTTGTTCATATGCTTAAAAAAAGAAATTCATCTGAAATTTATCTATAGGTTTTTGTAAAAAAAAAAAAAACTTTTTTCATGGTAATGCATAAAAAGGACTGAGCCTCATCTAATACCTTTTCTGCATCAATTGAGATAATCATGATTTTTCTCACTTAAAATGTCAAAAAAACATATTAACAGATTTTCTGTAGGTGAACCATCTTTGCACTCCTGGGAGAAACTCCACTTGATCATAATATGTTACTTAAAAAATAATCACAAGCTGGGGCGCCTGGGTGGCTCCGTCGGTTAAGTGTCTGACTTTGGCTCAGGTCACGATCTCACGGTTCGTGAGTTGGAGCCCCACGTCAGGCTCTGTGCTGACAGCTTGGAGCCTGCAGCCTGCTTCAGATTCTGTGTCTCCCTCTCTCTTGTCCCTCCCCCGCTCGTGGGCTGTCTCTCTCAAAAATAAACACTAAAAAAAAAATTAAGAAAAAAATCACAAGCTATGCCTACCATTTTATGGTAAGAATTTTAATTGTTAATATTTATGAAGTGTTTAGAATACCAGACACTATTTTATGCTCCCTTTGTATGCACTATCTCTTTATCATTATAATCATTTAATGAGGCAGGAATCATTTTTATTCTGTTTTATAGATGAATGAATTGAGGCGCACAAAAGTTAAGTAATTTGCCTAAGGTCACAAAGTGAGTTACCGGTAGAGGCAGGATTCACAATTCAGTCTGTCTGAAAACTGTACGACTCCTGGGACACCGTCGTCATGCTGTGTCCTGTGGTGAGCCTGAGACTGACGCCACCGCCTGCGCTCTTAGTCACTACACACCAAAGAAATAGAGTACGCATCTGGTGTGGAACGCTGAGCTAACAGCTATGTCCTGTGCGGAACAGTCATGATGTATAGAACTACACAAGCTATAGTGTATATACTGGATGTGGGACCCAATTAATTTTTAAAGTTAAAAAATCCAAAGGCTACATACCAATGTACTTGTGTGTGAGTGTGTGTGTGTGTGTCTTCCGGTCTCAGGTCTAAATGGCTGTAACACAAATGGAGATGCCTTCAAGCAGCTGCTAACAGGCCAAGAGGCATGCGGGACACACATCGAGGGGATAAGGGAAGGGACAGAGAGTGGGAAGGGAAAAACCAGAGTCTGACTGATGGCCTAAGAGCTTCAAGGGTCTGCTAACTTCTCTTGAGAGTAAGGGCATAAAGATCAACTAGCAAATGGAGATAAAAACCTGAATTTCCATACTAGGGAAAAATGGAACTAAGTAATATGCTAAGTTTATTTACATTTAATTATATAGGGGATACAAATCTACTTGGGTTAGTGTTCAAGGCCCATGAACATCTGATTCAGGAGACCATTTCTGGCACTGGTTAAAAGTATCTAAAGAGGAGAATTTAAAGTTTTGTGCAAAGCGTACCTAGCCTCTGGGCAAAAAGTCTCTTAACTTGTTTCCACCCCACCAGTCTTCTCTTCAAAACCAAAATATTCCAACAGCAAGACTAGCCAGGGCTACCCCTTACTTTTACTGTGGTGCTCTCAAGACCATCACTAATCTTAAGGATAAACAAAATAATAAAACTCTAGGAGGCATTACTATTAAGAGGCTGACTCATGTAAAACTGTATAGGAAAAAATTCTGCTTAACATCTTAACCTATTTAACTAGTTAAATAAATATAGAACTTTAAATTTTCCTTTCTTCCCTCCGTTTTAGACAATAATATATTTATTATTTTTGTATTTAATTGAAAGTTCTAGGTTTTTAAAACTAACAGATTTTTATTTTTTCTTTAAAGTTTATTTATTTTGAGGTGGGAAGGCAGAGAGAGCGAATCCCAAGTAGGCTCCATGGCATCAGCAGAGAGGGGCTGGATCCCACGAACTGCGAGATTGTGATCTGAGCTGAAACCAAGGGTCAGACGCTGAACTGACCGAGCCGCCCAGGCGCCCCTGTATAACTAACAGATTTTAAAATTTCTAGTAGGAAAGGGACTCACATGCCAGGAATGCTCAAAGGACAGCACAGTTACTTTCGGTGCAGTGTATTACATTTTCCAGCTGTTCTAGAAGGCAGGCAGGAAACTCCTTAGGAAGCCTTGCTCTCTCAGCTGCTGTTTAGCAGCTCTGACAAAGGATTAATTAGCTGGCAACTACCAGCAATAGTTAAAATTCCTCTAGAGCTGGAAGGGTGGCACCAGGGTATGTGATCTGGCTACATTTCGTCAAAGAAGATTTACTGACCTAAAGAGGTCAGTAAAAGAGGAAAATTATTTTGCTAGTTCCAAGGGCACATTCACCATGAGGTATTGATAAATTACTTTAATATTCCTGATAACGGCCAATAAACAGAACATAATAGATCTTTTGGGTTCCTTCCACTAATGCAGAACCTTCCTCTAGGTTAAGACTTACTGTGTGCTCTTCTAAGGGAATTAGGGCCTGAAATTATTTCATAGTTTATAAACTAAATGCAATAGAGGGATGTAACTGGCAGGGGGCTATTTAAAATCCCAGCATCTACATCTCTTCTTTTTCTAGTTTGGGCTGGTTTTAGAAGAGAACACGCTTCACCCATTGCCGGTTATGCCTGTGAAAATGGAAGATCGGGAGTCACACTGGAATTACACAAACTGCCAGAGGAAGGTGAGGCCGTGCCTAAATGTCTGTCTGGCAATCCGAGAGGAGTGTCAAAGTCGGTCTGCCATTTGGTCATTCAGATCAATCAGACGACATGATCCATCAGATCATCTAAATGCCCAATTTAGATGAAACCAAGAAACCAAGGCGGAGCCCAGGAAAATGAGTCGCTGAATCTTCCTGTTCAAGCCTCCTCTTTTCTGTTTAGTTTGCTGTTCCTGAGAAAAGTATTTCCCTTGCTCACTCTTCCCATTGTTAAACTCTTCTGTCCAAAGTGGATTAGGAAAAGTGCTTCTAAAAAATGCTGCTAAGCCAACAGGTGGAGATAAAAGCCACAAGTCACAAGCAGCGACTTGTCTGATTATACGTAATATTGATCGGAACAAATGTGACAATCTCCCTCCGCACTTCTCTTCTAAAAACATTTACATCTGATTCTGTGTTAGTGGCAAGAGTACAGTAGAAATAGCTTCATCCTCGTGGTTGGAGGAAGAGGTACCAAGTATTTTGGCTCAGTATTTAGAAAAGACGTCTTGATGTATACGTATGAGGTATGGCACTGGAGTGAAAGCTCCCAGTAATTTTCCCAGACACATCAAAAACCAGGAGACAAGAAGCCAGGGGTCATTTATTAGCAAAGGTCCCACATAAGTATTTACTTTCTCCTAGAGCACTGGGGATTATGATATTTTATTTGGTTTGACAAATATTTAACATTTTCTGATTTATGACCGTGACATAAAAAATAAATAAAACCTGTAAGTAATGTTCTTGTTTAAACAGTCCTAACTCATTATTCTGTCGGAAGAGAAATCCTGCCCAGATGGTTACCGAATACCGATCCCCACCCTCTCATTTTACCTGTTTATGAGGACCCCTGAGTATGTGTGCCTTAGCGCCTTCACAAGCCGTCCTCATTGCTTCCAGTGATGGTGTGCCCAACAGATCCGTGATCAAATCCAACTACAAGGAAACACGAGATACAGACGGATAGTTAAGAGCTCATGGAAACAACTTTCCATTACTCTTCAATCACTCAAAGCCAAGGACCTAATGTGGAGAGAAAAACAACAACAACACCCCCCCTCCACCTTAAGGCAAGTTCCAAATTAACTGATAGGAGCCCCTACTTTTCACTTTCTTTCACTTTCACTATTTTTAAAAGGCCAGAGAAATATTTTTATTAGGAATCCAGACGACAGAAATGAACTATGTTTTGGCAAGTATGGCCTTCTAAGGCTATAGTAGTTTAGGCGTCTCCATCTACCTATCCTGGGTCTTGATGTCATGGTATCTAGGATCCTTGCAGAGGTGAACTGCTCTTTTGCTCCTGGCTAATGACTGTTCTTTTCAAACAGTTAAAGAATGGATTCTGATGCTTCCAAAGGATTCAGGCTCATCAAGGAGCTAACCCATAAATCAGGCAGCTGATTTAGGAACTACTCAGAACATTCACATCTGAATTGAAAGCTAAGTTATTGATGTGTGGGCCAGAAGACCTCATTTACATTCTAGGTACGCTAGAAATCTCTTACACTGGCAGAAAACTGAGGTTCTTAGAAAACTATGATACCGCATAAGCCCACGTTTAGTCAGCTAAGCGCAAGGAAAAACGGTCTTCTCACAAGTCCTGTAGGTCAGACATCACCTTCACAATTCTCTGTAGTGCTAACACTCTTCTAAATTCGTGACCTAATTAGCAATAATATGTCATTGGATTCCTTCAGGATGGAAAATTCTTACCTATAGAATACTTCTTTTCCTGGTACTGGGATTGTCAGATATAAAGCACCATTTTCTTTCCTTTCCTTTTTTTTTTTTTTTTTTTTTTTGGTTTATTTATTTTTGAAAGAGAGATAGAGCCCAAGCAAAGGAGGGGCAGAGAGAGAGAGGGGGTCAGAGGGTCCAAAGTAGGCTCTGCACTGACAGCAGTGAGCCCGATGCGGGGCTAGAACTCATGAACTGTGAGATCATGACCTGAGCCAAAGTCGGATGCTTAACTGACTGAACCACCCAGGTGCCCCTAAAGCACCATTTTTCTGCACTTATCAAAACTATGAGGTTTATATAAGGATCACTGCCCTCCAGGATAATGGGGATGATCAAATAGCTTGTTTTCCATGAACGATCTCTATACAAAGCCTTTTGGGAAAAGCATGGTGGTGATACTTTTGGACCTCTAACTACTAACCTAAAGGCAGAAGAAAATAACTGGCTCATGAAAACAAATGGAAACGTTCAGAAAGTTGCCCAAAGTGGGGTCAGATCCATGGGTGAGAAACATTTTTATGGAATCTGCTAGTACTGAAGTACGTATGGTTTTCATTTCACAAAGATACAAAGAAAATGCTATAGAAAATAACGACTCCCATTTAGAAGTTCAACTTTTTCCTCATTTTAGATCTTGATTTCTCATCCTAAAATACACTGACGATAGATAGTGTTATCTGTCACTGGCTACATCATACTGGCAAACTCAAGACCCATGCATTTCTCTAGAAAATAAGGTATCTGAATCCTATGCCAGTTGCTTCATACTATATATACAGCAACTCAAGATCTTGGTTCAATATACAGGATTTGAACAACTCCTTAACTTTTATTTAAGCTTTTCGGTAAGTCCATCTACTCTCTAAAAATAGTGAAGCAGGGACTGTCAATAGTACCCAACATTAAAATTATAGATGACAATTTTTCTATCCCTAGGAGCAACTTTCAAGATGTAAAACTTGATAAAAAATAGACTGTGAATGTTTAGCAGAAAAATAACTTTAAACGCTGATCATGGCATATACGGTTTCTAATGTATCAGTCAATTCTTTGTAGAAGTGATTCCATTTTGGGTCAAGTGCATGAATTATTTACAGAGATACTCAGTAGTCAGGGTGAGCTCTTAAAATGTGCTCAATCAAATCTTAATACTCCCTTGCTCAAAACCTTCATATAGCTTTCCATGACAATTTAGACAGAATAAAATCCAAAGTCCTTATCAGGTCATCAAGGACTCTTTCTCCCTCTGACCTTGTCTCCCACAAGCTCCCCCTGGATTGTGCCATCCCCCCAACAAGCCACACTTGTTCCTGCCTCAGAGGCGTAATTCTGTGCATTGTCCCTTTTCCTGGAGCACTCCCAGTATCCCGCTTCCCCATTTCACTTGAGTCGCTCCTCAAATGTCATACCCTCAGAGAATCCTTTAGCACTGCTCTGGTCCAGTGTCATTCCCTATCCCTAACCTGGTTCAATTTTTCTTCACAGGATTTATCATTATTTGGGCTTATATTTATTTGTAGATTTCTTTATTTTCTGTCTCATGTGCAAGTTTCACAACGGCAGGAACTAAGCTTGTCCTACTCACTGCCACATACCTATCACCCTGGTATAGCACTGCTACCACAGTTGCTAACATGTGCTGAGCGCTCACTGTGTGCCTGGCCTCATTTCTGGCTTTATTACCTCTGATCTGACAACAGTCCTCAGAACAGTCTAATTTGCCTAAGAATGACTAGACAGTAAGTGGCAGAGCTAGGATTTGAACCCGTCAATTTGATTCTGCAGCCTGAGGCCATCATTGTGCCGTTATTCTTATGCAAACTTTATGTTTGCATTGTTAAAATTTACGGATAAAAATACTTGGGAATTATCCCAAGGAAATGTGGTAATCAGTTAGCTCTTAGGGCAGATAAAGTATCATGAATGGTTTCCTAAAACTTCCTTCTAATAAGCTTCTAATGTTCTCTGCCATATTTAAATATTTTAGCTCCAAAATAAAGGTTAGAAATGTTTCTAAATGTTCAGATTTAAGGAAACCAACACGTAAAATTTATATTCTAAGCACAAAGCATAAGTACATTAAGCCACCAAATACATTTTCTTTTTTTTTTTAAATATTTTTAAATGTTTATTTATTTTTGGAGACAGAACATGAAAAGGGAAGGGGCAGAGAGAGAGGGAGACACAGAATCGGAAGCAGGTTCCAGGCTCCAAGCTGTCAGCGCAGAGCCTGATGCGGGGCTTGAACTCACAAACCATGAGATCATGACCTGAGCCGAAGTCGGATGCTTAACAGACTGAGCCACCCGGGCGCCCCTACATTCAAGTCTGAGCCATTCAGTTAGAAAGAAGAGAGACCCTCTAACAACTGAAGATTACACCTGTGCAAACTGTTACATGCATCAGTGCCAGTAATAAAGCCAACGCTCCCTCTAATAGGCTTGTAAGTTACAAAATGAATCTCTCTGTAATTACAAAATGAATCTCTCTGTAATCTTCAGCGTCATAACTTTTGGAATTTTAAGTGAACCTGAATTTGCTAAGAGCCAATGCAGGTGGTACAGTGAATAAGCCCAAGACAAGTGTGGAAGATGGTTTTTGCCTTTAAATCTGTAATTGAATTGAAAGCTACTAAAGCCTAAAGTAAAATCATACCTGCTGAATGGGACTTTGTGCCTGAAACAGTATTCTTCGTCCTAGTAGTTCTGCAAAGATACATCCGACAGACCAGATGTCAATAGCATTGCTGTAATGACGACTGCCCATCAGAATTTCCGGAGCCCGATAATACTGAGTAACAACTTCCTGAGTCATATGACGGGATTCATCTAATTCCTCCACTCTGGCCAATCCGAAATCACAAATCTAAATAGAAAAGATGATCAAAATGTTGTTATAGAGACACATGCATTTACAAATGGAAAAGTAAAACAAAATAGCCAAAAAAATTAAAATCTTGATAAACCTCTGAACGCTGAGAAGTTTTCGATAATATAGGTAGAGTATATTTGTCAATGTATAAAGTTTGATCTTATCCGTATAAGAGGGGAAAGAAGTCTCAAACTTCTTTATTTCTGTACAAAATGATGTATCTTAAAAATATCCTTCTCACTTGTAATCTCTTTTCAATTGATAAACCAAAAAGACGGCTCAACACACATTTCTAGGTTTAATGTAGAAACCAAACTATGTATTTTCAAGGCTTATTGAGGAAGTATTATAAGAAAAAAAAAGAGCCAATCTTGAAGACCTCCTGAGCTATGTTCACTGTCATTACAGAATACACATAGTAAAATTTCTTTAAATCAAACTGAGTCCTAAACTTCACATGTATCTATCTACTTAAAATACTAATTCACACTTGAATGTGTGACTATGTCCAAATGTATGACACACTGGATGACACCAGTGCTACTAGGTTCATTCTTTTCTTCATGCTCTAAGTATTTAACCTAATGCCTCTCAAGTTTTGGACAGCATGCTAGAACCTGGTGACACAACAGTAAATGAGGAAGATTGGTTAATATATATGCAGACCGAAGAACGACTCCTTTCCTGTTATTTCTGTTTCACTGAGATGCTGAGGTTGCAAAGTGAGCTGTTAGTGGACCAAATAGCAACTTCTGCTTATTTTCAGGAATTAAGATTTTCTTGATACTGGGCAAACAAAACAGAAAGTGGGAGCACCGAGGTTAAGACAGAGTAATGGCCTTCCAAACTCCAGCATTCTCACTGACGAAACAACATGTTCTAAGTTGAGGTCCCAGGCTAAGATTTTATTTGAAAAAAGGATCTGACAGTTAAAAAAATGTTGGAAAAACATACCAAAAAAGAAAACAAACAAAAAAACCCAACCAAACTATAAGTTGGTTATCAAATCCTCCCAAAGGCTAGTGTTCAATTAACACATAATATTTAAAATGCCATGGTGTTTTAGGATATCTTTTAAAACAAAACAAAAACTAAAGGCCTTAAAATCCAGTTTCCTATCTTTCTTGTATTTAGGGTAAAACAAAACAAAACAACCAACCAACCACCCACCAACAGAAAATGTTTTCTGTTATAAAGCAAGTCCTTTGTTAAAAACATCAGTCTGACTGGAGTCATTTTTGGCAATTTATCTGGAAGACAAGCTAAACCCAAAGTTGAAGTTTATATGACCAGATAACCAAAAAGATGAGATTTCCAACAAAATTATTCATTTTGTGCTTAATAGGAAATAAAATATATTCGCAATATGAAAGGATGCTAATTTAAATGTTTTATCATAATTATTTTTGATGAATCTGTACATTCCAGAAGACACAATTAGTCTGTCCATAGCTTGACACTCCATTCTGGG
>CM053565.1:16841290-16980939 GCA_028646485.1 Cryptoprocta ferox
TGAACCAAAATCAAGAGTCTGATGCTCAACCGACTGAGCCATCCCAGGAGCCCCCTAACCATTCTGTGTTTTAAAAGTAGGCAGCTAAGACAAGTCAAAGGAGCAGGGCACAATTTCAATTTATCCTGATCTGTGTATTGTTTATTCATAAATGATATTTTCCTCTAGTTACTCATTCATGTAGCCAGAAGTTACAACACCATAACGAATCCTTTAAAAAATGGGCTTCGGGGCACCTGGGTGGAACAGTTGGTAGAGTGTCTGATTCTTGATCCTGCTCTGGTCATGATCTTGTGGTTGGTGAGTTCAAGCCCCGCATCGAATTCTGCACTGATGGTGTGGAATTCTTTCTCTCCTTTTCTCTGCCCCTCCCTGACTTGTGTGCTCTCGTGCTCTCTCTCTCAAAAATGAATAAACATTGGGGCGCCTGGGTGGCTCAGTCGGTTGAGCGTCCGGCTTCAGCTCAGGTCATGATCTCACAGTTTGTGGGTTCGAGCCCTGCATCAGGCTCTGTGCTAACAGCTCAGAGCCTGGAGCCTGTCTTCAGATTCTGTGTCTCCCTCTCTCTCTGACCCTCCCCTGCTCACACAGTGTCTCTCTCTCAAAAATAAATGAAACATTAAAAAATAAATAAATAAATAAATAAACATTAATTTTTAATGGATTTCAAGCAGGTAATGGCATCAAGCATGACAGGTTCTCCACAAAATGCTTTGTGAAGTTCTCCAACCAGAAACCAAAATAAGAAGAAACTGGCATAAACTGTCATAAAACTGACTTGGTCTGAACAGAATAAAGAATTCTTAAGTTTTTTGTTTTGTTTTTAATTAAAATGAGGGTTGTGGAGATAGGCTGCAGATCTCTTCAAAAAGAGGAAAGGTAACAGGGGAATGAACTCAATGATCTATAGGAGGAATATTTACTTCCGTGGACACTGGGGACAATTAATTTCTCTGTGGAAAGAGACTGCACTATGACACAAATTGTTTTCAAGGAAATTATGAAAAATAGTTAAAAAAAATCTTTCCAGAGTTAAGTCAGGGACAGTCCTTCAAGGCTATAATGAAGGGAGAATTTTATTCAAAAGCAGTATTTCATACCAGCTTTTAAAGAAAACTGGCCCACAGTTTAGAGAAAGCATTTAAAATACAAAATGATATTCATTTATATACTTGCTTTTAGTATTTGGTTTAACTGCCATCAAGCTAAGTAACAATGACAGCTTGATTACTTATAAAACAGGCCACATTTAAAAACCAGTTTTTTTTTTTCAAAAATATCAGTTGAAATGTTAAGAATATTTACTGCAGACCGAAGCACCATGGAATACTGTAGCCACTCATAAAATAAAAGGAATTTAAGTTTGCTTACCCAGGGATGGCACAGCTCTAGAAAGGCCCTTATCTGATTTCTAGGCTGGGGAAAGCCTCTTCCTACCTAGGAGCTGCCCACACACATCTCTCTGTCGGAGGCAGGGAAATGCCCACGTGTGTATTTTGTGACTGGTGAGCCACTTGCTCTAACAAAAAAACGGGTGGGGGGTGGCTGGAGATACTGGGGGAAAGTAAAATGGAAACTGATGGCTTGAGATGGAGCTACTCACTGTAATTAATCCTGGAATCATTCCCCCCTCAGAGGGGGTGGCAGGATTGGCTACTCTATAGTGTCAGATACCTCGAACCCTTTCCTGGCTTAGTACTTTCACTTTTAAGTGTTTCCACTTCCCGACTTTGCTACTTCAGTCACGCAGGGTATAAAAATGCTACACAGTCTTCTTAAAAGCCTTCATTCTCATATAAATATCTTACTGGTCTTCCAATATTCCTTTTGATACGTACTTCTTTTTAACAATGGAAGAGCTGAAAAAGAAATCACCTTCTCCATCTTCTTTCTGGTCACATTGTAATTCCAATTTCAGTGTTTCTAAAACATATGCAAGCTATCATGAAGAAACCACAAGTCAAGACTACAAATCAGTTACTATGGCCATGACATTGCTACGGAAACCTGGGTTCTTTAAGTTTTGGTGAAGAGATGAAAACAAATTTAACTCTTTCACAAAAACACGTTTATTCTTAAATCTGCCTTGACATTCCGAATTTTTCTCAGATATTTAAATAAACTGAAAGGCTACCTTTAGAACACAGTTGCTGTTCACAAGGAGATTCCCTGGCTTAATGTCTCGATGTAAAATGCCAGCTGAATGGAGATATTTCAAACCTGAAATAACAAACAGGTTTAATTGCAGATATCTCATTCCTCTCACTCCACCAGTGATTGGAGGGTGAGGGGAGGGACCACAGAAACAGAGAGTACAGGGTTTAAGATTGTTCTGTAAATAATGGCCTAATAAACACTTTTTAAAAGCCAGACTTAGCCCTGCCTCAAAAAACCTGTAATTTTGCGACAGTAAAATAAAATGTCATCAAAGGTTTGCACAATCTACAGGTTATGCCCATAATTCAAAAGATGATTTCGGTTTAAATACAGATAAGACTTTCAGGCACTGGAATTAAAGCCGACTATACCAATGTCCTCGAATTGCTCCTAGGTGTGGGTGGCCACTGGGGCTCTCCCACTGGTTCTGTCGCCCTGTGCTTCTGAGCCTGCTGTGACAACGTAATTCCTGTTACCCACCGGGAAGCGTTTCCCAGGGCAGATTTTCGCTGGGAAGACAAAATTCAGCACCCTTCCCAGGTCTGTCAGTAGTAGTCTTCACCACTGAGATTCGAGAGGGTGCTTAATTACTTTACAATATTTTTGACATCTTAAAAGACTGAGGGTTGTAGCCCTGCTCGAAAAAGGTCATGGCTTCCAGGCTGAGTCTTCCGAATAAAATACAGCAAATCGTGTATTTTTTTACAGGTGTAAAAAAAGATCCAATATCCAGTATCTTCATTCTGTCCCCCACCACAGAATGTCAACCACTCTATGGGAAGCGAACATCCTGGTTTTAAACGTTGTGGTTTCATTCTGTTGTTAGATGCTTTTTAGTCTCTATTAAAGGATGTCTGAACTCTGTTAAGTCCTAGTGGGGGAGAAGAAGGTGGAGAATCTCTTACTAGGTAAGAAAGCTGTTTCAGCTTTAAACAATTCTTCATTTGCAACAGCAAAATTCCGAAGGACACACCTGATGGCCCGAAGCAGCTCCAACAATGTCGGCTCAAAGTGCCTCTCTATCAGGTTGGTGTTTTCGAATGAGCCAGCCTGGAGAATTATTTAGCTGGCTGTTTCTCAGTCTCCTTGATGCTCTGGCTTGAAGAGTCACTTTGTTTTTCTAGAGTGGGACTCAGGTATACCAGCCAACACTCTGACCAGGCTTAAGTACTGCTGGTTTGAAGAATAAAAGTCTGGATGACACAGTTACTTTTGAACTGAGTTATCTGATACCAGCCACACATTCCTACTAAAGGCTGTTCAGTGGAAACTTTGTGACAGACCATGGGTTTGACAAACCCTCCTGCTTATTTACCTCCGTAGATTAACCTACTTAACCACGTCATGAATTAGGGCTTTCTCTTCCGTCAACGAAAATAAGAACCATTTGGCCACCCTTAAAGAAGCCTCATATTTAACATCAAGTATAGAGATTTTTAACTATACCTTGGTCGAAAGGAAAAAGTCGTTAGGGAAGAAGAAAGCCTTGGGAGATCAGATTCAAGTTCAAATGAAAAGCAAAACATTTCACGTATACAATGATACTACCTTTCTCTTCACAAAGAAAAGCTTACCTCGCAAAATCTGATAAAGAAAAACTTTGACATGATCTGAGCTGAGTGGTTGAGGAGAGACGATAATTTTATGTAGGTCACTCTGCATCAACTCTGTGACAACATATCTTGAAGTTTTAAGTTAAGGAGAGTTCAGAGAATTCAGCCCCCAATCCCCTCAAAGTAGGCACTAGGTCTAAAGAATGACTTCCATTCTTAAGGCTTAAGGAAAGAAAGCTTCTAGACAGTATGACAAAGGGGAGAATTCCAGCACTCACAAGATAAAAACTTGCCATAATGAAAGAATTTACCATTTAAAAGTTAGCAGAAATAAACTAAGTGACTTCTTTATAATTAGCATTATAAAGGAAAAATAAAGATAAACATTTGAAGTTTTTAATCCTGGTGTAGTTAACACACAGTGTTCTATTAGTTTCAGGTGTACAATACAGGGATTCACAAATTCTACACATTACTTAGTGCTCATCAGGATAAATGTACTCTTAATCCCCTTCACCGATTTTACCCAGCTCCCCACCTGCCTCCCCCTCTGGTAACTGTCCTCTATAGTTAAGACTCTTTTTTTCCCCCTTTGTTCATTTGTTTTATTTCTTAAATTCCACCAATGAGTCAAATCATATGGTATTTGTCTTTCTCTGCTGGACTCATTTCACTTAGCATTATATTCTCTAGAGCCATCCATGGGTGCTGCAAATGGCAAGATTTAATTCCTTTTTATATTCTGTGTGTATGTATATATATATATATATATACACACACACCACATTTTCTTTATCCATCTATTGATGGACACTTGGGCTGCTTCCATAATTTGGCTATTGTAAATAATGCTGCTATAAACACAGGGGTGTATGCATCCCTTTGAATGTGTTTGTTTGTTTGTTTGTTTTTGGGAGGGGGTGGTAAATACCCAGTAGTGCCAATCCTGGATTGCAGTAGTTCTATTTTTAACCTTTTGAGGAACCTCCATACTGTTTTCTACAGTAGCTATAGCAGTTTGCACTCCCACCAACTGTGCACCAGGGCTCCTTTCTCTCCACATCCTCGCCAACACTTGTTGTTTCTTGTGTTTTTTATTTTAGCCGTTATGACAGGTGTGAGGTGGTATCTCATTGCGGTTTTGATTCGCATTTCCCTGATGACGAGTGATGTTGAGCATCTTTTCATGTGTCTGTTGGCCATCTACATGTCTTCTTTGGAGAAATGTCTGTTCATGTCTTCTGTCCATTTTTAATTAGAGGATTTATTTTTTGGGTATGAAGTTGTATAAGTTCTTTATATATGGGATACTAACTCTGTATCAGATAGGTCATTGGCAAATATCTTATCAATAAGGGTAAACATTTTAAATGACAGCCAGGCCAGGAAGAATGTGAAGACCAAATAGTCTCAGGGTCTATTCAGACATGTTACTGGAACATCCTGTGAATCCAAATAAGAGAGGGTTGGTGGTCTCCCTCTAGGCCACCACGACACCAATGGAAAGGAAGACAATCCACCCATCGACTGTGGCTTAGGTTACTTTATAAGGTAGAGTACTCCTAGAAATGTATAAAATGATTAGTTCAAATCCAAGTATTCCTACAGTCTTAATAATTTCATTCTTTTATTATTTTTACTTTTTTTTTTTTTAACATTTATGCCTCCCATATTAAGTTTTAAGCTTCCTATGCTTTTTACTCTCATATCCTCAGAGTTTTGTCCAATCAACCCATGGTAGACGACCATAGGCTAGAGCACGGGGAGCAATGAAGATGTAGAATTCAAAACTCTTGTGAAGGTAAGTCTTTTGCTGTATCTAGAATAATACAGATTCAGGTCTTAACCCTGCCCACAGTTAACGATTCATTACAAATTTGGGTGAATTTTATGATTTAAATTTAACCTTCCTCAAGACCAGGGGAGAGTACCCTTGACTTTGGGAGATTCCTATGGGTTTTAAATTCTTCCGACACCTTGTGAAAGTTAGTTTCATATTCTGGGTTAAAACACTAAGGCTCCCCTACCCTGTACAAGTGAAAGCAGGGGGCACAGGCAAAAAAAGCTGTTACTATATCGCAAAGTTATTTTGCTTTCTTACATAGTTCTTCAGGTCCCACCTTTCTTCTTCCAGGGCGAGGCTATGAAATCTTTTGTAAGAACAACCCATCTGACACCCTGTAAGACACATTTTGTGCCAGAACTGACTGTCCCACAGCTGGTCCTAGAAGACAGGCCATCTTAAGGGGCAGCTGTAGTCTTAGGGTGCTTAGCATGAGCTATAAATGAACTACGAGGGTACTGGGACTCCTGTTTTAGCATTTACATGCCCACTGTGAGGGTAAATGCTAGGCATATAAAAAATAATGATGAGAAGGAGTCTGCCTTCAAAACTTACAATAAATTTTTTTAGAAGTGCTATTAGGCTTTGGATTTTACTTTTATGAGCTTTAAAGACTCTTGTAGTAAGTGGTCATTATCTGGGGAGAATGATTTAAAAACACTTCTAATTTAACGCTTTAGCAAAAACAAGTAGTAACAACTTGAAAGTAGGGAGGAGAATTAATAACTGATAATGCTTGACACAGAGTCAAAATATCCTCCTTGAGACATTTACTTCAAATGGCTTCTAGAACACCCAACTGTTGGCTTTTCTTCTCTCTCACTGGTTGTTCCCTCTCAATCCTCCTTTGTTTTCTTCTCCAACCACTTGATGTTGAAATGCCCCAGGGCTTGGTCCTCTTGTCTTCCCACACTCGCTTTCTTGGGTAATTGGATCCAATCCCAAGACTTTAAATAGCATACTTGCAGATGACTCCCAACGTTATATTTCTAATTAATCTTGTTTCCTTCAGTCCAACCCTATTCATCAAACTGTCTACTCATCAACTCCTCTGGATGTCTAATTGACATCTTAAACTGTCTAAAACCGTCCAAACATGTATTCTCCATCTTTCCCCCACCAAATCACTTAGTAGGCTTTCCCATAGCAAACATATTTTTCCAGCAAGCTGCTCACACCACAAACCACAAACCTTGGAGTCATCCTAGGTTTCTCTTTCTCTCTCACTCTACCTCCAATCCATCAGAAAATCCTGTTGCTTCTTTCAAAATTTAGCCACAGAATGAGACTACTTCTTATCACGTCCACTGCTACCTCCTATGGCCCAAGACCCCTAGATTTCTAACACCCAGCAGGCAGAATAAACTTGTTATATTTCTATTTTGTCTATATACTGAGTTACTTTATTATACAGAAAACATAATTTTTAGGGTTTTTATATGCTTAGGTTACTTTTACCTTTGGTTTTATTAATCAGATTCTTTTCAAAGAATAATACTCTGCCCCATAATGAAGGTTAGTGAGGAAATGAGATTTAGCATGCAGAAATTCCTAAGAACATTTTTCAGTGACATGTTAGAATCATTCTATAAAATGATACATGTCAGTTAAATTATGATATTATTACTAGGGTTAGATTTAGATTTTCTTCTAAATAGCTTAATTTTTCAAAAAAAAATTTATGTTTATTTAATTTTGAGAGAGAGAGACAGCGTGTGAAGAGGGGAGGGGCAGAGAGAAGGACACAGAATCCGAAGCAGGCTCCAGGCTGTCAGCACACTGCCCGATGTGGGTCTTGAACCCATGAACTGTGAGATCACGACCTGAACCGAAGTTGGACGCTTAACCAACTAAGCCACCCAGGCACTCCTTAAATTTTTTTCTTAAAACAAGTTTTAAACACATGGAAAACTTGAAAGAATTAAATGATCATATATATATATATATATCTACTACCTAGAGTCTATATTTAACATTTTGATTTAGTACATGTTTAAATCATCAATTCATCAATTCACCTTATTAATTATTTTTTGGCTGCATTTCACAGGACAGTCTTTTTGAATGACAGCCAGATTATGTCACTCTTCTGCAAAAGCTTCTTATTTCATTTAGAGTCAAAGCTAAAGTCCTTAAAATGACCTTACATGGCCAGAAATGATCTGGCTTCTTTCCTCTCTGACCTCCTCTCCTACCATTTCTGCTATTTTGTTATTCTCTAAACCTATTAGACACGCTCTGACCTTTGCTCTAGCTGTTCCCTCTGCCTGAATGGGATTTCCCAGACACCCTGGCTAACTTTCTCACATCCTCTGTGTTTTTGCTCAGATCTTATCTTTTGAATGAGGCCTACCTTGACCACCCTATGACCATACCTTGCATGCTTTATACAACAGCTACCCCCCCTGCACAGCTCTTTTGCTTTTTTCTCTTTAGTACTTATCCTACATCGTTTACTTATGTTTATTGTCTATTGGCCTCCCCCACCCTGCTCCATGACGGCAAGAGTTTTTGTGTTTTGTTCCCAAGTCCATCCCAAACTCTCAGAAAACAAATGCCTGCATGACAGTTAACTCTCCTATAAACATCTGTTGAGTAAATGAACTAATATATATTGTGCACCCACTAGATAAACCAGTATGCTACTAGTACTTTAAATAAATTATCTCATCTAATTTTCATGGCAATCCTATAGGGGAGGTGTTAGTATTCTCAACTATAGATGAGAAAATGGAGGGCAAAAGAAGGCAAGGAACCAATCTAAGGTTACACAGCAGCAGAACTCGGACTTGACTGTGTTTAAGACTGTTTCAATGGCTGGGTTTTATCTTCCTTTTTCTGAGTTATATTTTTAAAAGCTGTAATAAAACATACTAAATTTTTACTGTGTTTTTGAATAGAAGGATTTCAGCTAATGAATGCAGAAGCAACGCTAGATGAGTAAAAAATAAAAATTGACATTTTTCAGCCTCTACGATATCATGGATGCAGGCATCAATTATCAATGGCTGCTAAAACCATTTGAAAGGGAGGAGACTGATCAGCATCACCTCATATCACCACTCAACCCTAGCAACAGTAAATGTGGGATATTATATCTCTGCAGTATGTACACTGCTGCCCAGGAAATATTCATGTCTTAAAAAACCCTCAATACAACAAATCCTCTAGGTCTAATTACTAGTTTACTGGAAACATGGAGAATAAAAGAGCGAGAGACACCATGAAGAAGCAATCAGCTAAACACAATGTGGATCATTCTTCAGGAAAAATTTCTCCAACAAATCCATGACAAAAACGGGGGGTGGGTAAGTCAGGGGAAGAGGAGGTAGGAATGTTTGGGATAAAAGAGTCTCAAGAGATGTAATAATAAAATACAATATATGGACTTTGTTTAGAATCTGATTCAAACAAACCTGATTAAAAAAGAGATCTTTGAGCGGGGCACCTGGGTGGCTTAGTTGGTTAAATGTCCGACTTCGGCTCAGGTCATGATCTCATGGTTCGTGAGTTCGAGCTCCACATCGGGCTCTGTGCTGACAGCTCAGAGCCTGGAGCCTGCTTCAGATTCTGTGTCTTCCTCTCCTCTGCCTCCCATCCCCCCATTTGCGCATGCTCTCTCTCTCAAAAATAAATAAACATTAAAAAAATTAAAAAGAAAAAAGATCTTTGAGGAAATCAGGGAATAGTAAGGAATTTTATCAGGTGTGATAATGACATAACAGTTAGGTTTTTAAGGTCCTTATCAGTTAGAAATACAAATTTAAGTATAGGTAAAATAACGTGAAGTTTGGGATCTACTTTTTTTTAGTATATGTGCTGCCGAAGTGAGTATATGGGATCTACTTTTTAAAAAATACATTTATTTAGGTTTGAGAGAGAGAGAGAGAGAGAAACAGACAGACAGAGAGACAGAGAAGAGTAGGGGAGGGGCAGAGAGGGAGAGAGAGAATCCCGAGAAGGCTCCATGTGCAGCACAGAACCTGACCTGGGGCTCATTCCCATGACCAGGAGATTATGACCTGAGCCAAAATCAAGAATCAGATGCTTAACCAACTGAGCCATCCAGGTGCTCCTGGGATCTGCTTTAAAATAACTTCAGCCGTCCTTTCCCTGACCTCAATAAAAAGAGAGAGAGAGGGTGAGATTGGCAAAATGATGAACAACTGTTGAATATGGGTAGTGGGTAAATAATAGTTATTACACTCCTGTCTCTACTTTTCTGTATTTTTGAAAATTTCCGAAAAACGTTTTAAAGAAAACCTTCACTGTAGAAAACTAGGGAAATACAAAAAAGCCAAGGAATAGAAAAATGACCGAGAATCCTACCTCTTTGAATGAACCTATAACATCTTTGTGAAAATGTTGTACATGCATACATACATGTATATTTAAAACTGGGATTATAACATAAACATGGTGCTGCTGCCTGCTTTCTTAATAAAATACAGCATTAAAACATTGTTTTGACAGAATGTGTGGATGTGCGCCCAAGCATGTGGAAGGGGCAGAGGGAGAGGGAGAGAAAGAATCTTAAGCAGGCTCCATGCCCAGTGCAGAGCCTAACAAGGGGCTTGATCTCACAACCCTGAGCTCATGACCTGAGATGAAATCAAGAGTCGGATGCTTAACTGACTGTGCACCCAGGTGCCCCATTAAATATTCTAATAAAGCAAAATTTTTAGGACCATAGAGCCCATATAGTGTTCTAATGAACGAACAGAATTCATGTAACCAATCTATCATCGCTGAAAATCCAAGTTATTTCTATTTTTTTTTTACTTTAAACAAACCTGAAATAAGCATCATATATCTGTATCTTTATGTGAATCTGATCATTTCCTAATATATTCCTTTAAGTGGAATGATGATGTCGAAGTAGAACATATTACACACACGTTTTTTTCACTTAAAATATCTTGTGAACATCATTCCATGGTAATCCAGTTCTTTGATATAATTTTACGTGCTTTAAACAGAATTCCATTTTATGGACTATGTTATGACTTAAGCAATCCCTATCAGTGGACGTTTAGTTATTACTGTTTGACTGTAATGTGGCTCTGTGGGAGGGCTTAGAGCTTTACAGTTCTGTGTCATAAGGGATCCTCAATTATGTATATAGATCCTTTCTCTTGGGCTAATCCATTTCTTGAGAGAAATCTTCCAAATTCTGTCTTAGAAGGCACAGGCCAGGCTGCCAGGTTCTGTAGGAGTTGGGGAAGGGGCCAAAGACGCAGAAAGCTCAGCTCATACTGTCTCCAGGGAATAAAGCTTTAGTCTTCTGCAGGACAGGAAAAAAAGATCTGAATCTTACTATTTCCCTCTTGTAAACACAGAAAATAATTTTCCCCACTAGGAAATCTTTCTGTTCTCTATTTCATCATTTCCACCCACTAGGAAACTTAGTCACAGAGACAAGAAAAAACTTCTATTTGTACCATTAAGTCTTAATCAGAAGTCCCAATATTCTTGAGTTGGTTCCAGAAATCTCGAGGGACAAAAACAAAGAAGTATTACACAAACAACAACAACGATAAAACGAAAACAGAAAACACTTTATAACTGCTATCACTGTATTAAATGTTGTTAACTGGAGATTTTACTCAGGGGAAAAAAAAAAGATTCCTAGACAATACGAAGCACTCATCTATATGGGATGTCAGTCACATCTGCTGAGTTTGACAACTTTTTGTTCCCGCAAGGATTGAAAAGTTCTTGCACAGAAGTGAGGAGCAGGTTATATTCGATTCTGCCTTTCATATCTCCAAAACTGGGAGCCAAGTTGTGATGCCACAATCTTACTGTTAGTAGTGACAGTTGGTATGCATGAAAGTAGCAGAGGAAAACATCTAATTTTCAAGTTATCAGGTTGAATTCATATTGCTGGCATCTGAAAAATCTTGCTTTGACTTATAAAAGGAATAAATGATACGAAAGTCAAAAACAGAGAATATTATGAAATAATGTCATACTCTTTCTTCTGACAGACACTACATTTTCAAAGAAAGGGGAAAAGGGAAACATTGGCTGGCTGGAATGGGTATTGCTCTAGACCCAGACATTTGATAAATAATTATTCATTTCAGAAAAAAATTCTTACATTTCATTTAGCAGGATGAAGTATGTATTTCCAGATCAAGGTGTTGTTCACCCTAAATCTAGTGTATTTGAACGACAATACTGGACAATTTTTTGACCAAGGAAAATAATTTCATATGGTTTAACCCTACCTGACACAGAGCAAAGTATTACCAGGTGTCAAAATGAAAAGCAAGGCATTCAAAATGAAGATAAAGCATGATTTCAAAAGGTAAAGTCAATTCTTCTCTTCTAAGACCACACATGCCTATGGTGTATAATTTCTCATAAAATATAAACTAGAGGGTATTTCCCCTGTTAAACACAAATGACTAGATTGCCACATTACGGTCCTGAGGATCCATGAACTTGAAAAATCTTTCATTCAATCTACTTAAGAAAGGAAAGGGGCACCTGGGTGGCTCAGTTGGTTGGGCGTCTGGCTCAGCTCAGGTCACGATCTCATGGTTTGTGGGTTTGAGCCCCACATTGGGCTCTATGCTGTCAGCATGGAGCCCGTTTGGGATCCTCTGTCTCCCTCTCTCTCTGCCCCTTCCCTGCTTGTGAGCATGCTCGCGCACACTCTCTCTCTCAAATAAACATTAAAAAGAAAAAAGGAGTATACCTTAACCTCTGCTTAAGATGACAAGCTGACTTAAAAGAGAATGGAGGAGAGCACTGAGTAATGTAGAGAATTGTTGAATCACTATATTATACACCTGAAACTAATGTAACACTGTATGTTACCTACATTTGAATTAAAATAAAAAACAATAAAAATAAAAAGCCCCTCGCCCACCTTTACTGTTTTGCTTATTACCTCTGTGCAGAGATGCTTTCCTCTCCTCTTTTTTGTCTTTAAACCTTTAAAATTTTATTTTTGAGAGAAAGACACAGAACACGAGCAGGAGGCAGAGAAAGGGAGACACAGAATCTGAAGCAGGCTCTAGGCTCTGAGCTGTCAGCACAGAGCCCGACACAGGGCTCGAACCCACTAACCGTGAGATCATGACCCGAGCTGAACTAGGACGCTTAACCGACTGAGCCACCCAGGCACCTCTCCCCTAAAATCATTTTCAACATTAAAGACTGAAACCTTTTAAATGTATTATTATTTTTATAAAGTGGTTAAAAAGGCTCCTCTGCAGAGAATAAGTTGCATCAAGCTTCAGTTCAGCAAAGTGAATTCTTCAGGGGCAATACACTTTTCACTCCACAAAGAAAGGAATTTTTTCCTCACAGAAAACAAGCCAACAAACAGGCCAACCTTTAAAAATTTGATTTCTCTGTACCATACAATTCCTGAATTTGAAGATTTAGAAGCAACACACGCCAGTTTATATGATGTTTCCTCCTTTGCTCCAGCAGCAATTCTCTGAAGTCTCAGTCCCCAGCAAAATGTCTCCCAGATGTCTCAACTAGTTGCCATGCCAACTAAAGCGGCTTAAATTAAATGAGGGCCTGAAAAAGCACCTGCATCTCTCCAGGTCTGTTGCGCATTAAATAAAGCTCTCTTGATAGGGACTCAGAGGTGCCATTAACTTGAACAGCAGCTATCTGATTATTGTTTCTGAGTAATTTAATGAGGGTCTCCAAACAAGAGGGAAAACAGGGTACCCTGTCCCTCTCATGGTCCTTCTAAATGGGATGGCCTCTCCAACAGCTGGTGTAACCCCCTGGGTCAATGACTGCTACAGCCTCTTAAGTTACCTTTGGGTAAAGAGAAGATGTAGGATTAACGGTCGCGTTTTCAGGAGAATATTAACAGATTAACCATTTTCCCCTATTAAAACTTGTCATTAAAAATATGATCATGAAAAACACTGCACGGTAGGCCAACCTCAGAGTGATTTGAACAGCCCTGTTAGAAAATAAATTGCTGCTGATTGCAGCAATTAGTTAAGCAGCTCCGCGAAATATGGATTTCAAAATGTACTGATTCGCTTCAGAAAAGCAAATGATGCAAATGAACAATTATAAATTCGGGGGGGGGGGATGCCGCTCAGATGCCTCGGGTGCCCATGGGAAACAACAGGGTTTCCACGCGTTTTAAAGAGCTTTTTGTTGCCGATGTTGTTACTATTGCTAATGTTGACATTTTAGAAGGTGATTTTTAATGGGGTAGAAAACAGTCCTTTTGCTGCTTTCTCAAATATTATTAGTCGCTGGGGGATATCACTTAATAGAAACAAAAACTCAGGCCGGAGAGGCTATTAGTCACATTAGTCAGAACTACCTCTGATTTCCCAGCTCTTGGTCCAGTGCGGTCTCTAGCCCATCAACTTGCTTCCCATAGGAGCTTTCCTACTACCATTCCCATTTCTTACCCAAATAGCATTCACGGTATGCAGATTACTTTGAAATAAAGAAAAGCTGACTTTCTGGGTTTTTTTTTTTTTTGGAAGGTTTTTTTTTCCATGCCCGTGAACCCATCCCACGACTCTAGGATCATGACGTGAACCAAAATCAAGAGTCGGACACTCAACCAACTGAGCCACTCAGGAGCCCCTGAATTATTTTTTTAAGACTTTATTTTTAAGTAATCTCTACACCCAACATGGGGCTTGAACTCACAACCCTAAGATCAAGAATCTCACACCCCCCTGACTGAGCCAGGCAGATGCCCACGAATTACTTTTAATTATGTGCTATGACGAGGAGAAAAGGTGAAAGGAAGCTAACGTTTTGTTGAAGCCACTAAGTGCCATTTGTTATGTCGCCTTATTTCATTCTCATCATACCTAACTTGAAACTACTCCTATTTAAGAGATGGACCACACCGAGGCTGGGAGAGCTTACACTGCTGGCACGGAGCTTGGATTCAAACCTAGGTTGTAAGGATTCTGAAGTGTGACCTTTTCCATGAAATTTCCCTTCATTTTGTTTACTGTTGAGAGAAACTGAAGTTCATGAGAATGCCATTACTTGCATGTTGCAAAACCAGGTTTCGAGCAACACTCAGAAATTCAATACTACAATATGTGATGCATCTTTTAGAATCCCTCCCTTGTCACGTGTTTTCAAATGGGAAGTCAGTCTCTTTATCCTCCAACAAGTATTCTGAATAGGAGCAATGGGCCAGACACTGTTCTAGGCACTGAAAATGGAATGGTGTGTGAGAATGTCAATACCTTTGGTGAGTTTATACCCTTACCAAGAGAGACGGACAATTAAACAAGCAATTACAATAGATTCACTCAAAGATTACAAAACAGCTGTGGCTGTTAATCTCAGAAAGCCTCTTAGCACTGCTTTGGAATTGAATATGCCGAACTTGCCATCATATAGCCAATAGCAATAAGAGAAACAGAGTAGCACAACCAAGAGATATTATTCTAAAGAGATGAATCTCTACATTATTAGGATTGCTAAATTCCAATAACTATAGAGATTTAGACCTTAAAACATGTGAGGAAACTGGGGCACCTGCCTGGATCCGTTGGTAGGGCATGTGACTTGATCTCGGGGTTGTGAGTTCAAGTCCCACACTGGGTGTAGAGATTGCTTAAAATCTTTAAAAAAAGAAAAATGTGAGAAAACCATCAAGCTTTCTTTAGCTCCTACTGAATTTCTAAATTAGACGCACATTCTAATTGGCACTTTATCTGTAAAAACACATACATTTGCTTTCCTTAAAATGGTTTACCTTAAAAAATTATTTTTTTTATTAAAATTTTTTTTAAATGTTTATTTTTGAGAGAGAGAGAGAGAGAGAGAGAGAGAGAGAGAGAGAGAGAGAGAGAAAGCAGGGGAAGGGCAGAGAGAAGGAGACAGAATCCCAAGCAGGCTCTGCCCCGTCAGCACAGAGCCTTATGTAGGGCTCTAACCCATGAACCGTGAGATCATGACTGGAGCAGAAATCAAGAGTTGGATGCTTAACTAACTGAGCCACCCAGGAGCCCCTAAAAAAATTTTTTTTTAAACACATGAGAAATAATAAAAATAAAAGCAATGAACACTTACTGAGTTCTTACCATGTGCCCGGCACATTCTAAACACTTTGTTTGAATTATCTCAAGGAATTCTCACAACACAAGTCACAGGCTATTATACAGAACTAACTGTTCTCTTTGTGAGTTTGAGTCTTTCCTTTTGGAAGAACTGAATCCGAAGATGTCTGAAGTAATTGCTCAAATCCACACAAATACCCTTACTTGTTTCTTCTAGCTCCTGATTAGTCATTTTTTCTAGCGCCTGAATGAGGCTTAGTTCTGTTACTAGTAGGCCAGAGCCTCAAGTAAGAAACAACTCTACAATCTGCTTAGGGGCTGTCTCAGTTTGCTGAGAAGTATTTTGAGCCTCCTATATGCCACTTTTAACACAGGTCACCTCATTCAATCCTCCTAGCAACCGGGGACTATTCCCATGTACCTGATCTAGACTGGGGGTGAGGAATGTCAGGCTGACAGGTTAAATAATTATACCCCTTTTGCCAACAGAAAAATAAGAGTTAAAACATCACAGAGGTAAGTTTTTCTACCTCACATTCTCTGCCTCGCTTTCCAGCTCCTGAATATTCCGCTTCCTTCAAGTCTTACTCCTTTTACCCTTCTTTAGTCAAGTTATAAAGTGAAACCTGCCACAGATGGGATATTGATTTTCATAATCTTCCTTTGTGCAAAATTTTTCTTTTTCTATTAAAAAACATTTTTTCTTTCATTTCTTTCCTTCTTTTATTTAAGAAACCTGGATCCTGAAATTATGGACGCACATCACCATTAGTGAGTTATAAATTCAACCTCAACATCATGACACTCTTTGGAATAATGCACATCAGTGTCATCAGCAGAGTGTTTAGCGCATAGTGCCCAAATATAACATGCAGGACACAGTGCTAGACTTCCCCAAAAGTTGCTGAGGATGAAAATGTGCTCATGAAGGACAGAGACTGGAGCAGGAAAAAAAAAAGCAAAAATAAGGTGGGAATATATTAGAGATACCAGAAAGGCAGAGCAAAGTGAAGTATTTATGACTAAAACAAGTTTTGGGGGGCAGCTGGGTGGCTCAGTGGGTTAAGCGTCTGACTTTGGCTCAGGCCATGACCTCATGGTTCGTGAGTTCTAGCCTCACACTGGGCTCTCTGCTGTCAGCATGGAGCCTGCTTCAAATCCTCGGTTTCTCTTTCTCTCTCCCTGCTCCTCCCTGGCTGCTTGCACACGCGCTCTCTCTCAAAAATAAACAAACATTAAAAAAACAACAACAGTTTGGGGCGCCTGGGTGGCTCAGCCGGTTAGGCGTCTGATTTCAGCTCAGGTCATGATCTCGCAGTTCATGAGTTCGAGCCCCGCGTCGGGCTCTGTGCTGACAGCTCAGAGTCTGGAGCCTGCTTTGGATTCTGCGTCTCCCTCTCTCTACGGCCCTCCCCCACTTGAGCTCTCTCTCTCTCCCTCTCCCCAAAATAAACAAACATTAAAAACAAAAACAAAAAAAGTTTTGCACAATTTTCTCTGATGCAAAAATGATCATGGGCAAGAAGATAAGGAAATTCTTCTAGAACCTGGCAGCCAACTATAATCTCAACGGTAGGACTCCGCTCACCCCTTGCTCCAGTTAAAAGAAATCTGTACCAGGATCAATATTTGCTTGACCCATCTCTATGATCTATTTTAGGAAGGAATTTAAGAACGCCTGATAATCAGTCTCATGCCAGAAAACCTGACTACTCCAACTGTCAAAGGTAATTCTGCAGAAAAAGCTACACAATCACCACAGAAACAAATGCTGACCCCAAATTCTGGCCTTCAATTAGGAGTCAGATGATTGACTCCTTTTCTGGTTTTAGGAGGTCATGATTATTCAAGCAGTCTCAGAGGCTACAGGCCTGGTGCCAGCAGCAACTCTGTGTAACCATCATCATTAGCATCAATAAATACCGACTGGGCACCAAGTGGGTGCAGGGAGCTGGCTAACTCCACGACAACACAGAGAAAAGAGATGGGACGAATGCAAGGCAGCACACAAGAGGTCAGAAGGAACTGAGATCGACCTGTAAAAATCAGGGAGAGACAACAAGGAAGCAAAAAGATTTTTAATGTACTGGACATGGCCACAGAAGCTTGACCGAAAAAGAAACATACTTATCGAGAAAAAAAGCGCTGCTATTTGTTGAGAGTCTTCTAATGTGTTAAGCCCCCAGCTTTGAATTTATTTAGCCTCATGTACTCCTACTTGCTCCAAGAAAGAAGTCCTATGGTGATGCCCATTTTACAAACCAGTGAAGAGGTTTAGAGAGGTCACAGCTAGTGTACAGCAGAGTGAATGCAAGATCCTGGCCTTTGTTCTGGACTTGTGCTGTCTTTCCAAAGAGAGACTTTGGGGAAAAGGCGAAGGAAAGAATTCTACTTCGGAAGAGAGAAGGCCGGGAAGCTGGTTTTTACAATGAGGAGTTAAAGGAATTTAGGCAGTGGGAGGCAGTGTGGTGTAGGCTTTGGGATGAAAGACTAGGTTAGAGTCTCGACTGCTCCTTACTGGCTTAGTCACATTTTAGGCCAGCTATCTCCTCAGAGTTTGTTTCTGTGTTTATAAAATAGGGACAATGGTATCTGCTACACAGGGTTACTGCCAGGGTTCAGATGTCGTATGCGAATCACATTTAAATGTCTGGCACCAGGGAACAGGGGTTACTTGGGTAGCTGTTCTCATCATCATTGTTACAGGAGGGAGGAAGGATACTGAATTTATTAAATATCAATAAGCCAGGCACTGTGCCAAATGTGTTACATACACTAATTAGCTTCTTCCTTGCAACAGCCCTTTGAAGAAAAATATTCTCTCCATGTATCACTGAGAAAACAGGCTCAGGGAGGAGTATCATGTAACTTTTTGAAGGTCAAAAAGCTAAAGAGAGGAGGGGAAATAAGGATATGAATTCAGGAATGCCCAATATCAAAGTCCATGCCTTTGCCAAAATGTATGACCATGTTCTTATTTTTCTCGACATTTCCACCCCCGAAGGAAAAAAAAAAAGCCAAAAGAACACTAGTACAAAAAAACAAAAAACAAAAAACAAACACCCCACAAAACAGGCAACCAGTTTAAGATTAGGCAACCTCTAAAGAATATCATTGCTGAAGAGAAAAGTTTTATTCATTTATTAAATGGGGTCTAGTAGTTTTTTGGCACCAAAAAATAGACAGACCTAGGGGTTGGTTTTGGACTGGAAACTCAAGGGAACAATTATAAAAGTGCTAATCTTTGTTGAGACTTTTGAGAACCTCCACACAGGGGCCCTGGCTCTGGTAAAGGGCTTCTAGTAACCTAATGGGTTGCTCAGTCTGAGCTCCAGGTGGTAAAAATTAGTAACTGATTAGTATTCCACATATCCGAAAACAACAACAACAACAACAACAAAACATATGCACACAAAACAGAACTTTGCTCAGCTCATACATAACATACTTCCTTTGGAAAAAAGCCACTTCAACCCAATCCTATTTTCTACTGTCTGATTCTCTTGCCACCTTTAAGTGATGCATCGATAAGAGGAAAAGACTATCAATTAAACATGCAATTATTAAGCCCATTGCCAACTGTACAAATCAGCGTTCTTAATATTTAATAATGACATCAATCTGGTATGTAGAGAGCGAACTGACACAGCACGTAGTACGTAAGTAAACTGTATCTGGCTAAAATACAGATTTGTGCTAGTGTGCTATAGCTCTAGTAAGTTCCCTGAAGCACTGCTCTCAAATAAACTGAGTTGGTGGCAGGAGACTCAGCTGGTCTATGAAGTGGCTAAAAGCCCCACTGCTTCCCCATACCCTTCAATTAAGGCAGGTCTGATACATTTAGTGGCTTCTGAAACCTCTGGGCCTCCCTGTAACGTGTGCCTCCTAGGGTCTACCAACCTTAAAAACTAGAAATGAAGTCAGAGCAGTGGGATACACAAAAAGATCAAATAAATAGTCCTGTGAGCCTCCCTCAATTCTCACACCTGAATTAAATATGTCAAGAGGCTAATAATCAGAAGGTTAACCAGAAGGTTACGCAGTTCAGGAGAATGATAATGGGGTTATGAGGCTTTCAGCAGCTCAAATTAGGTGTGGCTTTGTTGTCACCCAGTATTACCCTCTATGAGTTGGAAAGCCTGACAGCATTTCATTCCCACCAGCTGGGAAGTTTTAGAGACATATTTATTTTTTGATGGAGAGGTGAAAAGACTAGATTCAACCTTTCCTTTTTTTTTTTGCTTCACCTGGAACACAGGTGTTTCAAAGAGCTGGTGTGAATAATTTGCTCTATCTATAGTTATTCTCTTCAAAGCAGAGGGGGAAAAATTCCAACTGTGAGTTGGAACTTTAAACCGTTCTTTAAAACAACCTAAGGAGTTGCTAGTACGCTAACGCCTGGATAATCTTTCTATGGGCAGGAAAGGACAATACTAGGAGATGTGACTCTAGGGCGTAAAGAAGGGAATCGTTCTTGGGATGGTGAGCTGAAGGAGGAAGTTATGTCATTTCTTTCTAATTAATAGGAAAGGTTTGGTAAAGGTACTGAAAAAAGCACTAACAAAGATATAATGTGGATGCAGTCTGGGTGGAAGGCTTGGGGGTGCTGGTGACTTGTACGCTGGGAAGAGGACACCTAAGAAGGAAATGTGAGCTACGGAGGTTAATAACAGTTCACATATTATTATTGAAAAAAAAAATCCTCTCTAAAAACGGGCTGTTATTGATAGGCCATTATCAAAGCCCATTTGTCTGTGATGAATACTTGCTAATGCCATCTGTTGGTTGCTGGCCGTCGGCTTGACACTTTGCTTGCATCCAAAAATTCATAGGAATTCCTACTGTCTGTCAGCTTTAATAAGTTCTACCTCCTCTATAAGGCCTTCCCTTACTACTTTTATAGCACTTATTAAGTGCCAGGCACTATGTTACGCCAGTCTGTCACTGTATCCCAATCTATCCCAAAATAACTCTCTGAGGTGGGTTCCATTATTATTCTCATTTTATTAACCAGGAAATTGAGGCACAGATAGGTTACATGTAATAAGATCACCAGGTCACACAGGTAGTAAGAGGCAAAGCCGGAATTCAAATCTAGGTAGTCTGGCTCCAGACTTCCTGCTCTTTGCAACTACAATAGATTTCTATTATGTCAAGCTAGCAGAATGCTGACTAGGTAGGCCCTGAACTATCGTAAGGGTTTTGAAATAAACAGAAAATGACGACCCTTGTTCTTGTTTCCTGATGTGCTAGTAAGTCATTAAACTCAAGACTACTACTGTCGGGCAACAGAACAAGGGATGATGAAGATTATGGCAGGAAGAAGGATGGAGAAGGGGGCTGATTTTAGAGTGCCGGTATTCAGGCTCTAATATCAAGAATATCAATTTAGGCTCTTGTATCTAGTATTGAGGGAGCTTCGTAGGGAGAAGAAATGGCGACCCTTACTTGTCAGTTTCCTAATGTGACGATCGTCTAAGAATATGAGATAAAGGTCAACATTCCACATTCCCATATTCAGGTCTGCCAAGCAGTCTATGACTTCACTTGTTCCCACCTCTCAGACGAAAGAGAAAGAATAAAGCCGATTCATTACACAGCTTCTACTATCAATAAACACTGGGAGAATTTATAAGCTATTAGGAATAAATGCTTACTATAAATGACAAGGTGTTGTGCAAACATGTCATAAAACAGCACTGCTAAACAAGCACTTCAATAACAGAGAGCTAATCACCCTGGCCGGCCCAAGTTGTGTACAAAACGTGAACACTGCGGTAAGGTCTTATGTTAAAAAAACCCACCTATCAGGTTCAAAGCACTCTTACCGTCTGGAGCTCAGAACCCCAGCAGTCTGGCCTGCCCGCTCAAGGGAACTGAAGTCTGAGAATACATTTAATGCTTTCTGTGTAGCGTGCAACTGATTTTGTATGAAAAATTATTAATGATATGTTAAAAGCTTTCAGAGAGCAAAAAGAAGGCCATTTAACTGGTTTAGCTGGACTGGGAGAAAAAAGGAGAAGTTGTGTCAAATTATTTCCTCCCGAATGAATATGGACAGAAAGCGCTGAAAACACAATTTTCATCCCTAAACAGTCTTTACTGACTGCAGAAAATGAAAACTGGATCATTCTTTCTTCCATTGTGTATTGGACAAAACCAACACTAAGCCAGACCAAAAGGAAATCTTGCAATATTAAATATTTGTCAAGTAGGTGTCCACGAATTCTCTTATAGGAAAAGTCCAAGAATGACAGTGAAAACATGCTTAAACTCACATTAAGCACAAAATTCTGAAATATGGTCATTCCTATTTGAAAGAAGGCAATCTCACAACCATAAACATGTGAGACTTAACAGACTCACATTTTTTTTTTCTTCCAAAATCAGGTCCACAGCGGAGGGAAATTTCAACCTAGATCTCAGATATGTAAGCGCCTCTGAAATAAAAATGAGGGCATTAAATAGCATGGATAATGAAAATCTGGTTTATGGATATTGTTGATTTCAAACAATGCTTTCCATGTGGAAGAAAAACAGCAATGCATCACAGAGAGAATTGCTTTCTCTTGTAACAAATAGTCAGCCCTAAATCTCATCATCTTCTTTGCAACAAAAAGCATGGGCGCCTTTGCAACTAGGAAAAACAACAACAACAGTGTGTGCTTCAATTAGAATCACTGACCTTTTCTGAAGCCTGCCTGTGCTTCTCTATAGAAATCAATGGAATAAAAGGTCACGTTGTTAAAATGTTTGAATACAACATTCTCTTTCCCAGGCAAAGGCAAATTCCTTTTCTTTTTAAGGTAATTAATCTGTTGTATATAGAATGTCAAAAATTTAAAACTGAAAACTACCTTGAATTTGCAATTTAAAACTAATTAAAAAAAATCAATTCTATCACCAGAAAAAAGGCAAAAATCACCAGAAAGCTACATTCTACATACTATATACTCTGTCATAGCCCAGAAGGTTCTGTTGGCTAAGTCCCTGTCACTAAGGCTATACAATAGCCTTACAATAAAACACATGCAATAAGACAGAAAGGGCATCCTAGAGAAAAAGATGTTACTTCAAATCTCAGTTCTTTTCTTTTCAAAGTGTTCCTGAAGAAGGCAAAGGCAAGCTCTATGTCTGTCAAATGTCGATGGCAGTGTTTGGCAATGACTAATTTCCCACCATCACAACCTTCCAAAGCAAATGCACATTCACACAAAAACAGAGATTAAGAGTCAAGAAACAGAAACCAAAAGAAATGACTGGAATAGTTGTTATTTTTTCTGAACATTAAAAAAAATATTTGAAAGAAGTGCCTTTACCTAGATTACAATCATTTTACTTCTCCAATCTTTTTAATTCATGAAGAGAAAGGGCAAATTCTTCAATCACCTCTTAATCCATTCAGAGGATAAATACACCCATCAGTCATATAAACTGCATCATGTTCTTACTGCCATTACAATGAATCTCAATTTCTCTAAGAGACAAGGAGCCTTCAAATTAGATCTACCAACCTTTCCTAACGGGTCTAAAAAACTTACTTCTGTGTCCAGACAATTTGGTTTCAAATATCCTTCTGCCCAACAGAATTTGAGAGCAATTTACTCCAGTCTCATCTATTGTAAACCTGCAAGAATGATGTCATTAAAACTTGAGAGCGGATTGCTATCAGTGGTATAAACCACCACAAACAGCATTCTGAAGGGAAGAACAAGCCTCTCAATATGCCAAGCTTTAGATGCTTCCTTACCTGCCTGGTCCTCCCCATCATCATCAGTGAAATTCATTTTTGGTTAAAGGTTTTAAAAGACAAAGTTATTATAAGGAACTAGTTATGAAGGGCAGGGAGGATTCAAAATACACAGAGAACGAAGATCTAGAAGAAGAATCTAGAAGTATATCAGAGAAGTCTGTTTCTGAGTACTTTTTAGGACAGTAAGAGATGAAATAAAATGGTGGTCCATTTAAATGGGGGTCTGCCTCTGTGTCAACGTGTAAAATCTGCTCTATGTCAATTATATCTCAAAAAAAAAAAAAGATGTAAGAAAAAAAAGATGTGACATAGAGCCTTATCCATTTGTTCCCATTTGTCCCCACTTTCTAACACTTATGTAATCAATGTTGTACTATACATACAGATGTGCTACCATTAGCACTGCTCCACACTATGTAATTAGAACAGAATGAGTTACACGGACCCACAAACAAAACAGATACTGCCTAAAATTTTGTGAAAAACTAAAAATGCAACTGGAAATCCTGAAAATCTATTTATCAGACTAATAGATCAGTGATCTTGTATGGCTCCTATAAGAAAGGACTAGAGAAAATGTTTTATTCAATGAACATTTTAAGTACCAGATAAGTCTTCCAAACTCTTTTTTGGAGGCTGGGGGGAGAAGGGCAGAGCAGTTTTTTCTGCTTAAGAAAATTTGGTTACGATCTTTAGTTTTAAACAGATTACTCTAATGTTAAAATTATTTGAAAATCATCAATCATCCCCAATTGAACCACGACCTCCTTAAAGGTAATAGCAATGGCCATTATGCTTTATACTACCTGCTGGTACCTCTTTCCTGAGGGTAAAGGTCTAAAGTTAGGGCATAAAATGAACACTGAGTATCACAAAAAGTCATCTGGGAAGATGCCATGTTGGAAGCCCATATGTCAAACTCACAAATTCAACAGTATAGTGTTCTCTGGTATTGAAAGAGTGCTGTTTTCTTTGACTAAATCTTGTATGAAACAGCTGGCTCTTGCTAAGGGGGTCATAATGTATTCAAATTCTTTTTTTTTAATTTTTTTATGTTTATTTTTATTATTGAGACAGAGAGAAACAGCATGAGCAGGGGAGGGGCAGAGAGAGAGAGAGGGAGACACAGAATCCAAAGCAGGCTCCAGGCTCTGAGCTGTCAGCACAGAGCCTGACGAGGGGCTTGAACCCACAAACCGTGAGCTCATGACCGGAGCTGAAGTTGGACACTTAGCCGACTGAGCCACCCAGGCGCCCTTCAAAGACCTCTTCTTTAAAAAAAAAAAAAAATGCATACCAGAAATTAATTCCACAGTCTCTATCCTCGTCTTTTCTAGCAGCCTTTACAACAATCCAGATCTTCTTAGCCAAATGACACAAACAGCTGCTTCACATTTGCATATTCGAAGTCCCTCAGGTTCCCTGGTAACTTCAGCCTTCACGTTGATAATTATTCTGGTGCTTTAGCCTGGTGGATCCCAACCCTGAGGGCACATTCAGATCACTGGGGAGAACTTCTCAAAAATGCTTATCGATGCCTAGGACCAAACTCAAACCAATGGAATCAGAACGGAGGGTTTGAGCATTTGTATTTTTTTAAAAAAGCTCCCTAGGTGATTTTAATGTGCAAACAGGTAGAGAATCTCTACCTCTCAATTTCTCAACCATCCGAATTCTGAGGACTTCATTATCATTCTACTTCATCTACCTTAGAGCACGGCTCTACTTTCTATGTCAAAGTGGCCATAACCTGTTCTAACTACAAATCCCTTTTTCGGAATGCACTTTCCATATTCTAACCACACCACTACTCCTGCCGAGCCTGTGCTTGCCATCACCCCAGCATCTGTCTCTGAACCTTGCCTCTCCTTTCCTGGAGTCCTCTTCTGATGTCAGCTGCTTCTCTATCCATGTGACCAGCTATTCTGTGGAGTTCTAGGGAGCCCCCTCCCCAAGTGTTTTATTTCCTTGTCCCGCCTCTGTGAATGCCCAACCAGCCATCAACATCAAAGCCCGGGCTATTGAGTACATGGCCAAAGAGGTCCCAGTAAATTGCCAAGAATCCTTCTGTTGTCCTTTCCCAGTCTGCAACAGTCATTGCCTCTCAGCCCTAAGAGTTGGGTCCCTTTTTTAAGGTTAAAATAAACAACAACAACCTGTGGCTAAAATATATATAATGTGGTGTCTCTCTCAATCTGATGGGAGCCCCCAAATGTGGAGTGATGATCAGTGGGGGGAAGCCGGTGGCACAGGCAGTGAAAGGATTCACCTGAGGTAGAACAAGGGAGACAGAAGTTTATTGAGTACATTGCAAGGGAGCAGTGGGGAAGGAGAGAAAAGGAGAATCTGTCTGCAATAGGGCGGTGAGTAGAGGCCATGCTTAAAGAGGGAAGGTGAGGAGGTATGGGGACGTACGCAATTTTCCTTTTAGGTAACTGTGCCTGGTTGTAAGTAATCCATTGGTCAGTTAGTGCCTTTGGGTATTTTGAGGTGGGTTGCCTGATGGGCCTGTCTGTATTCGGCCAGGTAGTCGCTGTGGGCCCTTCTGCCTTGATCGAGTTTCCATTGCCTTGATGTTTTAGACAACATCAAGCCTGCTGTCTAAAAGTGGCCTCTACACATAACATAAAATTTACCATTTTAACCATTTTTACACGTAAAATTTAGTGGCACTGCATTGGCATTACATTTACAATGTTGTGCAACTATCACCACTATCTAATTCTAGAACTTTCTCATCATCCCAAACAGAAACTCTTTGTTAAGTTTATACAGAACACTTCTGATTCTCTCATTCCTCATCACAAAAATCTTTCATTGTGCCTTCCAATGCCTACTGAATAATGATGAATTTTCTTAGTTCGACATTCAAGGCTCTCCATGATTTGCCCCAACTAGCTTAGTTTTTCATTATTTATGCATGCAAAACTCTAGCCAGCTGGAGGATTTGCCATTCCCTACATGATGCTCCTGAGCTCAGTCTCTCCATCTGGAATATCGATCCATCTCAATGCTACCTGTCCAAATCCTCATCTTTCAACACTCATCTGAAACGTCATTTTTTTCCATTAAGTCTTACTGTTTTTTTCTGCCTGAAGCAATCTCTTCTTCTTTTACAGTTCCACACCACCTATCCATATTCTTTTGGCACTTTCTACCATATCTGATGGTTATTTCTTTATATCTTATCTCAATCCACAGACTGTATTTCTTTTTAAGGAAAGTGGTAGGAGGACCAGTCAATATGGGGTTCAAATCCCAGCTCTGTCATTTCTAAGTGAACTTGGATGAGTTATTTATTACCTCTCTGAGCTACAGTTTCTTCATCTGTAAAATGGAGATAAGGGTCAAGTATTTAGAACAGTGCCTGGTACATTAAATGAAAAAAAAAATTAAACAATTCATCTTTGCACCTTCCACAGAGATTGGTACAATGTTATTATGTACAAAGGGGTGCCTGCTCAGGTGGCGGGGCATCCAACTTCGACTCAGGTCATGAGCTCGTGGTTCATGGGCTCCAAGCCCACGATGGCCTCTGAGCTGTCAGCACAGGAGCCTGCTTCAGATTCTTGTGCCTCCCTCTCTCTCTCTCTCTGGCCCTCTCCCGCTCACACTCTCTCTCTCAAAAATAAATAAACTTAAAATTAAAAAAAAACAAACCCAAAGTAGTATTAATTGTTTGGCTGAATGAATAAATAAGGCTGACTAGATACTAAGTGGCAATTAAAGTCAGGAATTCAGCTAACCAAATCTAATCTAGCAGCTAATTGTTCTGCTAACTTTTCCTTTGTCTTCCCTTTTGGGCTTCAGAGGTAAGGAGCCAGAATTGGGGCCAGTGGGTAAAAGCAACAGGTTTTGTTTTTGTTTTAAATCATCAAATGCTTTTCAAGTAATCCAGCTTGGAAACTAAAATGGGAATGAGTGACAGTCAGACCCCCAGTGCTCTCAGGATATGCTAATTCTTTTATATGGCTATGCTTCCCAACCTATATTATAATTATTACTTCTTTGATTATACCCCCTACTCCAGATGACAGACCTGAAGCACAGAGACTATTTTATTCATTCATTTAACAAACACTTATTTAGCACCTACTCTATGTTAGGCACTGTTCTAGGAGCTGGGAACACAATAGTGAGCAAAACAGAAAAAAATTTCTGGTTCTAGGCACACAGTTGATGCTTTTGTTTACAGAATAAGTGAAGAGGAAATCTAACAATATGAGAATCTTCACAGCTCCTAGGATCCAGATTTCTGGTCCTTGCTGGTACTGTCTGATGCAGAGTAAGAGTGCACTTACATACGCAAATACATATTTCATTTTGTTTGTTCTTAGCTCTTCACAAACTCCTAAGATTCCGTGCGGGTTATAGAGCTGTTTCATAGCACCAAGGAATCATGTATTGTATATTCTTTAAATTACAAGATGTTCCTATAAAATATAGTATACAAATATTATCAGTTAAAATTGAACAACTGCATCTGGGGAGCCCAAAACTACATTACTGCCTACCAAGGGCTCTCAAACTGGTCAAAACAGGCTCCCTCGCTGCCTTTATGACAAAGAGATTCCTGTTTAAATGATGCTTATTATCCAAATAGGGACAAACCTATTATCCAAATAGGGACACTGTGAAATAAAAAGGAGGAAGTTATTAATTAATAATTATACCAGGTCATCAGGTAAAATCCGGGAGTCCTTGCGAACCAGGACACATGGCCACCCATTAGACTGCTCCTTTCCACTGGTTTTAGGCTGAAATTGCTTCTAGTGCAGAAAACCTGCTCTACCCATATTCTTCTCTGTAAAACACTAAAATTATGTTTCATTATGTGTCAAGTTCAAAATAAACTTTTCCCAAAGCAAGCCAAATTTTTATTTCCAATCCAGCAGGCATCCAGTACTTTCTAGGAAAGGGCATGTGTATGGACACAATTCAGAATCCTGACGGAGGCATGATAAATAATGATTTTCAATCAAATAAATACCTACAACTGGTTTCTCTTGGGTTAAATTTCAGTAGGCTCAAAGTAATTAAGTGCCGAAGTGTTTTCATATAGGTTTCCAAATAGAAACTCAAAGTACAAGATGAATAATGCAATCCTTTAACAGCTAAAAGTTCAGTTAAAAAAATATAGAACTTTTCTTAATTATTAAAGAATATATTTTCCACGTTGACAGATTTTAAAAATATGAAAACAGAATAGCTACAAAATACAGAGATCATGGTAGAATTTACTGCTCCTCCCATATACGACTCATGCTAAATGTAGATTTGTAAACAGTTACAATGCAGATGTTGTCTTTTTACAAGTTGCTTAAGGAGCTGTCTAAAGACGCATGATCTTTGAAAACTCAGGCCAAATTTCTGGTGGGCACTGATGTAATCACTTTATTACAGTTTTAGGGAAAAACATGATTAACTGCATGATACTACATGCTTATACTCTTATACATCTGATTACATCAAAATGTTCATAGACCTCAGATTTTCTAAATGATATTAACTATTCAATCAGTTTAAAGAGATCTTCTAATTTAAAATAGTTCTGTACTAATAGTTACATATGCGACATTAACATCACAACTTTTTAATCTTAGAAAAAAGTGCAATCATGTGGTACTGTATGTACAGTGGAAGATTAAATTATGATATATACTTTTGACTCTATGAACTGATTCCTTTGTCAACTAATTTTAAATATTAAAACATCCATTAGATGCATAGCAACATGCTTAGAACTTACCTAAAATGACAGAGCCTCAAACAGACCTCAAAAAGTATCTTCGAAGCACAATTCCATGATCATACATTTAACACTCAAAAATATTATCAACTCTAAAATCTGCAAAGACACAACAATCCTCCAATTTAAAAAAACAACAATGTCTAAAACCATGTGTAATGCGTATGCCATGTTTTTGAGATACTATAGAAGGAGCTGCTGACACAGATGAATAATACATTAGGTTGAAATCAAATACTAGCTCGAGATATTATTAATCTTCAATATTTTTGTGTTTTGGTAGTAAGCTTTCTTATTTTTCAGAGGGAAACAGAAGGGAATTTTTTTTTTTTTTTGCTTTAGCTACAACAAAAACTCCATATTGAAGATATGAAAAGAATCACCAAAAGCAGAGCTTATATGTAATTAAGGCATTTCTTATATTTCCATTTAATAGCTCTTCTAAAACACAAATTTTTAGTATCCTGTACTCCAGCCTAAGTCATCCCTTCCTAAGAGTCTTTATAATCCTGGGGCAGCTATAGGAATGATTCCTTTTTATGTAAAAGGATTCAGTTGTTTTCCAAATACCACCACCACTGGAAAACACCTGTATTCTGTGTGTGATTCTACATAGAGCTAAAAAGTAAACATTAAACAATAAGTGAGGTTTAGGTTTGAAAGATTCTTTTCTGGCCAACTAATTACAATGAAAGCAACAGGTGTCAACTTTTTAACTTGAAGGTAAAAAATTAAATAAAAAAGTAAAACTTTTAGGAGCACTTGGCTGGCTCAGTCAGAAGAGCATGTGACTCTTGATCTCAGGGTTGTGAGTTCAAGGCCCACATGGGGTGTAGAGATTACTTAAATAAATTTTAAAAAAGTTAAAAAAATAAATTAAACGTTTAAGTAAATATGGCATAACAGATGGTTCCACAAATATTTTACGGTAAGGACTTTTCGACATTCATGGACAACTTCGGAGAGCAGATTTTCACAGAAACATTCTGCCAACTAAAGAAATTAGCCACCAACAGGTACTATACCACCTATGTCACTCATGGTTTTAAACCATAACTATGCTAACTTTTCCTCTGCTCTGCAAAGGCTTTGAAATAATAATGAATCAAGGATCTCCCAGAGTCCAATTATCGTCCATAATGTTAAGTGATTGAGAACTACTAGCTTATAGAAGCACACGGAGGGTTTTTAAAGGAATGACAAACCCAAGTATAAAAAAATTAATGCCTGGTATAAACAATTCATGCTTGAACTGTAAGACAGAAAATGAACATTATGAATGAGCTAAGTGAACTAAGAGCTCAGTGAAGAGAATCTAAATATATCTGCTATTTATTAAATATACCCATACACGCCAATTATCTTATTTGAACACATTCTTTCCCCACAGATGGCCTATGTGCAATAAAGGGTTAACTCAGCAGAGCTCGGATGCCCAAAACCTACGCGTCCCCAAAGTCTTTAGGACTAGCTCATGACCAGCTCCTGGGAAATAATAACCTTTGAGGTCTTGCAATATCCTGCCTCTTAAGAGTGTCTTAGTTTACCTGGGGCTTTGGTCACCCCAGATAGTTTATGCTAACAATGTGATTTATGGTGACACCTGTTTTTGTTTGCCTGGGGCCTTGGGGCAGCTGTTTTAGTTTCACCTCTGGGTGGGGAAACAGAAGGAGGGCTGGAGACTGAGTAGCTAAGGTCAGCCCTGTGCCTGCTCTAGGCCTACCTGACTGACCTCCAATAAAAGCCCTGGACACTAAGGATTAGGTGAGCCTCTCTCGCTGACAACATTTGCCTGTATTGTTATACATTGTTGCTGGGACAACTAAGCAACATCTATGCAATTCTACTGGGAGGACAACTGGAACTCTGTGCCTGGCTTCTCCTGGACTCTGCCTGTATCCCTTTTTCCTTTGCTGATTTAATCTGTATCATTTTGCTGTAATAAACTGTAGCCACAGTAGAACAGCCTTCCTGGATCCTGTGAGTTCTTTCAGCAAATCAGGGAACCTGAGGGTGATCTTGGGGACCCGTGACACAACCTATAATACAATAAAATTCTTATTTACTAAAGACTTCTTCTAATTTCAAGGTTTGTTGTTAGCAAGTACATTTCCAAACAGGTAGAAATAGCATTATACATTCACAGGAATGCCTTCCCACCAACTCAAAGGACAAAGAGGGTGACTCCTGACCAGGTACAGGAAGTCACTTCTGATGAATGACACAAGGCCCCACTCCCAGTAGTTTCTTCTTCAGTGAGAGCTGGGTAATTTCAGGAAGTCTATGAGAAATGGAATCATCAGTGCTTTCTCCGCAGTTGCTACTACTGATCTGCAGCTGAGGAATAAAGAACATTCTCAAGTCTTCTGTCCTTAGGATAATTCTGTACTTTTTAAAAAAGTGTATGTCAGAACCAGCTGACTGGGCCCAGGATCTCAGGTATACAAGGACACTCTTATCAGCCAGAGGCTGGTCAAGGCCCAGTCCTTTCTTTGGAGTGTACAGGGTTGGAGCACCCCATGTCCACGGAGATAATTTATTAATTAACTTTACTAATTCCATAAAAGATCCGTGGGTTGAAGCATTGCCGAGGATTATAGTGTTCAAGAGCTTTTGGTTTATCAGATAACAACATCCCAGCAGTGCTGATCGGTGACAATTCTATCGCCTCATAATGGTTCCCAATTCCCCAGTCAGCTCAGCCATTCTCTTTACCTTAGGGAAGCTCTTAACTGCTCCCAGTGACTAAGGAAATTATCAAAGATAATTGTCTAGTGCAGAATTACCTGCCACCTGTGTAAGAAGGAGATTTTTATCTCACTCCTAAGTCAGGAAAAGTATCATGCTTTTATATTGGTTTCCATTCTAAGTCACAGGCCTCGTGTTAATTAAAAGCCTAAAGTGAATAAATTGCACTATCACAAGCTCACTGAATTCATGGATTTAGGACTCCCTGTCTTTCACTTAAAGTTTTACCAAGTTAAATGCAGAATAGTAAATGGTCATGCTTTGCCTAGGGCTAACCTATGTCCCAATTTTTTTTTTTCATGCACAGTCCCTGGAGCTATAACTAGGCAGTATTTCACAGTTTATTATTATCCATGATACCTAACATACTATTTTTTACACATTAACACTAGTAACATAATGTTAATGCCTCTATCCTGAGAACATCATATAGGTAGGAGTTGAAATAAAGACCACAGAGTCAGACTGTCTGCAATTGAACCTCAGTCCCAGTATTTACTAGCTCTGTGATCTTGGTGAAGGTTTTTTTTTTTTTTATCTTTTGTGCCTCAATTTCCTCTTCTGTAAAGTGGGAAGAATCGTACCTTTCCCAGATGGTTGTCATAGGGATTAAATAAACTCATATGCGTAAATAGCTTAGAATTGTGCCTGGCATCTGATAAAAACTTTTGTTAAGTAATGACTATCACCATCACCACCACCACCACCACCACCACCATTATTCCAAAGAACTTGGGACATTGGACTTGCATTATCCCTTTAATTTTCACCTTACCCCAGTGGTAGGAAAAAAGGGCAGTATTATCTTCTTAACTGACAGGCAGTTGTTGTATATCAACGAGAGGACTTCCTTGAGTTCCACGCAACACAGCTGCCTCACTGGTTACATGTGCAAAATGGGGATGGTAATAACCTATCTCATAAAGCTGTGTGGAGATGGAGTACTGTCTTATGGTATCACAGTTCAGGAGATATTGGTAACACTGCTGTCAGATACTTGGGATTTCAAAATTACCTGGTTCTAGGTACTCAACCACCTTTGCAAGGATGAGATTTTATACCATGAACCCCAAAAGGTGCTAGAAGAACAAATTAATGAAAAATTGTCCCCTTCTTTCACATTCCCTGGTTAGGATACATTTCTTCAAAATAGTCAATGTGTGGAGGTTGGAGTATGTCAAGGGCAGAGAGTACCTAAGAAAAGGGAAAAAAAAGTCAAATTTAGAGAACTAAAACGGAAGCAAAATGACATAAATGCAAGAACATACTATTAATTCTTTAACGATTTAAGACTTAGTTACAGTTGTCCATGGAGATTAACTAAATTTGCCAGTCATGAAAACAGTCCTAAATATTAAGATGGGTTTGTAAACTTATCATGTAAAAGATACTTCTATCTTAACGACAATGAGAGGGGCAAGTGGGTTCTACTACCCCTTCATGGAGAGTGTGTTGAAAAGAAATACCCTATTTTTAACAATCAGTGTTGCTCTGAGAGCATGAGGAGCCTTACCTACCATTCATTTCTTTATTCCTCTGTTCAAAACCTGTTTACTAAGTACATTCTACCTGGCAGGTACTGTGGTAGGCTCTCCAGTTACACCGAGTATCATCCCTGTTCCCACGACAAGTGGAAAGGAAGGCGTTAAACAAGCAAGCAAGCAAACAGGAACACAGCTATATAATTATGACATCTATTATTTGAAGGGAAAAAGTCCAGAGGAATGGGGAGAAAAAGTTTCCCTCGGGTTTCACGCTAAGAGTTTAAGGCTGAACAGGAGTTAGTCGGGCAGTGAGTAGGTAATATATAAAGGCACTGAATTTTAGCAAGAAGGAGCCAGGCAAATTCTAGAAACAGAAATGCCAGCGCTTATGGAACATAGAGGGGGAGAGGAAAATAGACTGGGATAAAACAGAAGAGGAAGGCAGGGGATATATCACATAAAATCTCTTTAAATTTTGTTAAGCAGTTTGGATTTTATTCCAAGTACAAAAAAAGAAGACACCAGGGTGGAAAAAAAGACTTTAAGGCATCTGAAATTCAAGTCCTTTATAAAAGCAGCATATTACCAATGTCACTTCTGCCTTTGAAACATAACAAATAGGCCTTCGTCCCCTACCAGCTGTCCAGCTATTCTAAGTCCCGTCTGTGATGTCATACTTAAGAATCTGAACCTATCTAACTAATGAAAAATACCAGGCTCAAAGGATGTAGAAGTTGTTATTTATCAAGAAATAAATTGGGTGGTACAAATATTTTAAGAAAAAAATTTTTTTATTATGGAGAATTTCAAACATATAAAAGTGGACAGAATAGTACCAAGAATGCTCATGGAATCAATACCTGGCCTTAGTTTCTACATACGGCCATTCTTATTCCATCTATACCGTTTACGCTCCCTATGTAATTCTGAAGGAAATACCAGATTTATTTCAGCCATACATCAGTATGTGCTTCAATCACTAAAAGACAAAACTTTTTTATTTTTTTGGAATTTCTAAAAAATATTTATTTTGAGAGAGAGAGTGCACACCTGAGAGTGCACACTCAGGGAGTGCAGAGAGACCAATGCAGGGCTCCAACTCACAAACCGTGAGATCGTGACCTGAGCTAAAGTTGGGCGCTTAACCAACTGAGCCACCCAGGTGCCCCAAAGACAAAACTTTTTAAAACTTAAAATACGATGCTGAAATCTAAAAATTTTATGTTTTTTTTTTAATACCATCAAACATCCAGTCCTCAAATTCCCAATTTTCCTTTCTCAAAGTTTTCTAGTCGAAATCAGGAGCTAAGTAAGATTTACATATTATGGTTGATTTGTGTTTTAAGTTTTAACCTACAGATTTTGCCTCCTTTTCTTTTCCCCTTGCAATTTATATGTGGAAGAAACTCTGCTCATTTTAAAGGTGTTTTTTCTTAGCCTAGCATTTGTCACTTTAAAATTCTAAATGTAAACAAAACCTCCTGTCATGAAAAAGTCTTTACTCACACTTTAAAACCAGTTACACTTAAAAGTTTGAAAATAGTTTAGATGTTCTATAAAGAATCTTGATCTTTCCTTTCTGAATTCAAATGTTTATACTTAGACTCTTGGTACAGATGAAAGATAACAGATTTTCCAGTTTCTTCAAAACATAATTTTTATCATATGGAAGATAAATTATTTCATTCCTATAAATTTAAAACCCTATAATTAGCTAGTGTCATAAATTCACGCAAATTCATTTCTCATTATGGGATAGAGCAATTTTTAACATGAATATTTGATGCTTGAAGACGACAGTTAGAAATTAGTGTTTTACTTGACATCTTTCGGACTCTCAACTCTGCATCTGAACAACATACGTTCTGTCTTGGGGGAAACCAGAATGCAGTGAGTGACAGCGTCCATTAGACAAAGCTATTTTACACTTCAAATCTATCTGCTATAATTAGAGGTTATCTACAGAAAGTGACAACCATACATTTTAAACCCTGATGGAGAAGAATGAGGCTTTCTTATTCCAGATTTGATGAGGCTTTTTGTAGAAAAGCCATCTAAAACAGGGTTAGACATTTGCACTAAAGCATTTAGCTGGGATTGTTAGCTTTAAAGGTACAATATTTTAAATTCTGCTTGGAATTTTTTAAACACCTGTTTTTTATATTACCGTTATTTTATCTCAGAATGTTTATCAGAGGATGGCATTCCACCGTTATTTCCAGGGGTCAAAACCAATGCTTAAATCAGCAGAAATGATCCAGGAATCTCAGAAGGGATGTAAATAAGTGAGAAGGAATAGTAGCAGTTTCAAACTCAAGACTTCATGCCTGACTCCCTGTTGAAATAGGCTGAGTCCCTCTATAACCCCACTATTATTTGTGGGAATAAAGTGTGTGGGATTAGCCTTATGATGTAAATAGGAGGACGCTTGTAAAGACTTTGACTTGTAAAGAGTCAAAGTATCCCAAAATACCACCAACTCTTCAAAGGATCTCAAATACTAAAACAAGTAAGCAGACTTGTCTAATGAAAAAATGAACTAAAATACATCCTTAAATCATGGGCATTACCAAACAGTGTCTCAGTACATTTCTCAGATCTTTTAAGAACTAGACAAAAGCCCATTATGGCGGCTGTTTTTTAGAATTTTAACCTCTGTGATGTTAACATCCACTATAAATTGGTTACATGATGTGTAAGTGGCTTCTTTTTCTTAGTCCTTTATCAAAAAAAAAAAAAACTGCTATAAATAATCCTAATCTATTTAAGATCATAAAAACCAGAAATTTAACTCTTCATTAAATCCCATGTTTAGCAAAGGAGCTTTCCCTTCCCCATTCTCACCTCCCCCCCCCGCAGATTTTAAGTTAAGGTAGAGACTATGTAATTACTATTATTTTTAATAGAGTTGTAATATAAAGTATGCAAATCCTAAATGTATAATTTTATTAATTTTACACAAAGTATGTAATATGATGAATTTTTACTCCATGGTTAAAAATCTAGATCAAGCAGTTAATCATTTCAACATCCCAGAAGGTCCTCTTGTCTCTTTCCAGTCAAAACCCATCCCTGCTCAGAGGTTACCCACTTTCATTTCCGTCATCACAGACTCGTTTTGCCTGTCCTTGAACTTTTATACAAGTTAAATCATAAAGAATGATTCAAATCGCAGTTCTCTTCTTTCCAAAGTGTCCTGAAGAAGGCAAAGGCAAGCTCGATGTCTGTCAAATGTCGATGGTAGAGCTTGGTGATTACTAATTTTCCAACACCATGTTTCCATTTTTGTGTATCACTTTTTTCATTTACTATTATGCCTATGAAATTCATCCGTGTTGATGTGTGGATAGTGGTTCATCTTTTTTTTATCGTTGTGTAATATACCAGTGTGTGAGCGGAATATAACACAACGTACTTATGCTGGCAGACATGTGGGTTGTTTCCAATTTCTAGATATTATGAATAAAGCATCCATGAACACTTTCATATGTGTCTTTTGGTGGACACGTGATTTGTCCTGAGTATACCATGGAGTATAACTGCTGGGTCACTGGGTAGGTGTATATTTAGCTTTAGTAGAAGCTCCCAGTTTTCCCAAGTGGTTTTACAAATTTATACTCTTACCAGCAATGTTAAGAACTTCAGCTAATTTATATTCTTGTCAACACTAGGTACTGTCAGTCTTTTTGATTTTAGCCAATCTGGTGGGTATATTAGTATCTCATCGTGGTTTTAATTTACCTTTCCCTGACGATTAATGACTTTGAGGACTCTGTCATATGCTTATTAGCCATTGGTTATCCTCTTTTGTGAAATTCTTAAGTCTTTTAATGGGCAAAAATTCTTCGTCTGTAGAAGCTCTTTATAAGATATGTGATTATAAGATATGTGATGTTTAGGGGAGCCCGGTGGCTTAGTCGGTTAAGTGTCCGACTTTGGCTCAGTTCATGATCTCATGGTTCTTTTTTTTTTTTTTTAATGTTTTTATTTATTTTTGAGAGAGAGAGAGAGAGAGACAGACAGACAGACAGACAGACAAAGTGTAAGCAGGGGAGGGTCAGGGAGAGAGGGAGACACAGAATCTGAAACAGGATACAGGCTCTGAGCTGTCAGCACAGAGCCCAACTCAGGGCTGGAACTCAAGAGCTATGAGATCATGACCTGAGCCAAAGTCACACACTCAACCGACTGAGCCACCCAGCGCCCCACGATCTCGTGGTTCTTGAGTTCGAGCCCCATGTCAGGTTCTGTGCTGACAGCTTGGAGCCTGGAGCCTGCTTCAATTCTGTGTCTCCCTCTCTCTCTGCCCCTCCCCCACTTGTACTCTGTCTCTCTCTCAAAAATAAACAAACATTAAAAAAAAGATATGTGATGTTTAGACACAGAATTTCCAATCCAAAAAATGTCAAATAAATATTTATTTCTAATAGTCTTCTCAAATACTAAATATTTATAATTGTCTATTACATAATATATTCTGAAAACAAGTTTTCTGTTGAATATATGTCTGAGGTCTGTCTTTTCATTCTCTTAACTTTTGATGAGCGTTAAACTGGTCAATGGTGTCCAGTTTAGCAATGTTTTTTAAAAAATGGTTAATGCTTTGTTTCATTAAGAAATCTTTATCTCTAAATCACGAAAAGATATTTTCCTGTTTTATAACAAAAACTTTATTCTTTTACCTTTCACATTAAAGTCTACATTTTTAATTAATTCACATATTTGTTATAAAATAGACTTTGTTCAACTTCTTCAAGACGATCTTCAGTATTTTAGGCCTTCTGCACTCTACAGACTTCAGAATGTTTGTCAATGTCAATTTCCTCACACACACACATACAAACCCTGCTGGGTTTTTGACTGGGATTACATTGAATATAGAAGTCAGTTTGGGGAGAACATCTGTATTAACTAAACTGAGTTTTCCAATTCATGGGCACGAGAGACTGTGTTATTTTAAATACATTAAGAATCTGCCCAGTACCACAAATTTTAGGCAGAGAGCAAACAACAGTTTCCAAATCCGCTGCAAAGTAACTCAGTCTATAGCATGCTTTGCCTTTTCACTCCTCAGTAGCAGAAATATTAGCATTAATAATGTCTGCAGCGAAACAGGCTGTCAGCATTCAGGGAAGGGTCCTACTGATCTCATACTGGTATGATTCTTTATCCTACTTATGAACCTGAGGCCCTGTCTGAGTTAGGTTAGACTATACAAAGAAAAACAGATCATTCTTCTTTGCCTCCACCACCTCTTCTTTGTCTTCTCTATCCCTCAAGAATACTCCAGAATTAAAAGACTGGGAAAAAGTAACTCCAAGAGAGAGATCACCGAGGTTATCATTCCAGACTCAGAGATTTCTTTTTTTCTGTCACTTTCACTTACTTACTCATTCTTCAAAGAGACTGACCGCCTACTGCATCCTCAGTGCTACTGCCTAAGGACAAGAAAAAGCCCCAGATTTGTATTGCTGGGATCTTCCCAGGAATCAATGGACCCTAAGGGGGCTCTGACTGCTTTAGAGGACTAGTGAAAGCCTCGAATTACATAAATACTGTGTGGATGTGCATTTTTCCAAAAGAGGAGTCACAGTTTTCATCAGATTCTCAAAGGAGCACAAAATTGAAAAAACCCTCAATCAATCCCCTTCCAGGGTGGTAATACGACAATTATGTGGGTTCATGTACATGCGCACAAGTGCAGAGGTGGGTGAAACAGAGAATATTCTTGCCAGATTTTATAACAGCTCAGATTCTGCCTAGACTCTAGTGATAAGCCTAACCAACAACAATCTTTAGAAAGTTAAACCCATGACTGTTCCCCTAAGTTGCTACATCAAGGTGAATCTATCTTTAAGATGATGATGAACCACCTGTCCTTTAAGAAAAAAAATGTGTGTGTCAATCAATCAGATCAGCTAAAATCAATTTCATATGTGAGTTTCATACGTGACTTTTTTTTTTTTTTAAAGTAAGCTCTATGCCCAATGTGGGGCTTGAACTCACAACGCCGAGATCAAGAGTTGCATGCTCTACCGACTGAGCCAGCCAGGCGCCCCTGATATACTGGCTTTGAAGGTTCTGTTTAAAAGAAAATCCAAAGCCTCCCAGGGCTTTGTAGCTATTGCCTGACACATTAAAAGCCACCCAAATTAAAATCCAAGCTTCCTACAGTGGCCAGGTTCCTCTTTCTCAATGCCATTTTCATCATGACATTCCTTTCCTCGTCTTTCAATCAAACCTTGATCTCAAAACGCTCATCTTAAGGTTTACCTCCACCATGCTGAAAGCATATTTGACCTTCTAAGTCCACAACAATTTCTCTTTTTCTTAACATTATGGAAGCATAATGCTGTGTGGCAGCATTCACATGAGCTTTCAAAAATACAGCTCCTTGGGCCTCAACCCCAGAGATTCTAATTTAGTGGGTCTGGGTGAGACCCATGAATCTGCTTTTTAAGGATCACCTTGGTGATTATAATATACTTCCAGGTCTGGCCGCCTAGCTTTTTGCCATGCACAGAACACAGACTGTCTTGCATTAATGCTTAACCACGCAGGCAGTCCTCGCAGAGCACTGTAATCACAGTATTTATCACATTACTAAACTCCTTAAGGGTAGAAAGCCCTAGAAGCTAAAGTAGTTTAGGAATATAGGATATGCAGAATAAATGTTTATTGAATTAATGAACATGGGCTCTGAAGCAAGACAGACTTAGACTCCAATCTTGTGCCACCCTGACCTTGAGCAAGTTACTTAACTCTAAGCTTTGGTTTCCCCCTCTGCAAAGTAGGGATAACAAGCACTGCCTGACAAGATTTTTAAGGATTAAATGAATTAATGTAGGGAAAGCATCTAGCATACATACTGACACATAGTAACAAGTGTTAAATACCCGATCCCTCAAAAAAGGATATTTTAAACTTTTTCTGTAGCCTCCACATGACCTAGTACTCCCCATACACAGGACACAATTAATAAACATGTGTTGCCTTAACTACATCAAATACCAGTTGCCTCTTAGACTGGCATTCCACACATAACAGGTATGTGGCCCTGAGATGCTTTTGGAGATAGAGCTCAGAACATAGCATAAATTCAGGATGTATAAAATAGTGATGCCATGCCATTTTCATCTCCACTTACTGTCTCACTTTTGAATATTCCCACAGAAGTCACAAGCACTCTCTTATCATAGAGCTCAGGCGCTCCAATTGTTTGAATATGTTTTAATAGGTATGATTTTCAAGAATTTAGTTTGTTTTGGGGTGCCTGCGTGGCTCAGGTGGTTGAGCGACTGACTCCTAATTTCGGCTCAGGTCCTAATCTCACGGTTGTGAGACTGAGCCCCATGTTGGGCTCTGCGCTGACAGGGTGGAGCCTGCTTGGGATTCTCTCTCTTGCTCTCTCTCTGCCCCTCCCTGTGCTCACGCTCTCTCACAATAAACATTTTAAAAAATGAAAAAAGAAAGTTGTCAGCACACACAATTTTCTTTTTAATTTAGTTTCTTTTCTTACAGGACTCCCTAACACTACCCTTGTAACTTAATTACTCTCTAGCAATGAGTCATGAGCAAAGATACCAATATATATATAGATAGCACACTCTGTACCACCCTTCCTTTGTAAAAGAAGCTAAGATAGGTCTGAGTATAATAAACCATCAAAATCCTTAGTAAGCAAATTCTTAATGGCTCCTTCAAAAAATTTCCTCACCAAGGATACCTTTACTTGAGTTTCTAACAATGTAAATAAGGGTTTGTACTCTTTGATGTTGGGGTGGTACTCAAAAGTCGAGAAAAAAATAAGCAAGCACTAGACATAATCGCTTACAAAATCTGAAGGACAAGTCATAAAAGTGGTATTTTGAAAGTCACTGAAACAAACACATTTTTAGGCAGTTCCAACTGACTGAAAGACAGCAGTAACTTTTTATAAAAGTGTAAGCAAAATGGATTTCAAGAGGAGTCATCAATAAAATGAAATATGCCCAATCAAGGAGTTTCCAGTCAATATATTTGTTTGATATTCCTAGTTTTACTAAACACCTCAAATTTTTAAACATTTTTCTCTTAAAGTGAGACCTACACTTTGGCCAAAGTGCTAAAGGTACCTATGCAAACAAGCAGTCAAACTCACAAGAAATTATGATATTTCTGATAAAGTTTTTATTTTAGCAATTAAAATATCATAAGTTGAAAACCAAATGCAGAAGGTGAGGCAGTTTTTCTTTTCACATGAAACTGAAAACCTAAGAGTCCAATGCTAACATCCCCAGGTAAATTTTACATGTATCAAATGTTTAATTCAGGATTAGCTGAGGAGAAGCGATCTCTCAAACCACAATGATTCTACTCACTCATGAACCTTGCCATCTTTAAATACAGCCATAAATAAGCTAACCTATGTTACTTTAACAGCTATATGGTTTTTTAAGAGAAGAAACTGTTTTCCTACATCTTTAAGTTAATCTGATTAAAAATATTAAAGATTAAAAATAAAGTATTTGAAGGGGTGCCTGGGTGGCTCAGTCGGTTGAGTGTCCAACTTCGGCTCAGGTCATGATCTCGTGGCTCCTGGGTTCAAGCCCCGCGTCGGGCTCCGTGCTGACAGCTCAGAGCCTGGAGCCTGCTTCAGATTCTGTGTCTCCCTGTCTCTCTGCCCTCCCCTGCTCGTGCTCTCTCACAAATAAATAAATATTAAAAACAAACAAAGCATTTAACATCAGGGACCAATTATTTCCACTTACATCACTCAGACTACATATTACATTCTCTTTCATGTTAAATATTAGTACTGTTCCTCAGCTAAACAGCAACGTTTGCTTTACGTTAATTAATATTTATCTGTTGGTCAATACATCTTAGCATTCACTTAAACTTGGTCATTGTTTACAAATAGGGTCTAATTCGTTTCGGGTTTCCAAAGTCCTTAATAACTTGCATGTTCCCCTTTAACTCTCTTTTGCTCTCTATTAACACAATTAAGCATGCGTAGGAAATAGTTTATTCCAAACAGAAATTTCACTTACATTATCATGTTTAAAAAAACACAACATCTTCAATTCCCGGAAGACCCTTTTGCAAGAGACCAGATTCTGGAAGACGTTGGGCATCTTTTTGAGTGCTACTCTCTTTCCATCTCTTGGATCTGTTACTGACCTAAGGAAGCAATATTTGGGGAGAGGAAAAAAAGAGAAATCAATTCCAAACTTTGTTCTTCAATGTTTGAGAGCATGACACTTATCTTTATCTTAAACTACTCAATCTACTTAACAATGTTTAAGGTATCAGCGAGAAAGATTTTTAAAAAGTACACACCTATAATCAAAGAGAATGTTTAGTCCATCCAATTCATCTGCCATTTTTTAAAATCCTCCTCTAAATTTATAAACACTTTTTCTGAGAGGTCACTCGGCAATACACCTCCGGTAGGAGGGCTAATTAGTGGTAAAGCCATTTTAAAGATGGGGCGGGGGAAGACTGACACAACCAAAGTCAAATTAGTTTTACGCTTTATTTTCGGAACCAAATGCAAGATGGAAGAGATGCTCATTCAGATGTTAATCACGTTTAGTTCAACATAAAGAATACAAGCTAATTATTTTGGCTTCCTGTAGAAATGGACATCTTTTAGTAATATGGATTTTAGTAGCTGAACAATAAATAGCTGAACAGTGTCCTCTCCTCAGAAGTCCGAGTGTCAGCTCAAGGCTATAGCTTCAAGGTTATGCAGCTTCCCTTTTGCTTCTTAAAAGGCTCTTGGTAGGGTATCTGCCTCCTGTAGCTTCTTTCAATAGCTCAGTGTCTCCCTTTTTTACCTTTTAGTCTTCTAACACCTATAAAAACCAATTCCTTAAATCACATTTCCCTATGCTTGACATACTACTGTGGTTTCCATTTTTCTGACTGAACCCAAATGATACATATTAAACCAAATGAAAGGAAACAAAGCACTAAATTTGTTAAATATGTCAGTTGGCCGTTTCGCAAGTGATTTTCTTTGAATTATCTTTTTTTTTATGGTTCAGTAAAGCATTCTAAACTCTTTTTTTATTTTTGAGAAAGAGAGAGAGAGAAATAGCAAGTGTGGGAGGGGCAGAAAGAGAGGGGAAGAGAGAGAGAGAATCCTAAGTAGGCTCCACACTGTCAGCACAGAGCCTGACGTGGGGCTTGAAGTCAGGAACCTGTGAGATCATGACCTGAGCCAAAATCAAGAGTCAGAGGCTCAACCGACTGAGCCACCCAGGCGCCCCCATGAATTATCTTAAAGCTTTTTTTCCTACCACCCGTCAGCTGCGAATGGCTATTTCTGTCAAATTTATTTTGTTGATTCCTTCCTGTCCTTGGCTACCATTACCTTTCAGTTCCTGTTTCAGTCATCAATCCTTTGGCTGTCTCTGCCACACTTGTTTCATTTAAAAGTCTGATCTAGAGATCATCAATGCCTTTATCCAAATTATTAATTGAAGTTCAGAACAGGACAGAACAGAAATGCAACAGATAACAATACTAGAAGCCACCTATGAGACCAGCATCCAATTATTATTCAAAATTAATTATTAACCATAATCATTCAGTTTATTTCTTCATCTTGTCCAAAAGAAATCAGACACTCATCAAACAACCTTCCTGAAAATGAAGCATTCCTGTTACCTACCAACCTGTCTAAAAACGATACAAACTTCATTATGAATACCATGACTTTGTAAATGAATCAGTGATTACTACTTCTTTTCCAACGCGCTCATGAAACTCTTAAATGGTGCATTCTAGTATTTTTAAACAGCATGAGGACTCTACTTTCTCCTAATGACTAAAAATTTGGTAAAATAATTAAGAATTATGATTTTTAAGTCCTCAATAGCTTGAACTGTAATTCAACTAAGAGACCTAACATTCTTGACTACTGCTTAAAAAATACCAACACAGTGCTTGCTTTGGCAGCAAATACTTTAAATATACTAAATATAAATATACTAAAATTGGAATGTAACAGAGATTAACATGGCCCCTGTGCAAGGATGACATGAAATTAGGCATATGTCCCATATTAAAAAAAAAAAAAATACCAACCCCGATCCACAACACTCCTAAAAATTCACATAAACCTGTAAGGAAAATCGGAAGGAAACTGACTATAGTATTATATTCAGACTGTTAAATTTTTTTCTGTTTAACACAACACTTCTTCTATTTTAAATTTTTTTAAAGTTTTTTTGTTTCTTTCAATGTTTATTTATTATTGGGAGGGAGTGTACAAGCAGGAGAGGGGCAGAGGGAAGAGAGAGAATCCCAAGCAGGCTCCATGCTATCGGCACAAAGCCCAACGCAAGCCTCAATCTCACGAACCGTAAGATCATGTGACTTGAGCCGAAATCAAGAGTCAGAAGCTTAACCAACTGAGGCACCTATGTGCCTCCTACACCACTTCTGTAACTAGATAATAGGAGATAGAAATGTCAGTGATATAGCAAGGAAGGAAAATTTTGGACCACACATTACGTTTAGTTGTCAATGTCTTTTGAGACTTTGATGTAGAATAGTTACCTAGCATTCCTTTGTCTTGCAAGATGCTGCCATTTTTGAAGCGTACAGGCCAGTTTTTTTTGCAGACTGTTTCTCATGATTGGATTCAGGTTATGTATTTTTAACAGGAATAACTCAGAAGTGATGCCTTCTCAGTGCATCACATGAGGAGGCACATTATGTCAATTTTTCCCATTTCTGGTGGTCTTTGATCACTTGGATGAGGTGTCTGTCAGGCTGCCACATTGCAAAATTACTATGTTTTTCCTTTCTAATTGGGTAACTGTTTTATTCCTCATCAAACTTTGACCCATTACCTTTAGTATCCACTGATGACTTGTGCCTGAATCGACTATTACTACAATGGTTACCAAATGGTACTTTAATAATTTTAGGATCTCTAAAATAGCTAGCCTATATAATAATTATTAGTTTTAAAGAAGGAGGGAATTGGGGCGCCTGGGTGGCTCAGTCAGTTAAGTGTCCAACTTCGTCTCAGGTCATGATCTCACGGTCCGTGGGTTCGAGCCCCGCATCGGGCTCTGTGCTGACAGCTCAGAGCCTGGAGCCTGTCTCAGATTCCACATCTCCCTCTCTCTTTGCCCCTCCTCCACTCACACTCTCTCTCTCTCTCTCTCTCTCTCTCTCTCTCAAAAGTAAATAAACATTGGGAAAAAAAAAGAAACACTTAAAAAAAAGGAGAGAATTAAAATAGTTAAGGAGAGGGAGGGAGGCAAACCATAAGAGACTCTTAAATACTGAGAACAAACTGAGGGCTGATGGGGGAGGCAGAGAGAGGAAAACGGGTGATGGGCATGGAGGAGGGCACTTGTTGGGATGAGCACTGGGTGTTATATACAAACCAACTTGACAATAAACTATAACAAAAGTAATAATAATAATTAATAAAAAAGGAGGGAATTCATTTAACACAGTGCCCTTTCCAGAGGCCTCGTACAGCAATACTTCTTCCCAACAGCAGACTTCTTATTGGTCCTGACTCTACTGTGGTACAGAAAGCTGCTCTCAACCCACTCCTGGCTCAAGGTTAGTACCGTGCTTTGCAATGTTTTAAGGCAAAATTCACAAAGCAGCATTTTATTATTCATGTAAAAGCCAGTCATGCTTGTGGCTGGTAACAATATAACTCTAATGAATGGGAATGGCTGTGCAGTGATTTCACGCCATGTTGAGTTTGTTCTCTCTTAACTTGAGGTAGCAGATGCTTTAGTTCAGCACAAACAGTACCACAGAACACAGATAAGTGTGGAAGCCTGTCACACAGGAATTCTTTTATTTTCTTTGTTACTGAAAGGCTTGCGGTGCTTAGTTTCTCTGCTGCTGCAATACCCTGGTTATTCCAACTGTACTTGTTAATGAAGCCCCGGCTGTAGAGATAATGAACTAACATTTAGGGCAACTTTCCTCGTTTCAGAAAAAAAAAAAAGGAGCCATCCTTTGATCTACAATTCACTTACTGGTCAGTTGTTTTCTCTATTAAGCACTGGATGCCCTAAATAAAACAGTGCATCTGCCATTTCACCTGATTATCTTCAGGAGCAGTCAAGTTACACAAAAACAGGTGTGTCTTTCTTAAGTTTTAAATCAATGTGTGATTCTGCAACCAGTAGATTAAAGATACAGTTGTAAGGGCTGTGAAAAAAGAATTCTTTCTTATATCTGCCCAGAGTACATTAGTCCTTCTCTACATTTAAAATACAAGTTCAACTTTTTTAAATAGCCAGAAGAATCCACAGGCCATTCTTCAGAGAAATATAATTAGACAAAAAGAGTACAAAACCAAAAATAGGAAGCTTTTTGCATCTGGTGGGGTTGTTTTGTTGTAGAGCTCTCTTAATCCCAGGGAACTCTGACCACTGCCACAAATCTGCTTCAATTACGGAAAAGCAGAAGGGTTGGAATGACACAAGAGTGAAACTTATGGGGGCTACATTTCGAGACATGAGAACCTTACATTACAGTATCTTTAAAGAATCTCCAAGAAATTATATGCTTCTCATTTATTTTATGTGAAGAATCTGCTCTGCACGTGGGTTAGCAGTTTTAGAGTTCATGTTTCTGATACAGGTTTTTAACTATTCCAAGCAAATAAATAATTTATAATGAGAATGTTTAAGATTGAGAAAATCAGGTTCTTCTAATTCTATTCACATAAACTTGTAATCAGCAATCTTCTATTTTTGCTATCCACACTACAATTACTACGTCAACTATACCAATAAAGAACATATCTCAGTAACAGAACCTCCTAACTAGACTCTAAATATTTAGATTATTGCCTTCGCATTCACTTTGAAATTCATTTCCTTAAAAGTTATTTTTACTTGTATTTAGATTAAGTCTGCCTGAGAAAACAATAGCAAACTATGAGGTAAAATTTCTGACAACAAATACATCTAAATAATGTATCTTATTTGTACCTTAGTCCTTATATATTCAAGGACTCTATAAGTTAAGGAATAAGGAATTTATTTTTCCGTCTCTTTGGTCTTTCTAAGCAAAATTTTAACAGGCTACAGTTTGTGTGTATTTGACATAATTTACAGAGTTGCACACTATTTAGAGGAATTAATTTCCTAGTCTTCTCTGCCTCTACCCAAAAACACATAAAACAAGATTCTCATATTTAGGTAATTTGTTCCATCGATTGGGGTTTTTTGAAGTTTGGTTTTGGTTTTTCTTTTATATTTACACAAATTTGGTATTTGTTGAGTTAGCTCTCTAGAAGAAATCCTTTTCCTTTTTTTCAAGATCCTCTTAAAATAATCCCAAATTTGTTAATCTGATATTTATAAGGTAAAAAAGCCTTATATAATCGCTAAACCAGAGCAGTGAATGGTTCGTTCTTTTTCTCGTATCCTAACATACCACTTATTGATCAGAAGAAGCAAAATAACCTACATTTAATTGAAAGTGTTAAATATGAACTTAAACATCCCCTAACTCTGTGTTTAAACAAGTATATATAGCAATGATCCCAACAGGTGTGATATCCCTGGACCATTCTGATCTATAGTGAGATCCCCAGGGGTGCTGATAAGGGAGAAGAAGTAAGGAACAGGCAGATCATCCAATATTAGGCTATCATGTTTATTTTCAAATACTTGTTACCAATGAATAAGATCTAACTTTAAGACCCCAGTTCCCCACCAATAATCACTGGTTAAGTTAAAATATAGGTGGAAAATCCTTTTACACTAATTATTATTGACTTGAGAACATTTTATTGTTCTTCAGACCATGAATTAATTATAATTTGTTCATCCTTACTGCAGATGCTGGGAAAGACACAGAGATTCTTACCCCTCAGTCGCTGTCAAATACCTTTGTGAGGAGTACGACTTGCCTGCAGGAAAGTTGCCACACTGTCTTTTCAATAGGGATTTTCTCATGTTAGAGGGTGAACATGACACAGCCTAGCCTGCCAAGTCTAGGAAGTTTTCATGGCCCACTAGCCACAGTCCTCTCCTAGAAACAGACCCATGAATATTGTATGGGAAGGAGAACCACCTGCAATGAAAGAAAGGTTTCTGTGCAAAGCCACAAAGAGAAAAAATTCACAACTGCATCTTCTGCTTACATTTTAATAGTTTGTGGCAAAAAGAAGTTATAAAAGATAACCCGAACTAAACCTATGTCACACAAAAATGTGCTTACTTTTAATCCCACTGATAACTTCCTAAAAGATATGTGTTCAATAACAGGAATACTGAGGAATATAAAGAATTTTTTAAATTAAAGAATGGGAATTTTGGTGGCACTTTAGGTTTATAAATATAGAAGACACCAAATGAAAGAAAAGAATCGTTTTATTCACACAGTAGGTTTTTAACAGTATGGTTTTCTTGATGTCAAAAAATTGTAATGAATTTAGAAACACAAAGTTCACACTGTCACTTTTAATTGCTTTTTATTATTTCAGTGGCTAAGCTAACATTTTAATAATTACTTAACATAAAATGTAAGTCCCAATATGTTGTTAAAAGCAAACTGAACATACCCACCAATAAAGCAATAAAATGTAATTTTTGAAATAAAAAGGAACATTTAAATATGGTTTGGAATTATGGTTATAAATCAAATGTCCACATTTTCTAGGAATGTACACTTAAGGATATATAGGTGAAATGACATGACATTTAAGATTTGTTTTAAAATATTTCATTAAAAAGCACTGTTGAGGTAAATGAAGCAAATGTTGATAATTACTGAATCTAGTGGTCAGTATAATGTGGTCAAACTATTCAAAAATAAAGAAAATATACATTTGAAAAAATTTCCAAATAAAAGCATTGAAATAAAAAAATGTTTAAATACTATTTACAAGATAAAAAATATCCAGTATCTTTGATGAAAGCTAACAAAAGCTAAGTAAGCAAGACTTCTACATAGAAAGACTAAAAAAACATTGAAATTAAAGATACAAATAAATGGAAAGACATACCATATTCATGGACTATAAAACTCAATATTATAAAAAATATCAATTCTCCTCAAACTGATTTGTAGATTCAGTGAAACTTCAATAATAGCCCCAAATGGTTTTCTTTCTGTGCAACTAGACAAATTAGTTCTAAAGTCTTTATGGAAATGCACATAGGCCACAGACTGCTAAGGCACTCCTAAAGAATAAGGTGGGAAAAATTGCTCTACCACATATGAAAACTTACCATAAAGCTACAATTGTTTGGTGTAATTACAATGGTGTAATTTTGGTGCAATGGACCAGTGAAATAGAAATATGACCCAGAAACCGATTCTTCAGCTTGAAACCCATCTGTCTAAACACAACTCTGTAATAACAGGGCTTTGACTGCAAACCACATTTTGGTTTTGCCAACTAGCTCCATGTTAGGCTCTGCCAATAGGGGGCCTGGTAGGAGACTACAAGGATGGAGAAGGAAAAGGGGACTTACTCTTCCCATGTGCTTCCTGTCTGTCTCTTGTTTCCGTGTCAACCTAGCAACACTTCTTCACTCCCAGCAGTGGCAGTGCCTTTCTATAACTGCAGCTGAACCCAGTTTATAGTTTCCTCACCTGCAGAACCAGCCTCACTGCCTCTTCTACCCCAGATACAAGCACTAGTGAGTTAGTGTCCTCTCCTTAGATGTCTGAATTTCTGCTGCATGGGGTTCCAAGACCTAATAATTCCGACCTCTTTCATGATATTCCTCTAGCCATAGCTAGAGGTAACTGTTACTTCCATGATAGCTTAGGGTTCCCTTCTTGTCAAATTTTTTTACATTTATTTAGTTTTCAGAGACAGAGAGATACAGCGTGAGCAGGGGGAGGGGGAGAGGGAGAAGGAGGGGCAGAGAGAAAGGGAGACAGAATCCCAAGCAGGCTCCAGGCTCTGAGCTGTCAGCACAGAACCCAATGTGGGGCTTGAACTCACGAACCATGAGATCATGACCTGAGCTGAAGCCGGATGCTTAACCGACTGAGCTACCCAGGTGTCCCCCCTTCTTGTTTTTTTAATTACCTACAACTTTACAGCTAATTAGCATCTCCCCCCACTTAAAAAAAATTTTTTTTTATATTTATTTATTTTTGAGAGACAGAGAGAGACAGCTCGGGCACGGGAGGGTCAGAGAGAGAGAGGGAGATACAGAATCCGAACAGGCTCCAGGCTCTGAGCTAGCTGTCAGCACAGAGCCCGACGCGGGGATCGAACCCACGAACCGTGAGATCATGACCTGAGCCGAAGCCGGACGCCTAACTGACTGAGCCACCCAGGCGCCCCTCCCCCCACTTTAAACTGTTTAAACAACTGGTGTGGTTTCTTTCTCCTGACTGGATCCTGACCAATACAACATTCTTTTCAATGTATGGTACTAGAATAATGAGATATCATGTGGAAAAACAGAATGAATCTTCATCCCTATTTCACTCCATACACAAAAATAAATTCCAGGTGGACCACAGATATAAATACGAAAAGCAAAATCATACAGCCTTTAGAAGATAACATATAGAAGAATATCTTCATGATACTGGGGCAGGGAAAGATTTCTTCAATAGGACATAAAAAGCACAAATCATAATGCAGACAAAAAATTCATATATTTGACTACTTGAAAATCAAGAACTTCTTTTCATTATCTGTACATTGTTAAGAGTAAACATGCAAGTTATACAGAAGGTGCCTGTAACAAATATATAAGGAACAAAAGCATTTATCCAGATACATGCAGAACTCCTCTACATCATTTTTTAAAAAGGGCTTGAATGGGCATTTTACAAAATAGAACACTCCAAACAACCTATAAACATATGAAAAGGATGTTAACCTTATTAGTCATTTTGGAAATGAAAATTAAAACCACAGTGAGCAAGTACTATAAAACCACCAACATGGCTAATATTAAAAAGACAGATGATACCAAACTTTTGGTGAATATGTGGGGCATTGGCAATTCTGACAGACTGCTAGTAGGAATTTAAATTGGTACAATCACTATGGAAAACAGGTTGGCTTTATATACTAAAAAGAGGACATGAATACACTGTGACACAGCAATCTCACTCCAAGGTATATACTCCCAAAGGAATGTGCACACCTAGCACTAAACATACAAGTGTGTTCATGGCAACACTAAATTTTTTTTTAATTTTAATTTTTAAATTTTTTAATGTTTTTATTTTATTATTGAGACAGAAACAGAGCATGAGTGGGGGAGGGGAGGAGAGAGAGGGAGACACAGAATCGGAAGCAGGCTCCAGGCTCTGAGCTGTCAGCGCAGAGCCTGATGCGAGGCTCGAACCCAGGAACTGTGAGATCATGACCTGAGCCGAAGTCGGATGCTTAACCGACTGAGCCACCCAGGCGCCCCCATGGCAACATTTTGAGTACCCTTAAAACTGGAAACAATCCAAATATCCATGAACAGTAGAACAGATTAACAAATTGTTGTGTCATAAGAAAACTCCACAGCAACTAAAAATGAACTACTGCCACATGCAACAACACAGACGACCGTTATATACATAATTTTGAACAAAAGTCACAAATAATAACGTAAGAATTTCATTTCCATAATAAAAATAAAAGCAAAGTCGAACTCTAATGTTTAGGGATATACACTTAGGTGATAGAAACTATTATAAAAGGAAGTAGTTACCATAAAAGCCAGGACAGTGGTTATCTTAGGGGAGGAGACAATGATGGGGAGGAAGCAGAGGGGACTCTGAGTGCCAGAAATGTCCTATATTTCTCACATGACTCATGGCTGTAGAGGTGTATACTTTGTGATAAATAAAATAGCTGTATATTTTGTGTACACTTCTGTATTCGTGTTATTATGTAACTGGAAAGGTAAAGACAAGCTTCTCAGTTAAAAATTTGAACATAAAAATGTATTTTAGGTTGAAATAGTACAATGATTAATATTTATGTTTGTTTGTTTGTTTGTTTATTTTCAATGACTAATTTTTAAAGGGGACAATTCTGGGGCACCTGAGTGGCTCAGTCGGTTAAGTGTCCGATTCTTGACTTTGGCTCTGGTCACGATCTCATGGTTCTTGAGTTCGAGCCTCGTGTTGGGCTCTGCACTGACAGTGGGGAGGCTGCATGGGATTCTTTCTCTCGCTCTCTCTCTGCCCTTTCCCTGCTTATGATCTCTCTTTCAAAATTAGAAAAGGAAGAGGACAATTCTCTTCATAAAGATACACATCTATACCAGCCCAATGAATTTTGTCCTGTATTTCCTTGTACCACTGATTTATTCTGCAGAGAGGAGTATGCGTAATATCTTTCATATGTTTTGGTAGACTTCCAAAGGAATTTACTTAAAAAAATAAATGTTTTTTTCATCATTACACAAGAATATGCTATTAAGAAACATTCCACAGGAGAGTGCTATCAGCAGTATTATAGCAGAACTAAATCCCATCCCTAATCTAGTCACAATCTCCTAACTTCTTCCGTTGTTAAGCAAAATGCTGAAGCAGCTACAATATATACATGCGCTTCAGGTTTTTAATTAAGGAGCCCTTTAAAAATAACCAAAATAAAAAATACTGCAAATACAAAGCAGGATGCAAGATTTCCAGCTGTGGCAAACCAAAGAGGTCAGCAAATTCTTTCCCCTCAAAACAACTATAAAACTGGACAGAAATGTCAAAAATGACCATTTCAGGACTCCAGAAAATAACCAAAGTCAAACAACCAACTCAAAAGTGTTTATTTATGAAAAACTGTGGAACTTTGGGTAAGAACAATGAAAGTCAAGTGGCGCTATTGCTTGGGCTGCTCCTTCCTCACCCTCACGCCCCGCCCCCAAGCACAGTCCATGCCGCAGTTGGCCCTGAAAACCAGCAGCTTCACTGTGTGAAGTTGCTGATGTGATTGGAAAGGGAGTATTGAACTCCACTGGAAAAGAAAAGAGAAAGCCTACGGCTCTGCAAGTCTGAGGTTGTTATCCCAGCCGGGAAATGAGACAGACTAACATAGATCCAGAAATTTAACAAGGGGATTCTGGAAATGAGAGCCACAGTGGCCTTGGTAAACTCTCCGCAGGTTCCTGGCTAACTGAAGGCTGCTTATGTACTCAGAGCTGACCTGAGAGGGCCTACGCTCTGCACATACCCATGGCTGACTCAGAGGCTTCCTAATGCAAAGGGAAGAATGGAGAGGCTCCACAGAAAATAAAAACTGGGGTATACTTGAAAACTAGATGAGTTCCCTAACATACTCACAAAGGACAGAAGCCCTACTGGCTCAAGAAGTTTGAGCACGACCTTTAACCAATCACTGGCTGACCGCTAAGCTACACAGACACAAGGGGCACCCCAAGAAGGCCAGGCTAAAAATTAAAATAACTTAAAAAAAAAACCTAAGCAGATTTGAGTGGCTGCACCCTATGGGGGAGAAAGAGTGTGCACCTTAAGTCCAATCAAATTACTTAAATATAAGCAAACATACACAGTAACAGCAATATGTCAATAATGACAAACCTCAGGTGGAAGGGGAACTGGGGAAGAATTAGATCCAGGGTTGTTATAATATATTATCAAATATGTACAGTTTTTAACAAAAAAATTACAAGATATGTCAACAAACAGCAAAATGTGACCCATATGCAGGGGAAAAAGCAGTCAATAGAAATATTTTGAGTGAGCCCAGATATTGCATTCAGTAACACTTCAAAAGCCGCTACTATAGATATATTCAAAGGATTAAAGAAAATCATGTTTAAAGAATTAAAAAAAATATTGAGGCTATGACTCAACAAAAAGGACAGCTCAATATAAAAACAAATTAAAAAAACATAAGAACCAAATCAAATTCTAGAGTTGAAAAGTACAATATTAGAAATGAAAAATTCAGTAGATTGGCCCAATAGCGGATATGGAATAGCATAAGAATCAGTAAACTTGTAAGATAGGTCAACAGAAATTAACAAGAACAGAGAAGAAAAAGTTTGAAAAAAAAATGAAGAGAGCCTCAGAGACCTATGCGTTAACACTAAATATACCAACATACACCTAATGGGAATACCAGAAGAACAGAGAGAAAAGGGCAGAAAAAAATATTTGAGGAAATAATGGTTTAAAAATTTCCAAATCTGATAAAAATTTATAGATCCACAAAGCTCAAAAATCCCACAGTTCTGCACCTAGAGATGTCAGAATCAAAGACAGATCAAGTCAAAGAAACTCTTGACAATAATGAGGAAAAACAAGACAATTGTTGACGGACTTCTCATCAGATATAATTGAGGTTGGAAGGCAGCGGAATGCCGTATTTGCAGTGGTGGTGGTGGGCAGGCAAAAATTCTATATCCAACTAAAAAAGACCCTCTCCTTCACAAATAAAGGCAAAATGAAAAGTTCCAAAATAAGTAATGATGGAACAGAATTTGTTGCCAGCAGATGTGCCTTATAGGAAATAACCTCAGATGGTAACTCAAATCCACAGGAAGAAATGAAAAGGTAGAAATGGCAAATACGTGGGTAAATAGAAGAATAGGTATTTTTTTATTAAGTTTTAATTTTAACTCCACTATAGTTAACATACAGTGTTACATTAGTTTCAGATGTACAATATAGTGATTCAAAAATTCTACACATGACCCAGTGCTCACTCTAAGAAGAATCCTCATCACCTATTTCACCCATCCCCCCCCACCTCCCCTCTAGTAACCATCAGTTTGTTCTCTACAGTCAAGAGTTGGTTTCTTGATTTGTTTCTCTCTCCTTCCCCCTGAACCCCCATTTTGCTTGTTTCTTAAGTTCCACATATGAGTGGAATCATATGGCATTTGTCTTTCTCCAACTGACTTATTTTGCTTAGCATTATACTTCCTAGATCCACCCATCTTGTTGCAAATGGCAAAATTTATTGTCTCTCTCTCTGTCTCTCTGTCTCTCTGTCTCTCTCTCACACACACACACACACACACACACACACCATCTTTACCATCTATCGATGGGCACTTGGGCTGCTGTCATAATTTGGCTATTGGAAATAATGCTGCTATAAACGTAGAGTGCATATATCCCTTTGAATTTGTGTTTTTGTATTTTGGGGGTAAATACTCAGCAGTGTGATTACTGGATCACAGGGCAGTTCCATTTTTACTTTCTGAGGAATCTCCATACTGTTTTCTATAGTGGCTGCATCTGTTTGCACACCCACTAACAGTGCAAGAGAGTTCCTTTTTCTCCACATCCTCATCAATATCTGTTGTTTCTTGTGGTTTTGATTTTGACCATTCTAACAGGTATGAGCTGATTAATCTCATTGTAGTTCTGATTTGCATTCCCCTGATGATGAGTGATGTACAGCATCTCTTCATGTGTCTGTTGTCCATATGCATGTCTTCACTGGAAAAATGTCCTTTCATGTCTTCTTCCCATTTTTAATTGGATTGTTTTTTCAGTGTTGAGTTGTATAAATTCTTTATATATTTTGGATACGAATCCTTTACCAGAGATGTCACTTGCAAATATCTTCTCCCATTCTTTTAGTTGTTTTTTAGTTTTGTTGATTGTTTCCTTTGCTGTGCAGAAGTTTTTTATTTTGATATAGTCCCAACAGTTTATCTTTGCTTTTGTTTTCCTTGCCTACGGAGACATATCTAGAAAAAAAGTTGATATATCCAATGTCATAGAAATTACTTCCTGTGCTCTATTCTAGGTCTCATATTTAGGTCTTTAACCCATTTAGAATTTATTTTTGTGTATGGTGTAAGCCAGGAGTCCAGTTTTAGTCTGTTGCAAGTAGCTGTCCAGTTCTCTCAACACCATTTGTTGAAAAGGGTGTCTTTTCCTCATTGCATATTCTTTCCTCCTTTGTCAAAGATTACTTGATCATAAACATGGATTTATTTCTGGGCTTTCTATTCTATTCCACTGATCTATGTGCCTGTTTTGATGCCAGCACATTACTGCTTTGATTACTATAGCTTTGTAGTATAACTTGAAAGCTGGAATTGTGGTATCTCCAGCTTTTTCTTTTTGAAGATTGTTTTGGCTATTGAGGTTTTCTGTAGTTCCACACACATTTTAGGATTGTTTGTTCTAGTTCTGTGAAAAATGTTGTTGGTGTTTTGATCGGCATTGCATTACATCTGTGGACTGTTTTGGATAGTACAGACATTTAAACAGTATTTGTTCTTCCAATTCATGAGTATGGAGTATCTTTCCACTTGTTTGTCTCCAATATCTTTCATCAAAATTTTATAGTTTTCAGAATACAGGTCTTTCACCACCTTGGTTAGTTTATTCTGAAGTATTTTATTATCTGTGATAAAACTGTAAATGGGATTGCTTTCTTAATTTCCCTTTCTGTTACTTCATTATTGGTATGAAAAAATGCCATAGCTTTCTAAACATTGATTTTGTATACTGCTACCTTACTGAACTCATTTATCAGTTTATCATTTATCACTTTGTGGTAGGGTCTTTAGGGTTTTCTATATATAGTATCATGTTGTCTGCAAATAGTGAAAGTTTTACTTTTTGCTTACCAATTTGGATGCCTTTTGTTCCTTTTTTTCTTGTGTGACTATTGTAGCTAGGACTTTCAGTAGTATTTTAAATAACAGTGGTGAGAGTGGATATCTCTGCCTTATTCCTGACCTTAGGGGAAATGCCTTTAGATTTTCACCATTATGATGTTGTAGGTTTTTTCTTTATGTATGGCTTTTATTATGTTGAAGTATGTTCCCCCTAATCTTACTTTGTTGAGGGTTTTTTAAAATCATGAACGGATACTGTACTTTGTCAAATGCTTTTTCTCCATCTATTGAAATGATCATAAAGGTTTTTATCCCTCCTTTTATTGATGTGATGTATCACACTGATTGCAAATATTGAACCACCCTTGCATCCCAGAAATAAATCCTACTTGATTGCGGCAAATGATTTTTTTAATGTATTGTTGGATTTGGTTTGTTAATATTTTGTTAAGGATTTTTGCATCTATGTTCATCATGGATATTGGCCTGTAATTTTCTTTTTTGTAGTGTCTTTATCTGGGTTTGGTATCAGGGTAATGCTGGCTTCATAGAATGAGCTAGGAAGTTTTCCTCTATGATTTTTTTGGAATAGTTTGACAAAGAAGAATAGGTTCAAATATCTGGTAGAATTCACCTCTGAAGCTGTTTGGCCCTGGACTTTTTGCTTGCTGGGAATTTTTAAATTACTGATTCAATTTCATTACTGGTAATCAGTCTGTTCAAAATTTCTATTGCTTCCTAATTCAGTTTTGGAAGGTTATACGTTTATAGGAATTTATTCGTTTCTTCTGGGTTGTTCAATTTGTTCTCATATTACTTTGCATAATATTCTCTTACAACCTCTTGTATTCCTGTGGTATCAGTTGTTATCTTTCCCCCTTCACTTCTGATTTTATTTATTTGAGTCCTGGCTCTCTCCCTCTCTGTCTTTTTTCTTGGATGAATCTGGCTAAAGGTTTATAGATTTTGTTATCTTTTCAAAAACCAGCTCCTGGGGCACCTGGGTGGCTCTCAGGTCATGTTCTCACCATTCATGAGTTTGAGCCCCACATCGGGCTCTGTGCTGACAGCTCAGAGCCTGGAGCCTGCTTCGGATTCTGTGTCTCCTTCTGTCTCTGCCCTTCCCCCGCTCCTGTTCTGTCTCTGTCTCTCCGTCTCAAAAATAAATAAACATTTAAAAAATTAAAAAAAAAAACACCTCCTGGTTTCATTGATTTTTGTTTTGTTTAGTTTTTAATTTTACTTATTTCTGCTCTAATTTTTATTATCTCCTTCCTTCTACTGGTTTTGGATTTTGCCTGTTGTTCTTTTTCTAGTTCCTTTAGATGTAAGGTTGTGTTGTGTATTTGGGATATTTCTTGCTTCCTGAGGTAGACCTGTATTGCTATCAACTTATCTCTTAGAATAGCTTTTGCTGTATCCCAAAGATTTTTGGACTATTGTGTTTTCATTTTACTTGTCTTTTCTTTTTAATTTCATCTTTGATTTCTTGGTTGACTTATTCAGTGTTTAGTAGCATGTTATTTAACCTCCGTGTATTTGTGTGCTTTCCAGGTGTTTTCTTGCTACTGATTTCTAGTTTCATAGTGTGGTCAGAAAAGATGCATGGTAGGACTTCGGTCTTTTTGCATTTGTTGAGACTTGTTTTGTGGCTTAAATATGAGCTACTCTGGAGAATGATCCACGTATACTTAAAAGAATGTGTGTTCTGCTGTTTTAGGATGAATGTTCTAAAAATATCTGTTGGATCCATCTGGTCCAATGTATCATTGAAAACCACTGCTTCCTTGTTGATTTTCTGCTTGAATGATCTATCCATTGGTTTAAGTGGGTGTCAGAGTCCCCTACTATTATTGTATTACTATCAATTATTTTGTTTGTTATTAACTGCTTTACATATCTGGGTGCTCCCATGTTGAGTGCATAAATATTTACAATTGTTAGATCTTCTTGTTGTATTGTACCATTTGTGATTAGATAATGTCTTTGTCCCTTGTTACAGCCTCTGTTTTAAAGTTTATTTTGTCTGATATAAGTATTGTTACTCCAGCTTTCTTTTCACTCCTATTTTCAGGATAGAAAATTCTCCATCCATTCACTTTCAGTCTGCATGTATCTTTAGGTTTGAAACAAGTATCTTATAGGCTAGAAGAATATACTGTTGGGTTTATAACATATATAGATTATATATTTGTATATATTTCATTATATTATTTTGTAGACATTTATATATTTATATAAAACACAAAAGGGGAAGGAAATTGAGCTATATTAGAACAAAATTACTAAATTTTATCAGAATTAAGATAGTATTGGGGCACCTGGATGGCTCAGTTAAGTATCTGACTCTTGGTTTTGGCTCGGGTCATGATTCACTGTTCATGGGTTCAAGCCCCACATTGAGCTCTGTTCTAGCAGTGCAGAGACTGCTTGGGATTTTCTCTCTCTCTCCCTCTCTCATTGCCCATCCCCTGCTCACATGTGTGCTCTCTCTCAAAATAAAATTTACTAAAAAAAAAAAAAAAAAAAAAGAATCAAGATAGTATTAATCTGAAATTGATTATTCAGAAATAAAGATGCATACTACATCCTTAGAACAATCAATAAAAAAATAACTAAAAAGCCAAAAGAGGATTAAAAAATAAACAGATGAGTTAAAATGATCAACTAAAAAAGTTTAACATAGAAGAAATATAATTTTGAAGCACAAATTTAACAAAAGAAATAAAAGATGTAAAAATAAAAGAAACATGAGATATATAGAAAGCAAACAGCAAAATGGCAAATGTAAATTAAGTTATATTAATAATTACACTAAATGTGAATGGACTAAACACTTCAAATCAAAAGGCAGTGATTGTCTGACTTTAATTTTTAAAAAGTTCAACTACATGCTATCTACAAAAAACACACCTTATAAGCCATATAAACAGTGGCCATAAGAGAGTTAGACAAGGTATATTGATATAAAGACAGGATAGGACAGGCCAAGATATAGAGGTTTATACACACACACACAATTTATTGTCAAGTTAGCTAACATACAGTGTATATACAGTGTGCTCTTGGTTTTGGGTGTGGATTCCCATGATTCATCACTTACATACAACACCCAGTGCTCATCCCAACAAGCGCCATCCTCAATGCCTAGCACCCCCTTTCCTCCCTCCCCTCCCATTAACCCTCAGTTTGTTCTCTGTATGTAAGAGTCTCTTATTTAAGAGCCTCCCTCTCTGTTTGAAACTATTTTTCCCCTTCCCTTCCCCCATGGTCTTCTGTTAAGTTTCTCATGTTCCACATATGAGTGAAAACAAAGGATATCTTTCTCTGACTTATTTCACTTAGCAGAATATCCTCCACATCCATCCACATTGTTGCAAGGACAGGATAGATTTTAAGATAAGAAATGTTACTTAGACAATAAGGCACATTTCAAAATGGTAACAAAGCTAATATATTGGAAGATACAACAGTTATTAACATATACATAAAAATAGGGCCCCAAAATTCACAAAGCAAAACTTGACAGAAAAGAAAAAAAAGATAATTCAACAATTGTATTTGTGGGTTTTAATACTCCACTCTCAAAAAACAGAATAACTAAACACAAATTAAGCAAGGTTAGAAAAGATTTAAATAACAACATTAACTAACTTGACCTGAGTGCCATTTATAGAACACTGTACCTAATGAGAACAGAATACATATTTTTCTCCAAGCACCCTTAGAACCTTCTCTAGAAAAGTCCAAATGCTATGTCATAAAACATGTCTCGATAAATGGAAAGGACTGAAATCAAAGTATGTTTTCTCAGCCCACAACAGAATTAAATTACAAATAATAGAAATAAATTTTGGAAATCCTCAAATATTAGGACATTAAACAAAACATTTCTAAATAATCCATGGGTCAAAAAAGAAGTCAAAAGGGAAATCAGAAAATATTTCAAATTGAATGAAAACTGAAACATAATACAGAAAAATTTATAAATGTAGTTAAAGCAGTGCTTACAGGGAAAAATTATACTTTTAAACAGCTATATAGGAAATAAAGGACTCCAGTCAGTAATTAACATAATATATATCAAATTAAACCCAAAGCAAGCAGAAGGAAATAATAAAATCAGAATGGAAATAGTAAAATAACATATCAAGAAAATCCATGAAATAAAGTTAGTTCTTTGAAACCTGTAGCTTAACTATTTGAGAACAAAGATACAAATTGACAGGAATATAAAAGGGGATATCACTGCTGACCCTACAAATCAAAAAGATCATAAGGGAATGTGAAAAACAACTTTGTGCTAACAAATCAGGAAATTTATATAAAATAGAAAAAGTACAAGAAAGATATAAATTACTGAAAACATCTCAAGAAGAATAAGAAATCTAAATAAACCTAGAACAAGAAATTGAATTAGTAATTCAAAATATTCTCTCAATAAATATCCTAGGTCCAGATGGCATACCATTTGTCAATTACATCAAACATTTAAAGAAGAAACAGTACTACTATTTTACAAATTTTTCCAGAAATTGAAAGGAGACAACTTCCCAATTCTGAGTCTAACGTCAGACAATGACATCACCAAGAGATGAAAACTAAAACTCAATATTGTTCATGAATATAGATGAAAATTCCATAAACAAATGAGGGGGAAATCAAATCCAACAACATAAATCCAACCCTTTGATAAAAACATTCAACGGGGCACCTGGTTGGCTCAGTCGGTTATGTGTCTGACTCTTGATTTTGGCTCAGGTCATCATCTCACGGATAGGTCAACAGTGTAGAGCCTGCTTGGGATTCTCCTTCTTGTTCTCTCTATGCCCCTCCCTAATTCACATACTCCCTCTTTCAAAATAAATAAATAAACTTAACAACAACAACAACAACAACAGGGGCACCTGGGTGGCTCAGTCGGTTAGGCAGTTAAGTGTCTGACTTCGGCTCAGGTCATGATCTTGGTTTGAGTTCGAGCGCCGGGTCAGGCTCTGTGCTGACAGCTCATAGCTTGGAGCCTGTTTCGGATTCTGTGTCTCCCTCTTTCTGCCCCTCCCCGATAGTCTATTCGAGAGATAGTCGGTCGGTCTCTCTCTCAAAAATAAACATTAAAAAAATTCAAACAACAAAACACATTCAACAAACCAGAAATAGAAGGGAATTTCTTCAACCCGACAAAGGGCATCTATGAAAACCACAGAGCTAATAAATATCTTACTTCACAATAAAAGATTGACAGCTTCCCCCTAAGATCAGAAATAAGGTAAAGAGGTCTACTGTGATCATGTCTATTTAAATTTTACTGGAGGTCCTGTCAGTAGAAGAACACCAAAAAAAAAAAAAAAAAAAAAAAAGGAAAGAAAAAAAAAAGGCATCTAAACTGAAGAAAAAATAAAACTGGTTTTATTTGTAGATAACATGATCCTCTATATAGAAAATCTGAAGAAATACACAAAAATACTACTGAAACTAATAAACAGGTTTATCGGGGTTGCATGATACCAGATCATTACACAAAAACTCATTGTGTTTCTATATACCAGCAATGAACAATCTGAAGATGTAATTAAGCATTCACAACAGAATCAAAAAAGAATAAAATATATGGAGAATAAATTTAATGGAACTGTAAGATGTATAGACTGCAAACTACAAAACAATGCTGAGATAAATTAGAGAAGATTTAAACAGATGAACATTTCATATTCGTTAATTGGAACACTGTTAAGATGGCAATTCTCCCCATAGTGACCTAGAGATTCAATGTAATTCCAATTAAAACTTGGATCTTCATATAGTACTGATGGGAATGTAAAATGGAATAGGCACTTTGGAAAACAGTTTGGCTGTTTCTTTAAAAGTTAAAATAAATGTACCATATGACCTAGCAACTCCATTCTTATATTTATTATTATTTTTTTAAAGTTTATTTATTTTTGAGAGAGAGAGACAGACAGACCATGAGCGGGGAAGGGGCAGAAAGAGAGGCAGACAGAAAATCTCAAGCAGGCTCTGCACAGTCAGCTCAGAGCGCAAGGTGGGGCTCAAAACCACTAACCCCTGAGATCATGACTTGAGCCGAAATCAAGAGTCAGACGCTTAACCAAGCCTGAGCCACCGAGGCATCCCTCTTATGTATTTACACAAGGGAAATGAAAACATTTCTTCACACAAAGACTTATATGCCAATCAATATTCATAGCAGTATTATAGCCAAAAACTGGGGCCAAATCCACCAACCAATGAGTGGACAAACTGTGGTCCGCCTATACAACAGAGTAAAAAGGAACAAACTAGTACTTCATTAACACACGGATAAACCTCAAAAACATTATGCGAAGGGAAAGATGCCAGACACAAAAGACCACATAATGTATGACACCATTTATAAAAAATTTTGGCAAAGACAAGTTGATAGAACCTGAAATTACTACAGTGGCTGCTCAAGTTTGGGAGTGGAATGCGAGATGGACTGTGAACAGTTAAATCTCTCTTGAGGTGATGAGATTTCCTAAAATTGGGTTGTGGTGATGAATACACAACAGTGAAATTTACTAAACATCACTGAATTACATACAGTAGTCCCCCTTTATCAATAGTTTCATGTGCCTGTGGTCAACTGCTGTCTGGAAGCAGATGACCCTCCTTCTCAAAAGGTCAATAGAATAGCCTAAAGCTACATCACCATGCCTGTGTCATTCACCCAACTGCATGTCTCACTTTATCACCATCATCATTTTATCATCACAAGAAGGAGAAACACAGTGCAACATTCTGAGAGAAAGGGAGAGACCATATTCACATAAGTTTTATTACAGTATAATTATTCCATTTTTATTATTAGTTGTGAATTCTTGCTATGCCTCATTTATAAATTAAACCCTATCCCCTGAAACTAATATTACACTATTTGTTAACTAACTGGAATTTAAATAAAGAAAAAAAGCTTAAAAAATTTTAAATGTAAACCTTACATAGGTGTGTATGTATAGGAAAAAACATAATATATATATAAGGTTTGGTACTATCTACAGTTTCAGGCCTCTACTGGGGTCTTGGAACATAGCACACCCCCTGTGGATAATGGGGGATTACTGTACTCATCATGGGTGAATTTTATGGTATGGAAATTATGCCTCACTGCAGCTGTTAAAAAAACTGTCACCTCAGAATATAAGCAGTTTATAATATTCTAGGCCCTATTCTGATTTTATGTTGTAGAGTTTCTTCCCTTGATATTTAGTTTCCCATTTACCCACATATATCACATATTTACCACTTATTCAAAGACATACAGAAAAACTGACACTTCTTTCTCCTTTTTTCTTTTAATATCGGTGTTTTGTTTAACTTTAATTCATTTGGGAATTCCTATAAAGTATGCAATGAGATACTGGCTTATAACAATAAGCCATGAAACAATTTTTGGAACTGCTACCTTTGTTCTATGGTTTACTTGCTTATTTTTCAACCAATACTATTTGATAATTACCACTTAAGAGGTCTTACAACTTTTTCGTATATACTTTATTGCTGTTTTAGCAAATTCTTTAAAGCAGCTATCATCAACTTTAGCATATCAGAATCAACTGGTGGACTTTAGAAAAAGAAACACAAAAACCAAAGTAATTCTATTTCATTAAACTTGTGGCAAGGCCTAAAACTTTGTATTTTTAAGAGCTCCCAGCTGAGTTTGACTTTTATCAAGATTCAAGAACTATTGCTTTAAACAGTGCATTTATCACTTTAATGTACATAAGAATCACCTAGAATTTTAAAAATCTTAAACTGTAGATGGAGTCACTATGTCCGGGGTGAGGAATGGAGATTCTCCATTTATAACAAACTCCCAGGTGATGCTAGTGGCAAGGCTTTAAGCTATGTCAGTACTTTGGGGCGCCTGGGTGGCTCAGGCAATTAAGCAGTTAAGCTCAAATCATGATTTCATGGTTCGTGGGTTTGAGCCCTATGTCGGGCTCTGTGCTGACAGCTCAGAGTCAGGAGCCTGCTTTGGATTCTGTGTCTCCCTCTCTCTCTGCCCCTCCTCTGGTAATGCTCTGTCTCTCTCTCTCTCTCTCTCTCTCTCTCTCTCTCTCTCTCAAAAAAAAAAAAAAAAAAGGAATAAAAACATTAAAAAATTAAAAAAAAGATGTCAGTATCTTACTTGGTTAAATATTAAATATACTAAGATACACCCAAAAAACAAAAATCCAGTGAAGAAATGAACTGACATTTCTCCAAAGAACACATCCAGATGGCTAAGAGACACATGAAAAAATGCCCGACATCACTCATCATCAGGGAAATACAAATCAAAACCACACATCTACACCTGTCAGAACGGCTAACATTAACAACCCAGGCAACAACAGATGTTGGCAAGGATGCGGAGAAAGAGGATCTCTTTTGCACTCCTGGTGGGAATGCAAACTGGGGCAACCGCTCTGGAAAACAGTATGGAGGTTCCTCAAAAAATTTAAAACTAGAACTACTCTACAACCCAGTAATTGCACTATTAGGTGTTTATCCAAGCGATACAGGTGTGCTGTTTCAAATGGGCACATGCACCCCAATGTTTATAGCAGCGCTATCGACAACAGCCAAAGTACAGATAGAGCCCAAACGTTCACTGACAGATGAATGGATAAAGAAGATGTGGTATATATATACAATGGAGTATCACCTGGCAATCAAAGAGAATGGAATCTTGCCATTTGCAACTAAATGGATAGAACTGGAGAGTATTATGCTAAGTGAAATAAAGACATGTCTATCTTAAACAAACAAACACAGTGACAGGGGACTTTAATACATTTGGCCTTCCCATTAGCCAAGGTATAACTTCCCATTTATTCAAACTTCTTTTTTGCTTGCCATTAAAGTTTTATTTTCCACATACATTAAGCTAAGTATTTAATGTGTACCACTGTAAATAAGTGTACACTGTTACATAATTTATTGTTAAAATACAGTAACATACTTTTAATTTAAAATTTGCAACTTCCCTAGACTCAATTGTTATGCTGTTGAATTATTTACATTTTCTAGGTATATAACTATCATTTACCTTGTTATAATTTAATTTCTTTCTTCATATATCTGTACCTTATTTTGTCTTACATTTATACACTGGCTGACATTTGATAACAGACAGCATTTGCTTCATTTATTTTTTTTAATAGAAGACGCCTCTACTTTTTAGCTTTGGTTAATGTTGACTTTCAGTTACAAATACAAATATATATGAAAAATCTATTTCCCTTTATACTTTTTAGAGAAATGGGTGTTGATTTTTATAAAATATTTTTAGAATATTTAAAAATACTGTGGGGACAAAAAAATATTGTGGGGACATCATGATGTCCACTAATTTTCTTTTGAAATTTACTAGATTATAAATCCTTAGGAGCAAGGATATGTATTTGTATCTTTGAAACTTACCAATGCCTAGAACAATACTTTCTCTATCCTAGGTCAATCAATGTTGGTTTAATTGATTTTACTGTTTCTCTTAGTAATGAAAAGAAGTATGTTAATAGTTTTCCTTACACAGAAGCAATCTTGAATTTCCACACTAAATTTCACTCAGTCATGGTGATGAATATATATATATATATTTATTTATTTATTTTGGTGAATATATATACATTTAATGTTGAATACCTTTTAATATACATCCCATTTCATTATTTTATTTAGAGTTTTTTTCATCTATGTTATCAATAAGATTGGCCTTCATTTTTATGTTCTGGCCTTATCAAACACCATCTCTAACTGCCTTACAAAATAAACCAGTATCCTTCAGTATTTAATAACTATTTATATGATATAGGTACTATATGTTGAAAAACATTCACCAGTGATCTGGGCAAACTTTCTTGTGTTTCCTATTGCAACTGACTTATTCAAAGTAACTAGTGCAGTGCTTTAAATTTTTATAGTCTAGTTTCTAAGTTTTTATAAAAACTTATCCATTTCAGTAGTTCTCATCTGAATTTTGTCTACATTACTGCTGTTTTCTAGATCTTTTTGAGATTAACCAGTCTATTATATATATTTATATGTATTATATATATGTATATATTTTTTCCTGTTGAAATAGGCATGTAGAGTTGAATAAAACTCTTAAGTTTAGCTTTGCCAGGCTTAGGAGTTGAGTAATTGATAATGGGGTTTTTAAATGTCTTTCACGTAGTGTAGCTTTTTGTAGTGTTTCCCTTTTCATCTAGTTGAAAACATAGTATGTTTTGCTACTCATTTCTAATCTTACTGCAGCATAACCTGAGAATGCTGTATGTAAAATTTAGGCTGAAAGTACTTATGAAGAAATGGTGTGTATTCACATTTGTACATTTAAAATAAAGCACATATGCCTACTATTTCCATTTCATTCTTTCAAAAATTTATTTTATTAGGGAGCAGTTAATTGTTGGTTCATGTGAACTGAAATTCTAATGGTGAGATATTCTCTCCTACTCAAGTATTATTGGTATATAGCTCTTATATTTATGAGGTTTTGTTTTCCTGTTATGTAATCTGGAACACATCTGCTGGCATATAAGCATCATACTGTTTAAGATATATCCCAATTTTACAAATGAAATTTGGGATAAATACTGTATTATATTTTCATTATACATGAATTAGAAATTATTTTAAAATGATAATGTACAGAAAAACAGTATTTCACCCATATAAATAAAGCATTCTATTTTATTTTTAAAATTTTTTATGAAAAAGAATTTTTTAATGTTTATTTATTTTGAAGGAGAAGAGAGAGCATGAGCAGGGGAGGGGCAGGAAGAGAGGAAGACAGAAAGTCTGACGTGGGCTCCAGGCTCTGAGCTGTTAGCACAGAGCCTGATGCAGGGCTCAATCTCACAAGTGGTGAGATCATGACCTGAGCCAAAGTCGGACACTTAACTGACTGAGCCACCCAGGCACCCCTAAATTTTTTTATTTGAGAGAGAGAGAGAGAGAGAGAGCGAGCACGCACAAGTGGGGGAGAGTGGCAAAGGGAGAGAGACAGAATCTTAAGCAGGCTCCACACTCAACACGGAGCCTGCCGTGGGGCTCGATCTCATGGTGCTCAATCCCACAACTAAAATAGCATGCTTTAGGGACATTCAACTGACTGAACCACCCAGGTGCCCCTAAAGCATGCTATTTTAGTTGAGGATAATTTCTGAATATGCAAAAACATTCTAAAAAGTAAAAAAAAAATTAAGAAATGAATCTTGTTTGAGGTATGTTTTCTTTGTTTTTTAAATGTTTAATTACTTTTGAGAGAGAAACAGAGCATGAGTGGGGGAGGGACAGAGAGAGGGAGACACAGACTCCGAACCCGGCTCCAGGCTCTGAATGGTCACCACAGAGCCTGACACGGGGCTTCAACTCACAAGCCATGAAATCATGACCTAACCAAAGTCCAACGCTTAACCAACTGAGCCATGCAGGCGCCCCTTGAGGTATGTTTTCAATGAAATAGGTAGAGTGAGGTGCACAAATCATTATTCTCTAATACTTTATGGTAGGTTCTTCAACCACAATACAAATGCTTTAGATGTAGGATAAATTGTGGAAAACATACTTGGAAAAGATGCAATGGCAAATATTGTAATTTATTCTACCTCTGATTTTTAATTATTATAAGTGGAACAATAAAGGAAATTAAGTAAATCACCCACAACAAACACTGCAAACAATAAATTTTTTTCATATGCTGGTGTTCTAACACAGGGCTTGCAGGCAGCCTTGGCTCTGTGCACTGAAGCCTGCTGGTGTGATGCAGGGAGCAAAATGGCTCTAAATGAGCAAAATGATAATAATTAGCTAACAATGCCTACCCCAGCTCCACCTGGGAAGCTGGGGTGGGAGCTCAAATGGTGCTCGTCAAAGCTAACAAGGGCTTTTTCTATGGTCCAGCTATGGGTAAATTACCAGGTCTTCTTCATGCCTCACTTAGGAAGGGTAAGGGGAGGATCTGGCCGTTCAAACACCTGGCAGGGATGTATCTGATGACTGAGACCTCACTGTTTCTCAAATCCCATTTTTACCGGCAAATGACACTGGCAGCCCTTTGAAGGATAATCCATATTTTCTCACACTTGAAGAGAGAGCTAGCTAGAGGGAAGGAGATAAAAACACCATCCCAGCATCCCAGGTTTAGATCTGACGCATGCCAGCCTTTGCATCATATACAAATTTATAAATTTTATATTACCAGTTAAAATATATAAATAAGTAAATAAAAATATAATATGTAAACAATTACACACATATGTATGTATACAGGTTAGCATAACAGACAGGTTTTATAAAACTGCAAACTATAAAATCTCAGGTGAGGAAGGATGCATTTGCTTCAGCTCATTAACCAGGTTAGAGAAGCCACCTGTTATACCACAGCTAGAATGTCAGGTGTCTATTACATGGTGGGGTTGTTAATCCTCCTTTGGAATATGAATTTGAAAGCCTGCGTTGGGTGAAAGGAGGTGCCTTTTCCTTTCCCTTCGGCTAAGACAGAAAACCTTGAACCAAGGTGATGATTCAAAGTAGCAATCAGAGATAGTCAATGCAAAATGTGGTTGAATCCAGGAAAATGGTCTGCTGCCTGGCATTCTGCTGGGGAGATGAACACTTAACAAAACCACCAGAAAAATGTAAGGCTATTAAATGAAGCAGAACTAAAGTGGGACTCAATGGTGCAACAGTTTCAGTAATGGGAGTTCAGAGAAGGTGGCCATAAGAAAACTATAAAATAGATTTAGAACTAGGAAAGCGTCAGATTGCTTTTAGCTTCTTTCTTTTGCCACTTAAATCCAAAATACCATCCCAAGGAAAATGAAAGGCTTTTCTGAACCTATAGGGTTCCATGTAAAAAGATTTCAAGACTATTACTACCACCTCCTATCAAATAAATGCAAATTACTTTCGCATGGATCCTGAATCTCTCCTTGAAAGCCTTGCTCTGCTTGTTCTTAGTTTCACTTCAGGAAAGATGAAACCGACCATTAAAGTCATGAGGATGAGAAATGTCAGGCTTGTTTGCCAAAAAAGTCTATCTGAAAACTATCACTTACAACATCTAATAAAGGTAACTAAAACCTAGCCCCTGTCTTTCATTGACTGGAAAAGTTCCACTACGGTGAAGTAAAAATGATTGTTTATATATAGCAATTTGTTACTGGTCACACAAATCGCCAGGAGAAACAAACCAGAGAAATAAGAAGGTACCAAGGTCTAAATGAGAAGAGGGCAGAAAAGCTCTATTCCAAAACCCTATATCAAAACGCCTGTCTGCTCTTAGAGATTATAGTAGTTTCGGGTGAAAAGTGTAATAAAGTGAACACCAGGCAGGAAACATATCCATCACTAGACAAAGGGTCAACAAGGAATCTCAAGTTGAAAAGGAACTCTGAAGTGTTTCACTAAATTAAAAAAAATTTTTTTTAAATATTTATTTCTGAAAGAGACAGAGTGTAAGTGGGGGAGGGGCAGAGAGAGAGGAAGACACAGAATCCGAAGCAGGCTCCAGGCTCTGAGCTGTCAGCACAGAGCCCAATGTGGGGCTGGAACTCACTTCACGAACCTTGAGATCATGACCTGAGCCAAAGTCAGACGCTTAACCAACGGAGCCACTCAGGCGCCCTGAAGTATTTTACCAATTTAAGTAGCAAATACAACACAAAATGATAAATATATGCATCAAAAAATTAGCAGGTAAAGTGGTCAGAAAATTCTTCTAAGAGCTTATTAGTCTTAAAACTATTCCCCTTGGAACTTTAACCTATAAACCTGCTAAGTTTAAGAAGATGTTCGTTTTTGCCTGTTTTCAAAATTATTTATCCAGAATTTGGTTTCAGGAGTTCAAAACTGACATATTAATTTGATAAGCGGATAAAATTTTAAATCAAAGCACACTTTCAAATCCATTATTATTTCAACTGTAAATACACATTAAAAATTCCCTTAATTAAATCTTTAGGATTTTAAATATCTAGGAACTATCTGAAGCAGCCCTTGTTGAAATCAAGAGTCGGATGCTTAACTGAGTCACCCAGGCACCCCTAAAGATTTTGTTTTTCTTTATTTAAAAAAATTTTTTTTAACATTTATTTATTTTTGAGACAGAGACCGAGCATAAGCGGGGGAGGAGCAGAGAGTGAAGAAGACACAGAATCCGAAGCAGGCTCCACGCTCTGAGCTGTCAGCACAGAGCCTGATGTGGGGCTTGAACTCACGGGCTGTGAGATCATGACCTGAGCCAAAGTTGGATGCTCAACCAACTGAGCCACCCAGGTGCCCCATAAAGACTTTGTTTTTAAGTAATCTCTATACCTAGAGTGGGGCACGAACTTAAAACCCTGAGACCAAAAGTCGCATGCTCTACTGACTGAGCCAGCCAGAAGTCCCTCAAATGGCAACTTTTAAGTATATAGCTTAAAAGTCCTCTGAAGAGTTTGTGTACCACATGAAGGTAGAATAAATCTATAAAATATTAGAAATTTTCTACTACTTTGCTTTGCAAAGACAGCCTTCTTCAATGTCAAAATCATACTAAAGATGAAAAAACTAATAATATGGAAAAAAGATCCTCAATGACCTAAGATAACACAGGAATAAATCTAATAAAGGATGAGGGATAGATAGATAACATAAATACAGATATATAAAAGTGCAACATTTTACCAAAAAACACAAAAGACAACTTGAATAAACAGACTTAGAATTAACCACATTCCTGAAAGAGAATAGCAGACTCTATATTCCAAAAATGGCCACCAATCTATCATTATTAATGAAGTCTTCAAAACTTTACCATTGCTCTTAGGAGAGATGGGCCCTATCTTCCCCTGAATCTGGGGGAGGACTGTGACAAATTATGTTATTCAAATGCTCAAATTGTCTCAAACATAAGCCAATCAAAAAAAAAAAAAAGTCTCTTTTGACCCTTGGAGCTGAGCTACCATATAAGAAGCCTGGCTGTCCTATAGCCACCATGCTGAAGTGACCACAGAGATACCTGAGGAGCCCTAGCTGTTCCAGCCTAGACACTATTTATGTCGAGGAAGGAAGCTTTTAGGTGATTCCAACCTTCAGCCTTAGAGCTGTCCAGGCTGACCCCAAATGAAGTAGCAACTAACCATCCCCACTAAGTCCTTATCACTAAGTCCTCATCACACTGCCGATTCATGAACATGTTGTTTTTAGCCCTATGTTTTCAAGTGGTGTTACAGAGCCATAATTAAGTGGGAAAATATTATTTGCATGTAAATTACTGATACATCTTTAAATTTAACAAAATTACAATGAACACTCAAAATTCTAGAGAAAATCTGACAAAGTGAGTCTGTGGGGCTCATAACGCATTACATATAATAATTACACAATAAAGGAAAAAATGTTTTGGAAACTATAATGTTCCCAAGACTTTGATATTTTCTGAGAAGTAGTACATAATTAATAGCAGGTAAGGATGTATACTGCTATCCCTGGTACAACTACTAAAAACATAATGCAAAGATGTATGGCCAAAAAGGCAAAAGGATAATTGAAACAGAATTCTAAAAATATAGTTCAAATTATCCCAAAGTGAGGCAGCAGGCAAAAAGGAGCTTCAAAACAAAAGAACAAGAGATGACAAAAAAACAAATAATAAAATGGTAAACTCAAACCTTACCACATCACTAATGATGTTAAACATTAATGAACTAAAAATTCCAATTAAAAGGCAATCACTGTCAGAATAGATAATAAAATAATACCCAACTATATGCTATCTATAAGAAATACAGTTTAACCATCAAGACAGGTTGAAAGTAAATGAATGGAAAAGGATATATCGTGTAAATAATAAGCATAAGAATTCTGGTATGATTTATATTAATATTAGGCAAAACAGATTTCAAGAAAAATTTATACAGGATAAAGAGAGACATTTTATATACATAAAGAGCATTTCCTCAGGAAGACATAACAATCCTAAGTATGTATGTGCCCAATAAAGAACTTCAAGATAAATGAAGCTAAATTTACAGAACTAAAGAGAGAAGTAAACAATCCACAATTATTGTTGTGACTTTAACCTCTCTTATTGGCAGAACAGCTGGACAAAACATCAAAAAAGACATATCTTACTTTTCCTTAATTGGTATTATAGAACATCACACCTCAAAACAGCAGAACAGATATTCTTTTCAAGAGCATATATCCTGAGCTGTAAAACAAGTTTCAATAAATTCCAAAAGATTAATCATATACAAAATATTCTTTGGTCACAATGGAATTAAATTCGAAATCTATAGCACTATGAACAAGAGAAAAACACAAATATTTGCAAATTAAACAACATACTTCTAAATAATCAGTGAGTCAAAGAAGAAATCACAAGAGAAATTTGAAAATATTTTGCACTGAATAATGAAAATACCACAGAGCAAACTCAACAACCTGAATTTTCACCTTAAGAAGCTAGAAAAGGAATAGTGAATGAAATCCAAAATAAACAGGAAGAAAATAATTATGAGCAAAAATTAATTACAGAAAAACAATCAACAAAAATCAATGAAACCAAAAGGTGGTTCTTTAAAAAGACTGATAAAATTACTAATCCTCTAGCAATACTGGCCAAGGGAGAAAAAAAGAAAGAGTAAAAGAGGCCACAATTTATCAATATCAGGAATGAATAAGGGTATATCACTAAAGATCCTGTAGCTATTAAAAGTATAAGGAAATATTATAAAACTATTTACACTAATAAATTTAGCAACCTTCAGTTTTAGCAACTGAAATGAGCAAATTCCCTGAAAGATACAAATGATCAAAAGTGACCAGAGAAGAAACATAACCTGAATAACTTTGTATCAATTAAAGAAACTGCACTCATAGTTTTAAAACTTTCCTTAAGGAAAGCTGAGGACACAGATGGCTTCCTTGGTATAAAGGAACAAAATCAATTCTACAAACTCTTTCAGAAAATAGAGAAGGAAACAATACTTAATTCATTTTATAATGTCAGTATTGTCCTAATATCAAAGCAGACATGGACATCACAAGAAAAAACATAAATTGCAAAAATCCTCACCAAGATGTTAGCAAATTGAATCCAATGGTATATACTAAGGAAAATTCATCACAATTAAGTGGAGCTTAACCTGGGAAAGCAACATTGGTTTGAGTTCGGAAAATCAATGCAATCAGCCATATTGGAATAAAAGAGAAAAAGAACACAATCATTTGAATAAATGCAGAAAAAGCACGTGACGAAATTCAATACTTTTTTCATGATTAAAGGTTGATGATAACTTCCTCAACCAGATGAAAACTGACAATTAAAATCACACTCAATGATGAAAGGTTCTGTGTCTTCTAAAATGAGGAAAATGGCAAGAATGAACACTCTCAGCACTTCTTTCTAACAGTGTGTTGGAGTACCTAGCCAATGCAATAAGGATGCAAGGTTAACATACAAAATTCAACTGTCTCTGTATACACTAGCCATGAATAATTAGAAGATAAAAATTTTAAATAACCCATTTACAATAAAATAGAAAAAAATAATATACTTAAGAGTTAATTTAATGGAGGAGCACCTGGGTAGCTCAGTCGGTTGAGCGTCTGACTTCAGCTCAGGTCATGATCTCATGGTCCGTGAGTTCGAGCCCTGCGTCAGGCTCTGTGCTGACAGCTCAGAGCCTGGAGCCTGCTTCAGAGTCTGTCTCCCACTCTCTCTGCCCCTCCCCCACTCATGCTCTGTCTCTCTCTCTCTCTCTCTCTCTCAAAAATAAATAAACGGTAAAAAAAATTAAGAGTAAATTTAATGGAAAGATGTGTAAGATCTATACAATGAGAACTACAAAACACTGCAAAGAAAAATTTTTCTTTGCAGAAATTCCATGCCCATGGATTCATGTTCATTGGCTTCAAAGACTTCATACTGTTCAAATAGCAAACCTTCCAAACTTTATCATTAGAGTCAATGCAATTCCAATCAAAAGTCCTGCAGGCTTTATTGAAGAAATCAACAGCTGATTTTAAAATTCATATGGAAATGGGGCGCTTGGGTGGCTCAGTCGTTTAAGCGTCCGACTGGCTCAGGTCACGATCTCACAGTTCATGGGTTTTGTGCTGACAGTGCAGAGCCTGGAGCCTCCTTAGGATTCTGTGTCTCCCTCTCTCTCTGCTCCTCCCCCACTCATGTTCTGTCTGTCACTCTCTCAAAAATAAACATTAAAAAAAGAAAGTAAAACTCATATGGAAAGACAAAAAAGACCCAGAATATGCAAAACAATTTTGAAGAACAAAGTTGAAGGACTTACACTATCTGATTTCAGGACATATTACAAAGTTACAGAAATCAAGATGGTGTGATATTGGCATAATGATAGACATACAGACATAAAACAACAGAGTCCAAAAGCAGACACAACGTATATGTCAACTGATTTTCAACAAAGTGGCCAAGGCAATAGAGTGAAAGAGTTTTTTCAACCAGTGGTGCTGGAACGATGAGATAACCAATGGAGAACAATGAACCCTGACCCATATCTCATACTATAGACACAGTTAATTCGAAATTGATCACAGACCTAAAAGTAACAGCTAAAACTATTAACTTTCAGGAAAGAAAAACAGAAAAATTTTGTGACTTTGGGTTAGGCAAAGATTTCTTGGATACAAAGAGGCACAAGCTATAAAAGAAAAAGAGGCACCTGGGTGGCTCAGTTGAACCTAGTCCAACCCTAGATTTCAGCTCAGGTCATGATCTCACAGTTCGCGAGTTCAAGCCCTGCATCGGACCCTGCACTGGCAGTGTGGAGCCTGCTTGGGATTTGTTCTCTCTTCCCCTCTCTTTGTCCCTCCCCAGCCTTCTCTAAGTAAATAAATAAACTTAAAGTTTTTTTTTAAAAGGATGAAATGGCCTCCGCCAAGATTAAAACCTTTTGTTCTTCCAAAGAAACTTAAAATGAAAAGGCAAGCCACCAAATGAGAGAAAATACTTTTAAGAACATCTAACAAAAGACTTGTAGCTAGAATATATACCTCTCCTTCAACTCAATAGTAAAAAGACTAATAATCCAATTAAAAATGGGCAAAAGATATGCACATTTTATAAAAGAAGATATGCAGATGGAGAATAAGCCCAGGAAGATATTCAAAGAAATGCAAATTAAAAACCACAGTGAGATTCCACTACACACCCACTAGAATGGCTGATGTTTAAAAAGATTGACATTTTTAGAACTAATCACACTATATTGTAATTGTGAGTGTTTATTCCAATAAAATGTAAGGTCTAGAGAAAAAAAAAGATGGACAATAAGTGGAAGTGAAGATTTGGAGCAACCTGAACTCTCATACATTCCTGGTGGAAAGGTACAGTGTAGAGACCCTTTGGGAAACAGCATGGCAGTATCTTATAAACTTATGCATATTCTTCACATGTGACCCAACAATTCCACTTCCAGGTGTTTATCCAAAAGCAATGAAAATATATACCCAAAGACTTGTACACATTAATTCATAGCAGCATGATTCATATGGGAGCCAAAAATGTGCAATTATGGGGCGCCGGGGTAGCTCAGTTGGTTAAGTGTCTAACTCCATCTCAGCTCAGGTCTTGATCTCAGGGTGGTGAGTTCAAGCCCTGCACTGGGCTCCATGCTGGGCATGGAGCCTACTTAAAAAAAAAAAAAAAGAAAAAGAAAAAAAAGTGCAATCCAAATGCCCATCAAGTGATGAACAGACACATTTTGGTGCATCCATATCATAGAACACAACACAATATTACAAACAAGTGAAACATTATTAAACAAAACATTATGCTAAAAGAAGCCAAACACAAAAAACCATCTACTATATGATTCCATTTGTTTGAAACTCTAGAAAAGACAAAACTATAGTGAAAGAAAGCAGATCAGTGGTTGCCTGGGGTTACATAGGGGACCGACTGCAAAGGCACGGGAAGAAACTGTTTAGGGTTAGAGACCCACTCTATGTCTTGGCTGTGGTGGTGGCACAACTGTATATAACTACCAAAATTCACCAAACTGTGTAATTAAAATGAGTGAATTTTATTGTATGTAAATGTAACTTGAATTTAAAAAAATAAAACCAAAGGAAATGGTACTCTACTTCATCAATAAAAGGAATGATATTAACTTGAACCTTGAGTTGTATTTTCCTCCATAGACTTAGCAAAAATTACACCACTTTTAAAAGGCACTAATTAGTATAACATTTCTATAGAGTACTTTGGCACTGTATACATAAACTCTTGAAAAATAAGTGGACTTTTTGACCCAGAAATTCTAGTTCCAGGAATTTTCACTACAGAAATAATCAGACTAAGACTATATATAAAAATGGTATTGGAAAGCTTTTCATAATCGTGAAAAATAATTAAGCAAAAAGCTCTGTATGTCCAACAACAGGTGATTGGTTAAATAATGAAATGTCCATCCAATTAAAATGATGTAACCAATAATACACATGTGTCCTTACTGATGTATGATATACTCAATGTTGGTATTCTTCCCCTTCACTGCATTCTATGCTGGTACCTTTCATGTTTACCCTCCACTTGCAGGAGTTATGACACAAACTAGTAACTAATAACTACCACAACAGTCATATTTCTATCATTAGAAGAAAAAGAATCAATCACTCTTGCCCTGTTTTATACCACTTTGCACATATGAGGCTATGAGTTTCTATTTAATTCTTATGATGACTAATAAAAAAAAGAAACTTTGGACTCAGTATTACCACAAAACAGTATTATCACAAAAAATCTGACATGAGCAACTATTTCATTTCCACAAATTTAGTTATTTTAATAATTTACTGACAGTAAGCTCTGTGATAAAGGAGTAACAGAAAGTTCTAGTATATACTTTCTAGGTTTGTATTATTTGGGCCTTGGTTTCTTATCTATAAAAAAAAAAAAGCAGGGTGCGGGGTTAGGTCATTTGTAGTTCTTTATATTTTAATTTTTTTTTACATTTATTTATTTTTGAGAGACAGAGAGAGGCAGAGCACAAGTGGGGGAAAGGCAGAGAGAGAGAAGGAGACACAGAATCCGAAGCAGGCTCCAGGCTCTGAGCTGTCAGGACAGAGCCTGACGTGGGGCTCGAAACTAAAAACCATGAGATCATGACCTGAACTGAAGTCAGACGCCTAACCGACTGAGCCACCCAGGTGCCCCAGGTCATTTCTAGTTCTAAGGAAGATTAATCTACTAAAAATCTGTCAACACTTTCAAAAATTACAGACCTGGGGAACACAAAGTGCCAAGAAATAAACCTTGTCAACTAGAGGGGTATACCTTGTAAATATTCAGTTAAAAAAGATAGGGCTAGGATTCTTATTAAGTCCTGGCAATTTAAATCCAGGGAACATTCACTCTAACATAAAATGGAAATTCAAATCTGTCAAGGATACTAACAAAGGCAGGAATCACAACTGAAAACTGATATATCTTCAATGGTTTCCTAGTCGCTAAAATTTAAAGTCAATTATCTTACTTGAAGACAGTGAACATGGATGAAATCTGTCATTATAACCACATCAGCATCACATAAGAAGATGTCTAACAGTTCCACAACTACAGGTAATTTCAAACTGAAAAGAACAATATACTACTAGTTATTCAATGCTAATAATTTATTGTGCCTACCTTAAAATAATGTTTCCTAATACAAGTAGGTTCATATATTCAAATCAAGTAAGGATAATTCATTTATAAAAACGAAATACAGGGCGTCTGGGTGGCTCAGTCAGTTAAGTGTCCGACTCTTCGATCTTGGCTCAGGTCATGATCTCACCATTATGAGATCCAGCCCCACATCAGGCTCCATGCTGATGCTGAGCATGGAGCCTGCTTAAGATATTCTCTCTCTCTCTCTCTCTCTCTCTCTCTCTCTCTCCCCCCCCACCCCCTGCTCATGCTCTCTCTAAAATAAAATTTATTTTTTTTATTTTTATTAAAATAAAATTTTAAATAAAATTTAAAAAAAATTAAAAAAAAAAAGAAATACAACTTGCTTCTCGACCTAACAAACAGTACCAAGTCTAACAAATTGACCCTGCAATTAAGCATATCTTAATTCAAAGAGAGTAAATGACCTATGTACGATGTTTATGAACATGACTGTAAAGAAGACTTTAATGCCAAATCAAAGAAAACAAGTTAAATAAATACACATACAAATGTAACTCATTTATTAAATCTTCTTCCTTTTTTAATTTGAGAGAGAGAGAGAGAGAGAGAGAGAGAGCGCGCGCGTGAGTAGGGGAGAAGGGCAGAAGGAAAGAGACAGAATCTTAAGCAGACTTCACGCTCAGCACAGAGCCCAATACAGGGCTCGATCTCACAAACCATGAGACCCGAGCCAAAATCAAGAGTCAGACACTTAACAGACTGAGCCACCCAGCTGCTCCCTAAATCTTCTTAATAAAGGAAACAAGTACACTTAGCAGAACAGCCAATTATGAACAGCATTAGTATAATTTGAAAATTTCATAATCAAGAAAATATTTTGCTATCTGAATATTCTTTTGTGCAATTGTCTTCAGAAGTTACACAATATAAATAACTTGTAGTATGGTTCTGTGCCTTGGTCTCTGGTTTATAAGTTAAATTATAACCCAAACCAAACTGAAATATAAGCAATTGGTCCAAGCACCGTTCTATTAGACGGAAAATAAAACTACCACCAAGCCTGGCTGGAGATGGTGGTGATGAGACGCGGCCAGACAAAACAACGCGTGGAAAGGGAAAGGCTCCGTCCCACTGCTGTTTCGACCCCACAGTGTCTCATTTATGTATTCTACAAGGCAACTGCTAGGAGAAGAATGCACCTCTTATTTTCTAGCAGAAAAGGAAATGATTCTTTATCTGCCAATAGTAAGGGATTTCTTAGTTTCCCTGCCCGTTTCCCTCAGTGATTTATAAAAGTAAATTAAAAAAAATTTTTAATGCTTATTTTTGAAAAAGAGAGAGAGGGAGAGAGAGAGAGCACGCGAGCAAGCACGCACAAGCATGGGAGGGGCAGAGAGAGGGGGAGACAGAATCCGAAGCAGGCTCCAGGCTCCCAGTTGTCAGCACAGAGCCGGACATAGGGCTTGAACTGATGAACCGTGAGATCATGACCTGAGCCGAAGTTGGACACTCAACTGACTGAGGCTCCCAGGTGCCCCAGTAAAAGTATATTTTTATTAGGGTTTCATTTCTTTGTTGAAGAAAATGAAGATGTTTCAATATTCTTCCTTTTCTCTCTGCTGTTTGGAAATGGAGGTGGGGATGGGGAACTACAGAAGTGTCTTCAAGATTTACATAGGCTTTTTACTAATTTATATCAATGGCCAAATGAAGGTTTCTCTTTTGAAGTCCAGGTGTCAGGATTCCAATATTAAAGTTCAGATAATCTTCTCCGTCCAAATGCAATGACTGACACACAGTTTCTCCTCCTTCAACACTCCTTTGATTATATCCCCTTAGGTCTAGAGATCTGAGGCTATACTGTAGGAGGATTTAAAATATCTAAGAACATTACATTTTCAAAAACTCAACTCTATACCGATTGAATCACAATAATAACAGTTCTCTGGGCTTTTGGTCAGCTTGCATTTTCTAGTTTTAATTACGTAAACTAGGCTAAAAGTAAACTACGCTATACTTTTGTCTCATATGTAAAAGTATAATTTTACATGGTAGAGCCAAGGGCTTATGCATTTTCTCATTTTCTTCAAAAACCAATCCTTAATTTTTTTTAATGTTTATTATTTGAGTGAGTGAGAGAGAGAGAGAGAGAGAGAGAGAGAGAGAGAGATAACGCATGCGTGCACAAGTAAGGGAGGGGCAGAGAGAGAGGGAAACAGAGAATCCCAAGCGGGCTCCACACTGTCAGCGCAGAGCCCGATGTAGGGCTCAAACTTAGAAACCATGAGATCATGACCTGAGCCAAAATCAAGAGTCAGATGTTTAACCAACTGTGCCACCCAGATGCCCCACTAATTCTTATTTCTAGTGAGTCAGTATAAGTCCAGAATGCCGTTTAAACTAGATTCTTCTGAATCAGTTAAGTAGCTACCATTCTTTTTTTAACTTTTTCAAAAGAAGTATATTCTTGACATATGAAAGAATGCTAGTGCTGACAACTTCTTAAATATCACTATTTAATAAGTAAGGCATCATCATAAATGTACAATTATACTTCATTCATGATAGAGACTTGGATGGAGAAACAAATGAGAAATTTGGGGGAAGTTAAATTCTCCATTCTGGTTTGATGATTTTAAGACAAGTGCAACAGTAAGAACATAAAACCAAGAAAAAAGAACAGGAACATACTTGGGGAAAAGATGACTTTTCTATTTTAGAAAATCCTAGAATCCTTAGAGTGTCAGAATGCCATCTAGCTATACTAGTGATGTAATTTTTCAATGTAACTTCAAGGACTGATGCAATGGGGGTGGGTGGGGGAGGGTGCGCCTACTGGAATAATCGCTTCAACTATATTTAATTACAGAACATTTGGAATCATAGAATACTTTACATCCTGATCGAGAAAGTGAATTTTACTGCCACCTTGCTTTATAATAAAGCCCCTGAAGACTGGAGTACAGAGTTACACTACAATCCTCAGCAGTAGGATCCCTGATTCTAGAAGTGAGATTTGGATAGAGAGATGGATCTTTCCCAGAGAACTCTAAATTTCTTCCACAACTATGTGAGTTATAGTCTGAGGGGAAAAAAGTAAAACAATTCTACCATATGTAGAAGCTAGTAATCTGAGTTTGGAATGGAATGAATCTGATACACTGCCAGGTAGAATGGTCAGCAAACTCTTCCCTAGGGTCCAGGCCACTGTCACAGTTGACCACCCTCCCAGTTCGATGGGGGTAATGCATTGCTTAGGGAAGAGAGTGGGATCAAACAGAAGGCCTAGGACAAGGAGGCACCAACAGTAAGTGTGGTGTAACATTTAATCTCAACATACAGAACACACAAGTCTCTTCTCCTTTGAAGACAATCCTTCCCTAGCACATGTAGCAACAATTTCCACGTGAGATGGCTAATGGTTATTATTTGTGCCTTCCCAAAGTTCTTTCTCATCTTATCCTGATAAACAACAGCTCCACCCTCTACTATACAAAAAGACTTCTTCAGAAATTTTAAAATTGAAACTGGGAAAAGTCCCATTTCCTCTTTGGTTAAAGAATGTGTACTGAGCTACTTTGGCTGTGTGGAAAAAATAATTCAAGAAAATAAACACAATTTGCAGAGAATGAGGAGACAAGAATCCAAGATAATATTCAAGTCTTACATTTCAGATATACATAAGGCTGGTTCTACTTCTATCGATCTTGAAGTCCAGTTATGTGAGCCAACAACTCTTTTTTGCTAGTGAGCTGAATTTTTATAATCCCAGAGACCCAGCTCATACACCAACTTTTACTAAGTACTCACTTTCACCTGAATAAAAATATTAGCTTTTGTACCTCCCTCCCTTCCCTTCCCAGATCACAAACATTATAATCTGCGCATCCAGCACAGTCCTGGGAGAGGACACTGTTTACTTCATCTTTTCATCACTGACCTTACATTATAAACTACCATGGATGCAAATCAGTAGCTGCTTTGTCAAGAACTCCCCTCATCTCTCCCCAAACTACTTCTCTTCCTGGTATGCAAGCCTTGAACTTGGTCAGCAAAGGACAAGTGGTCATAGCTGGGTGAATAATGCACTATTTATAAATATATCCATGACAGTCATTTTGAAGGTGCAGAAAGGAAAGACAGCCTTATAGAAATGTGTTCTTGCTTTTAGGGTCTTAGAACAGAAACAATCTAACATCAACTTTCAAGCTACTTGGATTTGAAGCTACTTTTGGTTTTGTTTTGGTGGTGTTTTTGCACAGAAATCTGAAGAAAGAATCTAACCATTCCTTATACAGCAAATGCTAAGGAGTTGTGAAAAATTATAGCCTTTTCAGAGAGCTTAATTTCACTACACATAAACAAAAATAAATCATTTTGCTTGTTCAGAAGTTATTAAGTATCATCTGATGAGAATATAACTGCTACTGGCAAAACTTGCAAATCTATCATATTCTAGTAAAAATATTACAGCTCCTTTCTGCTACCCTTGGTTACTCAGCAATAGCCACTTTTTGCAATCTTTCTTGTCATTCTCTTTTTAGAAATGTCGGGTTGAGAAATTCTAATGTGTTCTAATGCAGACCATATCCTGACTTAGGCAGTCTAACAGCTGAATAAAGCCTGACACAATGTTCATCAATTATTAACACTAGCAGAAACCATTAAAGAGTCTAGTACAACATCAATAAATTAGCCGAACAAATGAAATAAATGAATAGTGAGAGCCTTTGATGTGCAATTTTCATGGGAGAGATTGTTACCTTCATTTTTCAAAAAGGAAAATTGATACACGGAGAAGTTAACAACTTTGCCTTGGGTCACAGAGAATAAATGGCAGGTACAGGATTGGATTAAAGTCTGTTGGACTCCATGTGTTCTGTTTTCTATACCAGGCTGCTCTCTCCGAACCCTGAAGTTCTATGAAGCAGCAATTACTAAGCTGTCCCTTTATACCTTCTAAGGACCCCTTTGGCCACAATTACATTTCACAGAATTCTCCTTCTTATTATAAATCGCTCCTTTAGGCATGCCTGTGGAGTAAGTTAAGGGGAATATGCAGTGAGGACACGGAGGGAGAGTTAATGGGGACCGCCCACAAAAGTTCTACTTTTAGAAATGCTATTCTATTATATATAGATCAGCCTACTTTAGGAGTGCTCAATTTTGGTTTCATTAAGTATGTATGTATTTCAGAGCCAGAACTATATTTAAGAGACCCATTGTATATTTTACCAGCATCTGGTCACAAGAATATGTCAAAGAAACCAAAGTCCTTTGTTTCATTAAAATACGCCCCACCCCCATCCCTAACTCTCCTCTCGGCCAGTTACTCTGTAGTTGGGAGAGACATTTCTCAGAAATCTGCTTTAGGAAATCTTTAAAAATATAACAAAACCCATTTAGTTTCTTAGCTGTTTCTACACAAAGACAGGACAGTCCTGTTTCACCTTTATCTCCCTGCCACTTGTTACACAGAAGGTATCTGTTGAAAGGGAGGCCTTTACGAATGTCAACCTGGTTAGAAAGCAAGTTTTATAAAATACTGTTCACTGAGCTCTAACAATGTTCATAAGGGTAAGAGAAATGCTAAAATAATGTCCCAAAATATTTATGTAGTTAAATGGGAACAAGAAAAGTCCCTTGCAAACTATGGCTTCCTCCAAAGAAGAAATATCGCACAAATGGAAGAATTATCACATACTAAGTAAATGTTCTAGATCTGTTATTTGTTGTAAAGAAACCCGTGTTTCCATAAGTTTTCTGAAACTGTAACAGGTTAAATGTTGCACTTGGAGGATCTAAATTCTTTTGTGAAGACAAAAATGCTGACAAGCCTATCCATTCTATTACCCTCTCTTCTCCCCTTCCTTTTTTTTTTTAACTTGTATTTTCCCCAAGCTATGACCAATACACCAATCTTAATGTAGTAAGACCAGAAGCATAAGACCAAAGAAAAGCGGCTCCTGACAGACGTTCTACTTTAGAAATGAGAAGCAGCAGGTGCTGGGCAGGCAGGTGACACGTGTCACCAATCCAAAGACGTTTTGCTTTTTGGCAGCACGCTTAAGAAAACCTTGTATACTGTTAGTTATAATGATTTCTAGGTCTTTCTTGTTCAACAAGGGGAGCCTACCTGCCAACATTTCAAAAAATGATAAAATGACAGAACTTAGAAGACAGGCTAGTTGTCAAAAGAAAAAAGAAATCTGATGCCAGCATGACAAAGGCTTTTTGTTTTGGAAGCTATATAACAACCACATTACTAAAAACGAAGCTGAGAAGGGGACATTACCCAATATATGATCTGTCTTACTTGGATTAAAAGCCATAAAATTTGCAATGTGTCTTCTGGGATACCTCAAAGTAAAATCAACAGGGTTTTCTACAGGAAAAGGAATGGTCCCACAGAACAGATAGTCTTATTTTACAAAGTACTATGAAAATTTTGGTTATTACTTTTTAAAGGAGACGATTAGAAAACATGTCTTACATCTATGGGAATAATTTATTTGGTAGATTACTGAAATGTAACTAACCACATGGAAGAGATTTACGTGGGAGTAGTTATTTTACATTAAGTAAAACAAAGGCATAAGAGCTAAAAGAACTGTACACACCTTTGTTCAAATCAGTGATAATATATTTCAGACACATATGTAAATACAGAAGACACTCATATACTTACTGCCCAGATAAAATGTTTGCCATTGCTGCTTCAGCTACCTACTGTTAAGACATTAAATGCTATGGGCGCATCAAAGGACTACCTGTCCCTCAATCTCCCCCTCCCCAGGTTAGCCATTATCTTGACTCTAGTGTTTGATACATTAAGACTATAGCTAGCTAGCTTTATTTATATCTATACAATTATTGTTTTAAAAATTTACATAAATGGAATCACACTGGCCTAAGCTTTTACATAACTTGCTTTCCCCCAGTCAACCTCGTTTTTAATATTTATCTGTGTTGATCCATCTAGACCTGGTGCACTCATGTTATATAGAGCATAATATTCCACTCTATGAAAAACCAATGAGCCCGAAAATCCAAGAAATTCACTGAACCCCAAGCAGAAGAAACTGTGTGGCTCAGCTGGTTGTGTCTGACTTTGGCTTAGCTTATGATCTTGTGGTTCATGAGTTTGAGCCCCGCGTTGGGCTCTATGCTGACAGCTCGGAGCCTGGAGCCTGCTTCAGGTTCTGTCTCCCTCTCTCTCTGCCCTTCCCCACTCATACTCTGTCTCTCTCTCTCTCTCAAAATAAATAAGTAAATACATACATACATAAATAAATGTAAAAAATTTTTTTTAATAAAATAAAATCCTTAAAACAAGGTGGGGTGGGAAAATTGAAGGTGGTGAAAAAGTACAAACTTTCAGTTTTAAGTACTGGGGATGTAATGTACAACATCATGACTAAAGTTAACATTGCTGTATGGTGTATTAGAATTTAAGAATAAAGATATTACATACAGAAGAACATAGATAGGGATTATGCATCTCATTGAAAACAATGCTATCCAGGAGACAATAGAACAATATCTTTATTAAGTACTTAAATGAAAAAAACTGTCACCCTAGAATTCCATATCCAATAAAAATAATTTTCAAAACTGAAAAAGAAACAGGCTTTTGCAGATATGCATAAGCTGAAAGGATTCACTGCCAGCAGACTTGCACTGTAGGAAGTCTGTAAAGCAGAAGGAAAGTGATACCAGATAAAAACCTGGAAGTGCACAAAGGAATGAAGAGCACAGGAATAAAACCACAGACTTTTTATTACATAAATCTCCTTGAAACATAATCGACTATTTAAAGCAAAATACAAGTGTAGTGTGGGGTTTAAAACATATGTAAAACAAGAGCACTTACTTCACAAAAGTGAAATAAATCAGAGAACCAAGATCAGGAGGGGTGAAATGGAAGTAGGCTACTAGAAGGTTCGATGCTCATCCATAAAGTGTATAACCTCAACTGAAGGTACCCCATTGTAAGTTAAAGATAATATGCCACAAACTCTAAAGCAACTTCTAAAGTAACAAAGCAGAGAGTTACAGCTAAGACAACAAAAAGATAAAATGGGAGTCATAAAAAATACTCCTAATCCATATAAAAAAAGTTGATACACTGGAAGTCATCAAAATTAAGAACTTCTCTTCAAAAGACACTGTTAAGAGAATAAGAGGTCACCAACTGAAAGAACTTATTTGAAAATCATATAGCTGGTAAGAAATAACAAGTGTTGGCAAGGAAGTGGAGAAAAATGCATACTGTTGGTGGGAATTTAAACTGGTGCAGCCACTGTGGAAAACAGGATGGAGATTCCTCAAAAAAGTAAAAATAGAAATATCGTATGATCCAGCAATTCCACTACTGGGTATTTAAAGCCCAAAGAAAACAAAAACACTAAATCGAAAAGATATATGCACCACTATGTTTATTACAGCAATACTTACAATAGTCAAGGTATGGAAGCAACTTATGTGTCCACTGATAGATGAATAGATAAAGATGTGGCATTTATATACAACGGAGTATGAGTCAGCCATAAGAGAGAGAGAGAAAGAACACATGCTTACTATGTGCAACAACATGGATGGATCTAGAGGGTATTATGCTAAGTGAAATAAGTCAGAGAAAGACAAATACCACATGATTTCACTTACACATAATGGAATCTTAAAAACAAAACGAATGAATAAACAAACAAAAAGTAGAAACAGACCCACAAAAACAGAGAACAAACTGACGTTTGCCAAGTCTCGGGAGAGGGGTGGGGGTCTGGGCAAAATGGGTGAAGGGGAGTAATTTCCAGTTATGGAATAAATAAGTCACAGGGATACAGCATCGGGAATATAGTCAGTGGTACTGTAATAGTGGACCGTAAGGTGACACATGGTAACTACACTTGTGGTGAGCAGAGCATAATGCATAGAGTTACCAAATCATTATGTTGTACACTTGAAACTAATGTAACACTGCATGTCAACTATCCTTCAATTTAAAAAAAAAAAAACACACTTTAATCTTACCCTGTTAGAAAAAAAGGTACAAAGTTTCTGTTATGAGGTGAACAATTCTGAGGATCTAATGTGTAACACAGTGACTCCCTTTGATAGTACTGTATTTTTTAAGACTTCTTTTTTTTAGGCTTATTTCATTTTTATTAATCTTTGTCTTTAAGTAGGCTCCATGCCCAACATGGGTTTGAACTCACCACCCTGAGATCAAGTGTCGCATGTTCTCCCAACCAAGCCAGCAAAGTACCTTGATAATACTGTACTGTATGACCGAAATTTGCTAAGAGAGAACTTAGGTGTTTTTACCAAAAAGAAAAAAAAGGGGGGGTATGAGGTGATGGATGTGTTAACTCAACTGTGGGAATCTTTTCACAATATATACATATATCAAATCATCACATACATTTTAAATATATTACAATTTTATTGGTTAATTACACCTCAGTAACGTTGAAAAGAAAAATCTTCACCTGTTTTCACTAATCACATTGTTGGTGTTGGTGTGCTGAGTGCTGTGTATGTAATGTGGGATGAAATAAATGCATACTCATGTGATGTTTTACTTCTGTCATTTCTGCTGTCATTGAAAACCAGATTCTCAATATGTGAGAAAGGAGATACAAGTCTAAGATCAGAGTTTCAGTGATTTCAATTTGAATTTTAATTTGAAATTACAGTATGAACTCCTAATATCATTTTATCCTAAAAAGATCTTTCCATTGAAAGAGCCTTAGAAACAATGACCAATCCATAAGGAATGAGTACCTTTAGCATCCGGGGAACCCTGAAGAAATGTACGGGGTAAGCCTGGGACATTCTGTCATACCCAGACTAGGTTTATGTTAAAAGGACTCAGGAGCCCAGTGCCAAGATAGTATAATATTTATATCAGTAAAGATAATAACTGCAATGAAATGAACATATCAAATATGTTTAAATTCATAAATTAATAATATTAATTGGTTGCTGCCGGAGGATGCTAGTGAGTCAATTCATCATTTTTGAAAGATAAAGGGAATAAATCATGCATTTATCTTACTTTTCCTATACAAACTATATCAGTCAATAGACAATCAAAGAGAAGACGAAGTTTAACTTTATAGAAGTACTTCAGGGGTACCTGGGTGGCTCAGTCCGTTGAGCGTCCAACTCTTGATTTCGGCTCAGGTCATGATCACAAGGTCATGAGATCGAGCCCAGTGCTGGGCTCTGCACTGAGTGTGGAACCTGCTTAAGATTCTCTCTCTCCCTATCTCATGCTCTCTAAAAAAATTTTTTTAAAAGGGGGGAGTGCCTGGGTGGCTCAGTTGGTTGAACATCTGACTCTTGATTTTGGCTTAGGTCATGATCTCATAGTTCCTGGCACTGAGCCTCACACTGGGCTCTGTGCTGCCAGCTCAGAACCTGCTTGGGATTCTCTCTACCGCACCCCACCCCCGCTCTCTCTCTCAAAAATTAATTAATTAAAAAAGAAGTACTGCAGCTGATAAAGAGGGAATAATAGATTTAGAATATCACCATTTTGCAAACCCTAGCAAATCAATGGATCTAGGCATTAATCATCAATGTCTATTAATAATCACAAAAGGTAGACAACTCAATATTATGTGCCTCCTGATTAACTATGCACCACCACCTAGTGAAGTAGTCATGGCCATCCATGAAAGAAAGGAACAACAAAATAAACAAACATGAATGGGATCAAGCCTCTAGATCCAAGTACTAATGAACAGGAAACAAAACAGAACAGAATAACATGCTAAACTACATGGACACAACTAGTAAATCTCAATAAACTCTAAGATATAGCCACCTAGACTCCTTATAAATTCCAAGGGGAAAGAAGGGAGAAAGACAGACAAGGAACCACTCCCTTGATGTGGGCATTCTCGGAGTACTCTAATCTTTTCCCTTGGTGACCTCATCCCTGTATTAAGCTATAAACCTATGACTGATGACTAAATCTTTTGAGCTAACACCACAGAGGTGACATGTCTGAAGTACAGCCCCATCACGGGTTATAAATTCACAGTACTAGGGGTGCTTGGCTGGCTCAGTCAGAAGAGTGTGTGACTCTTGATCTCAGGTCATGGGTTCAACCCCCATGTTAGGCGTAGAGATTACTAAAAATAAATAAACTTAAAAAGAGAAAAGATATTTCTATAAATAAATAAATGAATTCATAGTACTAAAAGGCATCTTAGAGACCATCTGGTCTAATCATCTACCTAATATATTCATCTAACGCAAACAAGGTCACTTTCTTCTTCAAAAACTCTGAACCAACAAAACAAAAATGAATAAAATACAACTTTCTTATCCTACCACTTAAATAAAGCCCAATCTCTGCTTCTAGTTATGGCTCTCTTCTTCTCTACGCATATATTCTATGCCACTGCCAAACTCGGTAACAGCTATCCCCAAATATGTCCACATGCCCTTCCCTCATTTGTTTCCCTACCATAGATAACCTCATCTACTACTTCATCAGCTGAAATATTCCCATAAATAGGATTGTGAATGGTTTTCTTTTCTGATTTACATTTCTACAGGTAACAGAAATGGTAAATGATTAGCATTCCTGTGGTATCTTTGATACTGAAGATATAATATGAAACACACACAAAGAAACCAAGATATAACCAAATTATCTCCCCAAGTTCAGTTCAAATACCACTTGTTAATACCTAGACGGCTCTAATTCATCTCTGACCCATATCTCCCAAACGATCTCTCATTTGGTACATATAGGCAGCCTATACTATGTTTAAGAAAATCAACCCAAATAATTTTTGAAGTTATAAACTCTAGGCATGCTAGAAATGAGACAGTAGCTTTCATGTGAACGTAAGGCGATTAGCTTTTCTCTCTGTGAAAACTCACTTATTTTGCCTAAGAGCAAAACACCCATAATCTTTGTAAGAAGTATTTTGCCTGCAGTTATAGTCAATATCGATTTAACTCTCATTTTAAAAAAAAGTTTATTTATTTTGAGACAGAGAGCGAGCACAAATGGGTTAGGGGCAGAGATAGGGGAAGAGAGGGAATCCCAAGCAGGCTCTGTTATCAGTGCAGAGCCCTATGCAGGGCTTGATCCCAAGAACTGTGAGATCATGACCTGAGCCGAAGTCAGATGCTTAACCATCTGGAGCCACTCAGGCACCAACTCTCATTTTTAAGTGAGGTAAGAGTCAGGGTGCCTGATTGACTCAAGTTGGTTAAGTGTCCAATTCTTGCTTTCAGCTAAGGGCACCATCTCCTGGTTTCACGGGTTTGAGTCCCGCATCAGGCTCTGCACTGGCAGAGCTCTCTCCCTCTCTCTCTCTGTCCCTCCTCCATTGCTCTGTCTCAAATTAAATACTTAAATAAAAGTGTAACCAAGTCTTTCTAACTTCATTAGAGTCACTCTCTGTTGGAATTCGATTCTAAAGTTAAGGCAAAAAAACTTAAAAAACAGTGCTGCACTTTTTTTTAAGGGAGCAATGCCTTCACCTAACTATTTTCCTTCTCTTCAGCAGCTAGTGTATCCACCAGGCGATTCAATTTTTCCCAATGAAATATAGATGGAATTACTGTGTGATATTCAAGAAGGATCCTTAAAAGGAAACTAGTAATATGCTTTTCTTTGCCTCTAAGAGGGGTAATTGGGTGACTGGGGAGACAGACTAAAGAAGAAAATTTTGTAAACCTCTGTATCTTCTGAATGTTGAGACACGTAAATATCTTACTGATTCATTAAAAAAAAACACATTATATTAAAAAAAAACTATACTGGGGGTGCCTGAGTGGCTCAATCAGTTAAGAGTTGAGCATCTGACTCTTGAATTTAGATCAGGTCATGATCTCATGGGTTCGTGGGATTGAGCCCCACAATGGGCTCTGCACTGACAGCACGGAGCCTGCTTGGGATTCTCTCTCTCTCTCTTTTTCTCTCTGTCCCTTCCCCCGTTCTCTTGCTCTCAAAATAAATAAATAAAATATTTTAAAAAGAAGACTATAGTGACTTTAAAAAACTTACAGGTTTAGTGAAGAAATATGGCAATTTCAGTATTTAGAGTATCAGAAGGGTAGACCTTCAACAAAACAGTATTTTCTAACTCAAGAAACCTATTTCATTCTTATAGGCTGGTGAAGGCATGCTCCAACATTTAGTGATACCTACCATTTGTTAAACTTTTAAATACAGTATCTCAGTCAATCCTTATGATAACCATGTTCAGGTAGGTTCTTTTACCTTTACTTTACAGATGATAAAACAATACTAAGAGGTATTAAAGAAGGTCCTTAGATACAAGCCAGGTTGCTGCCTCTAAGTCCCATGCTAAACCCACTACATGTAACCCCAATGGGCGTTCGTCTTCTCAAATACTGGCTTAATGGATTCTTCTACACAGTCCTAACCTACTGTATCACAATACAGTTCATTTCTTCCACATTTGTTTTGTGCTAGGCATTGTGCAATAAGCACTTCTCAAAAAAAAAAAAAGCTCTCTATTAACTGGGGGAAAGATCTGGGGAGCACTTCACATAGCTTAAACCTCTTCTCTGTTGCTACTTCTCTATATTCTCTATATATCTGTATACTCAAAAGTCACACAAAGAATTTTCATGTTTATGTCGTAATATGAAATCCCACCTCTAATAGGGGTGCCTGGGTGGCTTAGTTAAGCGTCTTACTCTTGATTTTGGCTCAGGTCATGATCTCACGGTTTGTGAGTTTGAGCCCCGTGTCAGGCTCTGCACTGTCAGTGCAGAACCTGTTTGGAATTCTCTCTCTCCTCTCTCTCACTGCCCCTCCCCCCTCTCTCGCATACGCTCTCTCTAAATAAACTTCAAACAAAATCCATGTCACACAAAGCAATATTTAATTACTACAAAACTATCAAAAAAGGAACCCTCAAACATTAATAATACATTTTAAGAAATGGATGTCTCTACTTTCAGAGATGAGAATTTAGCAGGTCTGGGCTGGGAAGGGGACATCTGATGCACAGCCCTGGTTAACATTCACTACAAAGGCTCAGACTCTGTATTTCAAATTTATGTAATAATCTGGAACTGTAACTTTTTCCTTTCTGAATGTAACTTCCTATCAATGTCACAAAAAAAATCATATCCTTTTCTAGTCCAAAAAATATTTCCTTAAAGTAATTAAAATCTTCAAACACAAATTCATGTTTAGGGGTGTTATCCAAAGAAGGATGATACGTTAATTTATTAATTCAACAAATATTTATAAATCACCTATAAGGTGCTATTGGTTTTAGGCACTGCCAACATACATAAAGGGAACAGGCACCCATCCTGACATCAAAAACTTTTCAAAAATACAATCAGATTCTAGAAATCAAGCCTCTTCATTGGTGCAAGTAATTCTGAAAACAGATGGAAGCTTAACACATGACAATTTTCTACGTATCAAACAGCCTGAGGGATGGTACAGACTTAGTGTGGGGAAAGGGAGATGTAATATATAACATAAGGATGTTCTTTTCCTCTGCTTATCTCTAAACCACGTAACTATTATTTCAAATAGTCCTCTGCACACAATTTTTATGATCAATCAAAAATACTTCTTAGAAAGAGCCACAAAAGGAACTTCGGCATTAAACAAACGCAGTATAACCCATTTTACTGGTTGAAATTTCCCTTCCAAGAGACCGTTTAGGGGTAACTTTTAAGATAAATGAGAAAATTCTAAGATGTGCACCTGCATATGTTGTGTTACTTAGTCATTACAAACATGCTATTCCTCAATGTTTACATTTTAAAGCTTTTACAGCCAAAAGCACTCTACTCAATTCAAAAATTGACAGGGTTTAGTGAAGACAAATAAATAAACCCTTTGGATGACCATCAACTTTAGAGGTCAACACTAAATTCTGCTCCTCAATTTCATCTCAGAATCCAAACTGATCCTGCAATAAGAAGAGCTACAGGAAACACAAGGGATTGCGTTTCCCTTTTTACTCCATCTTCCCTTTTCTCCAGCCTCCTATTCATAAGGACAGGGAAGCATCCTGATTTCAGACAAAAGGAACTGATAAAAATTAGATGAATATTATTAACAGAAACTCATAATTAGGCACCTGGGACTTGTAAAGATGCATTCTGACAAAATATTTTCTTATAATTCAGGTATCCCAAATGAATGTTATATGCTATGCTAGCACTCTTTTTTCTCTTTTGAATAGCTAATAGTGTTTTTAAAATACCAGATTACACAGAAAACTATTTTCTTTGGCTGAGCCTGTCAGAAAAAGCTAGTTCTAATGGGTTATAGATGCAACATTTCTATATAAAGAGTTACTTCTTAAAAAAAAAAATAGCATGAATTGGGGTGCCTGGGTGGTTCAATCAGTTAAGCATCTGACTCTTGATCTCAGCTCAGGTCTTATCCCAGAGTCATGAGTTCAAGCCCTGTATTGGGCTCTGCACTGGGTGTGAAGCCTAATTAAAAGTAAATAAATACATAGACAGACAGACAGACGGATTTGGGGGTCAGGGGAACTTCTCCTTGGGCAGTTGACAAGTTTCCAGTGATGGGTGGTGGTGGTGGTAATCAAAGCGTTCCATGGGGCGCCCGGGTGGCTCAGTGGGTTAAGCGTCTGACTTCGGCTCAGGGCACGATCTTGCGGTTCGTGGGTTTGAGCCCCGCATCAGGCTCTGTGCTGACAGCTAGCTCAGAGCCTGTCGCCTGTCTTCAGATTCTGTGTCTCCCTCTCTCTCTGACCCTCCCCTGCTCATGCTGTCTCTCTCTCTCTCTCTTTCTCTCTCTCTCTCAAAAAAAAAAGAAAAACATTAAAAAAAATTCAAAGTGTTCCTAACACATGCTCCTGAAGGGTGAATTTGGCATAAGTGTCAATTTTGGAAGTGTCAATATCAAATGCAAACCTGATAACATGTAACTCTCAAATCAACGGAAGACCCAAATACCCTTGCCCCCCTAGTATATACATTATTGGTCTATGTGAAGGGTTAAAAAGAGAGGCTTCAGGATAAAGCTCAAAGGTAAGCTTTATTCACTCTTGCTCCACAATGGAAGAGAATTTCCTCCACTTCTTTGTGGTTTGTATATGTTGGAGGCGGGAGGGCAACAAGGGAGGGTGGGCATTCTAATTTTTAAAATTCACTTAATGTTGTATTAAATTCACCCCGTCTCCAAATGTATAACCATTATCACTTATTCTTTAAAAATCCAGGTCTAAAAGCAAAACTGATAACCTCAAGGAACCAAGTTCCTTGAATAAAAAGCATACAATTAAAAACATTAACTTCGGGGTGCCTGGGTGTCTCAGTCAGTTGGGCGTCTGACTTTGGCTCAGGTCATGATCCCATAGCTTGTCAGTTCAAGCCCCACGTTGGGCTCTGTGCTGACAGCTCAGAGCCTAGAGCCTGCTTTACATTCTCTGTCTCCTTCTCTCTCTGCCCCTCCCCCACTCATGCTTTCCCTCTCTCTCTCTCTCCCCTTCAAAAATAAACAAACACTAAAAACATTAAAATAAAAAAAAAATTAACTTAACCAGAGAAACCTTTAGAAACAACTAGTTCTAACATTTGAATGTTTGTTTTTCTGTTTTCAACAGATTTTCAGAATATTTGACAAGAGTATATACTATGCTAATGTGCCAACCAGGTCTATGAGATACTGCAAACTTAACTGAAGAACTAAAGCGCCTGCAGATGGTGGCTCAGTCGGTTAAGCGGCCAACTTCAGCTCAGGTCATGATCTCAGTTTGTGGGTTCGAGCCCCTCGTCGGGCTCTGTGCTGACAGCTCAGAGCCTGGAGCCTGCTTCGGATTCTGTGTCTCCCTCTCTCTCTGCCCCTCCCCCACTCACACTCTGTGTCTCTCTCTCTCTCTCAAAAATAAATAAACATTAAAAAAAATTAAAATAAATAAATAAAGTGCCTGCAGATGCTACACTTGATACCAGTCCCATTCTGCTTCTCACGAAGGCTCTCCACTTCTTTAGTAACATGAACATCCCCCTGCATTTCTAAGTGTGCTATGTTCCAATGATCACCACAATTTCCCCCCAGGCCAGGCTCAATGACAAATTTAAATTTAAATAATTACCTCTCTAAGATAGATAGTCCTAGCCTTGGGAGTGGAGGCGATCATTTTCAGAATCTAATGCAAGTTAATGGATCCTCAAAGTATCTCTCTCTCTCTCTCTCTCTCTCTCTCTCTCTCTCACACACACACACACACACACACGCACAAAGTATTACACACAATTTCAGGGATTCACAGATCTTCTGAAGCTGCTGACCTGCAAGTCATAGTATAATCCATAATACGGAGAAAACGGGACAGCCACCGGCAAAGAAGAGAAGTTGGGCCCTTATCTTATCCCATATACAAAAAGTAACTCAAAATGTATTAAAACCCCAAATGTAAGACCTGAAACTATAAAACTCCTAGAGGAAAACATAGAAAAGCTTTATGGTATTGGATTTGGCAATACCATAGCACAGGTGACACCAAAAGCACAGGTGACAAAAGTAAAAATAGACAAATGGGACAATATCAAACTTAAAGTTGCACAGCAAAGGAAACAGTGGAGTAAAAGTTCAACCTATAAAATGGGAGAAACTATTTGCAAACCTATATATCTGATAGGAGATTAATATCAAATATATATAAAAATATATATTTGAATATATAAAAATATAAAATTTAATGTAAAAAATAATATTAAAACTTTTTATATATATCGAATATACAACTCAACTCAAAAAAAATAGCTTGATTAAAAAAATGGGCAAAGGACGTGCATACACATTTCTCCAAAGAAAATACACAAGTGGAGAACAAGCGTAAGAAAAGATGCTAATCAATACCACTAATCATTCAGGAAATGCAAATCAAAACCACAGCGAGAGATCACCTTACACCACCAGGGTGGTCGCTATCAAAAAAACAAGTACTGACGAGGATGTGGACAAACCGGGGCCCTTGTGCGCTGCTGCTGAGAATGTAAAATGGTGCAGCCGCTGCGGAAAGCAGTATGGAGGTTCCTAAAATAATTAAAAACAGAATTATCATATGATCCAGCAATCCCACTGTGTGGTATACATCTAGAAGAACTGAAAATTGGATCTCCAAGAGCTACTTGCACGCTCATGTTCACTGAAGCGTTATTTACAATAGCCAAGAGGTGGAAGCATCCATCCATCAACAGAACTGATAAAATAATAGATAGATAGATAGATAGAGATAGAGAGAAATATTATTCAGTCTTAGAAGGAAATCCTGCCATATGCCCCCCCCCCACATGAACGAGCCTTGAGGACACTGTACTAAGGGAAACAAGCCAGTCACAAAAACAAATACTGCCTAATTCCACTTACATAAGCTATCTAAAGTAATTAAACTCATAGAAACACAGTAGGAAATGGATATGAGGGGTTGAGAGGGTGAGGGGATGAAGAGTTGTTCCGTGGCATAGAGTTTCAGTTTTGCAAGATGAAAAATTCGAGAGATCTGTTAAAACAATGTGCCTAGAGTTAACACGACTGCACTGTACACTTAAAAATGGCTAAGAGGGTAAATGCTAGGTCATGTATTTTACAATTAGACGACAGCAAAAAAGAGATAAGAAGGAAAATATCCATAACAGTACAATAAGTCTAGGAAGAGAGGCTGAGGTTGGTTTTTAGGAGTCCTTTTTTTATGGTTGTTGTTTAATGTTTGTTTATTTTTGAGAGGGAGAGAGAGAGAGGACAGAGGACCCAAAGTGGGGCTCAAACTCATGAGATAATGACCTGAGCCAGAACCAAGAGTCGGCCGCTTAACCAACTGAGCCACGAGAAGCCCCAGTTTTTAGGAGTCCTTTAATAGCATGCTAGGGCTATGGGTAAACTTTATTAACAAACAATTGAGAACATGGGATAGAAAGGGTGCTACAAGCCAAATATTCTATGACTACTCTGAGTCTGGCACTGTTCTAGGCACATTACATGCACAATCTCATTTAATCTTCCACTAAGCCTGCAAATGAGAACAAACTAAAATGAAAGTGGGTGAAACTGGCCCTAAGGAGACCAGCTATGAGAATACTGCAGCAATGCTCGTGTAAGGAAATAACAACAGTGATTCATTTGCTTGCACCACAACTGACATGTCCCCCAGAAAAGCCTTCAACAATTACCTGGATTAAGTTTAATTTTGTTAGCAAAAAGAAGATTTTGCAGATTTTTTATTTGTTCTATATAATTTCTTATCTTTTTTTAAGAAACATATCAATTCTCTTTTTAAATTTCTTTTTAATGTTTTTTTTAAATTTATTTTTGAGAGAGAAAGACATAGAGCACAAACAGGGGAGGGGCAGAGAAAGACGGAGACACAGAATCTGAAGCAGGCTCCAGGCTCTGAGCTGTCAGCACAGAGCCCGAGGCGGGGCTCAAACTCGTGAACCGAGGTCACGACCTGAGCCAAAGTCGGACGCTCAACCAACTTAGCCACCCAGACGCCCCTATATAATTTCTTTTTAAAAAATAATAGTAACATGATCGTATAATCCAGCCATCAAACTCCTTGGCATTTACTCAAATGAGCTGAAAACTTGTGACCATACAAAAACCTCCACATGAATGTTTACAGAACTTTATTCATAATTATCCAAACTTGGAAACAACCAATATGTCCTTCAATAGGTGAACACATAAATAAAACTGTGGTAAATCCCCTACAAAGGAGTATTATTCAGCACTAAAAAGAAATGAGCTACCAAGCCTCGAAAAGAAGAGGAAACTGAAATATGTTCCACACTGGTATGGGATATGGACGGCGGGGAGGCTGAAGGGGAAATAGTTGGGAGCTCTGTACTTTCGACTTAATTTTGCTATGAATCTACAATTGCTCTAAAAAATAAAGTCCGTTAACTTAAAAACAACATGATCTATTTTATAACACAAAGAAGATTTTACAAACATTTTTATTTCAGTGCTTGAAAAAAAAAAAGCTATTGTTATTTCAGGAAATCTTCCAATAAGTAAATTTTAACTTTCTTTATTAGATAGGTAATGATCTAAACTCCCTTTCAGCTACCTTTACCAAAAATAATCACCTACAGTTTCTAGGAGAAAAAACCAGTTAATATTCGGAAGCAGACTGAAGCAGTACTCTATTTCATAATCTTAGGAGACTGAATAGAGGTATTAACAAGCTTCATTCAATGCCGTTTCATTTGCTTATTCTTTTCAGTTTTTAATAACAACATACACTTCAAGGTAGAATGAACACCTTTAAGAACTCAGTTCCATAAATCTGCTTGAGAAAGACTGGATTTTTCTGTGAATGTATATTTGTTAAAAAGAATCTTCTTTCAAAGCATATAGGAAAGAGATTCTGATAGTAATGTCATGTAATGTAAGGCTGTGATAAAACATGGATATCTAGAATTCATTTAGCATCGCCAGTATGAGTGAAGAACACACCACTGACAAGAAGCAGCTTAAGTTTCCAAACATTTTCTGATTAATTCCCTCCATATTAAAGCAAGGTTTAATATAATAGTATTCTCTGCATCCAACTGATTGAGATGATTGATTTTAATCTCTAGATTAATGTTTTAGATTAACTTACAGTGCCAGATGCCTAAAACACTTGGACATTGTTATAATTTCAGTATTGCAAGACAACTTCCCAGAATGACTTTTGTCCCCAAGGCTGGCAAACAGAAGAAAAGGAAAGGAGGTTCATATTGAGCGTAAGAAAGAGAAGTGAAAAGCAAAAACAGAACAGGAGTAGGAAGGAAAGGGGGCATAGATATTAACAACAGAAAGCACCGAGAAGAGGAAACAATTAAAAAAGAATTGGCATAACACAAAGTATTAGATTAGTATAATTTCATGTATGTCTTTGACTATAATTCTCAATCTTTCATGCTACTCTGTTACTTCAGAGGCAGAACAAATAGGGAGAAGAAGCAAAATATGCAACGGTGAGAGGAGTCCAGTTAACACTTTGGACTCAATTTGGTTAAGAGAAGGCAAATAAATGTTTGAATAAAATGCATGAACCAATGACAGTTAACCCTCTCCACCCCCCTTTTGTTCCCTCCACTATTTTATAAACTATAGATTCTCTGTATTTTATTCACGTAATTAACTCAAAATACATACACACAGATGTACAGAAATGAGGGTACTTTTCTACCTTTCCCATTCTCAGGCAACATGCCAGGAGAAAAGCACCTTTTCTGTTAGAAAAGAATATAGCTCTCTCACATTATTTCAGCTGATCAATAGTCATTAACTTTAAATTTTTTCTAATGTATGTTTATTTTTGAGAGGCAGAGAGAGCACTAGCGGGGGAGGAGCAGAGAAGAGTGGGAGACACAGAATCCAAAGCAGGCTCCAGGCTCTGAGCTGTCAGCACAGAGCCCCACACGGGGCTCGAACGCACAAACCATGAGATCATGACCTGAGCCGAAGTCAGACACTCAACAGACTGAGCCACCCAGGTGCCCCAATAGGAACTAACTTTAAAAGTGATTCAAATGTTTATCATTATCATTTCTTTAAACATCCAGTCTCTAAATTAGGAGTAACTTGAAAGAGCTCCCAATCCTTTTTCGTCCCCAAACACCAGAACCATCACAAATGGGTCAGCAAAATGAAATTTTCCTTTCCCCAAAACAATTCACCTCATTTAAGACACACATGAAGAAAGGAAAAAATGGACTTTCTGCTTCACTACAGAATTTGTTTCAATTTGCTCTTTTCACTTCACTGAAGAAAGGTTTTAAAAGATGGATTTTATTTTTTAACAAAAAGATGGATTTCACTGTTGGGTGTTTTTATTAGCCTTTATATCCCACCCCATTCCAAAACAAATGAGAGGTAGCTAAGAAAGAAACATATAGTATATGATTTAAAAATAGAAAAAACAAGAGTCTGGGGAAGGGGTAAAATGGGTAGGTAAGTTCTGAAGCGAGGATGAGAGGGACTGAAGGTGGTCTGTACACAAAATATAAGCTGAATTATTCTACATTCCTTAACCAAGAAGGCTGTACAGTTGACTATGAGCTTTACAGCAGCCAAAGCAATAGAGGAAAACTTAATAGGTTTTTTTTTTAATGGAATGTTCTTTTTTTATTTTTTTAAAATCTTATTTATTTTTGAGAGAGAGAGAGACAGAGACAGAGTGTGAGCGGGGGAGGAGCACAAAGAGAGAGAGAGACACAGAACCCAATGCAGGCTCCAGGCTCTCAGCTGTCAGCGCAGAGCCCAATGCAGGGCTTGAACTCACTCACAGCGAGTTCATGACCTGAGCCAAAGTCGGACGCCCGACCAACTGAGGCACCCAGGCGCCCCCAGAATAGTTTTTGAGTTGAGGTATTTTCACTCAAACGCCCAAGTGTGTCAAACAAGCCAAGTAAGTCCATGGGCTCAATAATTAATGTCAAAATTCCAAAGAGATTCAACAATAAAATACAGAGATGAACTTGAGGCACAAATTATACAAAGACGTTGTCTAAGCAATGCCAATGAGAAGTTACGACACAAGTTGTTCTTGCCTAATGAAGAATACTTAGCTGCTGCAAGGAAAACAGCCCCTCAACTAAGGTGGATGGGGAAAGGTTACTTTCATTTCTGTCAAGTGATTACTTACACTTGATTCAGAATTTCTGGCAACTACAAATGCAGCCTGTTTCATGGTGGATATTTTTCAAAAGCAGTTGCTCATTTCACATAAATCACCTTAGAGAGAGAAGATTTCTACTGAAATAACATCAAGAGTCAGCTGTCTGAATCAGTTAAATGCTGAGAGTCTGTTTCTGGATGTTTTAAAAAACTGTTTAAGAAAAAAAAACTGTTTTGTCTGCCAGATCACATAATGCAAACAGGCTAATACAGCCAATATTCTTCCTTAGGAGCAAAGTAGTTATACCATGTTTCATCAACTGTAACATGCCACTAATGATAAATGTGACATTATTTTATGTACCCCCCCAAAAAGAAAAACAAACATGCTGTTTATTAATCTTTGAGTTACGACTGACGGTAAGAAACATCTCGATTATGGAGATGTTAAAACAAAAAGTGGCTCTCCGAAACACGTTTACGTGTTTACATGAAACACACTCCTTGAGCAACATGACAAGAGCCAGCTTGCTGTCCGTTCCCCACCCGCTGGTACTGGTACTTCCTTTTGCCTTCTCTGACCTGTGCCTTCTCTACTGTTGAGTCCTCCCAACCTTCGTTCTAGTTGGTCTTCTCACCAACCTGTCTGTTCTCTCCCAAGTGTTCTTCCTTTCTCTTTTTCATACAACTGCTTAATTCTTTTCTGCATCTATACAACTTCACATATGAAAAGAATGCTAATCAGAAGGGATATGTGTTTATAAAATCAGCTTTTCCAGTGGACGCTCACTTGTTTTTCTTATTGCCACAAATGTATGGGAGAGCCACAAAATGACCCTGTAATTCACCATGGAAAAGAGAATTAAATTCAGGCAACAGAAAACACCATACATGCCCATCCCCCATCTCTCAAAGAAACCAAGGTCATTTAGAAAACGTCCCTTTTTTCATTTTTTAAAAATAGTGCCCAAAAGTCAAAGATTCCCTTTGATGTTCTAGACACAAAGGCTGCTTCCAGAAAATTCTATATATTCCATAATATTTTTTGAGGGTTTTGTTCTGTTTTTGTTTTTGTAATCTCCATACCCAATGTAGGGCTTAAACTCACAATTCCAAGATCAATAGTCTCATGCTCCTCCAACTGAGCCACCCAGGCACCCCTAAATATTTCATAATTTTAAAGTAAACTAGAATTTAGAATTGGGATCTAAATCTCCATTTGTTCCAAAATCATACCGTCCCAGTCCCTCTGGAGATTATAAAACAAATAACATTTTAATTACACTTTAATCTCTCTTAAATATAACCAGCCAAGCAATTTAACAAACACCAGATAAAATTACTTGATCTTCAGTATGGTGAACAAACTCCAAATGCTTAAAAAGTTATTTTCTAAAATAAATAGCAAATCAAGGTACAAAGCGCCCTAGCTAAAATCTCAGTATTTCAAGATTTGTTATAAAGATTCTGAGAACTCAATTCAACAAACCTTAGTGATAGAGATATAGAAATAAATAAAATTTGGTCTCTTTCTTTGTGTATACAGGTATATCTATCTCACATGGAAACAAATATAAGAGGGGCGCCTGGGTGGCTCAGTCGGTTAAGCATCCGACTTCGGCTTCGGTCATGATCTCGCAGTTTGTGGGTTTGGGCCCCGCATCAGGCTCTGGGCTGATGGCTTGCAGCCTGGAGCCTGCTTCAGATTCTGTGTCTCCCTCTCTCTCTGACCCTCCCCTGCTCGTGCTGTCTCTCTCTGTCTCTCAAAATAAATAAATTAAAATTAAATTTAAAAAAAAATTAAAAAAAGAAAAAAGAAAAATATAAGGATTAATTCATTCTTTTTTTAATTTTTTTTATTTTTTTGGTTTATTTATTTTTGAGACAGAGAGAAACAGAGCATGGGCGGGGTAGGGGTAGAGAGAGAGAGACAGGGAGACACAGAATCTGAAACAGGCTCCAGGCTCTGAGCTGCCAGCACAGAACCCGGTGCAGGGCTTGAACCCATGGACCACAAGATCATGACCTGAGCTGAAGTCAGACACTTAGCCGTCTGAGCCAACCAGGCATCCCGAGATTAATTCATTCTGTCTGGGGGTACAGAGGAAGGTGGGAGTTGAGCCGGAAGGGGAGAATATCTGGAGTGGGTGAAGAGTAGGAAGGCTTCGCCACCATGGAAGCAGGGGAAGGATCTTCCAAGCTTTGAGACAGGACTGAGTGTGGAATTCATTTTAACCTTAGACGATATCTTGTCACTTGCCACACTTCAGAAACAAATAGAGGTAACTCCCAAAGATACATTGAGTATACGGTAATAGGCTATCAGTTTGGAAAACATACCTAGAATGCTGGATAAAATCTATTTTAAAACATATATATTTTTAAATATATGGCTAACTTTGAGGGGGAAGCAAAGGAAGTCCTGAGGGCAGAAACAAGAAAATATATATTCACAAGAGTGAGGAACATGATAGCTAGAGTTTTCCCTGGAGCTACTGGCTAATCCTTGGGGGACGAAAGTCTAGGTTTTAATGGGCTACTTATTGAGTTGAGGAGGCCACCTTGGGCCCTACCATGGAGACAGAATGGATTAACACCAATGCCAAGACTCCCCAAAAAGCTGTATCCTTAGAGGGTGAAATAGGGAAAAACTCATTCTGCAGAGGGAGATGATGAGAATAAGGGGTTTCATTGGCGTTGATTCACGGTAGAGCAGTTAAACAGAAACATGTCTTCACTGAGAATTCTTAACAAGTCTGCCTGCACCCCTGTGGCGTTACAATTCAAACCAGTTGTGTGGCCAAAAAAACCAAGGTCAAAAATTTACGTAAAAGTAGGTGACACCCCTAGATACAAATTATCTCTGAAAAAAAGATCTGATTCTCAGTCTCTCAAAATTACAACAAAGTTCCAAAGGCCATAAGCTCACATTTTTAAAAATCACAAGAAGCATCTATGAATTAGAGCCAATCAATAGCAAACTATAGAATTAGACCAACAAAGACTGCATGATAATAGAATGATCAAATGCATAATGTGAAATAAGTATTTTTAAGATGAAGAAATAAGATGGGGAGGAAAGTATGGTATAGGGATTGGAGACTATCAAAATTGACCAGATTTTGGGGTGCCTGGCTAGCTTAGTTGGTAGAACATGCAACTCTTGATCTGGGGGTCATGAGTTCAAGCTCCATACTGAGTGTAGAGCTTACTTTAAAAAACAATTGACCAGAGGCGCCTGGCTGTCTCAGTCTGTAAAGCACGCTAGTCTTTGATCTCAGGGTTGTAAATTTGAGTCCCACATAGAGTGTAGAGATAACTTAAAAATAAGATCTTTTATGGGGCACCTGGGTGGCTCGGTCGGTTGACCAGCCGAATTCGGCTCAGGTCATGATTTCATGGTTCGTGGGTTCGAGCCCCGCGTCGGGCTCCGTGCTGACAGCTCAGAGCCCAGAGCCTACTTGGGATTCTGTGTCTCCCTCTCTCTCTCTGACCCTCCCCTGCTCATGCTGTCTCTCTCTTTCAAAAGTAAATAAAACATTTAAAAAAAAATAAGATCATTTTAAAAAGTTGATGAGATTTGAAAATATCATCACCTATGGACCTTAAATACGCATTTTAGGGGTGTCTGGGTGGCTCAGTCAGTTAGGTGTCCGACTTCAGCTCAGATCATAATCCCAGTTTCATGGGTTCGATCCCCACATCGGGCTTTGTGTTGACAGCACAGAGGCTGCTTGGGATTCTCTCTCTCCCTCTCTCTCTACCCCTCCCTCACTCACACTATCTGTCTCTGTCTCTCTCAAAATAAATAAATAAACTTAAAAGGAAAGTAAAAGCATAATAAAAAAACAAGTTAAAAAATATATCAAAACACTAAGAAGAAAACTGGTAACCATTTCTAATTAGGGTGTAGAAATTTACAAAAATACTTCTCCCTAATAAAGGAAAAAGCAGTATCATAGTTTCCTGGTTGGTTGTATACATCAAAGTTAACAATTCAAAGAAATATAAATAAACTAAATTCCAGAAAGGGATAAGGGCTTGCTCAGAGGGAAAACATCCAAAGCCCCTTTCATCCTGAGACACAGTGAGAGGAAGAGCAAACTGACCACTAAGAAGGCTAAGGAGAAAACAACAAACTTTTTAGCAAACTTTTATTTGCTGAAACTGGGTTGGTTCGACTGACTAAAAACTTGAGGATCTCCAGACCCAACATCTGTACATTTTCTACCCATTTTTTCTCATGGGACCTTCAGTAGGATAGAGTAATAGGACTAGTCAAAGAGATCCCCTTCTAGTGCCATGGTTGCCTTCATTGAATATAAGATTGTGGACAGGGCAAGAGGGCCTACAACTAGTTAATGAGATTAGACAGTGAAATTTAAACAAAAATACCAATTCCAACAGCACTGGAAAATATTAACTACTTAGGAGTAAATTTAATAAAATGTGCACAAGACCTCTATAATAATGAAAACTCCAAACCACTGCAAAGAGAAATTGAAGACAAAAGTGAAGATAGAACAAATTCATGGATTGGAAGCCTCAATTCTGTTAAAATGTCAATTCTCTTGTACTTGATCTATATATTCCACATCGTCCTAATCAAAATCCCAATAGAATGTTTTGTTTTGTTTTGTTTTGTTTTTTTTAAGAGAGAGAAGGAGGGTGCCTGGGTGGCTCAGTCGGTTAAGCATCCGACTTGGACTCAGGTCATGATCTCATGGTCCATGAGTTCGAGCCCCACTTGGGGCTCTGTGCTGACAGCTCAGAATCTGGAACTTCAGATTCTGTATCTCCCTCTCTCTCTGCCCCTCCCTCACGCATCCTCTCTCTCTCAAAAATGAACATAAAAACATTTTAAAGGGGGCGCCTGGGTGGCTCAGTCGGTTAAGCGTCCGACGTTGGCTCAGGTCATGATCTCACAGTTCATGGGTTCGAGCCCCGCATCAGGCTCTGTGCTGACAGCTAGCTCACAGCCTGGAGCCTGTCTTTGGATTCTGTGTCTCTGTCTCTCTGACCCTCCCCTGCTCACGGTGTCTGTCTCTCTCAAAAATAAATAAAACATTAAAAAATTTAAAAAAAATTTTTTAAAGAGAGAGAGAGGGGCGCCTGGGTGGCCCAGTTGGTTGAGCGTCCGACTTCGGCTCAGGTCATGATCTCACAGTTCGTGGGTTCGAGCCCTGCGTCAGGCTCTGTGCTGGCAGCTCAGAGCCTGGAGCCTGTTTTCGATTCTATGTGTCCCTCTCTCTCTGCCCCTTCCCTGCTCATGATCTGTCTCTCAAAAATAAATTAAAATGTTAAAAAAATTGTTTTAAATAAAAAGAGAGAGAGAGAGAGAGAGAGAGCGCGCACATACGCATGCGAGTGGGGGAGCAGGGCAGAGAGAGAATCTTAAGCAGGCTCCATGCTCAGTGCAGAGCCTGATACAGGGCTCAGTAACACAACCCTGGGATCATGACCTGAGCCAAAATCGAGAGTTAGATACTCAACTGACTGAGCCACTCAGGCACCCTTCAACAGATTTTTAAACAGTAACTGACAAGTTAACTCTAAAATGATACAGAAATAAAGGTTCTAGAATAGCTAAATAAACCTGAATGAGACCATGAAAGTTGGAGGACTTTCACTATCTGATTTCAAGACTTATTTTAAAGAAGTGGCTCTCAGGTGAGGGTGATTTTGTCCCCTTGGGGACATTTAGCATTTTTGGTTGTCAGAACTAGAGGGATGCTACTAGCACCTAGTGGGCAGAGGCCAGGGATGCTGCAGCAAAATATCCACTGATACAAAAGAGAGCCTTCACAATAAAGAGGTATTAGGCCCAAATGTCAATAGCTGAGATTGAGAATGCCTGCTCTAAAGCTACAATAATCAAGACAGTATGGCATTAACATAAGAATAGACAAAAGGACCAATGAAACAGAATAAAAGTCCAGACTAGATTATATTTACACAATCAAGTGCTTTTCCACTGCAGAGCAAGGCAATTCACTAAGAAAAGAAAACTCTTTGCAACAAGAAGTACTGTGAGACCAGGCTATCAGTATTAAAAAGCAAAGTCACAAAAAAACCCTTCAAACCTTTATGCTATTCCCATATACAAAAAATTAATGAGATGGAACATAAAAACTAAAAGTATATAATTTCTTGAAGAAAAAAAGCAAGAGGGAATACTTTCATAACTCTGAAGTTAGGAAAGCAAATGGATGAATTATAAAAACATGCAGAGTGACATAAGACTGGCATAGAAGAGTACATACTGTATGAGTCTATCTATGTAAAATCTAAGAACAAGTAAAATTAATCAAAGATAATAGCAACAAAAAAAGTTGTTGCCGAGGGCAGGAGGAAGAGAACGCATGGTGGGGAACTTCCTGAAGATACAGACCTTCACTGGGGTGATGCTTGCCTACCTGTCAAAACTCACCAAACTATATGCTTAAGTATATTCTGATGCATATAAATTACAATTGCAATAAAAATTAATTAAAAGTAAAGAAAAAGTGGCAGCTGCATTATTAAAAGATAAATTTTGTGGGAAAGGAATTTTTAGAGATAGGAGTGAATACATTTATTTTTTAATTAAAAAATTTTAAGATTTATTTCTGAGAGAGAGAGAGAGAGACAGAGACAGAGCATGAGCGTAGGCAGGGGAGGGAGAGAGAGAGAGGGAGACAAGAATCTGAAGCAGGCTCCAGGCTCTGAGCTGTCAGCGAGAGCCTAACATGGGGCTCGAACCCAGGAACTGGGAGATCATGACCTGAGCCGAAGTCAGATACCCAACCAACTGAGCCACCCAGGCATGCTGTGAATACATATTTAGAGGCTCAATATAATTAGGGTATAAATTCTAAGCTTGTACGTAATAAAAGCTACAAAACACTTAAAAGCAAAGTGACAGAACTAAGAGAAATAATAAAAATTCACCAGAGTAAGATTTTGACAATGTATTTATCAGTACTTACCAATCAAAAGATTATACACATAAAATGTTTGATTACACATTTAATCATATAAAGTATATAAGATTTAAATAACACAACTAGCAAAGTATATCTAGTGAGCACACACAAAACATGAGACTAAATAACTGAAGAGTAAACATGTTTCCAACACAAGAGAAGAGTTATAAAAAGTGATCACATACTAGGCCATAAGGTAAATCTTGACAAATTCAAAGAGAACGGTATCATGTAGATCACATATTCAAATCATAATTGAAAATAAGTATCAATTTTTAAAATGAAAAACCCATTTCCCAACAATCTTGGTTAAAGAAGAAATAGGATATACAAGAATATGGCTAGCTGATTTTTGAATAAAGTACAAAATCAAATCTATGGAGAAAGAGCAGGATCTGCTTTTCAACAAATGATCTTGGAAAAAACTAGATATCTATACGTTAAAAAAAAAAAAAAAAAAAAAGCTTGGCCTAAACAGAACGAAAACCATAAAACTATACAACTTTTAGAAGAAAACACGGGAGAAATCCTCGTGACCGTCAGGCAAAGAGTTTGGAGGTATGACACCAAAAGCAGAATCCATAAAAGAAAAACACTGATCTCAACTGGACAGCAGCAAAAATTAAAATGCTTCTATCGGGAAAGACACTATTGAGAGAATTAAAAAAAAAAAAAAAAAGGAAATACAGACTGAGAAAATATTTGCAAATCACACACCTGAAAGAGGATGTATATCCGAATCTATAAAGACTGTTCAAACCCCAATGTTAAGAACACCAAACAACCCAGGTTAAAAATGGGCAAAGGTTTGAACAGATACTTTACCAAAAAGATACAGAGGTGGCAAATAAGACAGATACTCAGTATCACTAGCCAAAAAGGTGCCCACTGAATTTGGTACCTGGCTGCTAGTTTGTCAGAGCAGTTGGAGCTGTACAGTATAAGTGAGAAAGGAGCGTATAGCGGATTGGGAGAAAACGAGAAGTGAAGCAGAGACAATACTTGAAAACTAATCTGTCAAGGAGCTTGGCTGTGAAGGGAAAGAGAGGTTAGGCTGGTAATCTAAAGGACGATAAAGATTGAATTCAGGGGTGATCCTTGAGCAAGTTTATAGGCTACAGGTAAAGGTACTATAGAGAGGCAGAGGTGGAAAACCTAAGACAATAAAAGGAAAAAAAGCCCCTGGAATAAAAATGGAAGAGAACAGGATCTAGAGACAACTTGCAAAGTGGAGGAAAGCTGAATAATGTTGACATGCATCTCTGTCTGTGGGTGGAACAGGAAGTTATCCAGTTCCTGCATCCTTTAGCTTTATTTTCTCTGTGAAACAGAGGATGAAGTCATCTGTGGAAAGTGAGGAAGAGGTGGAGTAGGAACTTGAAGAGAAGGACAGAGGTTTGAAATAGCTGTTGTGGGCAGTGGAGAAAAGAACTGTCTTGAGACGAGTGTAGACTTGCTAACAAAGAACACTGAAAGTTCAGTCAAGGGTAGAAACCATGAACTATGTCAAACTGCCATGAAGTTTCTAAATGTCCAGGGATGCGACTCAAGCAATTAAGGAGAAAGGGACCTGCACCACCTGGAATAAAGCTCGCGGTCCACACTCGGAGGAGCGCTGACCTAGACTGCTGCAGCTGCCTTCTCCTAGCCTGCTCCTACTGCAAACCATTCCCCTCAGTACCGTCTGAGCATGTTATAAAAAGAAATCTGATCACGTGATCCTGTTGAACTCATCCAATAGCGTCCTAGATTCTGATAATATCTCCAAGTATTAAAATCGCAAACAAGGTCCTTCCTGATCTCATCTCTTAGCAATCACTCTCAACCACCCAGCCTCATCTTTAACTTCAGTCATAATGAAGTTAATTCCAGGTGCCCAGACATACCATGGTCTCACATGGCCCCATTCCTCTGTACGTGAAATGCCCTTTGTTGGTCATCTCTTGACCTTTCCCATCAAAATTTAACTCAGATGTCCCTCCTCCAATTTGGCCTAACACACGTCCACACACGAGCAGGGGTTACCATTCACAATATAATGCTGTACGAAGTGTCCCCTTAGAACCGTACAAATGGAGGGCCCAGGTGTGCCACCTTCGTCTTCCCACAGCAAGCATCCTGTGCCTATCTACATGTGTATCTTAAATGCGGCTCTGTTTACAAAGATTCAAGTACAAGCTTCTTCAAGGTAGGGATTTTGTCAGAGAAGTTTTCTTGGCCTCACCCATTACACTAGGTATCATAATCTCTGTTTTCTTCCATTAAAAAAAAAGATGATAAGCATTAACAGACAATGATAAAAACACCTAATATTTAGTTTATGATGGGCAAGCACTATATTAAGCATTCTACATATATTATCTCATTTAATTTTCAAAAGAATCTGGGACAGAAGAGTGAACTGAGGCACGAAGAGCTAAAGCAACTTGCTTGAAGTCACACAGCCAATAAGTAGCAGAATGTGAATATAGGCAAATTATCTCAAGAGATTTTTAAATGCCTGCCTTCCCTACTTACCATCATATAAATTTTGCTCCCAGTACACCCTCAGTCCTCAAAGTCTAGGACACAGGTCTTTAATCAATGTTCACTAATTTAAAGATAGCAATAAATTCATACTTTTACATTTAACCCTCCCACATTTCCACTTGTCAATTTCTGCCTATCATTCTTAGACTGCTCTCCCTGAATACTTGTCTTCTACTATGTTAACCATCTTTCCTAGCTCCTGTCAATTTGGAAATTTAATAAGCCTTCTAGGTTTATTATCCAAATTAGCAATAAAAATGTCATAGTTCTATATTTCAGTTCAGACAATTATTTTTGACATTGTAAAGCTGTACATTCACCCAACTACTTAACTGAAATCACAGCTACTGAAACAATTTAAAAGGTTGGGGCACCTGAGTGGCTCAGTCGGTTGAGCGTCCGACTCTTGATTTTGGTTCAGGTCATGATCCCAGGGTTGTGGAACTGAGTCCCACATCAGCAGGCTCAGCATGGAGCCTGCTTAAGATCTTTCCTCTCTCAGTAAAACACACACACACACACACACACACCAAAAAACTTGCCTTATTTATAAAATAAATAAATAAATAAATAAGAGGTTAAAGAACAGACCCATTACTTTGATAGGGTTTTCCATAAAATCTTATTTTGCCTTAACTTTTTCTCAAGGCTTGCAGTTTTTCAACAGGTAAATAATCACTCCGTTCTCATTTCATTCAGTTTTTAATGATTTATTTAGTCTCCAAATGCACTTCTCAGAGTTTCTCATTATAATTCCTTCCTGTGAACCCCCTATTTGTCATAAAAGCTCCAGAAGAAAGAGTGGAGAATATGATGTTCCATGTTACTAACTGAACTTTTATGGGAGTGAACGGATAAATCTTTCACAAGTTGCCTCTACAAACCACATCTTTGGAGAAAGGAATTAGGAACCTTCTTTATATAGGCAAATACAGACAAAACATAAAAGGACTTGCATACTGAAAAATTTTCTCTCCTTTCAGGAGAGCATTTTAGCAAATACCTTTAAAAGAACAAACCTTAATAAGAGATACAATAAAATGATTTGTTTTTACAACCCAAACCCTGAGAAATGAAATGAGACAATGAGCAGACTGAAGGAAAATGGTGTGCATACATAAATCACCTTCAATTTTATTTTTTCCTCTTGGAAGCTATATCAAGTCTTATAACTGGAGTATGCCCTTTTCAAACATTAATATTATTCACCTATGATGTTTATTCTGGGGTAGATTGTTCCCGTTGTGTTACCAAACCGAGAATGTAACAAACAGAAAGAAAAGATAAGGGGTGACTTGATTATTGTCTTAAAAATAAAACAATTGTCAATCGGTCATAATTTAATAATTTTTGCTGAAAGCATTTATTCCATAGCTTATTGTGTTAATTATACCACACACAGCTCTAATATTAAACTTTGCATCATTATCCAAAGACACCACAGTACATTTTCGTAAATTTAAGAATGCTTACCTAAAACATCATACAATTCCAGGTTTTGATTTTAGTAAGGATTTTCTTTTTTTAATCTAGAAATTCACTTTGAGAATCCTCATTCACCCATAGAGACTTTTTAAGTGTTATAGGAAGCGTAAAAAACATTCAGGGAAAGAGAACTAAGTGAAAGGAAATGGGCATGGAGTTAGTATTAGATACAGAACTCTTTCCGGCAGAAGGGCAAAAGGGCAATGTAACACTTGAAATAAAGCCACTGAATGAAGAACTGTGGAGTCACCACTACAAGGACTCTAAGAAAAAAAAATGTCAAAACTTGCCCCATCTCTAATTGTTTTCTCCCTCTCTGGAGTTTCACTACCCTAATCTATGCAGTTTCAATAGGCATCACCTTTCAAATCTTGCCCGCTAAATTACATGACATTATTTTCTAAAAAAATTAATTTTATAATAATCTGAGAAATCCAGTCTATCTGCGTATAGTTAAACTAAAGGAAGGAATCATCAATTACTAGAGCATTCCTTGAGTATACCGGATGAAAGGAACTTTGTGTCTCTTCCACCTCTACAACCACAAAATACGACGCTTCGATGGAAATGAGCTGCATTTCTAGTTTTGAGGAAGAATAGGCCTCTTTAGACACTTCCACGAAATACAGAGACCCCACAAACCATGTGATAACTTACATTATTCTCAAATTCAGGTTAGTAACTCAAGTGACATTGAAATACAACCCAAATTAGTTGGTGCTACTTTTGTCACTAGCACTGCTGAATCATAACTAAGGCAACAGAAAAAGCATCTCTGGGATCAGGCAAAGTCATTTTTTTAAATGTCTTTTTTCCATTTTCTTCTGATGATCAGATTATGAACTCCTTTCAAAAATACCTCACAGAACTACAGAATGGTAAAACACTGAAACTGGAAAAACTAGTACTTCAACCTTTAATTCTCAAGAACTTTAATGACTGGGCAAGTCTGTAAAACTAACTGTTCCTCCCACCAGCTCTTATAAACCACATCCCCACAGCATTCTGCTAAGAATTAAGTTATCTGAGGATGTAGCGTGTAGGTAACAGCAGCTGCTCAGTACTGAAATTCAGGGGTTATCCCTAAAATAAAATTCCCCCAAACTCAAGATTCAAAAAAACAACAGAATCATTAGTTTAAACAAAAAAACACAACTAAGTTTATTTTAATAGAAAAGAATGACTTTTATTTGCTAATGCAAACAAGGTGGTGAAGTTTATGCAAGTATCTTTGAAGGTATCATGGACACCTTGAAAAAGTCAGATTCAGAGAAATTGAGAGGTATGCCTCAAAGAATCATTTTTATATTTAACTTAGTTTGGCATTTCCTCCACTTTGAGGAGCTTGAGTAAATGGGGCACCCATGCTCTAAAGTATGCAGATTCTGTATCAACCCTGATTCATCTGTTCCCTCAAAGATTCCTTAAAATGCTGATGAAGAAAAAACAAACTCATCTCAATTCTTTATCATATTGGTTAATTAGCAAAAGGACTGAAAGGTTAAAGTGACTGCATTCTCTATTTATACTGTTTTCTTTTGAAGGAGCTCCAAGTACTCTAAAGTCAGCTTACCATTTGTAGAAAGCCCACAAATAAACAAAACTAAGCAATATATTGTTGAGGGAATTTTGGGGGTGATAGAACTGTTCTAAAACTGGATGATGGTGACAGGCACATAATTATATAAATTTACTAAAACTCAATGAACTGTATACTTTAAATGGGAGAATTTTATAGAATGCAAATTATACCTCAATAAAACTTTTAAAAATAAAGTATCAAATAATTATAAGACAAATCATAGACAAGGAAAAAATATTTGCAGAAGACCCATCTAATAAAGTACTATTATCTAAAATACAAACAACTTTTTTAATTTTTTTAATGTTTAGTTATTTCTGAAAGAGAGAGACAGAGAGCATGAGTGGGGGAGAGGCAGAGAGAGAGGGAGACACAGAATCCAAAACAAGTTCCAGACTCCGAGCTGTCAGCACAGAGCCTGACACAGGGCCTCAACCCATGAGATCATGAACCATGAGATCACCACCGGAGCCAAAGTCAGACGCTTAACCGATTGAGCCACCCAGATGCCCGTACAAAAAACTCAATAATATGAAAACAAAAACAACCCAATTAAAATATGGACCAACGACCATAAGAGACACCTCACCAAAGAAGATATACATACATATAGCAAATGAGCATATGAAAAGATGTTCCATGTCAGCAGGGAAATGCAACTACATATACTGCTTAGAATGGCCAAAGTCCAGAATACCAACAATATCAACTGCTGACAAAGACATGAAGCAACAGGAACTCTGATTCATTGCTGGTAAAAATGCAAAACCATCCAGTCTTACCATACAATCCAGCAATCATGCTCCTTGGTATTTATACAAAGGATCTGAAAACTTATGTCCACACAAAAACCTGCACATAAATGTTTATAGCAGCTTTAATCATAATTGTGAAAATTTGGAAGCAACCAAGACACCCTTCAATAGGTGAATAGATAAACTGTGGAACATCCAGACAATGGAATATTATTCAGCATTAAAAAGAAATGAGCAATAAAGCCATGAATAGACGTGGAGGAAACTTAAAATGCATATTAATATTACTAAGTAAAAGAAGCCAATCTGAAAAGGTTATATACAATATGATTCCAACTACACGACATCAAAAGGGAAAACTATGGAGGCAGTAAAAAGATGAGTGGTTGCCAGAGGTTAGGGGAGAGGGATAACTGAACAAGTAATGCACAGAGGATTTACAGGGCAGCAAAATTATTCTGTAGAATACAATGTCATCATTATACATTCGTCAAAACCCATAGAATGCAGAACACTAAGAGTAAACCCTAGTGTAAACTACACGCTTTGGGTGATAATGATGTATCACTGTGGGTTCACTGACTGGAACAAATGTATCACTCTGGTTGAGGAAATTCATAGGGAGGTAGACTACACATATGCAGGATCAGTGTTATGGGACCTCTCTGTACTTTCTATTCAATTTTACTGTGAACCTACAACTGCTCTAAAAAATAAATTCTACTTAAAATAAAAACAAAAATAAGATAATAAAAGAAGCTCAGCCAGGGCAAGTTCAATATACAAAAATCAACTATACCTAGAAGCAGTGAGGAATCCGAAAATGAAATTAAGTAAACAATTCCAATGACACTATTGTTAGAAACAATAAAATACTTAATAAATTTAATAAGATGTGTAAAACATACTCTGAAAACTACAAAATTGTTGAAAGAAATTAAAGATCTAAATAAATGGGAAAATATCCCATGTTCATGGATTGAAGACTTAATACTGTTAAGATGGCAATTCTCCCCAAATTGATTTACAGATTCAATGCAATTCCCTATCAAAATCCCATCTGGCTATTTAATAAAGATATTGATAAGCTAATCCTAAGGTTCATATGAAAATTCAAGGGACCCAGAATAACCAAAACACTCTTAAAAAAGAACAAAATTAGAAGACTCACATTTCCCTATTTCACAACCTATTATGATATTACAGTAATCAACACTGTGGTACTGGCATAAGGAGAAATTTATAGGTCAATGGAATAATACTGAGAATCCAGAAATGAACTCTTCCACTGATGATCAAATGATTTCCAACATTCCCATTCAATTGGGAAATAATAATAATCTTTCCAGGAAACAGTTGGGACAACTGGATATCCACATTCAAAAGAATGAAGTTGTACCCCTACCTCACTGATTACACAAAAATAACTCAAAAGGGATCACAGACATAAATATAAGAGCTAAAACTATAAAACTCTTAGAAGAAAATACAGGTGTAAATCTTCATGATTCTGAGTTAGATAAAACCTTCTCAGATATGACACCTTCCACTTTCAGTGGAAGGTACAAACAACAGAAAATAGATAAATTTTACTTCATCAAAATTAAAAATCTTTATGCTTATTTTTTAATGTTTATTTTGAGAGAGAGAGTACACAAGCAGGAGAGGGGCAGAGAGAGAAGGAGAGAGAGAATCCCAAGCAGCTCCATCCTCCGTGTGGAGCCCAACATGCGGCTCAATCTCACAACTGTGAGATCATATGACCTGAGCCAAAATCAAAACAGTCAGACCCCTAACAGACTGAGCCACCCAGGCACCCCCAAAATTTTTCTGCTTTAAAGGACACCATCAAGAAACTGAAAAGACAAACCACAGAATGGAGGAAGATATTTGCAAATCATATATTTGATAAGGGATCGGCATCTAGAATACAAAAAGAACTTGGGTGGCTGGGTGGCTCAGTCAGTTAAGCATCTGACTTCAGCTCAGGTCATGATCTCATGGTTCGTGGGTTCCAGCCCTGCTTCGGGCTCTGTGCTGACAGCTCAGAGCCTCGAGCCTGCTTTGGATTCTGTGTCTCCCTCTCTCTTTACCCCACCCCCGCTCACGCTCTGTCTCCCAAAAATAAATAAATGTTAAAAAAAAATTTAGAATACAAAAAGAACTTAACAACTCAACAACAAAAAGACACCCCAATTTAAAAATGGGCAAAGGACTTGAATAGATATTTCTCCAAAGACAACATACAATTAGCCAACAAGCACATGAAAAGATGCTCAACATTGTATTACTGGGAAATACAAATCAAAACCACAATGAAGTACCACTTCACACTAAGATGCCTATACTCAAGAAGACAGGAGGTGCCTGGATGACTCAGTTGGGTAGGTGTCCGACTCCTGATTTTGGCTAAGGTCATGATCCTAGGGTTGTGGGATCAAGCGCCACACTGGACTCGGCACTGAGCGTGGAGCCTGCTTAAGATTCTCCCCCTCCGCCCCCTCCCCACTTGCGTGCTCTTGCGCTCTCTCTCTCTAAAAAAAATAATTTAAAAATTAAAAAATTTTAAAAGAAAAGAAGACCGATAATAAGCATTGACAGGGATGTGGAGAAACTGGAACCCTCTTCCACTGCTGGTGGGAATGTAAAATTGTTCAGCCACCGTGGAACGTAGTTCAACGGTTTCTCAAAAAAGTAAACATAGTTACCAGATGCTAGATGATCCAGCAATTCCACTCCCAGGTATATACCCTCAAGAGAAATGAAAACATAAGTTCACATAAAACTTGTACATGAGTGTCCATAAGCAGTATTATTCAAAGTAGCCAAAAAGTGGAGACAATTCTAATATCTAACTGGTTAAGGAAAATATGGTATATCCATACATTGAAATATTATCAGGCATAAAAAAGGATGAACCTTGAAAACATGCTAGATGAAAGAAAAAAAGTCCACATATATTGAATAATTCTATTTATAGGAAATGTCCACAATAGGCAAATCTATAGAGACAGAAAAAAATTAATGGTTGCCAGGGGCACAGGGAATAGAGAGTGATTTGCTAATGGATATGATGCTTCTTTTGGTGGTAATGAAAATGTTCTAAAATGAAAATGAAAATGTACTCTGAATATATTAAAACCATTAAATTGGACACTTTAAATGTGTGAATTATATGTGACTTACGGTTATCAAGAAAGCCATTTTTTGTTTAAAGCAGGTAATAATAAATAAAATTTAGGACAGTTGTTTCTTCTTGGCAGGGCAGATAAGGCAGAGAGATGGAATGTGGGAGGTGTTTAAGGGCAGCTTCAACAGTGTTGGTTTTATGTTTTCTTAGGCTGGGTCACGGATACTTTATTATTCTTCATAATCTCCATCACGTTATCTTTTGTATCTCTTCATTAGCTCTGAAGCCTTAGGCAAGTCACTTAGACCTCTCTGAGCTGTAGCTTCCTCCTCTAAAAATGAGGGACACTATGATGTACCTCCTTAGGGTTATTCTTTTTGACAAAGGAACTCAGGTTTCTTTCAAGTAGAAGTTATTAAAAAATCCAAAGTGAAAATAGGCTACACTCTTACCTCACTAAAATAACCACTGTGGTCGATATCTTTCCAGACTTTTTTTTTTAAGGGGACAATCTTTGACACTGATTTTCACTTAATAAATTGTGAGTATCTGTCAAAGATAACCAGTCTACTATTCACAGACATTTAGGTCGCTTTCCTTATAAATAGATCTTTGCATCTATAAGCACAATGATTTCTCTAGTCAAAGGGTGTGTGCATTTAATTTTGAGAAACTCCTCTCCCAGGAAGTCTCTACCCATCTACACTATCATCAAGTGTCGCCCTGCGTCAGGGCTCAGTCGGGCTCTGCGCTTAAGGTGCATGGAGTCTGCTTAAGGTTCTCTCCCTCTGTCTCCCTCCTGCTTGCTGACACACACATGTCTTCTCTCATTCAAAAAATAAAAGAAAAAAGAGTTTCAGAGTGTTTATTTCACTACATCTGCAACAACTGGAGGAGTTACTCCTTATTATAAAATGTCAATCTAACAAGTCAAAAGTGACATCCTATTTCTGCATTTCTTTATTAATGAAAATGAGAGTCTTTTAAAAGTATTTTTAAACAAATTTTATTTCTTCTATGAATAGCCCATTCTCTAGCTTTTGCCCATTTTCAGTTAGGTTATTCACCCTTCTTGTTGACTTTAAGAGCTCTTTAAGTATTTAAGATACTAACTTTTGTCTTTCATACAGGTGGCCAATATTTCTTCCCAGGCTTATGTATTTTTCTTTCTTTTAGGCTTTTTTATATTGTATTTTACCAAACACATATCTTAAATATCTACACAAACAAGTCTGATATTTTTCTTGCTTTGACATCGAATAAGTCTTTCCCTCCAAGATAATAAAAATAGTTATCCATATTTTCTTATTTTTTGGCTTTGTGTTTTACATTTAAAACTTTAATCCACTTGGGACTTTTTGTACATGCTGAATACAGATCCAACTTCATCTCTCCCCACCACTAAACATCCCAACAAAGATTTAATAAACCAGTGGTATGCTAGAGCTGGTTCATACTGGCTCCTGAGAGATTATTACATTTTCTGGTATTTTGCAAGCTGACTGTGAAACAGGCCATTATTAAATGGCATTATTAAAACTTAAATTATATAAACTTACAATGAAATAAATTACCAAAAGAAAGATAACAAATACTCAGAAATCATCGCTCCCTAATTATTTTAATATGATTTATGCTTGTAAGGTTAACATCTACTTTATCTGTAGGGCAAAAACACTTTCTAATGGTGTGCTACTGTATTTCTTTTTCCAATTCAAGCATTGGTGACTTCACAATGGTAGCCTGAAATTGGCCATTATAGGAGTATTTACACCACAGGAACTGGGCAGCCCTAGAAACCAGGCCTGTTTTATTTTCCAGAGACCCTGTGCAACATATACCAGCAGACCACTGAAGTAAGCCATTCTTTCTCATTAATTTTTTTAAAGTTTATTTTGAGAGAGACAGAGAGAGTGAGGAGAGAGAGAACACACACGTACCCACACACGTGGGGGACAGGCAGAGAGAGAGAGGGAGAGAGAATCCCAAACAGGCTCCACGGCACAGTGCAGAGCCCGACTGGAGCCTTATCACACAGCCATGAGATCAGGACCTGAGCTGAAATCCAGAGTGGGCCACTTAACCAACTTAACCACCCAAGCGCCCCTCTCACTAATTTGAAAGAGGATGACTAGTATATACTAATCTGTCATTTATTCATAAGTTTATAGAACAAAATGCAGAGCTTAGAATTGCATGTATTTTTCCCCCTGTGCTAGCATCACAGACGGCTTTGGTATTTTGATGTAGGAGATGAGACTTTATAGACATAGTTTCTATTTTTCTAACATGAGGTCACAGTTCTGCATTGAGAATGTATTTTTCCTAAACAAGTCAAAAGCATTCGTAACTTAAAAGTAGATTATAGAAAGCAGGAGTGAAACAGGGGCTATCTGAGGGATAGCTGGTTACTGTATACTATTTTTAGATTAGGGCTCTTTATGAAAGAAAGAAAGAGAGAGAGAGAGAGAGAGAGGGACAGAGGGAGGGAGAGAGAAATTCAAACACCAAAAAAAACGAAATCGCCACCAAGAGGTAGTCTGAATGCCACTCTAAGTGTTCCCTCATCAAAATTCCTGTGTCGCATGAGGAAGTAGGGCTCTACATAATGGCGAGGGTCAGGGATACTCTTCTTTGTGACAGTCACCATCCCATCAAACTTAGCATTAGCAACCTTCAATGTAACAAAGGACAGTAAGTACCCACCCAGGACCATACTCCACTCCGGAGATCAGATGAGACATGGCCACAGCCTTTGAAATTCATCATTTTCAGTGTATCAGTGGGTAGAAAATGTGTCATAGAGTGGTTATAAGCATTTGCTTTTTATTAGCATTGAGAGGGAAAGCGGGACAGAAACAGATGATTTTGATCTGACTTCTAAGAAACACGCCATCTACTTTAAGAGGAAAAAAAAAGTCAAGGGATAAAACCTAGTTATTTAAAGTTTTTCCACCTACGGAGAGAAGCTGATACATGCTGATAATCACATCTTTAGCATCTACACCAGTTAAACATCACAGTGTCCCTATTTGAATGTCTCTACTACTTTAAGAAGTCAATGATTTATTTGCAGATACTGACATCGACTGTATGGAGTAAACCAGTATCTGCTGCCTATATATTTTCCTTACCTGTCACAAGCCATTTCGATTTGAACTCCAGCTACTTCATTCTAGGTGTTTACGTTATGAAACTATGTGATAGCTGGGTAGACTCAAGAAAATAACCCCTTTTTGCACATAAACCAAAAGACTTCACTTTTAAAGACTTGTCACTCGGTTTCTAGTAAGCATAATATCTCATATTGTAGCCCAGGGAGCAAACACAGCAGCTGCCCTTTTCATAGACACAGTTGTGCCTTGATATACACAGAGCAAGGATTTTAACCACTTCCAATCACTAATATTTCAGACTTTAAAATCTATTTCTTAGGGATTTGTGCTATATATAGAAATAATCATTACCCTTTGGGAAACAATGGCTCATTTACTGAAAATGAGTTTAACAAAGGAATTATTTGGTACTGAAAAATACAAAGCAGTGAATTGGGTGACACAAATCACAGCATCATCAGCTCATGTGACTATCAGGGTAATTTACTTAAAAAAAAAAAAACAACTACAGTAACTTAAATTTGAGCTTCAACAATGTAACATCCTCAATCACGTCCTCTGTCACAAAATGGTGAAACCAGAAATTAGGTTATTTTGAAAATGCCCCTTTACTCCCAACCTGAGATAAATACCACAAAAAAGAAAAACTTTGCAGAATGGAATATTTCTATCCTGCCTGAAGCCTAGCTTTGACTGGTATATGTTTCAGTTACACATTTGATTCACACTGAATTTTCTTTTAAGTATTAGGAGAATAAATAGCATTCCAAAAGTCACAAGCTTGAAAACTTCCAGTTCCTTCTCTAGTTGGAGAGCTTACAAAACTTAATACATGGAACAGCAACTTGATGCAGTGACCATAAATTTCTTAACACTGTAAGTCTAGATTTAATCAAAACCCAATCTCAGCAAGTTCTATAGAAACAGCCTCCAATTAGATAAAGCCAAAGTCACAAAATGCGAATCTAGAAGAACGGTTTATGGGTATATATCATTATTCAATTCTTTCAAATGTCCTGAGGTTTAAAATTTTTCAAAAAATAAAAGAGGGGGACATGATAGTGTCGAAGCAAATATACCACACAATTATATCTAACATGAAAAATCGAGTTGTTTTCCACCAAAAGCCTTGTGGCTCATGACATTAAACTTTTACCAAAAACCTTGGAGTCACTGGCACACAAAAAGCAACGAATGGAGTAAATACTCTATTTTTTTTCAGAAGCACTGTTCTTGGTTTCATTCACAGAGTTTTTGTCTCTTATTTGTTTTGTTTTGCTTTTATAAAAACACTTCCTCCAGTTTCAGTGAGCATTAAGTTGAACAGGTATTACTGGTAAAGCAGCAAAGGAGCAAAGGTTCTGGCTCAACCTCTAACTAGCTGTGTGACCTTGAACAAATCTCTTAGTTTCCCTGGGTCTCAATTTTCCCATTTATAAATTGAGGCAGTTACTTTAGATGCTTTCTAAAGTATCTTCCAACTCTCTAGTTCCTTTCAAGATGGAGCTCTAGGCTTGTGAGAATAAAAAAATTAGCCCTACCCACCCCACTGCCGCCAAAAGGCCAAAATCTCTGTAATGTTAGTGAAACAAACAGGATACAAAATTGTAAATACCCGATGTAATCATGATCCCAACTCATACTATTACAAACACACGCATTCCAGATAAATAATTGGGGGGGGGGGGAATACACCAAATGCTGTCAGTGGCTATCTCTGAGTTGTAGGTTCTTTTTCAAGTTTCCTATAATAAACATATTATTATTTTGATAATGGGGTGGGGAGAGGAAGTTAAAGAGAAAGGAAAAACACGCCTTTTATGTGCTAAAGGAGATTTTACATTTGGAAGGCATTCTACAACTTGAATGAATTTTTCAAAAACTGTTGGAGCTAATCACAAAAAATTTCTGCAGTAGTCACACACCTAATACCTATCAACAGCCCGACAAAAGCTGTTAGCTATCTGCCCTAAATTAGTAAGCTTACAGAAGGTGCTCTATTTTTTCCACTCAAACTGGTAATAATAGTAATGATAGTCAACATTTACGTAGGGCCAAGCACAGTTCTGTGACTACATATGCCTTGACTCACTTAATCTACAGAACCACCCCTATGAAACAGATATACTATTACTATCCCCATTTTACACATTATGACCAAGAGGCACGCAGAGGTTAAATAATTAGCCCACAGCTAGTAAGAGGGCAGAGTCAAGATTGAAATCCAGACTGTAATCACAGTACTGGCTCTTAACTACTAACCCATGCAGTCCCTTTGTACTTAAATCCTGTCCTCCTCCGGTCATTCTTGAACTGCTTTTGTTCTCACAGTTCTTCTGAACTACCTTTCTTTAAACCGACAAGGAAGAATATGGAAGCGCTGGGATAAAAAGACTGGCCAAACTTCTAATTTGCTAGCTTAAAATTATGATTCATTTCAAAATCATTACTTCAAAGCTACAGGGAGTATAATTTAATCTCCATACACATCACTAGGTAAATAACACCGTAACGTCTGAGGAATTAAAAAGCACTAATTGCTAAGATTAATATTGGAATTTACGGTTTGGAAATATTGTTGAAAACACTCTTTTAATACAAGGAAGGTGCTTTATTGATTGACGTTACTTGTCTTCATGAACCTTCTGGGAAAAGAGCCCCTAAAACTAACTGTTGTACCTTTCTACCATTTCTAATATATTGAAACGATATTTTAAAGCATTTATAATTAATTATTTTGATTTTTTAAAAGAATGCACATCAATATTTTGAACACTGGCTTTAATACACACCCAGTTAACTTCACAATAACCCCAATTCCTGTAACATGCAGAACATGGGAAAAGGAAAACAAGAGGCCAACCAATTAAACATGGTTGAAGGTTCTCACCTAATTCTCAGGCAATTCAAACACAAGCCAAGTATACATGTGTCCCTTTTTCTGCACAGTACCCACATTACTTGCCAATTTTTATGGCTTCTGGATTACTTTGAATAAAGCTCAATTTCCCCCACATCTGTATTATTAAATTTTTAGCCCTGCCAAGGTAAATACAGAAATCAATAGTTTCCTACTTTAAACAACTAAAATGAGAGGGAAATGGAGAAGAAAGGGGAAAAAAAAAACTTTGCAGCAGGCTGCCTGTTAACTTAGATGTGCAATGAGATAATCACCCGATAATTGCACCCTTTGGGTACTTCTGTACTGGTAAGATAATAAAGTGAAATAAAGTCACCTGGTTTACTTCAATTTACTTACACAATTTGCAAATCTGCAGCTCTCTGCCATGGTACATTAAGAAAATTAGCATGGAAGAAAAATCACCTGCTTATGTAAATTGGAGGATGGTTTTTATCCAGGCAGACAGAAAAAAAAAAAAATAGCTGCAATCTGGGTCAAATGACTAATTTTATCTATTTGTTCAAATGTCTCTCTTCACCTTTTCTCTGTAGCTCAGGCAGGAATTTTAGGTCAAGGAAAGGATAAACAAAAAGTTTCTGTGTTGTCCGTTCCCCTGTAGGTGTCTGCTGCCTGACACTACTGAGCCCTATGCTACTTAAATTGAAAACAAGACTTGAGAACTTTATCTAGATAACAAAACCGCAACACTGAGAGAGGAAAGAAATCAGCGGGGGATATCTGATCTAACCGGGAAGGAAAGCAAACATGGTAAGGATCAGGTACCAATTTTACCTTCTGCTACCTTAGGCAAACAAGGGTTCAGAAAAGAAAAGGAGAATACTCCAAATAATTCAGGGCAGTTAGGACAACTTCTCTACGGAGAACATTATTCCACTTTGTTCTATAAACTCGACCGGTCAAGATCTTCTGAGTCTGATACAAGTTAGATGAATGCATTCTTGGTAATTAATGACTGCCTTCCCAGCATCCATTGCTGGAATTCATCACTCCCATTAATAACTGACTCCATCTCCAGGTCCAGGGACCTGATTGCTCCAAAAGTAATCCTAGCGCTACTGACAGCGACTGGTTCAGAAATCAGTATACAACCATTTAAGGCTGAAGAGACTCTAGAACTGTGCTGGTCCAAAGGTAGTCAGTAAACTTCGTTTGGGGGGGCAGGGGGGAGAGGAGAGGAGAATGTAAAATACCTAATTAATAATTTTATAGTAATAACACATTGAAACGACAATATTTTGGATACATGGACTTTAATAAAAATATATTACTGAAACTGATTTCACCTGTCTCTTTTCACACTTTGTTATGTGGCCACTAGAACGTTTAAAGTCACGTAGGTGGCTTGCATTATATATCTATCTACTAGATACTGCTGCTGGTTTGTTGAGCTCTGTGAAAATGCTCCCTTCCTACTGTGGAAGAGCTTTAGGAAGGCACGCTCCGCACGCTCCTGCTCCATCTCTGTGCATCGTAAATTGCCCTAGACAGCGATAGCCTTAAAGCTGTGACACAGCTCATTTTGTGGGAGGTCAATCTGCAAACTAGTAAATTCCCTAGCCAAATTCAGAATTTAAAAGAGATTCCTAAAAAACAAAACAATGTAAACCAACTTGCTAATGTAATAAGCACTGGCCCCCAAATCATTTTACCTGATCACTCACACGCACACACACAAAAACAAAAATATTTAATATGAGATTGTATTTAAAATTTTAAAAATCACTCCAAATATTTAGGAAAGCAAGAAAATCTTAAACACTAAAAGGTAAAGTATTACCAGAAAAATAGTATCAAATTTACATTCAGGAAGGAATTGATTGCCCATTTGCAAACAGGCAGGCTCTTCATAATGAAATCCTTTCCAGTAAGTCAATAAAAGAAAATAAATCTCTTAGACAACTGCACATTTAAAATCTGATCCCAAGTTTGAAAACTCTGAAAGTTACCACACTGGAATAGAGTTACATTTATCTCATTTTTCCTTTAAACAATTTTAGAAGCTATTCAACATCTGTACTCCTGAAGAAAGTTGTCATATGATCACTAGTAGGCTGGACTTTTCCCACCATGCTTTATAAATGTTAGCGCAATTTTATAACAGAAACTTAGGAAACACGGGATTTTATAAATGAGGAGACAGACTCAGAAAATTTAATAACTTTATCAAGGTCATAGGGTTGTTGGCAGCAAGGCAGGACCAGAACCTTGTCTCCTACCAAGTTTAGCTGAGTACCCTATTACCCGGTCACTAAAAAACTTCTTCCCGAGGAAATAGCACCTTGAACATGATAAACATCAAGTTCTATGGTTTATTAAACTAGAAATAAAAACTTGGGATATGGGAGAATTTTATTAATGATAAAACAATGTGCTGCTGATATTTAAGACATTCTTTAGAATCAAATATATATATTTCATGTATACATCAGAGAGAAAAAAAATCACACACACATTCTCAAATGCCATCAACGATCTACCTGCTAAATTCAATAGCCTTTTCTCCACCCTAATTTTCTTTGACTTTTTTTATCAGCACCAAAGATCACTCCCATCTTCCTAACAATCGTCTGCCATGCGTACATTGTCAATCACTATGAACACATTTTCCTACCTGTCTTTTAGTTTTGCCTCCAATAATTTCCTCCACCTACAACTCAGAACACTCCCCAAGGCTCAGGCCTCAGCTATCTCCACTCTTTTATATATATAGATATAAATATCTGAACAAGTCTGTCTCTTAAAAACTTTCCACGGTTGCCATTCCCAGTGTTTCAACTTTATTTCATTACCCGCCCAAAGGAGCCTTTTCAGACATTTTTCCCCCAGACTCTCCATGAAATTTTAATACCATAGACATACTATATATTTATATATGTATACATGTGCTTTATTCATACAAAGAGTAAGATTTTTGCCCCTCTCCCTGTACCAGTGGGATCTCTTCAGCAGAACACCCAATTTTAGGGTCTAGCTCTAGTCTGTCTCCCTCCACCCTATCACTTCCCACCTCCCCACAATTTCAACAACTCCAGCCCTACTGTCTCCTGCATGTGAGCCCACCTATCTAGAATGCCCTTCTTCACTAGCTGACTCTAATTCTTAAAAGTCAGTTGGAGGCATTACCTCTTGTAGAAAGCATTCATACCTTCCAGAGAAATCCCTCCTCTATGTTCCCATAATGCGCAGGGAATATCTCTACTGCTGCATTGATGGCAATGAATTATAATCAGATCCATTATAAGTCTCTCTCCCCCACTAGATCATAATCTTCTTTAAATCCCTAACATCCAGCACAGGGCCTGGGAAATAGTCAATAACCAATAAATGATTACTTAAGAACAAGTGAAAACACATCTTTATGTTTTTATTTAATGATTTCAAATTCAGTTTCAACTCTCCATCAGGACTCCCTGAAAGCAGGGATATATTATTGTGCACACTGTTTACTTAACTGTAAGTTCCTTCAGGGCAATAACATGACTTAAACATCTCTATATCCCAGTACAAGCACAGAACAGATAAGAGCAGAAGCTTGACAGAGTTTGCAAAATTGTTTATAGAATTAAATATCCTCATTATTGCCTACGATAGTTCTGGTCCTTTGTAGGTTGACAAAAAATACACTGACTAGTGAGGTGCAACAATGTCGAAACCTTCTGATAGTAGATATGATTCAATTAGTCAAACTAATTCAAAACACCAATATGAAACTAGGTTTAGATAAAGACTGCCAATCATAATCAACGACAGGCATCACTGTACACACTCCCTCTACTCACACCTTTATAATTAACTGTTAAGGTGCAACTCAATATCGTTTCCTTAGTTTCCTTTTCATAATGCCAGAGTGCTAAAATTGTTCTACTGTCTTTTGGCTATGTACCTTAGAACTACCAACGAAGTCTATGATGACTTGTCACATGCTTATTGACAGTATTACAACTGTTGCCTCAGGCATTCTCTGTATTACCCGTAAGCAACAACTGGATCAAACTGACAAGCTACATTAGTTAGGAAATCATTGTTGGTCTGCATTAGGTGACCCGATCAACAAATAATTCACTGGAGTATGATGGATATACAGGAATTCAAAAGTAAAACCCAGGGGCAATCGGGTGGCTGGGTAGGTTGGGCGTCGGACTCTTGGATTTTCGCTCAGGTCATCATCTCACAATTGGTGGGATGGAGCCCCGTGTCAGGCTTTGCCATGACAACTCGGAGCCTGCTTAGGATTCTCTCTTCCTCACTCCCTCCCTCCCTCCCTCTCTCTCTCTCTCAAAATAAATAAATAAACAATTTTTTAAAGTAAAACCCAAATACAACTTTATAATGAAAGAGCTTCTACCCAATGACTTCTTTCCATTTGGTTGGATGACAAATGGAAAAGTTTCTTTGGCTTTGACAATTTCCACCAAAGAAATCAGATCGACATAATAAAGGAACATACATTATATAAACAATGGATTCTTGAATGGCTAGGACGTCAGCAAATCTAAAAAAACCACCAAGAAGAGTCACTCAATTCTACAATACAGAAATCAGGGAAAACTCTCAGACTCCCAAGTTGTGAAGTAAATGAAATGTTCCAGAACTCCATTAGAAGACAGCCTTTTATATCATGGAACATTTCTACAATTGCCCATGCTTCAAGGGTAAAACTCCAGGAACCCCAGAACTTAGATTCAAACATATATTCAGTTAATACATTTTGTAAATATTCTTCTAGCAAGCATATGAAGGGTAACTTTATCTGCCCCCATTTCTTCTTCAGGACATGCACCAGTGGTACTGAGTGATGGCTTAAAAAATTGCATGTAATTCTGAGGGACACTGTTGTTTTGGCTGGTTTGGAAAGGCAATTCTTTCTGAAATGCTTTTCTTTTAATAAAAAATCTTTATCTTCTTGCCGTCTAAGCTAATAATCAATGGTGTAACATACAACTTCTGCCCAAGAATAAAACGCGTTTCTTTTGTTGTGTTGTGAAGAAAACAAACGAGTTCCTCTGCCGTGTTGTGGTTTTGTTTTATTGTTGGTGTTTGAATATAATTTGGAAAACTCTTGTCAGGAGCCTAAGTACAAAATGACTTCCAACGTTACAAGGCCATGGAATTTGATTCACCAAGAAACCGGCTCAGTACCATTAGACTGTGTTACTTTTATTCCCTCTCTTTGCCTTCTCTACTTTATGACCATGAACCTGCAGTTTCTAAAAGTAAGTGCGTTTGTAGTTAAAATTAACAATACAGATTTCCACATTTCTAGTTTCACACGGATGCTTTGTTATGTCTAGAACAGCAACCGTTTCCTTTTTACAGTGCAGCCACTGCTCTTGAAAGCTCTCTTCACAAAGCAGCACCCACCCAAAGAATCCAGCTGTGGCAGTTAATCTTGGCTGTTACAAAAAGTTCTCAATACTACAGATTCTTAACCTGTACAACACGGTTAAGAACAGAATACACTTCAGTATACTACTCTTTCTGATGCAGCTAACTCCAGCATTTTCCCCAAACGTATCCCAAAGCATGCCCCATTTTCCTAAACTAAAGTTGCCTGTTTGAGGAGTGAAAAGTACCAGGGAAAACATCAGAAAAAAAAAAAAGATGCCTCTAATTTTCACAAGATGAGCAAGCTAGACGGTATCTGCCATGCATGAGGCTTTACACTGAATAATTTTTCATTAAATCACACATATTTCCCCCACCTCACTGGGATCTTCTTTAGCAATTCACACACTTTCATCCAAACACAAGTAAAATGAGTTTCCACTAAAGTTGAACTTTGACGATAAGGATGTCCTTGATTTGATACATTCTGAGAAGAAAAAATTAATTTCCTTCCCACTATGTAAATACAGAATACTTTCTAAAACAGTGCAGAGGAATTAACTAGAACACCTACCAGGTCCATACAAACATGTATTTTATATATTTTAATGTGTGTGTTTTAAATTATTTATTAATAGCACATATATAGCCTATAACATAATGAAGGGGACACTTTATGGTTTCTGAAGCCATGTGTCCAAAAATAGTCTGCATGTTGTGATTTCACCTGATAAATCTGGCCATATATGAAGCCACCTCTGCATATATTAACACAATAGTTGTTTCTACCAACAATAACTACAATAAAAACAGCTAACGTCCATTGAGTGCTTACTGTATGCTAGACAGTGTGATCACTGGTTTACAAGGATTACCACATTTTACCGATCCTTGGAGAGGGGCTATTATTATCCTCATTTTATAATGAGGAATAGAGAGGTTAAACAACTTCTTAACATGACACAGCTAGTAAGTAACTAATATCACTACAGTGATGCTTAAGTTTCAAAAGACTTACATAAAAGTAACCTGCTGAAAATATTAGAATAATAAAATTCAAAGTTCTCCAACTTTGCTTGGAGTACAAAGGCAACAGACCAAATGAATCCCAGGATGTTTGATCTTTCAATTAATCACAGAAGTTAAAAACCAAAACACGAATATTCTACGTAGAAGCGTTTCCCAGACTCATTACTAACGTGGCACTATGTGCCATTAATTCAATCAATATTTCTGGTTGTCAATGTCAAAGCTGCCTGGGTGCAGCGGTCCTCAAACTTCCCTCAGGTGGTCAACTTCCTCCAACTCTCAAAAATAGGCACTTTGTAAGCCCCTGAAGCCGTATGCTGTAATACTTCGTCCCAAGGCTGTCACAATTATAAGCACTGCATACCCACTTTCCTGTGGCAAATGTGAACTACAGACAAATAGATATTTATATTATCCTCACCAAATGACTGAGGTTTCTGTGTGTGGGTTGTTTTGTGTTTTGGTTTTGCATTATGAAAACGTCCAAATGGACACTTGGAGCCTTGACATCTGATAAAAGAAGGTCAAATTATATATGATGCTTTGATGACCCATGAACAACATTCTATCGTTAGAATGAATGTATCTTGGGCTACCCTGTGACCATATTACCACGTAAACTGGAACCCTTACTTTGAGATAAAACACAGCAGAGAGTTGTTCATGAAACCTTAATTGAACTGTCAAAGCGCCATCTTTACCAAGCTAATAGCTAATTCACTACTTTTACACAACTGTCCAATACTGATGAGTTATTCCACTAGTTAAATTCAGCTCAGAGATAAATCAAGGCTAAATTGTTCAGTTATAAATGTGACCGGTAAAAGGCTATACCACTTCTACAAATATCTTTCTGTGTCTACATACAGGAAAAACAATATTGTCCAAAATTACATGCAATGTTTTCAGACATCAGTTAGTAATTTGGGGTGCATGTCCAGAAAAAGAGATGAGAGCAGATGCTGTGTCCTTTTGTGTGGTATGTCAGAAGAAAAATACCTGTAAAATGCATTAAATATATTAGAGGGGAACCTGAGTGCCTCAGTCAGTGGAGTGTCCGACTTCGGCTCAGGTCATGATCTCGCAGTTGATGAGTTCGAGCCCAGAGTCGGGCTCTGTGATGACAGCGTGGAGCCTGGAACCTGCTTCAGATTCTGTCTCCCTCTCTCTCTGCCCCTCCCCTGCTTGCTCACTCTCTCTCACAAAACTAAATAAACATTAAAAAAATTTTTTTTAATATATTTGAATCTAAGTGAATCTTACGATGCCCAAGTAGTTATATGAAGTTTTAATCAAATGATGTTATCACTGGGAACATATTTTTATGTCCCATTTTAATCATTTTAGAAAACAGTTTCAGGTTCATTAGGTGTTTTCTAAGTTAAAAAGAAAAATTTTGGTCCAGTTAGTTAAAAAATTAAAGCCTCACTAATATCTTTAGCTTGGGTTTCAGAATCATAGTGCAATTCACTACTATTCCGGTCTGGTGTTCAAATCTCTAGTTTTAACAACTTTACTCAGGTCGTACATACAGCAGTTAAGTTCCAAATATAATAAGCAATTCAGACAGCTAGTCATCAATATGTAAATATAAAAACAGAAAAGCATTTGCATACTAAAACACACACCTGGAACTCTTCCTTTTTTTTCATACTGAATTGTACTTCACTTGTAACAACTGATTAAAAGCACTCAATGCAGCTAACCAGAAAAACCTGGTTAAAGAATGAAGGGCCTGACCAGGAAATCAAGTCATCAAGCAGTAAAGACACCACGGCACTGTGCTAAGTGCCGCGGAGGAAAAGAAGTACCCGGGTAGACACGGTCCGTACCCTCGAGGGGCTTACAAATGTAGTGAGACAAGGCAAACACAAAACAACAGGTGTACAATAGAAGACAGTGTACAGAATGAGGTACTCTTCAAGTACGGGGAGCGAACTCTGTCGGTGACAGGAGGGAGACATTTCAATCGATGACAGAATCTAGAATGGACTCCAATCAACAACATTCCGCTTTTCATGCATATGTAATTCAGAATAGCCTCTACCAGAATGTTTGCAGTGGGAGATGTTTCAGCATTCCCAGTTCCTCACCTTCCTCCCCTGAAAAAAAAAATCTTTTCCTTTAGCACTGACTTGAAGTGAAAACTCTACAAGTCACATCACCATCTGAGAGAAAAATGTAGAACCGTTTTTAGAATATAGTCAAGAATGCCACAATCCACTTCCCCTTCAGTATCTCTAGTTCTTAATACTGTATGTAGAGCACTTAAATGAAAGAGAATATCCAGGTCTAAGAAAATCCAAACAAAGTCTCAGTAAATCGACACAATGTAAAGCAAGGAATCACCTTGTCTCTGTCCAGCCCCCCAGGCCCCACGCCTCTGAAATCCTCAAGGGCTAGGCAAGGAATGGAAGTTCACGGTGCAATCCCTGGGGACAGGATACAAAAAGAGAAGGCAGGAACAGACAGGTCCCTGAGCAAAGCGACTGAAGAGACACCATTACCGGCTACACTGTTTCCCACCAGGAATCCCACACACCTTGGGGAAGGGAGCACCGCAATAACCTCCTTGGAGAGCTGGCTGGGAAAACACTGGACCCTACTAGTTTAAAAAAGAACAGATCACTTAGTAGCCTAGATTATAAAACGTGAAACATAAATAAAGATGGCCAGATATAATGCAAACATGATTTTCACATCAATTATAGCGTGAAAAACAAGGACAAAAGGAGACATTTACCAGGCTAGTTCCAAACAGTTCATTTTCCTGTAGTGATGGGGGCTTTTCTAGACATTAACAACTATTTTTGAATGCACTGAAAACATCAATTCCTCTGTCCGCACCAGAATACTTAATCCTCGAGGGAAAAAAAATCCGTTTGTTCTAGTTTTGACAGCAGCAGGACCTCCAACGATAAATTCATTTTATTATAAACTACTAATCTTCCTAAGAAGAGTAAACAGACAAAATGTTGCATCTAAGAAGCGCTGAGACTTTTTAAAACATCCCAGTGCTAGCAAAAGTAGAGCAGTTTCATACGTTTCAAAAGTATACTTCCTACTACGGCAACCAACTAAGGGATAACAGCAACTTAAGAGGCACTAAATGACACTAAATGACACTAAAACATTACACCGAATGTGGGCCACGGCATAGCTACAGTCTACTGACCTCATTTGTGGTACTCATGTGTGATGCTATATTTAATGCATTCTTATCAAAAAAGCTAAAGCTACATACTTCCCAACTGTAGCTTTCGCGTTTAAAATAAAACCACTCCAGCAAAGACTTAACTGGTTCAAGTATGAACCCTATCTTCCTTCCGGGGATCAAGGAACGAAAAGACAAGAAGGGACATCAACGTAGTTATGCAAAGCATAACCCAATGACAAGACTATGCTACGGAATCAAAGTTGGGGTCATCTGCGACATCCACTGCAACTGGGCTACTGGTTCCAACGAACTCAACCCAAAGAGATGACCAAGGTCTGTTGGGATGCACGCTTCGCACATTCATTCATCTAGGGATCCTACATCCGGCCGCTCGCTTAGCTTCCAAATTAAGTTTGGTAGACAGCAAACATGTCGGTCACGCATCAGAAGGCCTTCTATCAAGAGGGGCCATGACTCAAAAGCATAACCCCAGAGAGCCAACACAGTTGGGCCTCTTGACCAGGGATGCGGGGTTCCTACAGTTGAGTGGCTCCGTGTTGGTCTCCATGGAGAAAAACATGGCCAACCTCGACGTGAGAAGACGCCACAAGGGGTGGTCTTCTTTGGATACTCACCAGACAACACCAAAGGCTCCATATCCAATAGGTCTATCCGGCTCAATATCCAGCTGCTGTTGTGGATGATGCGAGTGTTGATGGTGGTGCGCTTTAACTGTGGCAGCTGCGGCAGCCTGCACCTGAGCGGGGGCTGCTGCAGCTGGTCCAGGAGCCTGACCCGGGGCCGGTGATGGGAAATATGGCTGTTGTTGCCCAGGGTTTAGCATGGCTGCGGCTGCGGCCGCGGCCGCGGCCGCCGCAGCTGCCGAAGAGGTATGCTGCTGGACGGGGTGCACAGCAGCGGCCGACCCCGGATGAAGATGGTGTTGAGGGTGGTGGTGGTGGTGAAGGTGAGGAGGAGGGAGGTGTGGCAGGTGGTGGTGATGGTGGTGGTGGTGACCTGCTGCTGCTGCAGATGTACCGCCATTGTAAGCCGCCATCATTTTTGCGTTGGCTCTTGCGCCACAAAGAGACATTCAAAAAAAACAAAAATGCCCTTTGATTGGAAAGCAAACGGGGGTCAGGCTGTCATTTGGCCATTTAGAAATGAAGAAACACCACGCGCTCCACCTCGAAAAACATGGAGCGGAAGCTGGCTTTAGGTCTTCATCAGTCAATCCATACAAGGTCGAGGATCTTGGTGTCTAATTTGGGGGTGCGCGTGTGGGGAAGGGTGTGGGCTGCCCAAAAAAAGAAAAGGAAAGGAAAAAGAAAAAAGAAAAGGAAAAGGAAAAAGGGACCCCTTCCCCCCAGGTTTCCTGCCACAAGTGAGTACTAAAACTCCATCCTTAATTGGGGGGAGGTTCCAACTTTGAATGTGGGAATAAAGGCCAAACCTCCCGACCCCCTGAACTCCACGCACGAAAAGGATCAGGAAACACACCACCCTTGGAATCTTGTAAGAGGGTTGACTCATCTACCCCTTCCATTCCCACATCCTTTTCTAAACACCTACCACCTCCTCAAAAATACAATTAAAAAAAAAAATCCCAACCACCCCAAATTCAAAAGATGGGGGGAAATTTCCAGGGAAACCAGCTTCCCCCCCCCCTCGAACTCTCAGGCCTTCCTACATCTCCCCCTACTCCTAGTCAGGCTGACCTGATTGGAGGGGGGTACTAAACTTTCCAGAAGAGAAAAGAGCCAGGGAAGGAGCCAGGAGGGAGAGGGTGAGCAGAACAGGCGACAGGGCAGGACGGAGAGGAGAAAGAGACCCGGGGCAAAGTGAAGGTAAGGAGGTGCAGGGCGGAATGAAAGAGAGGTGGGCAGCACTCGGACGCCCAGACAGAGGGAACCGCCCCGGGAGGAGGTTAGGGTCCCGGGGCCAAAGAATAGGAGCCCCGGGAGGCGGGCGGGGTGCAGTCGGAAGCGGGCTGACTCCTGCCCCCGCCGCCGGCTGCTTCTGCTGAGGAGGGTTGGGGGGGAGAGCGGGTGGGTCCCCCCGCGCGACGGCCCCCGCAGGGCTCAAGGCTGCTCCGTCTCCCCCCCTCCCCCCCACCCGGCTTCCCGTCCCCGCGGCCGCTTTCTCCTCAGTCGCTGCCGGCCGCTTTCTGCTCAGCCGCCGCCTCCTCCGCCGCCGGTGCCGCCGCGGCCGGACTCACCTCCCCTAGCAAAGCCGGATAGAGCGGAGCCAGCGGCGGACACGCGCAACCAGCCACCGAGGCCCCGCCCCCGCCTCACACTGACCGGCTGCCCTGGCCAATCCACGCCCACCTGTCTGCGTCTGCCTCCAATCCTGGGCCCGGAGCTTCAGACAGGCGCACTGTTCGGCCAGTGGCAACAAGGTGTGGGTCTCCTGGGGAAATCCCGCCCCCGATCCGGGATGGGCAGATAGAACGACCAATCAAAAGGCAGAGTCTGGCCTGACCGACAAGACTAAAAGCGAATTAAAAACCAAAGATCTCCGTGACATTTTCTTTCGCCTCTCTCCTCTTTTCTTTTTCTTCTTTTATTTTTTTTGGCAGGAGCAGGAAGCTGCGTGCTAATCCCGCCCGCAAAAGCTGGAAGAGAGGGTGGAATAAAAGAACCAATCATGAGCCGGGGACCAAGAGCAGAGCAACCAATCCTTGGCTTGAAGATGAAGTGGGCTGGGACTGGGGTCAGATAGACACTTGATTTGACAAATGGAAAAAAAGATTGATCTCGGTCCCACCCTTCAGATCTCCTATAGGTCAGGATTGCGGAGACTTCACTGTCGTATCAGCGACGACCTCTTCGGGGGCGGGGCCGAGTAAAGGGGTGTGGTCTACAGAAAGGGGGCGGGACTGAGACGAGGAAGGCGGAGTCCCAATCATCGCTGGTCCATTGATGAAATCTCCTATCCTTTTTTTTTTTTTTAATTTTTTAACATTTATTCATTTTTGAGGGAGAGATAGAGTGCGAGTGGGGGAAGGGCAGAGAGAGAGGGAGACACAGAATCCGAAGCAGGCTGCAGGCTCTGAGCTGTCAGCACAGAGCCCGACGCGGGGCTTGAACCCACGAGCGGTGAGATCATGACCTGAGCCGGAAGTCTGACGCTCAACCGACTGAGCCACCCGGGCGCCCCTAGTATCCCTTTATAAGTCATCAAGTGTGGGGAAGAAATAGGGGGAGCAAAAAGGGATGTCGAACTAACGAAACTCAAGGTCCAGGGTTACTCAACAAGATAGTCACAGAAAAACTCAGTAGACTGATAGTTCATAGCCTATGGCTGGCTGGTCCGCCATGGCGAATCCTGATCTTGGCAAAAAGGGTGCTGTCTCCAGAGTTCACAACTCCACTCTCACCTTAAATACAAATTAAATACAAGATACAAATTAAAGCAACAAGAATAATAAACTTAACCACAAAGATGGTAATTTTATCCTGTATTTTCTAAGTCTTAGTCATTGAAATCTTACTAAAATAACCTCTTTTTTTTTTTTTACTATCACATAACCTCACTTATTTGAATTTACTTTTCTTTTAAAATATGAACTAATAAGCTTACAGAAACTTACCCTTATGAAAACTGCACTCAGAACCCTGGAGATCATCTTTGATTTCTCTTTGCCTGCTCACTCCTTCCCTTCCAATCAATCATCAAGTCTTAAACACTTTTACTTTTTTAATGTTTATTTATTTTGAGAGAGAGAGAAGCTGGGGAAGGGCAGAGAGAGAGAGAGAGAGAGAGAGAGAATCCTAAGCAGGCTCCACACAATCAGCAAAGAGGCCCACTTGGGGTTCAATCCCACCAACCACGAGATCATGGCCTGAGTTGAAATCAAGAGTTGGAGGCTTAATGGACTGAGCCACCCAGGCACCCCAAAGGGTTTAAACACTTTTAAATGCTTCTTAACACCCCCCTTTTTCCAATTACCACAATATTACCCTAATTTATGCCACCAGCATCTTTAATGCATCTCCCTGACTGCAGGCTAGCACACCTCTATTCCATCCTCCACTTAGGGTATAGCAATCTTTTAAAAACACAAATCTGACCATGCCCCTACCTTTGAAAAAAGTCAATAATTGTTCCACTTGATCTTGTTCTCACCTTGCTCAATGACCTTTCTCTATCACCTCTGCCCTCTATACTTCTGACATTCTGAACTTTCAGTTCCACAAATGGTTTATTGCTTCCAAACCTTCATGAATATCTTCAGCCCCAAACACTCCCCACCCACCCTCCTCTCTTCTAATCTATCATTCCGATGAATTTTACCTTTTTTTTTTTCCTGGAAAATTTTTCCTGAATCGTTGTAGAGTATGTATCTCTGTTATGTATCTTCATTATACTGCCTCCCTCATAGCACTGAGAATTCTATATTTGAATTGTTTACTAAGTTTGACCATGACAGAAAGTGTGTCTGTCCCACTCAGGATTGCATGCCCAGTTCCTGGGGCAGGGTCTAAAAGGTGGAGACACTTAGTGAGGAGTTGCATGAGTTTACTGACTGCAGGAGTAGTGGATACAAATCCAAGCTCTGCCATTTACTAGCTCTGTGACTAGCTCTTAAGCAGTTTAAGTAACCTTTCTGAGTCTCAGTAGCCTCAGTCGAATATGAAGATAGTAATAGGTGATGTATTTAAAAGCTCTCAGCAAATAGCAAAAGTTCAACAATGTTAATTCTCTTTCCCTATCCCCACCCTCACATAATATTTGGGATCCCTTTCCAATTTCTCAATGCATCTTAGTCTCCTCAAAAGTGTAGTTTCCTAGAAGCTTCTTAGAAATACAAAATCTCAGGTTCTACCTCAGATCTACTGAACCAAAATCTCATGGGCAAGAATCTATTTAAAAAGCCCTCCAGGTGATTCTTGCTCACACTAAAGTTTGAGAAGCATTGGTCTAGAAGAAAAGGGCTGAGTCTTTTCAGGCCTTGTCTACTTTTCAGCACCAGAAAGCACCCAATACATGTGAAGTAAAGAAATACACCCAATCCACCAGCAAATGATTGCATACTTAGAACTATTAATTCCTGCCACAAACATTTATTGGGCACCAACTATATCTAGGCATGATGCTAGCTTCAACAATGGAGGAGACAAAATACATGACCTAACATGGTCTCTGCCATCCAGGAGCTCTAAGTCTGGTGGAAGGAATTCCTGCAAGTGGTGTGTGCACACTCCCTGTGGTCCACAAAGTAAGCCATTAGACTTCAGGAGGGAATTAGTACAACTTCTGTCTCTGCTCAATTTTTATTTCATCATTTAAAATGTTTATTTTGTCAGTGCTTTATAATGTACATAATATATAGGGTAGTGTACATGTATATAACTTATAAATAAACAAAAATACATAAATTGGGGATTTGTGCTAAAAATTTTTTATCAAAAATATTGAGAAATCACTGGCTTATAACCATTTAATGTTCATGGTTTAGATCAAATCTCCAGTAGGAATATGAGAGCCGCACATGAAATTTTAAATATCCTAGAAGTCACATTAAAAAGCTAAGAGAAATAAGGAGAATTATTTTTAATATATTTTGTTTAACCCAATGTATCCAAAATATTGTCACGTTAAACAAGTAATCAATATAAAAAGAAGTTTGTATATATATGCATATATATTCTGATACTAAGTCTTCAAAATCTGGTGTATATTTTCCATTTACAACATATCTCAATTGAATTGAAAATTCAGTTTCCTCAGTCAACACTAGTTACATTTCAAGGGCTCAATAGCCTCATGTGGCTAGCGGCCATCATATTAGACAGCACAGACCTAGATCATGGGTTTGACTCCCTACTCTGCCCCTTACTTGTTGTGTGATCTTGGGCAAAATTCCTTATCCTAATTTGGTCTGAATTTCCTTGTTCATAAAATAGAGAGGATCCTTGATTTTTCCAGTTGTAAGGATCAAATTGACAACTATGGAAAGCACGTAGCCTAGGGCCTGCCTAGCTCCTCATCAGTGACACTAAGAGAGGTGGTTATTATTAGTATTACAATCCAAGGCAACACGTCCTAAGTGTCAGATGAGAAATACACTTTGGGCACTGCTCAGTTCATGTCCCCAGCATTCCATCCACGTGGCTCTGTCCTGACAGACACTCAATTCCCCTTAAACACATCACCAGACAGTATAATATCCGGCCCTTTCCATTCTGTTCCATTTTCAGGAGCTGAGCATGATGAACGAGAAGTCGGAAGTGAGTCAGCAGGATAGCACTTAGAGCCTAAAAAAGCAAGCAGGACATCAGAATGCATAAGCAGGAATAGAATGTGCAGGAAGTGGGAGGTGATCTTCCCTTTCTTCCAAGAACTGGCTCCCCCCATGAGTTGTCTGTGGAGACTTTGTAGAACTTAGGCCAGGGCGAGAGGTTGGGGGTGGAGGGTGTTGTTAGAGGACCACAATGGGAGCAACTCACGTTCAGCAGACCTGGGTGCTGAACGAGTGTTGTCTCATGTGATAAATCATCACTAAATGGAACTAAATCAGTTCCACTTTACAAA
>CM053565.1:16981039-17070959 GCA_028646485.1 Cryptoprocta ferox
AGGGAAGAATAGGCAGAAATGCTTCCTTCTGCTTTCAAGTCTGGTAGCCCAAGGTCTCCATCACTGAGTCCATGATACCTTTTCAACATTGATTATCCAAACTCCCAGTGGTAGACAGGTAGGACCACCTCTGGTCTTTGAACACCCACACCCTCCTGAACGATCCTGTCTCCCAGCTCTGACTCGTTCCCACAGGCCCGGAATATCCTTCTACTTCTTCTTCTACCCAAGTTCTACTCATTTTTCAAGGCTCTGCTCTTGGAACCTCAGATCTTCTTTGAAGCCTTTCTCTTAAACTAGGCCCTCAGCATGTCTCCCTTCCCTGAAGAACTTAGACATGTAATGTCTGCAACATTTACTTGAAACACGTGATGCTGTGGAAAAGTTTTCAGCCATGTGACTTTGGGCACTTAACATCTCTGAGCTTCAGTTTCTTCATCTGTGAAATGGGGGTAGTAGTAACTACTTTGAAGTGTAAAGTAATATCTATGTTGAAGGGATATTGAGAGGCTTAAATACATTCAGATGTTAATATACGAAATACCTAGCACAGTACCCAACATGGAGTAGCCACTCAATACAGGTAGCTCCCTTCGGGTTTCTATGTAATTTTTACTGATCATTTCCCCCCCTAGTTTCTCCATTTCAAGTGCTCTTCAGTTTGGGAGTTAAGGTTGGGGGATGATATGTGATACTTAAATCTTAATAAATTGTAAGTTGTTTCTCCCATTTCCCCTCATCTATTTTCCTGTGGCCCTTTATCATCCTTGTGACAGGACACAAAGCTGTCAGTGCTAAAGTAAAGCCAGAGGCTTGATAAAAGAGAGTGTGAGGAGGGCTGTAAACCTTGGAGCATTTGGTAGTACTGTGTGACAAAGAGCATGTCCACAATCAACTACAGTGAGGGATAACAAGGAAAGCCAGACCGGACAGTGGAAGTTTCAGTCTGGGGCACAATACATCAGTAGTCAATAGCGACGAAGATAGATATGGGGGATAGTAACAAGCTGGGGACCGGGGAAGACCAGCCAAATTCAAATTCGTATGTTGTCCAGGCCTTCCTCTGAAGTCTTGGGACTTCTTTCCCTACAGCTGGGCCTCCGCTCAACTCAACAACACAGCCTTAGCCCCGTGAGAGTTCCCTCTGCATGTATCTGAGGATTTTGGCTTCATCTTACCCCTCTCCGTCTTTCAGCCCCTGAGTGGGATATTAGTCCCATCCCCAAACCCCAGGACCAAACCTTAACCCTGACCCACATTTCTGGCCAGGAGAGCCAGACAATGCCCAATACTTTTCCACTTCCCAAATGAGTCAGTGATGTATATTTTATCTTAAAATTAGTTTTTAAATAATGTTTAAAAATGGATAATAAAATTGTTATATTTAACATTTATATGTGCCCTTTATTCCTTTGACTTCTTAAGTCAACATACAAAAGTATAACTCACATGCATTGGACATATGGTAAAATAAAGCATGTTTCATAATGTCATACGGGATGTGTACTATGGATCCCTTTTCAGCTTGGACTCTAATTATAACAAAGATACTTTTTACAAAAGGTCAATAATGAGCTTCACACAAAATTTCCGCCTATCCACCCCTAACACATCAAGTTACAGAGCTCAGCCTCCAGAACAGAATAAAGGCTGCCCTCTCTGAAAGTCCCCAAAGACGCTGATTCCAGGTTACAAAGAGCGGAGTCTTCAATAGCCATTCCTGGAATTAGCAGGTAAAACCAAGCTCTCTAAGACTACACGGAGCAGGGTGTAGACAAAGACTAAGACTGATTCCCAGACTTTGCTGCACACTGGGATTGCCTGAGAATTTTTAAAATCTACTGGTGCCTGACTTTAGTGATATGCTGGTAAATGTTTCACAGGTGGCACTTGAGAAGAAAAGCCCTGATCTGTAGCCCATTTCTGTGGGCTACTTCCACCATGGTTGAATTTAAGCTCCCGGTATGACTTCGCTGAAGATACAGTTGGGCAGGGTATACACCACAGGGTCTCTTAAGCCAGGTGGCAGCTGACCACTGCCTGGCACCCATCCCATTTAACTGGTATAGGGTGTGACCTGGGATTTTCAAATCTTCCCAGCAGATTCTAATGTGCAGCAAAACTTGGAACTTCTGGGCTAAGGGGCCTCATAAGGAAGGGCCAGAAGCAAGAAACAGGCTACCTGGTTGTCAGTAGCAAATACAACCCGCTGCTAGATTGTAACCCTTGCCTCAGTAAGTACATTTTCTGCTGCTAGACCAGCCTCCAAGGGAAATTAGATCATCAGCAGAAGGTCACTTGGTGGCCCTGGTCTCAGAGCATGGTGTGGGTGGGAGTAAGGACGCGGGGAGGGCAGGGTGTTAGGAGAGCAGAAGAGCCGGGGACATTGGGCCAATGTAACAGTCTGACTGGAAATTCCTGGTGGTCCTAGAAACACTGATAAAGTCCTGTTCCCAGGACACCCCTCCAGGATGCCATGACCCTTCTGTTAAAATCACCTTTATTAGGGCACCTGGTGGCTCAGTCGGTTAAGTGCCCAACTGCAGCTCAGATCATGATCTCGCAGTTTGTGAGTTCGAGCCCTACATCAGGCTCTGTGCTGACAGCTCAGAGCCTGGAGCCTGCTTCAGATTCTGTCTCCCTCTCTCTCTGCCCCTCTCCCACTTGCACTCTGTCTCTATCTCTCTCAAAAATAAATAAACGTTACAAAAAAATTTTAAACTATCTTTATTCTGACCAGATAGCAAGCACTTGATTTGCTTAATTCTTAATTGTTATACCTTCATCTGTGCTGATTGAAGTGTACTTAAACCTCCATGTTTTCTTGTATAGACAGCTGGCTGAGCCCTACCTCTGCATTCCCCGAGTCCCTTCTGCTTATTTCTATCATGGTACTTATCACACAGAATTACAGATGTTTACCTGGGTGAAGCTCTGGGAGCCCCTGAGGGTGGAGACTGTGTTCTTATTTTTCTCCACATCCCCAGTGCCCATTGTTGGTTCTTCACCTAAAGTAAACGGAACCCGTCCATCACATTATAAAGCATTATAAAGTATAAAACTTACTTTTAAAAACACAAATAAGGGGCACCTGGGTGGCTCAGCCAGTTAGCATCCAACTCTTGATCTCATCTCAGGTCGTGATCTCGCAGTCATGGATCAAGCCCTGCATTCTCTCTCTCTCTCTCAAAATAAATAAATAAACTTAAAAAATAAAAATAGAAACAGATAATTCACAAGCAGATTTTTGTTTCAAAAATTTCAAAGTTTGCTCTTTAAGCAAAAATCTCCCTTGACCCTCTCATCCAGTCCTTCTCTCCTTGGAGGTAACCACTATTATCAGTCAAACGTGCATCCAAACTAGACTGTTTTATATGTATATATATATACCCATGCACATACCCATTTAGAAATATATGGGGGTGGGGTATGTTTTCAAAATATAAGCCATTATACTAATAGTTTTTATAATGTGCTTTTTCACTTAACAATATGTTTTTGGTGATCCTTTCCACAATAATCTGTTAATCGCTTTTTGTTCTTTCAAAATGCTGAATTCAAAAGGAGACCCCGAGACAAGAATTCAAGTGCAAATACTTCAAGTGAGAAATGATTCCAGAAAATACCAATAGGGAAGTGGGGAAGTGAGACAAAGAAGAAAAGGAAGCCAGTAAAGAGTGTTTCGTTACACAAGTCACCACTGTAGGTAACCAGAGTTCAAGGGCACTGGGGAACTCCAGGAGCCAATATGTAACATGAATGTAAAAACCCTCTTCCTAAAGAGAGCTGGATTATTCATCCATTAATTCCCCATCTACCATTGGCTTAGGGCTACTTCAGGGAAGCATTAACTTCCTAGTAATTACAGCTTGCCATGTGTCTAGGCAGAGAGAGCTCTGGCGGCCAAAGAAAGTCCTTCGTCAGTATATGCAGGTGCTTGTCATTAGAAGTCTGCCTGCATACAGAGGTATGGTAAGTTCCAGGTTATGCAGGTAGAGTGCTGACAGGGTCTGTCTTACTTTATTAAATAATTTCCCATTTAAGTTGCTTACATTTTTTAGCTTTTACAAACAAGGCCTCAATCAACATATTAACAATATTGAGTCTTCCAACTTATGAATATAGTATATCTCTCCATTTATTTAGGTTTTCTTTAATTTCTCTGGGCAATGTTCTATACTTTTCAATGTATAGGTCTTGAACATATTATGTTAAATTTATCTGGAAGTATTTCAAGATTAAAAAAAAATTTTTTTTGAGAGAGAGAGAGTGGGAGTGCAAGAATGCATGAGTCGGGGAGGAGCAGAGAGAGACAATCCCAAGCAGGCCCCATGCTGTCAGTGCAGAGCCCAAAGCACGTGGGGCTCGAACCCACAAAATGTGAGATCATGACCTGAGCTGAAATCAAGTGTTGGATGCTCAACCTACTGAGCCACCCAGGTGGCCCTCAAGATTTTTTAATGTTATTGTAAATGGTATTGGTTTTTAAATTTCATTGTTCACTAGTTCATTGCTGGTATATAGAAATGCAATGGATTTGTTATAGTGACATTGTATTCTATGGCCTTGCTAAATTCATTTGTTAGTTCTAGTAGCTGTTTTTCTGGATTCTTGAGGATTCTCTAATCTTATTAATCTATAAAAAACAGTATCATCTCTTCTTTTCCAATATCTAAGACTTTTATTTCTTTTTCTTGCCTTATTGCACTGGCTAGGACCTCCAATGAACTGCTGAATAGAAATGATGAGAGCAAACTTCCTTGCCTTGTTTCCAATCTTGGGAAATTGTTCTACCATTCAGTCTTTTAGCGTTAAGTGTGATGTTATTGGTTGTTTTTTCATAGATATTTTTGGTCAAGTTCAAGACGTTCCCCTCTAGTTTTAACCAGCAAGTATTTTAGTTCAAAGTATTTTGTTTACATTTCACTATGCTAAAAGGTTTTGGGACTTTAGGTCTTGGTTCTGTGTTTTCTTTCAGTATATTACAGAGAGCATAGTTTTGGAGTCAAATAGGCTTAAATTCTGCAACTTTCCAACTATGTGACCTTATTCAGATTATCTATCTTCCACCTCAATTTCCTCACTTGTAAAATAAGGATAGCTAATTAAAATTTCAAGTTTATTGTGAATGATATTTGGTTTGCTTGCATGTATTTGAGATACAGTAGACACTCAAAAATATTATTACCCTCTTTCCATCCCTTGCCTTCTATTTGTAATATGCTTTTGACTTTATAATGACATTTATAATGTCTGCCCAAATTTCACAATAGGAGTTTTTAATGGGTATTGGTCACATAGGAAGGTCAAGATCTCATCAGTGGATGACAACTCCGTGGGTCATGATAACTTGTGACATTCAGTCAGGTACTTTCCTCTGCTGACTGCAGATTCCAGAATTATTCCCAGACTAAGACTTCCTGGGATTAACATGTTGTCTCAACCACTACAAAAACAAATGTACTGTTCCAAATGATACCTAATTATATCACGTTCAATGCTTTTAATAGTATATCCAGAAAGAATGATTCACAAGTCTTGGCTCCAGTTCAGATGTACAGAGAAACTTTATTATTAGTTCATACACATGTCTTCTTAGGCCTAGAGTTCTCCAGCTCTGAACACAGCAGGAGTTAAGAATACTAGGGCAAAAGGTGTAAAAATGATGTTATAACTCCCAAAAGGGTGATTCCAAAGGTCAGCCCCAGAGCAAGAGCCTGATAAAATGTCTCACATAGACTTCTATAGAACAAGAAATATAAGGATGATTTGTGAGTTCTTCATAAAGCTAAATGTATTATCCCTTATTCTGAGATTCTATCTCTCCTACCTTTTTGGTGTGAAAATGTCCTTATATTGTTATTTCATGATGATGGTTATTTGTCATCCTTAGTTGGTAAAATAAGTTCACAAACTTATCTTAATCTACCTCACAGTGCCAGCAAAAGAAACGTTCCTGGCCTGAGAATTAGCAGAGAATATCGTTTTGGGGAGAACCTTAGTATGCCTAGGTTTGTGCTATGGTAACAGATTGTTTATTGTCATTATTACTGTGGGCAACTATGGACCTGATTGGAGTCACTTCAGAATTCTAGCCTCCATCCTTCAACTAGAGGGTGTCAGCCCCAGTGACAGAAATGCAAGGGACTGGATGCAGAGGGCCTAATGGATTGAGGTCAGCTTTGCCTGACCCAAAAAAAGTATAATTATCAATATGGTAGCTCTAAACAGAGGGACATATAGGACAAGTTGAAACAAATATAAAAATGGATAAACAGCAAGAGAAAGGACCCACATCAACATGTTGAATATTGGGAGGGAATCCAGGATTGGTGGGAAGCCTGGTGTAGGATTTTAGAGATCCAACCATGAGTGAGAAGAAGCTCAGCCAACTTGGCTGAAGCTTAACCTTATAAGCCTCCGTTTCCATAGCTGCTAAGTGGAAATGATCACCCTGCCTTGTCTCTCTGGAGTGTTTGCCTGTGGATTGAATGATAATGGATAGGAGAGTGCTTTCCAAACTACAGCGTCCCAGACAAATTTAAGAAATCACTCTCTTTTACTTTGTTGACAATGGAGAAGGCAATATTTCTAGACACATGACATAGCTCCAGGCAATCTCTTTACTGAGAAGAGATGATGGAAATGTACATGGCCTGTAGGCTAAATACTGTCAGAACATGTTATCACCAAATAAATCTGGATAATCGTATTTTTAACGCCAAGTTCCCAAACCTAGTAACTAGGCAGAGAGCTCAGCTTTGACAAGATGCTGCATGCAAAGTGGGGTCCGAGGTTTGCAAAAGAATAGCCAGGGTCTGCGTCAGCAGCTCATACCTCTGTATTCTAGGTAAACTTCTCAGGCCATATTTGGACTGCAAGGGTATGCTAGTGTGAATTCAGAAGATGGTTCACCTGAAGACCTCTCCTAGCATAAGCAGATTTTTCAATCAACAGCAAGTTATTTTAATTTCTCTGAAGTCCATATGGTTAGAATACATTCACAACATGGTCATCTCTTTAATAAAAACAGTTATTTATTCAGGCTACCTATGTAGGGGGACTATTTTACGTGTTTTAATATATTATTTTGTTTAATCCTCCCAATAGCCCTATGAGGTTGGTACTATCATTATCTCCATTTTTAAGACGAGGAAACTCAAGCACAGAGGACTAAGTACCTTACCCAAAGTCATACTTTTTATAAGTGTTAGAGACTGGATTTGAACAAGGCAGTCTCACCCAGGTTTAATCTACACTGCTCCTCTCTTTTTATTAAACTCATGCTCTATTCCAGGCACTGGACCAGTAAGCTACAGGGATTAATAAAATGAAATCTGTGCCCTCAAAAAGTTCTCAACCTAGTGGGGAAGAGGGAGTCACAGATAATTATAATACAATATGGTAAGTACTACAATAGATATGTTTATCCCTCTCATCCCGATTTATTTTTCTCCAAAGCACCCTACATATTTACTTGCTTATTTATTATCTGTCTCTACTAAAACTATAAACTCCATGAAGACAGGGTTTTTGTTTTGTTCACTGCTATATCCCAGCATCTAGAGGAACGCCTGCTAAGTAAATATATTTAGAAGCTGCCTTCAAGGCACAGGAGTGGATATTAAATAAAAACAAACAGAGATGTCACAAAATATCACATAGTTCTTCCTTGGTGATCAGGATTGACAAGATCTTGGTGGAATGGACTGTGCTGAAAAGCTTCAGGGAGAAGAAAGGACATCAGCTAGAACTTAGGCAGGAACATCACCCTTTAGATATGCTGGAGTTATTTTTTTTGTCTAGGTACATATACACTCCAGTCTATCCCCCTACTTCCTCATCCCCTCCAGCCATATTGAGCAGGATGTCCTTTTCCACAACCCGACATACCTTCACTCATTCTGTTCCCCTTCACTAGAGAGCCCTCCCGCTGTGCCCCCCCAACCCTGCCTGTCCCTCTGCTTTACCATGCCAGTTTAATCCTTAAAGTCATATCAGTTTTTGCTTTTTCATTAAGATGACACACTTCTGGGATCCCATAGCCCTCTCTAAAACCATTCAGTACTAGAATCATAGGTTTGCTCATCTCTAACCCTACACTGAAAGCTCCTTACTCAGCCTGTATTTCCAAAACCAAACACTGTGGCTGGCATGAGAATAACACTCATGAAATGTTTTTGAATGGTTAATAGAAGAATTGATCTCTCTCTCTCTCTCTCTCCACACACACACACACACACACACACACGCACACACACACACACACCTCATTGCTGTGCTCTAATTCCAATACCCCTTTCACTAAGCTTATGAAAGTGCTCCACATGGAAGTTGTTCAATCAATTTTGAATAAAAGCAAACATAAAATTATGAAGAATGATACCATGGGAGTACTTGTACTACTTGTATTTGTAAAACATGCTACAAACCTATACAAGGCTTCAAAGTAGTGTGCTAAGTTGTGCAAGAATAAACAGGCAAATCAATGAAACAGAAAACTCCTAACAAATAAAAGAATGTATTTCAACGAAGGTGGCATTTTCCAATCAATTAGGAAATGATGGATCATTCAGAAAATGCTGGGACAAATTGATTAGAAATGTGGGGTGAAAAGAAAAGTTAAATCCCTATATCATACCGTTTGCTAAAATAAATAAAGATGAATTCGATAATAGCTCATATTATTGTTTACTACATGCCAGACCTGACACAAGCGTGTCAGGTAATTTGAGCGTCTCTAGCTAATTTGAGCATCACGACAATTCTATGAGGTTGGTATTATTCTTTTATTTCTACTTTCAGATGAGTAAACTGAGGCTCAAAGAGTTTTAGTTGATCGAGTTTTTACAGTTAATAAGTGGAGGGAGCAGGTATTCAAACTCAGGGCCAGCTAAGCCCTATAGCCCTTAAGCTCTTAACCACTACACTACAGTACCTCTCACTAAAGAATGCGAACACTTGAAAACAGAACAATTAACCACTAAACAAAAACGTTTAGGTGTCATATTTCATTAGCCTCCTCTGGTCTGTGACAGTTTCTCAAGCTTTTCTTGTTCTTGATGACCTCAAATGTTTTGAGGGGTACTGTTAAATTTTTGTTTATTTGTTTCGAATGTCCTTCAATTTGTGTTTGTCTGGTATTTTTCTCAGGGTTAAACTGGGGCTATGGGTTTTTGACAGGAAAAAAACTTAGCATTGAGGTAAAGTGCCATTCTCATCACATCATATCAAGGGCACATGCTATCAAGATAACATATCACTGTTGATGTTGACCTTGGTCACCCAGCTGAGGTAGTGTTTTCCAGATTTGCCCATTGTAAAGTTACTCCTACACCCCTCCTTCTATACTGTACCCTTTGAGACCAAGTCACCAAGCACATCCCATACTCAGGCTGGAACACAGGTCTATGTCCTTTGGACACTGCTTCTTGCCTTCTTTAGCAAGGTCCTCACCTCAGGACAGCACCACTTTAGGAGTCTCCACTATAAGATCACTGTGGCTTGGCTTTTGGAATTTTTTTAGTGGGGTGGGGTAATGTTATTTAGAAGTCTTTACAAACCATACTTAGTTGTAGAGGGCCTTGTGTGAACCCCTGAGATTAGTAGTGGGTACCAATGGGCAGATTTCCAGGGCTTGCTGGTGACCTATCTCCATTCTAGTTCCAGCTCTGCCCAGCTAAGTCCGTATCCTCTGTTTCAGCCTCACCGATACGTGTAGAGTAGGGCTCAGTAAGTGTCTATTGCCTGGTGGATTTTTCTAAATGTTTATTTATTTTGAGAGAGAGAGAGAGAGAGAGAGACAGAGAGAGAATCTCAAGCAGGCTCCATGTTAACAGCACAGAGCCAATGTGGTGCTCAATCCCACAAACCGTAAGATCATGACCTGAGCCAAAATCAAGAATATGACACTTAACTGACTGAGCCATCCAGGCACTCCTGGCTGGTGGATATTTTAACTTGAAGGTACTCATTTACCCAAATGCATGATCCCCCAAGGCTTAATTTATGCTGGCACAAGTCAGCACACTTTTTTTTTTTAAATGACAGTGATACATATTCACTTAAATAAATTAATGTACCCATCTCAATGGTTCCCTTTGGCTATATGAACAAGCTTACATTCCAAAGCATGTGACCCTAACACTAAAAACACAGCTTCAGGATTTATGATGTTACATTTGCTGTGAGCATTAGATGAAATGATGTAAAGCATTTTACCCAGTACCTGGCACATATATTTTGCACTCAATAAATATTAGCTATTGTTATTAAGAAATATTAGGTCTTTTTTTTTAATTTTTCTTGGCATTTGTTAAGTTATGCAATAGGTTGACACATCTCCAGAAAAGACATTTGAATGGCCAACAAACACATGAAAAGATGCTCAACAACATTAGTCACTAGGGAAATGCAAATCAGAACCACAATAGGTACCACTTCACACCTGCTAGGATGGCTATAAAAAAGACAGATAATAACAAGTGTTGACAAGGATGTGGAGAAATTGGAGCCCTCTTACATTGCTGATGGAAATGTAAAATGGTTCAACCCTGGTTGCAAACAGTTGGTAGTTCTTCAAAAAGTTAAGCATAGAATTCCACTCCTAGGTATGCATATACACAAACAAATTAAAAACTAGTACTCAAATAAATACACATACATAAATGTTCATAGGGGTACTATTCGCAGTAGTCAAAAGGTAGAGGGGTGCCTGGGTGGCTCAGTTCGTTGAGCGTCCGACTTCGGCTCAGGTCATGATCTCATGGTCTGTGGTTCGAGCCCCACGTCGGGCTCTGTGCTGACAGCTCAGAGCCTGGAACCTGCTTCAGATTCTGTGTCTCCCTCTGTCTCTGCCCACCCCCCCCCACTTGCTCTTGGTCTCTCTCTCTCAAAATAAAGATATAAAAAATATTTTTTTTAAAAAGGCAGAAACAACCCAAATTTCTATCAGTGAGTGAGTGGATAAACAAATTGTGGTATATAAATAAAACGTAATATTATTCAGCCATAAAAATGGGTGAAGTACTGATATATACTATAATGTGAATAAACTTTGAAAACATTATGCCAAATGAAAGAAGCCAGACACAAGAGATCGTATATTGCATGATTTTATTTATATAAAATTTATATAAAGTATAAAATTTATATATTTATATAAAATATTCAGAATAGATAAAAAATAGAGACTGAATGAAGATTGTGGTTGCCAGGGCTTGGGAGAAGGGAGAATAAGGAATAACTGCTTAGTGGGTACAGGGCTTCATTTGGGGTGATAAAAATGTTTTAGAAGATAGAGATGGTGGTGACACAACATTGTGAATGTACTATATGCCATTTAATTGTTCACTTTAAAATAGTTCATTTTATGTTATGTGAATTCCACTTAAAAAAAGAATGGTCCTTTTAAGAAGGAAGTCATTTGTGCCACCTTTAGTGGTTTAAAATTAGGTTGAAGGGGCAACCTAAGCCATGTCAGGTAGGGCCTTAGATTCAATCTTCATGGGATGCCAAATCATGATTCATCAAAAGCCATTTACCAAAATGGCCAAAAATATGGGCAGCACTTTCTCTCCCTATAAAAAAGGAGGTCAGAAGCTTGCTTGAAGGAATAAAGAATTAGCCCCAGGATAATAGATTGATGGATGCTTACTGATACCAGCCTTGGGTGGTCTTATTTATTCTTCTCATGGTAGAAGTGGTTTCACCAACAGTCTGTGATGTTCCAGGTCTGATTGTTGAGGCTCCCTCGGAGATGGGCACTACCAATCCCTTGCTCTTTATTTTTGAGAAACAGAGATAGAATGTGAACAGGGGAGGGGCAGAGAGAGAGGGACACAGAGTCCGAAGCAGGCTCCAGGCTCTGAGCCGTCAGCACAGAGCCTGATGTGGGGCTCAAACGCACAAACCTTGAGATCATGACCTGAGCCGAAGTCGGACAGTTAACTGACTGAGCCACCCAGGCGCCCCGATTATCTTTTTTAAAAAAATGTTGTTACCTTATTTGAGAGAGAGAGAGAGAGAGAGCATGAGCAGGGGAGAGGGGCAGACGAGAGTGAAAGAGAGAGAGGGAGGGACAGGGAGAGAGAATTCCAAGCAGGCTCTATGCTCAGCATGGATCCCAACACAGGACTTGATCCCACAACCATGGGATCATGACCTGAGCTGAAAGCAAGAGTTGGATGCTCAACCAACTGAAGCACCCAGGTGCCCTCCCCATCCATTATCTTATTTAAGATTGTGTGCTGTGTGTGTGTATGTGTGTGTGTGTGTGTGTTAATGAGCACCTCAGTTATAGACTCCATGTAGCCACAGTACTCTCAAAGTAACCCAAGTGGTTGGGTCATCCTCAGTTCAATGGTTTTCAATTAGGTCTAGGAGTGAGGATATTGTAGGAGCGGAAAGAGAAGTAAATCCAAATCACTTAGGGAGCTTTTCTGAACTTTACATGGTTGACATTCTACCTACTGACAACTCTGATAGACCAGAAGGTTGGGATGGATTGAGAGGACAAGAAAGAGTATTTTGGATGAAATCTAGAGGTGATTCTGAAAATCTCCCTCTTTCTTCCCCATTCTTGTGAAAACTGTCATATATTTCAAGGGAGCCACTGATTGTGGCTGGGAACTTGAGACACGCAGACCCTTTTATCAAAGGAACTACACTTTTAATCTGTGACTCCAGAGCCCAGCTGCTTTTGAAGAGACAGGAAGATCCCACAAAACTTCCTTGGATACTTCTCCATCAGCCAGGTCTTTGCCACTATTTTTGTTTCAGAACCACCCACCTAGTTGAGGCTTTCTTTCTCAGGAAAAGCATTTATCCACCAGAGTTCTCACCCACCAGAGAGTGGGAAAGAAGAGGACTGGTGTAAGTGGGAGTTGCAAGGCAAGAGAAATATTTTTCCCCTGATGACTGGTCCCCCCTCTCTACCACCACTTCTTTGCAACAGGAAAGGCTGACTAAAGGATTTTAGAAAGCAAAGGAAAATGAATGAATTCACAGTCACTTTTGTGATGGTAGAAGATAAAGAAGCAGGCAAAATATTCTGTACAAATGGTCAAATACCCTTACTCACTTAGCATCTCAATTAGCAAGATAAACAGAGTGTAGTGCCAGCTTCAAATTGTTCCAATTGCAGAGGGTGGTGCTTGTCAATGGAGGTGATTCTTTTCCATGGGAGATTTGGAATATGTACAAGAGGAAAAGGAACCAGTGTAACTGTTGGAATTTAATGGCTTTGAGCTGGCCATTTGATTTTTTGGGGTCTGGACAACAGTAAAGTATGAGTGGTTTTTAGCAGTGAAATTTTATATCTATCAGCATGTCAGTAAGATGCTTTAGCACAATCTACCATAGCATGTTTGGTGATAGTAAGAACTGGCTCTATCGCAGCCCTTCTCCCTCAATCTCTCTCCCTAAAGTCAAAGGCCGCACTAAGAACTTCACCCTGACAGGTGGCCAAATCAACACAGCAGTGACTAAGTGCTATAGAACTGCAGCTTCCAAAATGGAACTGATTCCTTTGGCAGACATGGCCATGTGTGGCAGCCTGCTCTCCAGCTAACCAAAAATCAAGAAGTGGTTGTTTTCTGCTGAGTTTGGTTTGTAAATTGTCCAGATGTGGTCTACAGAAATCTTTGTTTGGTGTACATGATATTTTTAAATTTTAATTTGAACTAACATTTAGAAATCCCTATTTCTGGCCTTATTTTTAAAAAATCAGAACCTCTGATAATATGGAGCTTGCATTTCTGTAGAGCAAGGATTGACTGGAACTGAGAGGCAGCATCTCCCTTTAGACCGTTCACCTTTGTCCCCACTACATATGTAGCACATAGATGTGCTATTTAAATCTATTTGAACTCAGACCTCCTTCAGTGTGCAGACAGCAGTCAATGTGTCCCAGAACACTAAAAAATGAAAAGAGCATCACTACCCTATCTAGGAAAGCCCAAAGAGAACCTCCAACTGCAAACCCCCTCAAGTTGTAATGGGGAAAACACATGGGAAGTTCCCTGGAGATGAATTACAAGTCTTCCTGGAAGATATACCAGATGGTAAAGAATGTAGTGGCTGCTCTGTAATAGTGCAGAAGAGGTGAACATGAATCTCTGAGAAAATTGTTATCTCTTAGCTCCAATAAGTTAATTTCTAGGCTCATTGGATATGCAGTAGCTCTCAAATGAAGTGAGTTTGTTGGGGTTAAGAATATATCCCTGGTACTGACCCATTGCCTTCTGATTGAGAACTATTGTCCTAACCAGTCTTTAAGAGCTATGTGATCATTTCCACGGGAATTGTAGTTCCTTATAAGTGCCTTGGCTCTGAGTCCCCTGAATAGTGTTTTATAACTAAAGGGAGAGGGGGAAGCCTGAAGCTTATAAAGGTTTTCCAGAGAAGTGGTTCCTGAACTTGTCTCTGCATCAGAATCCCCTAGAAATCTTTTAAAATTCAGATTTCTGGGCTCTATTCCATACCTACTGAATTAGAATCCTTGGGCATGCTTTGGTGGCTCAGTTGGTTGAATGTCCAACTCAAGATTTTGGCTCAGGTTATGATCCCAGGGTCGTGGGATCAAGCCCTGTATCAGGCTCCACACTGAGCATAGAGCTGGCTTAAGATTCTCTCTCTCTCTCTCTCCCTCTTTCCCTCTGCCCCCTACTCTCTCTCTCTCTCCTTCTCTCTCTCTCTCTCAAAAAAAAAAAAAAAACTGATGTTTGAATCTTGCCTTCACCATTTGCAAACACAATGGTCCTGAGTAAGGTACGGACTCATCCTCAAGCCTTAACTTCCATTCACATCTGTGAAATGGGAATATTAATACTTACTTCCCAGAGTTGCTGTAAGGACTTGTTGAGATAATATGTATAAAACATCTGACTGAGACTTGGGTACATAGTAGTTATGCAATAAATTCTGGCTCACCTTCCAGAAGTGGGATCATCTGAGTACTCTTAGAAAGTCTTTATCAGGACTCTTCCTTCAGCACCCTAATCCCAGAGTGCTGACATTGGCCCAGGACTCAGGTGAAGAGGTAAAAGACCTCAACTTAAGGAGGCCTGAAGACAACTTACAGGATTTAACATTTTGGCTTTATATGTCAACTTTTAAGTATCTACTCTCTTTGTTAATGTATGTATCATTCAGTTTAGTTCCCTTAAACAAAACAAAAATATTCCCTATGGAAACAGTTACTATTTTTTTCCTTTCATAGTCTATGTCTGTCTCTGGGGGATAAGAGAGAAAAGAATTATTTAAGCTGTATATTCTCAGTGTAAGTCTAGAAGACCAAGTCCCCCCAGATGTGCCCTTAATCCCTTGATAATTTGTGAAAAGCCAAGGCAGCTACACAGCATTTTCTTAAGACATGGAAGACAAAGCCAGAGAAAATGCAACTATAAAAGACATTAATTACAATCCAATTAATTACAATTAAGGGATCATTAAAAAACCTTTAAAACCTATACTGTTTGCAAAACATAAACTTGATGTCAGAATCAGCCTCAATAGATAACTATGCAACATTTCCTAAAAAGTTGAAAAGTGGTACAGCTTTGGAAAGTTTACATATCTGAGCCCAGTGCAAGGCGTGAACTCACTACCCTGAGATCAAGACCTGAGCTGAGATCAAGAGTTGGACACTCAACGCACTAAGATTTCCAGGCACCCCTGAGCAATTTTTAAAAGATGTTTAATCTGGTTTGTTTGGAATCAGGTACTTTCTGGTATTATTAAATGCCACACCTGTGGACTCTAACTCAAATGCTTAAAGCTGTGGCAACAAGAGCAAGGAGGCACGGAAATCCTGATCAGAACCATGGGCAGAGGCCAGGTTCCGGAATTAGAGTAAGGAAGTCCTGGGGAAGGAGCTGTCCACGCCCTTGGTGCTGATACCCCCAGCAGGGAACCCACTGTGAAGCCACAGGCAGAAGCAGTGTATAGGACAATCTTGCAGCCCTAGGGGAGCCTTACCTAGTGAACTTATGTGCCGCAGATGGGGGCAGGGGTATTCCTAGATCAGGATTAAATGCATCTGGATAAGGTAAGGCTGTCAAAGCCTGATGCTCTTGCTTTGCTCAGAGGTAGAAAATTACCCACAAATACTCCAAAGGGCTTGGGGATACCACATCCCAAGAATTTCACAAAGGAGAAGGGGAATAGAACCAATATTTGTTGAGCACCTAATTGCCTCTGGTAGGTTCTTTACTTCAAATCACTCATTTTACCTTTAAGAGACAAGTATCATTATCCTCATTTTCAACTGGGGAAACCAAGACTCAGAAAGGTTAAGTAAATTTACCCAGTATCACACAGCTAATGAGTGGTGTGTCCCCCTCCTTGAAATCCAACCTCTGCATATAAAATTTGTCACACTTCCAAGCTTGTATCCTTTTACCAGCTGATGTTTACCTAGGGATGAAGTCAAGACCTAAGGGAAACCATGTGTATTACATGGAAAGGAGGGTGGCCCTGGGAAATCAAATTCAGGAGGCGGGTATTCAGACCAGAATCTGAAGGCACCATGATAACTCCACTGTCTCTTTTCTTTCCGATAGGGACATTTGATGAAAATAATGCTCATCTTCTTCCTCAACCAGAAACCCATCACTTGTAATCACTAACAAGATGTTTATTAGTAAGAACACCTCTGCCAATGAATGGAGATGATCTCAATTCTGATATCCTTCCCTGCATAGAGAGCACTGGGGCATTTAGTATGTCCCAAAAGAATTAATTCCTCACCTCACCCTACTTGTCCTCTTGCCTTCTCTGTCTCAGCCATTTCACTGAACCAAGCTGCAAATTTGGTATCCATATTTATGCCTTCCTCACACTTGTTCTCCTAACCTTACCAAAATTGACTGGTTGGTGTTATTCCATATATCTTTACAATTCTTCCATTTCTTTAATTTCTACTGCCATTGCCCTGGTTCAAATCATCTCCATCTCCTTCCTGGACTATTGCAGTAGCTTCTGAATGGGTTACTTGCTTCCACTTTTGTCCCCCACTGCTGAGTATGTTATTTCCCTACATTTAATGTAGTGAGCTCGGGAGCCAATCTAGTGGGATTTGAATCCCAGCCTAGCCATTTACTATGTATCCCTGCCCGAGAAACTTAATTTTCCCATACTTTAGTTTTGGTGTCTGTAAAATGGGGATGATAATAACGACACCTAGTTCAAAAAGTTGTTATTGAGGATTAAGTAAAATAGTACCAGTCATTGCCTTATTTCTCTGGTTCCCTTTACAGCAAAACTCCTTGAAAGAATTGCTAAGCCAACAATCTCCAATTTCTTTATTTTCTTTATATTTCTATTTTTTAAACATTTTTGTACAAAAGCTCAAACATATGCTGAAAAGAAAATGGTTTAATATACTCCCATGTGCCCATCACCCAATTTTCAATAATTATTAATTTATGGCCAATCTTGTTTTATCTCCCAACTCTTCTCCTAGATTACTTTGCAGCAAATCCCAGACATATAATTTCATCTGTAGCTATTTCATTATGTACCTTTAAAGATAGAAATTCTTTACCAAAAACCTCAATATTATATCACAACAAAAATAACAGCAATTATTTAATGTAATCAAATATCCAACACTATTCAAATGTTCAATTATTTCAAATGTCATGCTTTTTTTCCCTCCCAGTTTGAGTTTATTTATTTATTTATTTTTAAATCTTTCAGTTTTTTAAATTTTTTTTTTGGTTTATTTATTTTTGAGAGCATGAGAGGGGGAGGGACAGAGAGAGGAAGACACAGAATCCGAAACAGGCTCCAGGCTCTGAGCTGCCAGCACAGAACCCGATGCAGGGCTCGAACCCGTGGACCCCAAGATCATGAGCTGAGCCGAATTTGGACACCCAGCCAACTGAGCCACCCAGGTGCCCCCCAGTTTGTTTGAATTTAGATCTAAGTAAGGGTCATTCATTCTAATTTGTTGATTTAGCCTTAAATCTCTTAACGTATGAGTTTCTCCCTCCATCGCTTTTTTTTTTCACTTTTGCAATGATTTGTTAAAGAAACTAGCCATTTTTCCTGTAGAGTTTCCCATGAAATGGATTTTCCTGATTGCCTTCCTGTGGTGTTGCTAAACGGGTTCCTCTCGTCCTATGGTTTTTGTAAATTGATAGTTAGATCTAGAGGCTTAATCAGATTCAGGTTTCTTTTTATTCAGGAGCACATATCTTTTTATAACGCCAATGGTAAGCATTGTTAAGATCCATTTATTCATCAGAGTCTGCAAAATACTGATATTCTAGCATTCCTTCCTTTTTGCTAGCCGAACTGTTCTATAAGAAGAAACTTCTCATCAACTATTTCATTATCCTGAGGGAAAAGAGGATAGATATTTTATTTTTTTCTTAAAAAAAAATTTTTTTTTAATGCAGGGGCACCTGGGTAGCTCAGTCAGTTAAGCGTCCGACTTCGACTCAGGTCATGATCTCACAGTGTGTGGGTTTAATCCCTGAATCAGGCTCTGTGCTGACAGCTCAGCCTGGAGCCTGCTTCAGATTCTGTGTTTCCCTCTCTCTCTGCCCCTCCCCTACTCACAAAATAAATAAATTTATAAATTTATATATATATATAAATTTTTTTAAACTCACCTTTGGCCACCTTGGTGGCTCAGTCAGTTTAGCCTCTGACTTCAGCTCAGGTCATGATCTCACAGTTCATGAGTTTAAGGCCCACATGGCTTGCTGCTGTCAGAATGGGGCCTGTTTCAGGTCCTCTGCCCCTCTCTCTCTGTCCCTTCCCCACTTATGCTCTCTCTCTCTCTCTCTCAAAATTACATAAAAACATTTTTAAAAAGATTATCTTTTTTTTTTAATTTTGAGAGAGTGAGAGAGGGAGTGGGAGAGGGGCAGAAAGAGAGAGAATTCCAAGCAGGCTCTGTACTGTCAGCACAGGGCACAATCCAGGGCTCAAACTCACCAACCATGAGATCATGCTCTGACCAAAGTCAGACGCCTAACCAACTGAGTCACCCAGAGGCCCCTAAAAGTCACCTTCTTAATGAGCCTACACCTGACTTCCCTTTTAAAAACTGCACGTTCCCTAGCACCATTATGTCCTCTTCCTGTATCACTTTCCTCCATTTCACTTATTGCCATCCGTTTGCCTCAGTTATTTTCTTGTTTTGCTACCTGCACTTGCATGTAAGCTGTCAAGCAGTTGGAATTGTTTTCTGTTTGCTTTGTTCAGCTGTTTTTCCTACAGTCAAGAGCAGAACCTAACACGGGGTAGTGCTCCAGGGACAGTTTCATGGGCAGACAACCAGAGCACTTGCACAGGGTCCACTTTCAGAATGGGGAACCCCATGTTGGGAGGTTAATGCTCTGTGGTCCCCATCTTGAGATTCTTAATAGTTTTATCTTTGAGTCTGTGTTTATTTTTTATTTTTAAATATTTTTTTACATTTATTTTTTTTTTTTTTTGAGAGACAGAGAGAGACAGAGCGTGAACAGGGGAGGGGCAGAGAGAGAAAGAGACACAGAATCCGAAGCAGGCTCCAGGCTCTGAGCTAGCGGTCAGCACAGAGCCCAATGTGGGGCTCGAACCCACAAACGGTGAAATCATGATCTGAGCTGAAGTTGGACACTCAACCGACTGAGCCACCCAGGCGCCCCGAGTCTGTGTTTAAAAAAGGAGTGTGATGGAACAGCGGAGCATGCCCCGGGGTTTGGAGTCCCAGTTCACGTGTGATCCTGCCCCTATCACTCCCCACCTCTTTGGGATGGGTTCTTGCCTACCTGCTCCTCCACCCTTACCCAGCAACCACTGCCACTCAATGTGTGTCCCAGAGGAGACTTCAGCATGGGCACAGGGAAGATCAGAGTCAGGCATATGGGTGCCTATGGTCCAAGTCGCAGGGCAGGGCACTGGGCACCTGTGATGGTTTGTACTTGCACTGCCAGTATCTCTGTGCTGTAGGAACGCAACATTAAATAGCAAACATTAAAAGCATCAAATAGCAAATAAAAAGTGACTAGTGGAGAGAGAGACTATAGAAGAAAGTAAAAAGTTTTTTCTTGCTTTTGAACAAGGGACTCCACATTTTCACACTGTACTGAGCCCCACACATCATGTGGCCAGCCCTGTAGTGCTCAATAAATATTTGTGGGATGAATGAATGAATAATATGTAAAGTTCTTAGACGTATCTGGCATGTGGTAAGCATTCAATAGATGTTAGCTATTAACAGCTCTTGCTTTATTAGTGGCCACTTCTTGCTTCAAGTTTAACACTCAAGTTATATTCAATCATAGTTTTCTCCCCACTTCTTGATATTTCTGGCATGTATGTCTTTGCTTATTGTCTTTTTTGTTGGGAATTCTCTTCTTTTTTCCTCTCTTCTACTTTCATTTACATGGCTACAACTCAACTGAATTTTCCCTTCCTCTAGGAAGTCTTCTCTTCTCGGATTCTCTGGATCTGATTCTCCCCTCGGTGCTCCCTTAGCACTTCCCATTCTCTTCCTTTATCATGCTTAGTTTATCCAAAGTGAGTCTATGTCTGAACTCCACCCACAAGTGCAGGACTTCATTTGGTAGAGTTTGGAATATGGTGTGCCACTAGTCAGGTTAAGTATCTGTTCTGCCAGGAGTGAGCCCCCTCCTGAGCTCTCTGTCCCCTGAGTTAAGTAGTCACTCTTCCTCTCTCTCATGCCTTATCCAGAACCAGGTTGATTGTTCTAGAATACTCCCCAGGGTCCTAGGAGGGCAGGAATTTGCTTGAACCACATCCTGCATTGGGATCTTGACACTCATCTTAGTTGCAAAAATGGCCATTTCTTCTGGAACCATGATGCAGTCTGTTTAACAGTGCATTTTGTTGCCTTTAGCCTTGTGCATTTTATTTTTTGTGTGTGCTTTTGAACATCTCTGAGCCTTAGCATCTTCATCCGTGAAATGGGGATTAAGAGTGTCAATCAGATAGGGTTGTTGATAAGTTTAAATAAAGAATGCCAGCCCATAGTAGGAGCTTGGAAAATGTCTGCTCCCCCTTCTGCCAGATGTATCATTAGCTATTGGTATGGACTGTTCCCATTGGCAATGGCGTCTTGGTTTTCATGCTGCTATAAACACTTCTAAGCTGCCCTAGCTCCAGCTTGTATGTCATGCTGGTCCTGCCTCAGTGTTAGTGATATCTCCCCAGTCAGTCCTCCTGGCCTCAGAGAAGAAAAAAAAAAATCATTGTTTTGGTTCATGTGTGATAAACAGTGATTGACAGGCCTGAAAAAGAAGCTGTTGAATAACAAGAAAAAAACCCTCTAATTATTCCCCTTAACCTGTCTGTTATCCTGTCTGTTCAATTCATTCTTTGACAACTGCCTCACCCCCCACCCTGCTTTAACTGTTTGTTTAGGAGTAAATCATTTTCAGGAAATGTGTTTTCAAATAAATTTGTTAAAGCTAAAATGTTGACATTTGGGAAACTCTCTGTATTCTGAATCTGAGCTCCCCTGTCCTCCACCGAGAGACTGGGAATCACACTTGCTGGGAAACCCATCGGTGATGGCAGTTAACAGGAATGCCCAGGTCCTAAATGCAGAGACCAGCTCTGGTCCTGGATCCTTCACAATTAGCTGAGTGACCTTTGGACAATCCCTTATCCTCTTGAGACACGTTTTTTCATCTGTAAAATGGGCACACCCCACATAACTCTTGGAATAATAGATGTAAAAACACTTTGAAAGTGCAAAGGATTATTATTATTATTATCACACTGGGCTCAAAATATTAATCAATTCAGTAAAAAAAAAGAATGACTGACCTTGGGCTGGTTGCCCCAGTTACTGGTTTTGGAGGTCAGTCTCTGACCTTGACCTCTCAGCCAGGGTCCTCTGCATAAGTCCTCACATCTCTGTAGTGAAGATAGTCAGTGCCCTTCAGGGACTCTCCCAGGGCTGGGCTGGGGAAAGATGGGGGTGGAGGAAGGGAGGAAGAGGAAAGCTTCTGGGAAGGGAAAGAAGGTGGGGGGAACCCAGGATTTTACTGTGGGAGTTCAGAACCACAGGTTTTGTGGTCCTTATGGTTATTGTTACCCTGGCCATATCACTTGCTCATCCTCCCCAGTGTTGCTGGGTCCCAGGGGCCCACAAGTTACTCTGACAGTCATTGTCAGTAAGCTAGGCATGGTTCAATTCATGGAGTGGGTTCTCTTGGTAGTGAATCGATTGCGGTCTGCCTGAAGTCCTGGTGGGTGATGCTAAGGGGAGGAGCCTGAACCAGGAGCGGTTTGGATTGGTCCCTATCCAATCATAGGGTCTACTGTTTGGAACTGGGCTATTTGAATCTTTAAGGTTGAATAAGCATTTTCCAGGAGGAATCAGAAGTGAAGATAGGGTACTGCAGGCCAAGGAAAGAGCAGGAACAAAGGCATGAAGGTGTGAAAGAACATCCAGGAGGTGTCAGTACTGTGGCCTACCAGGTACACAGGGTGTCTGTGGGAGGGTCATGGGAGTTGAAGTCAGAGAAACACAGGAGCCAGATCATGGGGCCCTTGGGGCCATGCTAAGGAGATTTGACTTAATCCTGTAGGTGACAATGAAGGGGAAGGATGAGTTTTAAGGAAGGGAGTGACATGGTTGGATTTGTGGGTCTGGCACGTACAGAAGAAAAATCAAAGGGGCAAGTCCTCCTAAGTTCATCAGTTCTTTGCCTATTCATAAGCATAGCCTCATGGGTTCTGGATGTAGATAAGCCTGGGATTGCCTGTGGTCACCTGGAAGCCCAATTATAGTAGCAAATATAGACAGGGAAGCAGAGCTGAGAGATAGACAAAGAGAGAGTGACAAAGTCCCTCAGAGACATCATTTGAGCCCCTGAATCCAAATGTGCCTGAAGCTATCTCTAACCCCATTCCATACTACTCCATTCTTCTGAGTTATATGAACCAAGAGATCTCCTTCTTGGCTTAAGCTAGTTTGAATTGAGTTTCTATTCAAGCTATCAAAACTTTCTGTGCCTCAGTTTCCTCCTCTGTAAAATGGGGGTAATACTATTACTTACATCATAGTACTCTAGTATGAATTAAATGGGATTTTATAGATATAGGTAGATATAAATACAGATACATACACACAATAGTACTGTGTCTGGCACATAGAAAGCACTCAATAAATGTTAGTTATTATTATAATAATTATTATCATCATCATTATCATTATCATTACACTCCTGGGCTTAAGTCCAAAACCATCAATCTGAGCCTACACACCCTGTTGATAGAGGGACAGCTGTACTTTCCGTCAGCTCATTCTCCAAATGCTTAGGATTTGGCAGTTGCTGGTAGAGCATTTTAATGTGGCTCAGTGTTTTCACTTCTGTCATTTTGTTGTACCTGCCCCCTGAGGTGGCTGAAGCAGAGAATTCCCAGAGAAGAAATAAATAAAATAAGAAGCTGTGATAAAACGCTCTTGTTATTCTCTGAGTTCAAGCTGTTTTTTAGCTATCTTTTGGTAAGCAAAAGAAGACCTGGCACCCAGTGGATCAAAGGATAGGTTGTGGCCCCCGGAAGTGACAGATTTGGTGGGCTGGGGCCAGCAGGGGACAGGGACAATATGGGGAGGCTTGGCAGACAGCAGTCAGGGCAACAATACATTCTGGAAACAATAGTTTTCAAATTCATACAACAGCATGAAGATCACCCATCAATTAGAGCCATAGATATTCAGAAGCCAGCTTAGAAAACTCTAAAGATTATTTTTAACTACACATACCAGACAGCCGGGCTGTCTCCTCTGGCAGCTCTGTCAATCTCAGCAAATTTGAATTAGAGTCATGGAAGGTGACAGCAGGGGAACTAGTGGACCAGGAGAGCATTCCTCTTGGGTGTGCAACAATTGAAGAAAAACCTCTAGGCTAGGCAGACCCACCTATGAACCACACCAACATGGCAAGTGAGAAACCCCTTTCTGGGGGGTGGGGGGAAGCCCCTTTCTATTATCAGTGTTTATCCAGGCTTTCAACCTGCTCCTGCTCTTCACTGATGAAAGAATCATAAGTTCCCAACCCACTGGGCTTGTCTCTTGCTTTCAGCCCTGCTCCTTTTTTTTTTTTTTTTTCCAATTTAAAGATGAACTTTAGAATCTCTACTTTAATCTTTAGGGATGGGCCTGCATTTTCAGTCAGTCTTTCTTGGATAACACCCTACCTGGCTGGAACTTCATCATGCAAAGGTATTCCCTGATCCTCCTCCCACCTTCCTACCAAGGGGATACTGGACAACTTTTCCACTCTTCCTCCTTCTTCCCCAGAGAGTCTAATTCAGTAGAGCTGAGGTGGAGACCTGCTATCTAAGTTTTCACAAGTACCTTAGGTGATCTGATGCAGGTAGTCTACGAATCATGCATTCAGACACACTTCTTCCCAGCTTGCATGAACATTCTGTTCCTTATCTCCATTATTTGTGTAAGGAAATTTTTCTCTTTAGTCAAGGAGTTTCAGGTCATACAGAGGAATTAATTCAGCTTGTAGAGATTTGGGGAATTTGTTAACTCCATGATGCCAAGAGGCCACAGAAGAGTGAATGATATGACATCTCAAGTTCATTAACAAAGAGACTTTATAAAGATTCGATAGATAAGATTTTGCTACTATCTTGTCCACTTCTTCCCTATTCGGGGAAACCCCATCCCATGATGAAAAGTAGTAGAAAAAACATCCAGTGGTTGTCCTTCTGGCCCTTATGCTCTTTCAGATTTCTCACAATGGAAAGCATCACTAATCTTGCCCTCAATTTGGGTTTTTTTTTTTTTTGCCACTCTTAAGACCACCATTGTGCTTCAAAGACCCTCAAGTTACCTACATTCTGTACACCAGACAAGGCAACTTGGGTTCTAGCATGGTCATAAAACACTTGAGATGAAGAAAAGTTAAGTTGTAGTAGACTTGGTATGAAACAAAAAAGATAAGATAGTCACCATGTAAACAATAGGTAATTTAAGGCAATTCCATCTTGAGGAACGAAGGTGAGATCCTTGCTTCAGACACAGACACAGAGAGAAGGGAGAATGATAGTTTCCTACCTGTTCTCATGCTTTATTCCATTTCTGTTTGATGTTCAGACCTTCATGTAGGTAAGATTCTGTAGCATTAGGTCTCTGTGACTTATAATACCCAACTATCATGTTTGAGTCTCTCAATCTTTTGACATAGTGTAATTAATTAATTAGCAAATATTCGTTAAGCTTTTACCATGTGCCAAGTACTCTGATAAGTCTTTAATAGGTACAGAAGTGGTTACATCACACCAGATCCTGTCCCCATGGAGTCTACAGTCTAGGGGCTCATTTCCTCACAGGAAAATCAAGGGTAAGAGAAGATAAGTGACCTGCCCAGAGTTGCAAAACAAGTAGTGGCAAACCCACAACTGGAAGCCAAGACCCTCATTCTTTTTTTTTTTTTGTTTTTTTGGTTACTTTTTTGGTTACTGAGATCATGGTTTCTTATCTTGATATCTTGAGATGCATGTACAGAGACAAGGATTTTGAATGGCTTTTCCTGCAGTAGAGTCATGAGGTCCTGACCACCCCCTTCAACCCTTACTCCTCTGAATTAGAGTCACTGATACTTTCTATGTGAAGTTCCAGTTCCTAAAAACTTCCAAACCAATCCTTCTGGTCAAGGGTTTCCTCCATCTGCAGTCTCAGCCCATTGGCCAATGGCATCTGGAATTAGTCTTACTTCTGAAGACCTGGATATGATGTGCTTGGGTGAACCCTAGATTCCTGAATTCTTAGCAAAAAGAGCTTCCCATTCCCTTCCCTTCCTTTTCTTACTTTTCCATCTTTCCACCCCCAACTCCACAATGCTCATACTGTTCTGATGACTGGACTTCTGCCAGGGCGGGGGGGGGGGACGTTCAGAGGGCCCTAGCTTCTCTTGGGGAATTCAAGCACTGCTCTAAATCCAGCTTATTCAATTAGGGTCCTAACATTCTACTTCATTCTTGGAAGATCTTTTCCAGGATGGGAAAAAGGGATACTAAGTCCTTCTGGGCTGATTTTTGCTGTGAAGAGACAAGTTATCTGAAGCCTGGAAGCCTGATTTCACTTGGATTCCTTCTGCCACACCCTAATCTAGCAAGGGAAACGTTGGTGCCTGTGTTAGCTAAACCACAGGTGAGCATGAACTGGCCATTTTGCATGTGGTTATCCCAGGAGGCATACAGGGATTCAGCTCCCCCAGCTTGGTGCCTGCTTATTGACACTTCTGCCTACTCCTCACCAGGCATGTGGCTGTGGTCCCAGCTCACTGTAAGGTGGAGCCTGCCTGAATGAGGTCCAAGATGGATTTTCCTTGATCCATTCACCCTCTTTTGCCTTGTGATCAAATGCATATGCTTATGGAGGAGCAGAATGAGACCCCCTAGCTTTCACTGGGGTCACTCCTAGAGTCACTTTGCCTCGTTACAGTGATCACTTCCAGCTGAGCCACCTCAAGATGATGTGTGCACATCAGCAGAATTATTTGTAGGAATTAAATGACCCAATGTAGGGAAAGGTTTTTGCATGGTGTCTGAGATACAGGGAGTAATCAATTAGCAATTTGTTCAGTATTGGCCCTGGGATCTCAAGTGGATCTAAGCTTGTGGGAGCACAGTTCAGGAGCCTGGAAGACAAATTAGCCTGACAACATCTGGATAGGGATGGAGTGAAGGAGCAAGGGATTCTAATGAATAATTTTATCTTTGATATTAATTTTATCACTATACTTAGAACCTCTGTGGGACTTCCTGCAAATATAAGCACTCACATATGTAGTTCCTCCCAAATGTGTCCCCTCTGCTTTTCACAGACAGGTTGGGAAGATCCTTAAAATGAAACTTATCTTCCTTTTGTCTAAAGCATTCTCCAACTCTCCCAAATAATTACCACTGCAAAGTGGTAATCAGCAGAAACAAAAATAAAGGAACCATCATACTAAGGAGAACAAGATTCTGGAGTCAGATGGTTTTGTTTTTAAATCACATGCCTGCTCTTTTTAGTTATGTGATCTTGGGCAAGTTACTTCACTTCTCCAAGCCTCAGTTTCTGCATCTTTCAAGTTTGAGATTTTGACCCAGCATTTCCTAAATAATGACAAATATCAACTATTATACTATCTTCTTGGTAGGGGACTCCAAAAGTCAAGCAGGAGAGATTATAAGAACTATTGTGTAGAGAAGAAATAAAGCTTCAGGAAGAGAGGAACAAAGTTATCATGTATGTTCTTTTTTGAAGGGCTGATGGGGGTAAAGAATTAGTCTCACTTATGCTGTCTAGTACACCTCTAAGATGTCCTCCAATGATGTCCATCTGTTGGTATTCATTCCTGCCCTTGTATAATCCCCTCCTTTTGAGTGACTAGTGACATACTTCTAGCAAATAGAATTCAGCAGAAGTGATGGAGCACTTTGAGATTAGGTTATAAAAAGATTGTGTCTTGCACCTTAGATGGGCTTTCTCCTGCTCTCTCTCTCAGATCACTTGTGTTGAGGGAGGCACAGTGCCATATGTAAACAGACCTATGGATAGGTCCATGTGGCATGGCAAAGAATTAACATCCCTAAGTCCAACAAGCATGTGAGTGAGCTTGGAATTTAATGCTTTGGTTCTAGTTGAACCTTCAGGTGAGACCACATCCCTGGGCAAAAGCTTGACTGTAACCTCATGAGAAAACTTGAACCAGAGTTACCCAGCTAAGCTACAACCAGATTCCTAGCCAATGGACACTATGAGATAATAAATGTTTTAAATGGCTAAACTTTGGGGATGATTTGTTATACAGAGAGATAATATAGCATCGTTGCCAACCTGGGGTTTTAATTTAGTTCTCTTCTGCCTTAAGGCTTCTCTGAGGGTCCACTCAGCCTGGTAATAATTATAATTGGGAGACTGGAGTATACTGAGGGTACTGGAGTTGCATGAGAGTGCCTGGAGCAGCAGGAAGTAATTTCATCATGATCTCATCCCTCAGAGAATGGCTGGGGAGGAGCACAGAGGCTGGAGAATAAAGCCTCCCTGTGATACGAGGCCAGCTGGGCTGGGCAAAGACTTCGTGTCAAGCTTGGGCTGAAAGTCTTATTAAATTAAATTAATTAATTAGTTATTATTAGTTAGTTTATTTATTTTAAGTTGGCTCCATGCCCAGTGTGGAGCCCAGTATGGGTCCTGAACTCATGATCCTGAGATCATGACCTGAGCTAAGATCAAGAGCTGAGCACCCAGCCAACTGAGCCACCCAGGCACCCCTAGGCTGAAAGTTTTAAAGACCGTGGACTTCCCCTTGGCAAGGTTGGGGCTCCCATCAGGTTACATGGGACAAGATCAAAAGTGAGAAGGATTTTAGGTAGCACTGCAAAGATTGCAAGCACTGCCATTAGAGACCAAAGGACCAGGCAATGCTATTTACTAGTTGTGTGACCTTGAACAAATTGTTTAACCACTCTGAACTAAATATTTAAAATAGAGATTATAACAGTATCCACTTTGAAGGTTTATTTTGAAGATTAAATGGGATAATATAGGTAAAACTTTCAGCAGAATGCTCATGAATAGTTGATATTGCTATTATTCCTGAAAGAAGACCAAATTGGAGGTCCTGCCTCAATTGTTTATGCTGGGGCCGAGGCAAGTGGTAGGGACCAGCAGGGTTTTCCAAAGCAGGGTTGTGATGGGCAGTTTGATGAGCCTCCCCCTGAAAAACAAATGCATGAGTAAAAGGCCATTGTTGATACCAAGAGCCCACCTCGAAAGGGAATCGAAACTTAAAGAGAATTCATATGAAAAAGTCCTGTGGTCTATTGAACATGGGATAAGTTTTCAGATTTGGCTCAACCCTCGCATGACATAAAGAAACTTATCTAGACAGCTTATTCTGAGAAATCAATGAGCAAAAATAGGCAAAGGTTTTCATCTAGAAGTCATGACTCACAGTTCTCCAGAGAATTCATACAGGAGCAAAACCCAGGAGAGTGAATTCACACCTCATTGATGTCAGTGATTTTACGCAGAGAAAATATCAGTCTAACGAGTTAGAAAACCAGACAATATTCGAAGAGAGGCGGTAGTTAAGAAAGGATACTAAAGTATTTGCAGAAAAGTTTGCAGAAACTCCATAATTACAAAGAATACACATGTTTGATCATATTTGGGTGTAAAGATTTAAGAGGATGCATAAACTGAGTGATAAGAACATATATGACCATTTCCAAAAGTACGCAGGGTTATGTTCCTAAGTCCGCTACATTTTGAAAAGTATACAAGTGTTGAAGTTGCATATGTGAATTTAACATAATTCTGAAGATGAAATATTGTGTAACAAGGCCATACAAGAGAACATGACATGATAATGTCCATATATGATCAGACCCTAAAGTGTTTTGAAACATTAGTAGGTAGAAACAGAAAAAGTGCTCATTTGCAATTTACAGATCATCATTTTCCATATCTGGAGTTTAGAGACCTTAATTCACCTTTGGGGAAGATCGCTACTCTAAGAAAAATCTCAGAATAGCTCTTTAATTATCCAGATGTAAAACATTGTACTCACTCATTGTTCTTGAAGGAAATAGTGACATCATTGTTAAACCAACTAGCTATTGGTAAGTAAATTACAACTCTATAAAGCTACCATTTATTAAACACTTATGATGAGGTCATCAGGCTCACTTGAAATGCTCATTAAGCATACAATTTCTGAGCCCCTCTCTGGAAATATGATTCACTAGGCTGAGAGAAAGCCCTGGAACTTGTAGGCAGGCTGTGCATTCCTCACCTGATGCTGTGGCTTCAGACCACAGCCCTGAGCTTGAGGACACTGTATCGCAGAAAAAAACAACTTGCCCAAGGTCATGCAGCTAGCAAGTGGTGGAGTAGGGGGCAGAACCTGATTGTCTCTCTACTCTAGCATGAAACCCCCTGCATAGTAGGGGGTATGGATTGTCCTCCTGGATTGAAATTACAAAGCATCATGGAGCTTCTAGAGATACCAAGTCTATTGACCACTGCGTAGGCCATAGGCATCTTGAAGCCTGGGGCTAAGGTGTCCCAGTCTGTGAGGACCTAGGCACAAGCCTAGCCCACAGAAGGCAAAGCACCCACACCACTGTCCTCTTCATCCCACTACAAGCTCCAGAAACTACTGATTGAACTGATTATCCTTACAAAGAGGTCACCATCCCAGACCAGCAAGGACACTTCACGTTCCCTCGCTCCCCTTCTCCTTCTACCAAGAAAGGAGTAAATGTGAAGTGTTGGATGACTTGCTTTCTCGTTCTGTCTCCAGCCAATGACTTGCTACAGTCTCAGTTACTTATTTTGAGCTCCGCTTCCTCCCATTTTTCTCATGCAATCAGCGGGGACGCTCCTCAAGCACACATGACTTAAACTTTTTGACGTGTGTTTTCTTTCTGTGTCCCCAGAATCTAGCACAGTGCCTAGCACATGGTGGGCATGCAGTGAAGGTTTGTTGGTTGCATGAATGAATGAATCAATGACTGTTTGGGTGTGCATAGGTACCGGAAGCTCTACCTCCTTAGGCATCTCCCTCTCTGGTCTTAAAAGGTCCCTTATTCTGTACCTGATGTCATCAGCTAGGACAAAGGAGGTAACTTTGGCACAGATACCTTCTGCTTAAGGGAAGCCCATTGTGTGAAAACTTACAGTTATGGGAATAATAAATTATGATGATGGTGTTTCTTTTAAACAGACATCTGTGAGGGACGATAAGCAAGATCTCACCATGAAGGCCTTACAATTACGGGTAGAGCCTGGGAAAGGCTGTTAAGAATACAAACAATGAGGGCTATCACGGAAGGCAGAAAATTGTTTCTTAAAGTCATAATTATGCTTTAAAAAACCCCGACTAACATTTGGTGGGTCTTTCTTTGCATATTTCTTTGTTGTAGAGATTGTAATGCATACATATTTTTGAATCTTGCTTTTTAAAATTCTATATAACATAAAAATTTCCCTATGTTGTTATAAACTCTTTACAAATATCAGGTTCAGTGGTTGAATAATACTCCATTTTATGGATGTACCATAATTTATCTAAACTTGCCCCGTTGCTGATCATTTAACTTCCAATTTTTTCCGTGTTATAGGTAAGTAATTCCGCAAAGAAGATCTTTGTGCATTTTAAGAAATGTTTATTTATTTTTGAGAGACAGAGTATGAGGGGGGAGGGGCAGAGAGAGGGAGACACAGAATCTGAAGCAGGTTCCAGGTTCTAAGCTGAGCCAAAGTCCGATGCTTAACCCCAACTGAACCACCCAGGCTCTCTGAAGATCTCTGTGCATTAAACCTATTTCAAGTTTAAGATTATTTTCTAAAGATAGGTGATCAAGGCCTGAATGCTTGATCTCAGAGAAAGATATTCTTGAGACTCTTGAAAATATGTCATGGCTAAGGGCACCTGGGTGGCTCAGTAGGTTAAGTGTCCGATTCCAGCTCAGGTCATGATCTTGCTTGCAGCTTGTGGGTTCAAGCCTCTTGACTGGCTCTGAGCTGGCAACTCAGAACTTGGAGCCTGCTTCGAATTGTGTCCTCCTCTATCTCTGCCCCTCCCCCACTCATGCTCGAGCGCGCACGTGCGCGCGCGCCCGCTCTCTCTCAAAAATAAACATGAAACAATATTTTTAGAAAATATGTCATGGCTAATTTGGGGGATTCTCTCATTTTTCTTGAGAATCCAGGCTCTGGATTCAGACAGGCTGCATGCAAATCCATACTCAGGTATTTACCTGTGTGAACTTGGGCACCTTGGCTGAGCATTCCCCTACCTCTCAGTTCCTTTGTTGTACATTGGGGGTGATCACATCCTCCGCATGGGGCTGTTGTGAAGATGAACAGTTAGTATATGCAAAGCTTAGTGCTTGGCAGAGAGCGTGCTCCATAAATATTAGCTAAAATTAATTAGTCTATCTGATTATCAACAAGGATGGACCTTTTCTCTTACATTTTTTGTGTGTTTATATTTCCATATGCGTGTGTACGTGTGCATAAATTAAGACATATTATTTTAAACCCAAAACAACTAAACCATAAAGGACTTGAAAAGAGCATATTTGTCAAACAAACCACCGCACATACAGCCCTTTCTCAGGGCTCATGTTGCCCAGAGAAATGCAGGCACTGGTGCCCTATGTTGTCTACACAGCTTTCTCCTCCTTGCTAGTTTGAAGATCCATCCTTTCCTGTCATTTTCCTCTTGAAGTGCTTCCTTTAAGACTAACTACATTCTTAAGTATGATTTTTATTACGTTGTGGGATCCTACGGGAACATATCTCCAATTGTGGAACAAATTGAGAGGGAAAACACGAATTTGATTTTCAGAAATCTGTAGCACCCCCAACCTCTCTAGAAGCACATTTCCCCGTCAAGCCAGAGCTCCCAGGGCAGCCCTGGAGGGACCCAGAGCAGTTCGGGAGGCCTCTGCAGCTTCCCCTCCCACCGACAGCGTCCATAAATCCATTTCCTGTCTTGTAATTATGTCTCATGTAGTAATTAGCCCCTTCATATCAATGAAGCCAAATTTCCGTGTGTAATGGAGTGAAGCTTGAGTGTAGGAGACAAATTGAAATGCAGCTTTGGCAGGTCGGGGGGCCTCAGAGATCTCCTTGGGGGGCAGGGAGGGCCATCCCTGTTTGCAGAGTACTACTGTGCGTGGGCTCTGCGCTGGGCCCTTTGCATCCCCTGTTTCGTGTCATCCTCACTCTCGTCTTTTCTTCTCCAGAAACTTCTTCACCCTTGCTTCCCTCCTCACAAGTGAGCAGCTTGTGCTCACTCCTCATCAGCGGAGGCCTCATTCCCTTCTGGAATTTTTACCTGCACCACAGACCTTTCAGAGCCCAGAGGCCGTCAGCACACAAGGATCCAGTGCCAGGGTGGGACAGAGGCCTGGGAAGGCACTTTAGGGTCCCAGGAGCCTAGACCGCCCACGGGGACCCTGCTGTGGGGGGAACGTAGGGGGCATCCCTGCAAGCCCTTGGGAGGATGGGGCAGGGAGGCACCAGCAGACACAAGGCTGGGGGGCAGGTGTGGGCTGCTCTTGGCCTTGAGGGGGTCTCGCTTTCACTTCTACCTCCCCCTCCTCTGCCAGCCTCCCTTTGCCTTTTCCTCTCCCCTCTTCTTACACGTCTCCCTCCCACAACCAGACTGTGTTGGGGGGGAGGGGCAGGAATCCATAATCCTTTTGTTTGAAAAGGAATTTGTGTGGGAGAGGAGGGTGGGCATAAATTCTGTGGAAGGCTATGAAAAGGGTAGGAAGGACATTGGATTAACCTTGAATCCTTGAACAAGCTCCAGAGATTCTGCTGAGTCCCTTCGATTCCTGATCTTCAAAAAGGGGGTAATCAACGCTGTGTTGCACACGTCACTGGACTGGAGGGTAGGTAGACTATGCCTCATTTTGACTCAAGCCTGTGCTGTTTTTTCAGCGACCCATCTGGGGAAACATGTATAAATGCGTGTTTACGTGTATGTATGCACACACGCTGACTTGACATACACAATCAGCTATGTATTTTTGTCTTTTTTTCCCCCTGTACTCCACATTTTTATTTAAGTTTCAGCTAGTTAACATACAGTGTAGTATTAGGTTCAGCTGTAGAGTTTAGTGATTCATCACTTATGTACAACACCTGAAGCTCATCACGACCAGTGTCTTCCTTAACCCCCATCACCTGTTTCACCCATCCCCCGCCCACCTCCCCTCCAGTAACCATCAGTTTGCTCCCTGTAGTCATGAGTCTGTTTCTTGGTTTGCTTCTCCTTTTTCTCCCCACCATGTTCATTTGTTTTGTTTCAGTATTTTGTCTCTTAGAAATTTAAAACCACCACATATAATAATTACTACTTACTACTTATTAACAGCTTGCTCTGTAAAAATTTCCTTATTTAATCCTCAAAACCCTATGGGGAAGGTATCATTAGCCCCACTTCACAGATAAGAAAACCAAGACCCCAGGTTAAGGTGATCTCCCAAGGTCATGGATCTAGTAAGTGTTAGAGCTGGAACTTGAAATAGTCCTGAGTTCTGAGTCTTTAGTCTCAAATCATTATGCTGTTCCTAAGAATCTGGGCTTTTCCATAGCCAGACATTTTTGGACTCAGAGGGAGGATATTTCCAAATACCATTTTTCCCCGGTCTGACTCCCACTTTCCAGTCCCATTGTGGCTCTGGTTCAAAGTGATCTAATGCTTGAAATGAAAAAGGCTTTGGGAGTGTGCCTTGACTTCCATCTCTGCGAAGACCTAGGATGTTTCTCCAGCCCCCTTCCCACCACCCAGGGGACAGAGAACCTTAGCCAAAGCTTCAGACTCAGGACAGGGGCCCTGGGGGCTCTGCCTGGGTGATGGCCTTACCACACCAGAAGGCATCTGCATGCTGATGGGATGCTTTTGCCTCTCTCCTCCCCCCCCCATATTGCATTGCAAAAGCACTGTGTCCCCTATATGCTCTCCTTGACCTGCCTCTTCCTTCTTGACATGGTGCTCTCTTTTTCTTATTATACAGAATTCTAGAAAGGTTTGCTACAAGTCCATCTTCTGTGCCAGGCAGGGAAACCCCTTCTCCATCTTTACCAGTTCAAAAAGTGAAATGGCACTGGGGCTCCTGGGTGGCTCAGTAGGTTAAGTGGCCGACTTCGGCTCAGGTCATGATCTCACAGCTCGTGAATTCGAGCCCCTCGTCAAGCTCTGTGCTGACAGCTCAGAGCCTGGAGCCTGCTTCAGATTCTGTGTCTCTCTCTCTCTCTCTGACCCTCCCCCACTCACACTCTGTCTCTCTCTCTCTCTCTCTCAAAAATAAATAAACATTAAAAAAATTAAAAAAATGAGCTGGCAATAGCTGAAAGGTAGGAGTAAGAGCTTAGGCTCTAGATGCTGTGTACCTTAATCTCTCAGATCTTCAGTTTCCTCATTTTTTTTTTTAATTTTAGAGAGAGAGAGGGAGTGTGAGTGTGTGTGTGGGAGAGAGAGAGACAGAGAGAGAGAGAGAGAGAGGATCTTAAGTCATGGAGCCCCACGCAGAGCTCGATCCTTCAACCCTGGGATCATGAACTGAGCTGAAATCAAGAGTCAGATGCTCAACTGACTGAGCCACCCAGGTGCCCTTCATTTTTTTTTAAATGAAGGGACTAATAATGCCTATTCTGTGAGGCTGTTGCTGGTACTAAATAAATGCACATAAAGAATTTGGGACAGTCCTGATATATATTAGGTGCTCAGTATCTCTCATTTTTACCCCATGTCAGACATTTCACAAAGTGCGATTCTCATTTACATCACACTGCAACCCTATGAAACAGATGTCACTATCATCCCCATTTTACAAATGAGGAAACTGAGTAGGGACACTCAGCAAGTAAGTGAGAGAGCTGGGATTTAACCAGGACTGCCTAACTTCAAATCTCATGCCCTTAACCCCCTCATTGCAATGTCCCTCAAAGACATCCTCATGAAAAAAGTCCCAGATGTCTTCCTCATCCCCTTTCTGGGGCTTCCTAAGGGAAACCCTGCAGTCCGACTATGGCTCATGTCTTGTGAGGAGAGGTGGGGGCAGTGTGGTGCTGGTGACCTTGTGGTGAGCTGGACCCTGTGATTGCCAGGGTCCCCTTTGGCATTAATGCTACTTGCAAGGGGCTTGTGGGGGGGAGTGTCTGTCAGAGTCAAGATGTGATTTGCAGGATCTTTGGGGCTGAGAACAGACAGGGCAAAAATAAACTTTTCCATTAATCCATTATCCTAATGATCGTCCTAAAGATAAGCTTGATCAGATATGAGCGTTGCTGAGATTGATTTGCCTAAAATAAGAATCTCATTTGCATTTTCCTGATTTTTTTTCTCCTACTTCATTTAGCCACATCAAGACAGCTGCAGCTCTTACCAAGGACAGACATTTGAAATAGATGGATATCGCCTACATGTATTTATGGGGCACAGGATCCTTCCCACCCACTGTGTGTGTTGTAATCTCTCTGACAGAGGAGAGGAAGAAAATTTAGGGAGCTTCAAAGTGACGGCTTTGGCTTGCTAACGGAAGGTCCGCGTTTTCAACTTACCTTTGATCACATTTTTAACTTACATAGAAGATATATATCTGTGGACCCAAGAATATGCCTGGGTAAAGTGGATTGGAGAAGATCCTAATAGTCTCGAGTCTTTGTTAGAAGATTAATTTCACATATATCTTTGCCTTAACTGATTCATGTCAAACCTGAGAGGCAGCTAGGGCAGGCATTTTTATTCCCATGTTGCAGATGAGGAAACTGAGGCCCAGTGGGCTTAAGGTATATGGTTTAGGGGGCACCTGGCTGGTTCAGGCAGAAGAACATGTGACTCTTGATCTTGGGGTTGTGAGTTCGAGCCCCACATTGAGTGTAGAGATTCTTTAAAAAAATAAAAACTTAAAAAAAAGATATCTAGTTTAGGCTATATGTTTGGTCAATAAAGACCCCTCAACTCCCAACCCTGAGTCCCATATGTCGTGCCTTCCAGGCCAGGGTTCTCTGCTGTTGGGAACCAGATGTCTGTGAGCAGCTCTGGGAAGGACCACTTCTCTCAGAGAGTAAGATTTGGTCTTGGTCTTATAGACAACACTATACCTTCCATCCATTTGACCTTCCGTGACCCTTCGTAGAAGAGAAAAGGCCAGTGCACCTCTCAGAATACTCATGACAAGCACTTGTACATGCTTCCTGGCAGGGCTGATCATGGATAATAAAGATCCATGAGGCCATAACATGGAAGCTTCAGAGAGATCCCCCTGATCCCATTCCCGTCTTCAGCCTGGGGACCAGTCTTCTTTACAGCCAGACCCTCTTGAACTTGACTGAGTGGTTAACTTTAGGATTGGAAACTACACAGACTGTGGAATCAAATAGCCGTGAGTTGAGCCCTGACCTTGCCATTTGTGTCAACTGGTATTCATAAGGGCGCTCTCCATGCAGAATTTAATTTATTGCATTATTTAATTTAGTTCATTGTTCCATTGAATCCCACAACACTGCCACGAGGAAGATTCCGATGTTATGGCCCCCATCCCGTATATAGGAAAACGGATCCACAGAGGTACAGGCTACATAACTTACGCAAGCTAGACAGGTAATTCCGATTCCAAACCTTATGTATTTTTTTAAATGTTTAACTTGAAAGCATAGGTAATTGCATCCCTTGACTCAAAATTCAAAAGATCTGCAGGGCACCTGGCTGGCTTCATCTTAGTAGAGCACACAGCTCTTGATCTCAGGGTAGTGAGTTGGAGCTCCCACCCTGGGGGGAGAACGTAAACAAACAAACAAACAAAAATAGTTTTACGTTAACAAAAACTCAAAAGCTGCAAAAAAAGAACACGGAAAAGTCTCCTTCCAGCCCTGTCCTCTGTCCAGTGAACCCACCTTCCAGGAGGTTTTACTTTACTTTACTTCCAGGAGGTAAAACTGATTTTACCAGCTGTACATGTTTTCTTCCAGGGACTTGCGATATACATACAAGCAACGAGGCAAGTCTAATTGCTTCTGGTCTTTTTTGGGGGGCCGGGGTGGGGCACATACATATTTTTTTTAAAGAGCTATTGTTACATTTCTCTATATAGATGACAGTATAGTATTGATTTCCGTAATTTTTATACAAGAGTAGTATTTTTAGTGAAACACGCTACATTCTTTCCAGTCTTCTGCCTTTGCTCTTGCTTTCCCCTCGATACAAAATGTGTGACTCCTCACACGTCTTATCTGGCAAGCTGCTGGCATTTTCGGGGTGTAGCACAGATACCATCTCCTCTGGAGAAATCCTCCTCAACTACCCCCTCTCCCCACATACAGTTATTCGTTTCCTTCTTCGTAGCCTCACATTTTTCAGACTCTACTATAGTTACTTTTAAGCTAATTTGATTCCCAAATAGTTTGATAGGTCCGAAGAAGACATTCATTCATTCATTCAATACACATCTGTTTTTTATATATATATATATAATTTTGTAATATGTAGTATTACATACGTAATATTTAAAATATGTAAAATACATGTAATTTTTTTGTGAAGGTCCGCTCTCTTTAAGTGACAGCATATTAAATATATTACTACTCTGCTTCTTGCTCTTTAAACACATTTATTATAGAAAAAAATCACGTAACAGAAGTAGAGACAATAGTGTGAACTCCCAGAGAGTCATCAGCCCACTTGAACAGGTATCAGACATGGCCAGTCTTGTTTTATTGACACCCCCAGCCCTACCCCTACCCTTGATTATTTAAAATTTTTTAACGTTTTATTTTATTTTTTGAGAGAGACAGAGCACGAGCAGGGGAGGGGCAGAGAGAGAGACACAGAATCTGAAGCAGGCTCCAGGCTCTGAGCTGGTCAGTACAGAGCCCAATGCAGGGCTTGAACCCACGAACTCTGGGATCATGACCTGAGCCAAAGTTGGACGCTCAACCGACCAAGCAACCCAGGTACCCCTACCCTTGATTATTTAAAATTTTTTTAAATGTTTTATTTATTTTTGAGAGAGAGAGAGAGACAGCATGAGCAGGGGAGGGTCAGAGAGAGAGGGAGACACAGAATCCGAAGACAGGCTCCAGGTTCTGAGCTAGCTGTCAGCCCAGAGCCCGACTCGGGGCTTGAACCCATGAACTGTGAGATCATGACCTGAGCTGAAGCTGGACGCTCAACTGACTAAGTCACCCAGGCGCCCCTACCCTTGATTATTTTAAAGCTAATCGCAGACATCCTATAATTTCATCTGTAAATAATTCAGCATACATCACTAAAAAAAAATGACTTCATGGGGCATCTGCATAGCACAGTCGGTTAAGAGTCTGACTCTTGATTTCAGCTCAGGTCATGATGTCACAGTTGATGGGATCAAGCCTCGTGTGGGGCTCTGCACTGACAGCATGGAGCCTGCTTGGGATTCTCCCTCTGTCTCTGCCCCTGCCCCTCTCTCTCTCTCTTTCTCTCAAAATAAATAAACATTTTTTAAAAAGAAAGAAAAGAAAATGACAGGGGTGCCTGGGTGGCTCTTGGTCGGTTAAGCATTGGACTTCAGCTCAGGTCATGATATCAGGGTTCATGAGTCTGAGCCCCGTGTCAGGCTCTGTGCTGACAGCTCAGAACCTGGAGCCTGCTTTGGATTCTGTGTCTCACTCTCTCTCTCTCTGCTCCTCCGCTGCTCATACTCTGTTTCTCGCTCTCAAAAATAAAAAAGCATTAAAAAAAACATAGCCACAATATCTATCACATGTAAAAATATATATAAAAAAACTATCCAGTCAGCATTCAGATTTTCCCAATGGTCTCTCTCTTTCTCCCTCTCTCCCTTGTTTGACAGATGCTGCTTTGTTCAAATCAAGATTCAAGCAAGGTCTACACCTTGCATTTGGTTGATCCCTTATTTTTTATCACCTGACAATACTCTTGGAGGTCATTTTATACTGGAACAGAAAGAATTACTTCATTCTTTTTTCCATGGCAGAGTATCCTTTGTATAGCTGTGCTATAAGTCATCTCCCCAGTCTCCTGTCAGTGGCTATTTGGGTCCTTTCAAACCTTTTGCTAGTGCAAACAGTCCTGCATGGAATAACCTTGCTAAGTATGTCACTTTGCACACGTGGGAGTGTGTTTGCAAGATAAATTCTTGGAAGTAGAATTTCTGCGTGAAAGGGTGTGTGTGTTTGAAATTTCAAAACTGATTGCTGGATGGACCTTCGCAGAGGTGGAACCAAGCAATCAATGCTTCCATCAGCCATGCGGGTGAGAGCTCTTTCCCTGTCCCCTTCTCGGAAACACCATCCCCTCTCAGACCTTGGACTATGCGATTCCCTTTCTCTGAAATGTCCCGTCTCATCTTGCCCATCTGGTGAGCTCCTATTCTTTAAGGCTCAGCTTAAACCCCCACCCCATCCAGATTTGGGGTTGGTGCTCTTTCAGCACTCCCAGAGACCCCTTTTTGTAGGGGTAGAGGTCCTTAAGGGTGTAGCCTGAGACACATAGTAGGTGGTCTATACAAATGGGTCCATAATCTCTGGGTCTTATCCAATGGGAGTTCAGAGATTCCTGCTGTTTCCTTGGGTGGCATGAACCCAGAGTCGGGGGTGTTATCACCCATTTTTATCACCCACTGGCACCCAAGTATCAGAGCCCAGAAAATTCCCAAGCTCCATGTTGCCCAGCCCCACAAGCCTGCGGCAGATGGCCTCATATATCACCGAGGCAGGCTGGGAGGTCTGATTATCCTGGACCTGCAAATTGTTTATGGATTCTGACCTTTCCAATTGCTTTCTATTTAATCTGGGCTGGAAGACCTTGATTTCTGTTGTTTTAAAATCTAGGCTCTCTTCCCACCGCACGAATGAAACTGTCGTCCTCCAAATTATGATTATCTGGAAGGGCAGGAGCAGAATGAGGCCCCACAAAAGCAAGTTAGGCGGGGCAGGTGGGAGTAATCCCATGTGCCCGAGGTGGGGGAGGGTGCAGCAGATGGCTCCCCAGGCAAGCCTTGAAAGCCAGGATTAAAAAGTAATTTTCAGCAGGCTGAAAATGGGACTGCAGATTTGGGTCACCACAATTAACTCTCTCTCGGCTGTAGGCCAGAGCCTTGGAGTCAAAAGGAGGTGCCCTGTCTTGGAGAGATGCTAGGGGAGAACCCCTTGATTTCTCCTCCCTAGGCTTCATGGAGAACACATTCCAGTCTCTTCGTGAGGAGGGAGCTCAGGCCCCCAGGGTCAGGCTCTTCCTAGAGACAAGGTTTCTACTTACCCTGTAAATGTGGACTCTTGTTGGAGGGAAGTTCCTCCAAGGCTACGGGAATTGTTGTGGCTCGAGAGACTGAGTTTTTATCAGAGACCAAAAATGGCATCTCATCCTGTTATCAAAAACACCTCCTGGGTGCCTGGGTGGCTCAGTGGATTGAGCATCCGACTGCAGCTCAGGGCATGATCTTGTGGTTCGTGAGTTTGAGTCCCGCAACTGGCTCGCTGCTGTCAGCACAGAGCCTGATTCGGATCCTCTGTCTCCTTTCTCACTGCTCCTCCCCTGCTCATTCTCTCTCTCTCTCTCTCTCAAAAATAAATAAATAAACTAAAAAAAAAACCTCAAGTGTTTGCCCCACAAAAGATGAAGTACCACCTTGCCAATTCCTTTCTGTGCTAGTGTTACCTGCTTCTTTCCCTGAACAGGTCTGTCAGTATCTGCCCCTGTTACCTGCCCCACCCCCGACAATAATCCTTTACCTTAAAAGCCAATACATTCAATTCTTTTCCTTGAGGAATGATACCCACTACCGGTCTCCCACATATTCTTGAATTGTAGAGTTGCAATCAATGGGGTTTCCCTTTTCTCTTTGTTTACCAGGAGACTCAGAGCCAAATTCAAAAACGAATTCCATGGTCTGCATGAACGCATTTTATTTTTCCACTTTTCTTGTGATTCTATTCTTTTTTTCCTTCAAATTTTTAATGTTTATTTATTTTTGAGAGAGTGAGAGAGACAGAGCATGAGCGGTGAAGGGGCAGAGAGAGAGGGAGACACAGAATCCAAAGCAGACTCCAGGCTCCGAGCTGTCAGCACAGAGCCTGACGCCGGGGCTCAAACCCACGAACCATGAGATCATGACCTGAGCCGAAGTCGGCCACTTAACCGACTGAACCACCCAGGAGCCCCTCTTGTGATTCTATTCTAATTGACATATTCCATCGGTTCTGATTTTGGTTTTCTCTACATACTGCACTATATTGCTGGATGAATATCCTGTATGTTATATCAAATCCTTTGTGTAACTAGGTAGAATGTAAGTAATTAAACGCAGAAATAATCCACACTTTCATTCATTAGTGCAACTTTTACAATACACACCAGTTAGATGCTAAATATACTAGTAGGTGAGTGGCTGATACAAATAAAATGCATTAAGGCATTTAACACCTATTATATACCAAGTTCAGTGTCTAGGACCTTTGATGTCATCTATTTTAATTTATGTCTAGCAACAAATGTATGACATAAATAATTAAGTGAGTTGGAATACATAAAGCCCTTAGCCCAGTGCCTGGTACAGTAAGTACTAAATAAGAGGTAGCTATTCTTCTTAGATGTCATTATTCTCACTTTAAAGAGGAAACTGTAGTTCTGCAAGGTTAAATTACATTGTTGTGAGAGTTTGATGAAAATAATGAACCAAGGGCCTGGCAGATAGTAGGCAGAGCAAGCATTTGATGTCTTTTTGGCTCTCCAGGACCCACGGCCCTTGCTTTCAGTAACAGTCCCTCTATTTCTCTTTGGGAAACTCTACTCCCTACTGCTTTGCGGTTCCGAGCTCTGGGCCAGGCTTCCTCCCCTACTCCCGGGGAGGAGCATGTGACCCCAGCATGGCCAATCAGTGCTCTGAATTTACCTTATCACCGTCATTGACTCAGAGGTGCAGCGTGTGACTCAGATCGGTCCAATCCAAGAGACCCTACGATTCTTGTAGGGATTATTGGGAAGAAATGTAGCCTCCTTTCTGCTTAGCCTGAGCCCAACCGTGGGTACGTGACTGGGGTTTGGGCAATAATTTTCCTACTCTGAGTAAACAGCCTATTTGATCATGGAGCCGAGGAGAGAATGTGGACTCCAGAGGTAGAGAGAGTGAAGATGGGTCCTGAAGATATCATTCCCCTGGGTCAAGCCACATCTGCCACCAGTAAGCTCTGTTCCAGGATAGTGGGGCGGCCGAGCCAGTAAATTATCTTTTTTGCGTAACCGAGTTTGAGTTGGCATTCAACCACTTACAACTAAAAAGATCCTAACGTATCCAGGTCTCCAATACATTTTTGTTCCTTTCCTTTTTCCATTGAATGGACTTGCCCCGTGTCACAGCTAGTCAGTGGCAACAGCGATATTTGAACCCAGTTCTGACCCCAAAGCCCATGTAGATCACGCCCCCTGCCTCTAGGAACTTGCATTGCACTGGGGTGCCAGCATCCACACAAATGAATCCAGGTGGATGGTCAGTCAAGGTGGGGATTGTTTGGCCATTGTGCAACTGCTCTGGGCACCGTGCTTCTGGAGCTCTCTCCCCCTGCATTCTCCTTCTCGGCATCTGTCATCGGTCGGGGAGAAGCACAAATGCTGATTCACAGACACTCCAGCTGGCTCTGTGTGTTTCTATGCAAGGAGCTGCTGCTTCCCCTGCATACTTAAAGGAGAATTCTTGCTGAGAGCAGAGACTGGACGAAACAGAGACACATCCACAGCACTGGCCTCTGACTCACCATGTGACTCCTTTGGTTGAGTCATCTTCTCTCCCGAGATGGGCTTTCTCGTCCCCAAAAATGAAGCTCAACAAATGAGGTACAAATGAGATCTCTTACGTCGTGGAACTGGAAGGGTTGCTGCCGGGTAGTTCCACCTGCGTAATGACAGGACCCAGCCTCCCTTCGTTAGCAATTCTGGGAGTCCTGGAGGGTGCCTGTGAATGAGTCCATCCAGTCTTACGTCCCCTCCACAGCTCTGGAAAGACCCTCTGCTCCCAGTGGAGCTCAAGGCCTCCTGTTTCGCAACAGCCACGGCTGCCCAGAGTGCCATCTGTGTGTGGCACTGCCTGTCCATGGACTGCCCCCTTAGCGTGCTGCCCAGACCTCCGATGAGCAAGGGAGCTCTCTTCCCTAGTCCTGTTCTGGAGGAAAGACTCTCCAGGGAGTTGCCTGCTACAAGTGTCATGGGAACCTTGTAGGAAGAAAAGACAGCTCTTGGAAGGCTGGGCGTGGTCCTGGTTCTGTAAGTTTTTTTACTTTTAGGCCATCTCCCTCTTTAGGGAAGGACACCAAGCTATGCAAAAGAGGATGAAAGCACCAGTGTCCCCACTCAAGGGCAATTTCAACAAGTATGAAAGATCCTATTGTTACAGGCAGCACATTCAAAAGAAATAAGCCCGGAGAAACAATTCTGTAAGGGAGATGCTCACCCAGTTTTGCTTCCTCTGGGCGCCAGAATCATAACCTTCACAATCAGCAAGGGCTATGTCCTCTTCAGGATACAACAATGATCAAAAGATGGTGCTGGTGTTTGAAAACCAGCTCTCCGGAAAAAAAATATGTTTATGATAAACGATATAATTTATATGTAAGTTTATGATAACATCTTATACATTTTATAGATAGCAAGGGAATGGAGCACACAATTTCCAAAGACAAGTTACGCAATGCATTATTGTAAATTCCATATAGGCAATCGATTCTCAAGATACTTGACCTTTGTTAAACTCTTGTGTCCATAGCGAAACTATGGTTACAATTTAGCCGTGATTTGACAAAATCAGACTATGAATAAATGCTTGATTACTATCCTATTCAGCAAAGAAGGCGCTCATGTCGCTAGATAAATGAGTGTAATTCCAATGTGAGGAGTGGTTGGTTGGTATTTTCATTTCTGTTAAGGAGTGAGACAGAAGAGAAACAACAAAGACGTCTATTGGACCTTCATTTGTTCACTAATGACATAGTGACTTCTTTGCCAAATCAGGTAGTAGATTTTGAGCGCTGGAAGAGGGTTCCCTCAGTTTTTTGTGCCAGTCATATGTAACAATTACAGAGACAACGTGCGTTTAAAATGAATCGGCATTATTGACATTTCTCCATTTTTATTTTATTTTAATTTTTATTTTTTTGAGCTGGGGGGAGGGGTCACAGGAGGGAAGGAGGGAATCTTAAGCAGTCTCCATGCCCAGTGCAGAGTCTGACATGGGGCTCAATCTCATGACTGTGAGATCGTGACCTGACCCGAAATCAAGAGTTGGATGCTTAACCGACTGAGCCACGAGGAGTCCTTCTCCATCATTTTTAAAAGTCTATACCATCAACGATTTCCATGATGTAAATAACTCCCACTGTGGCTGATTTCAATCCACCACCTTTAAGTCACGGAATGTAGATTTGCGAAGGGATACACAATGGCACAAATTACACGTAGAATTTCTACCACATTGACACAATAGGTGTAAAATAACCTCAAGAGCATAAATAGTAAAAAATGTAGTAAAATAATTGAAGGTGATGAATTCTGAGTATTTATTACCTTTGTTTTTAATGTAATTTATTTCATAATATGTATATGTAATATACTTATATACAATTGTACTTATCCAACATCCACTGCCAAGGATAGTAGCAAACCACAATCTGGGCTCAAACCACATTTGGTAAAGAAAGCTAGATCAGTGGCTCAGAATATTAATACCTGCTGAATTAAAAATTTTTTTTCAAATAGTTTATATTTTTGAGAGACAGAGACAGAGCACGAGTGGAGGAGGGGCAGAGAGAGGGAGACACAGAGTCCAAAGCAGGCTCCAGGCTCTGAGCTGTCAGCACAGAGCCCAGACGCAGGGCTTGAACTCACAAACTGTGAGGTCATGACCTGAGCTGAAGTCAGATGCTTAACTGACTGAACCACCCAGGCGCCCCTGATCTTCTTTTCTAGGGACTAATAGTTGGAGTTCTTTTGTGTGTCCCACATTGCTCTCATCCTGTGGCTGTAGGTCATGGACTGTCAGCATTTTTTTTTTTTTTTTTGAGAGAGAGAGAGGGTGCAAGTGAATGAGGAGCAGAGAGAGAGAGAGAGAGAAGTGAGGTTCACCCACAGCGGGGCTCGAGCTCACCTGATATGGGGCTTGAACTCATGAACTGGGAGCTCATGCCCTGAGTAGAAGTCAGATGCTTAACGACTGAGCCACCCAGGTGCCCCTGGACAGTCAGCTTTTAAATTCAGAATCCATGGGGTGCCTTGGTGGCTCAGTCAGTTGAGCTTCTGACTCTTGATTTCGGCTCAGGTCATGATCCCAGGGTTGTGGGATTGAGCCCCGCATCAGGCTCTGCGCCAAGCATGCTCTCTTTCTCTCTCTCTCTCTCTGCCCCTCTCCCCCCATTTTCTCACTCTCTGTCTATAAAATAAATAAAATGGAAAAAAATTCAGTATCCTTGTTAGTACTTTCAGGTGTGCTCAAGGTGCAATGTTAGGGAAAGAGTTCTCATCAGTGGGTCCCCTTGCAGGGCTTCACCTCCATCCAATAAGCTTTGCAAAATGGTGCTGTGGGACAGGTGCTCCTGTAGTCTGTAGTGGCCCAGGGCTCAGTGCTGACATGATCTCTGAAGGATCCATAGTGTCCTGCACTGTGAACACGACAGGGGTGGTTTAAATTGCTTTTAGCATATGTCGACTATCCTGGAATTAAAATAAAATAAATAAAACAAAACACATTGCTTTTCATCAGGAGAGGGGCTTCCTGCTTTGATTGGGAGCTCAATATAGATGTCGCATTTGTTCTGTCGTGTAACACTGACTCTGACTTAAAGCTAAACATTTTTTGTTCCATGTAAATTAGCTGAAGTGACAGAAATCCCGGCTCGAATGGGCTTAAGCGATAAGTAATTGTATTATTTTTCATAACGGACATCCATGGGCTTTGGGGTTGGTTGGTTTAGAGACTCAGCCTCAGCATCAAGGATTTAGCCTCTTTTCATCTCTTTGCTATGCAAACCTCCCTACTAGTTCATCCTTAGGTTGTTTACAAGATGGCTGCAGTGGCTCCAGCCATCACAACCAGAGAATACAAAGTCCAGAGCAGGTGTTAATTTCTGAGCTCCTTGGACAAACTCAAGGACCCATGAACTTGAGCAGGAAAAAGAATCACATCACCACTTTCTAACTAAAAATTGGTATTTCCTTCAATTATGAATGTAGGTAACAAACTACAGTAGTAGTAGGGTAGTGTGGGCTTGCCACCAATAGAAATCGCATGTATTTTCAAATGACATTATAATTGTGAGTATATCGTGAAATATAATTTATCCTTAACTCCACTTTGAAATTATAGTAGTTATTAGACCTCCCACTAGATCTTGATATTGAATGTGTTAATAAAGTATTGCATATTATTATATCAAAAATACTTTACTTTAATATTGTGTTACATTATAATTGTTTGCATGTAATTTATTTTATGTATTTAAAAATATTCTAGGGGCACCTGGGTGGCTCAGTTGGTTGGGCTTCGGACTTCGGCTCAGGTCATGATTTCCATAGTTTGGGGGATCCAGTCCTGATTCAGGCTCTATGCTGACAGCTCAGAGCCCAGAGCCTTTTTCGGATTCTGTGTCTCCCTCTCTCTCTCTCTGCCCTTCCCACACTCGTGCTCTGGCTCTCCCACTCAAAAGTAAATAAGCATTAAAAAATAAAAAAAATAAAAAATAAACAAAAATATCATTCTAAGAAGGAGTCCATAGAATTCACCTGACTGCCTAAGGGGTCCTGACACCAATACATATATAAATTTGAAGAAGCAAGGACATCCCCCACCTCTCGCACGCGCGCGTGTGTGTGTGTGTGTGTGTGTGTGTGTGTGTGTGTTTGTGTTTCAAGAAACATCCTATATCATTGGCCAGAACTGGGTCACATGGCATTCCTGGGCCAATTCTCGTGAAAGGAAGCACAGGTACTCTTGGACCAATCAGCTGAGGTCAGCTTTCCCCGAGGCTTGGAGCTTCTTGGGAGAGCATGAGCATCAGAACAAAGAGGGGGGTTCTGTTACAGGAGAGGAAAGGGGGATGAATGCTGTGGGTCAGGAGTTGTTCAGGGACCTGCATCGCTTTGTGCCACATATCTGAGGGATAAGACGAAGATAAACAACACCAACACCAACAAAACAGCATGATTTTATGTGAACACTTGGGAAGCATAGGGAGACAAGATGGGCTTTTTACCTCTCTAGAAAGTTTTCCAGAGGAAGTTATGCACGATTTGAGTCTTGGAGAATGGAATGGACTTAAGGAGAAGAAAGATGGAAACTTGCTCCAGAATGTGGAAATATTACGTGAAAAGGCTAGAGGCATGAAAAGGCACAATGTGTTCTGAGAACGACAATATTTGGAAAGAGACGGCGTGCAAAAAAGGAAGCTGGAGAGGTGGCCAGGATGCCCATATGAAGGGTACTGGGTGCCAAGTTCAGTGTTTGAATCTTGTCCTTGGTGAACATACGTAGTTTCTGAGGGGCTTTAAACAGAGCAGTGACATGATCTCTTTTGTTTTTCTCAGAGATCCTTCTGGCTGTAGTGTGGAGAATAGAGAGAAGGGAGCAAGCCTGGAGGCAGGGAGACCACGTAGGAGCCTGTTGTTAAACCAAGGAAGAGATGATGCTCTGAACAAAGGCGGTAGTGGTGGGCTGGAGAAGAAAGAATAGCCCTGAGGAGACTGGATGGATCTGGCCTGGGGATAGTGGTGAGGGAAATGGATAAGTCCCAGATGCCCACCATGTTTGTGACTTGAGCCAATGGCGGATGGTGGAGCCATTCATTGAATAGGAAGCAAGAGGAAATGCAGTTGGTGGCAAGGAGAGGTCCCAGTAGACAAGATCATAGGTTCAGAATCGGACAGATTGTGAGGCGGATGGTGGAGCCATTCATTGAATAGGAAGCAAGAGGAAATGCAGTTGGTGGCAAGGAGAGGTCCCAGTAGACAAGATCATAGGTTCAGAATCGGACAGATTGTGATATAATTTTGGCTCCTTTTGGTCTTAGCATTCCCGTTTCTTGCATTTCCTCTGAAAGTTCGGAACCTCCCCAACTTTTCCAACGAGAACCATGAGGCTGGGTCTGAGGGCTGCAGGGTCTCTGTGGAAATAGGTAGATGTGGTGGGGAAGGGATGACACCCAGCGATACAATTTTTGGTCCACTGCTCCAAAGACTCACTAAAACAATAAAACCGCTAATTCTGTCTCCTACTATACCAGAAAATGGAAGCTTTGCAGGAAAACCAAGTTGTATTATAATTACAGGCTTTTAAATAAGTATCACGGGTGATATTTAGCACCAAACAATGAAGTGCTGAAGACCTTATTGTTTTTTGTCCTGTTCACTGAGTGAAATCAAACTCAGCAGAATTCAGGGGCTTTTAAATAGATTTGGAAAGTGAGTCTGAGCCAAGGTGCCTGCCACTTTACAGAGTAAATTATCAAGGCAATAAGAGGCTAGAACTTCAGCCTGGGGAAATGGTTAATTGCTTTGCCCTCTAGTTATTGTTTTGGTCCTCTGCCTGCTGTAGAGTGTAGCCTTCCAAGAGAAGGGCTATAAATTTCATGGGGGGGGGGGGCGGGAAATCCATGTGGGGTAGGGGAGGAGGCGCGAAAGGCAAGCAGTTTATTGATGCCGAAGTTAATTATCAATCATGGGAAATATGGACCTTTGATTTCTTACTTTTTAAAAAAAAATTTAATGTTTATTTTTGAGAGAGAGAGAGAGAGATTGGAGAGACAGAGCATGAGCGGGGGAGGGGCAGAGGGAGACAGAGACAGACACCGAAGCAGGCTCCAGGCTCCGAGCTGTCAGCACAGAGCCCGACACGGGGCTTGAACTCACAGACCGTGGGATCATGACCTGAGCCTAAGTCAGATGCTTAACTGACTGAGCCACCCAGGCGCCCCCTATTTTTTTAAATATTAATTTTTGAGAGAGAAAGCCTGCAAGTGGGGAAGGGGCAGAGAGAGACGGGGACAGAGGATCCGAAGTGGGCTCTGCACTTAGAGCAGCGAGCCCAATACTGGGCTCAAACTCATGGAACTCACGAACCATGAGATCATGACCTGAGCCAAAGTAGGACGCTGAACCGACTGAGCCACCCAGGCGCCCCAATATGGACCTTTTAAAGGTCTGTCTAACAGACCCCTTCCACTTTGGCTTCTTCCTGTGTTCTTGACTTCCCCCCCAACTCACACATACGCATGTGGACCCAGCAGCATTGTTTTAGATGTATGTATGCACACAGGGTCCTTAACTGTGGACATTATTAATCCAGGTCCTTTACAAAGAAGATGCTTGGCTTGAAGAAGCAAATTTCATGAGGAAGTAGACAACTATATGATTTACACACTCTGTGTCCCCAGCCCACCCAATCCTGGGACTCTTGGGATCATTGTTCTTTCTTGATCTCTTGTCCTGGGCTTTGAGCTGCAGTACCAGTTATGCTGGCCCTGTCCTTGTGAGCTGACAGGCAAAGGCTGGTAGCATTCACATGACTTTGGCTGTTGGGGGCGGACGCGGCCGGCTGCTGCGGTGGTACCTGGTGGGTGGGGTGCTGGAGAGACAGGTGGGTTCTTTCACACGCTGGAAGTTTGTGAAGGCGTTTGGAGCTCAGGAGCTGTTTGTGTCCTCATCTTGCAAGCTGTTGGATGCCTCTGCTCAAACAGGGGCCGGTTCCCCAACTCACGGCTCTGCTCCAGTGCTGCCCCAGGGAGCACCTCCCTCGCAGCCGGGCTGGTCACCGGGCTTTCTCTCCAGCAGGTGCTTTCTGGGAGCAAGCAGGCGTGCAGGCTGCCGGGCACCAGGAATTGGAGGCAGGATGTGCCTGAAGGCAAGGGATCAAGTTGAGGGAGGTCAGGAACGGGCTGGGCTGGCAGCTGGCTCCGGAGTCCAGGAGTCAGAGAGGCAGCCCGAGGGCCCCTCTAGTAGCGGAGGTGCAAGCTCAGACCCACGGGCCCAGGCCACCTGCTGCTGGCCTCGCTGGCCCTGGGGGCGGGGTGGGTGGTTGTCGCTGGCAGGCCTGCGACCTGCAGATGAACCTGGTCTGATTCAGGTGAAGGTGGTGACACCAGAACAGCATTTCCCAAAGACTCTTCCACTGAGCACGGGCGGATTCCAGGGAACCTAAAAAGGAAGAAAGGGTGCTGGGATTACATAAACTCTGTAGTTAAATAAAGGGAAACAGATCTCTTCCCTGAAAAACTTCTCAAGCTTACAATTTGCTGAAGAGTGGAGGGAACCCGAAGGCAGGGATTAGAGTATACACTGTCTCTCAAACCTGTGTGACTATGGAACGCTTTTGTGGTGTAGCATCTCTTGGGGTGAGGGTTCCATAGAACAGACTTTGGGAAACATTGCTTATGCTTTCCTTGCATACTGAGTCTATGGGACCAGGCTGGGTACTCAGATCCCAGTACCAGGATGGTGGATTTTGAATCCAGCTATCGATGGGGCTATTCTAGATATTGAACTTTGGTATTTCCTTTCTTTCTTTCTTTTTTTAACTGTTAAATTCTTTATTTAAAACATGATGTAGGGGTGCCTGAGTGGCTCAGTTGGTTGAGCATCCAGCTTTGGCTCAGGTCATGATCTCGTGGTTCGTGGGTTCGAGCCCCGCATCGGGCTTTGTGCTGACAGCTCAGAGCCTGGAGCCTGTCTTCAGATTCTGTGTCTCCCTCTCTCTCTCAAAAAAATAAATAACACATTAAAAAAAACACGATGTAAATTAAAAATTTTAACAACGGGGATGATTATATAATAAAACGCATATAGGTATCCACTACAAGCTTTCAGCATCTTAAATTATTTTTTCCCATTTATTTTTTATTAAAAACTTTTTAAACATTCTTATTTATTTTTGAAAGATAGAGACAGAGTGTGAGAGGGGGAGGGGCAGAGAGAGAGGGAGACCCAGAACACGGAGTAGGCTCCAGGCTCTGCCAGCACAGAGCCTGAAGTGGGGCTTGAACCCACAAACGGTGAGATCATGACCTGAGCCGAAGTCAGACGCTTAACCGACTGAGCCACCCAGGCGTCCCTTATCCCATTTATTTTTAACTTTGGTATATCTTGCAATACCAGTCAATGAATATGTCACAAGGAGTCTAGGAACTCAGACTGTAATGTAGCGAACGCGATGCAGAAACCGAGGCCAGATATGGAAGTAAAAAAGCCTTTATTGGGAGCACTCTCGGGCGAGGTTCCCTGGTCCGTACAGAAAGGGGCCAGGGAAGTCTCTCCTGGGAAGGGGGTAGTGCGTTTTTTATGGAGTTGGCTGGCGGGAGCAAGGGAGGGGATATGAAGTGTTTCGGGTGAGGACGTGTCTGTTGTTTAGGGCGGAAAAGTTAGGTGAATTGTTCCCTTGAAAGTCCCTGGGTGGGGGAGTGTTGAGGTAGTGAGTGGCTCTTGTTGTCTGGGCGTCTGAAGGTCACATCTGCCTCCGAGGCCAATCATCCCGACCTTTTTGGTACCATGGGCGCCAACTCAAATCTGGCTGCTTCCTGCTGGAGAGGGGCGGAGTGGGGTCTCATCGGCTGTCGGGATTTCGGTCGGGAGGTGGGTATAAGGCTGCAGTAGGAGCTGATTGACTGGAGGGCCTGTCCAAACTCTCCAAAACCCTGTGGAAGGACCATCCAAGTAAGCTGACCGGAGGCGCCGGTGTCAGGGTCCTCCCAAGTGAGGGCAAACAGAAAGTAAGAGTCTGGGTGTAGAGGGACCGTGAAGAAGGCGTCTTTGAGATCAAGGACAGTAAAGTGTGTGGTGGAAGGAGGAATGTGAGAGAGAAGGGTGCAAGGATTGGGGACTACCGGGTATAGGGGCTCTACTGCCTCATTTATGAGGTGGAGGTCCTGGGCCAGCCGGGAGGCCCCTGAGGGTTTGGGGACAGGGAGAATGGGGGTATTGCAAGGGGAGTTAGTAGGAATAAGGAGCCCTGTTCTAGTAGGCGGGTAATGATAGGCTTAAGGCCTCGTATATGGGCTTCTGATATGGGTGGGAATTGGGCCCGTGAGGGAAAGCCAGCTCCCTGTTTAAGGCGAATGTGGACGGGTTGGTGGTGAGTGGCGACCACTGGTTTGGAAGTGTCCCAAGCAGACGGGTTGACAGGGTCGGGGAGGGAAGGGATGTGAGAGTCAGGATCCGGAGAGAGAAGAGACATCAGTAAATGAGTGGTTTGAGCAGAAAGGGGGTGGATACAAACGGGGGCCCCCAGTTTTTGGAGGAGACCACGTCCCAGGAGAGGAACGGGACATGACAGAATAATAAGGAAGGAGTGAGAGAAGGGGAATCCATCGAGTGAGCAAGAGAGTGGAAGGGTTTTAACTGGGCAAGAAGAGGTGCCGTCAATCCTCGCCACTGAGACTGGTGAAGGGAGAGTAGGGCCCGAGTGAGACGGCAGGATGGAAAAGGTAGCCCCTGTGTCCACAAGGAAGGAAATGGACTTACCCGCTACCTGGAGCGTTACCCTGGGCTCGTCGAGAGTGAGGGGGGGTCCCCGAGTCCGGGCTTCGTCAGTTGTCTGCCAACCTGAGGAGTTCGAGTGAGGGGATTGTCTGGTCAGATGGTCCCCCGCGTGGAGGCGCCGATGACGATCTGACTGAAGGACAATCTGACTTCCAGTGCCCCATCTGTCGGCAGGCCGGGCAGGGCCTGGTTGGCGTACCCGGGTTGGGGCATTGGCAGGCCCAGTGACCCTTGTTACCACATTTGAAGCAAGTCCCTGGCGGGGTGGACTTTGTGGGGACCCCCATTTGTCGGCTCCCAGGGCCTGCTGGCCTCAGGGCTGCCACCAAGGCCTGATTTTGAAGTGCTACCTTCTGTTTCATGTGAGCCTGGTGACAGGCTTCAGCCATCTCCTCCCGAGCGTTAAAGACTTTAAATGCCATTTTCATCAAGTCCTGTATTGGGGTTTGGGGGCCCTCCTCTGCCTTTTTTTAGCTTTTTACGGATGTCTGGAGCTGACTGGGTAATGAAGTGGGTGGCGAGAACTGTGGCTCTGGTAGGGGAAGTGGGGTTAAGGCGGGTATTGAGTCAGCGCCTTAGTGAGGCAGTTGAGAAAAATAGCAGGGTTTTCCTCGGGGCCTTGTAAGACTTCCCTCAGCTTATTAAAATTGACCACCTTGTTGGAGGCGGCCTGCATTCCCGCCAAGAGGCACTGAAGCATCCGGTCTCACCCATGGCGGCCATCATGTCCTGCCTGATAGTCCCATCCAAGGTCTGCCGCCAGGACAGCGAGGGCCCCTACTGGCATAGGTGGGGTCTGTGAGGTGGGCCTGGTCTGCATGGTCCCAGGCTGCTGCCAGGATGCGGTCTCGCTCTTCAGGGGAGAGAGTGGATGACTGGATGACAAAAATGTGATGCAGGTGAGGTCATTACGCCTGGGCGAGGTAGCAGAACTCTTCAATATAGGCTGTAGGATTAGTGGAAAAAGACCCTAAGCGCTTTTCTATTTGGAATAAGTCCTGGAGGGAGAAAGGGATGTGGACCCGGATCACGCCTTCAGCCCTAGCGACCTCCCTAAGAGGGCAGAGGAGGTTAAGGTCTGGGGTCATTTGGGAGCGGGTCTGGGTGGCCACGGGTGGGGAGTCAGGGGTTGTAGTGGGGCCAGTAAAGGAGTGAGGGGCTATGGAGGTGGGTGGTGTAGGTAGTGGTGGGGCAGGTTGTAAAGGGGGGGTTTGAAGGAGGTGGGGGATCAGGACCAGGGTATGGGGGTGGCGTAGGGCAGAGCGGGAAGTGACAGAGTTTCAGGAGGGTTGGAGAGAGGTAACGGAGTGGTTTCGGCCTCTCGGGTAGGGGATGGGGGAGATCTGGCCAAGAGAAACTTGGGCTGTGGAGCACGAGGAGCAGAGGGAGGGGCGAGAGCATAGATCCCAGAAGGCCTGAATATATGGGACCTCAGGCCATTTAGCCATCCTCTGACAGAAATTGTCCAGATCCGTTAAAATTTGGAAGTTGAAGGTCCCCTTGGGTGGCGATTGAGACTGGTTGTCTAGTTTGTATTGGGGCCAGGCCTCAGTGGAGAAAAAGATGAGGCGTTTATTCTTAAGAGCCTGTGAAAATCCCAACCGGTCGAAATTAACAAGAAGGCAACTCAAGAGGGTCTTTGGGTTGAATTTAGAATGAGTTGTTCCCATGGTCTTTTCGCCCAGCAAACGGAGACAGACAACAGGCGTCCCTGAATCTGTTCGTTTGTGGACGGAGGAGAGACAGAGCAGTAGAGGACTAAGGACGTCTCCCCAGTCGACCAGGCCTGGAGTCAAAAATGATGGGGGATATCCCTGATGCGGCCGCGCTTGTGGACAGAGGTCCCAGGAGAGGGTGGGAGACCAGGGAAGAAATCAGACAACTGTCCCTTTAAAACAGGGAGGATAGCCGAACAAACAAACGAGGAAGGAGGAGGGGTCAATCAGCTTGCCCGCCTGGCTGCTCCCCTGCTCCCCTCGGGGATTTAGGTCCCTCTTGGCTTTGGCTGGTCGGTATAAGCCCCCGACACGGATCAGGCCCTGGGCCTGATTCTGCCTTGAGTCTTATGAGGTCACCACGGAACCGCAGGTTGGGGCCCAGTCAGACTCCATAGGAGAAAATCCGGTAGAGTCACACATACACACACACATGCCGTTCATACAAGCTCTTACCCTGTGAAAATATTTGGAGAGGTAAGGTCCTTGTTGAGGGAGAAGAGTGGCCCCTGACCGAGGTCAGGGACTCAAAACTCCTCCCGGGTTTCGGCACCAAATGTAATGTAGCGAATGCGATGCAGAAACCGAGGCCAGATATGGAAGTAAAAAAGCCTTTATTGGGAGCACTCTCGGGCGAGGTTCCCTGATCTGTACAGAAAGGGGCCAGGAAAGTCGCGTCTGGGAAGGGGGTAGTGCGTTTTTTATGGTGTTGGCACGGCGATGGGGGGGGGGGCTATTAAGTGTTCTGGGTGAGGATGTGTCCGTTCTTTAGGTCGAAAAAGTTAGGTGAATTGTTCCCTTGTAAGTCCCTGGGTCGGGGAGTGTTGAGGTAGTGAGTGGCTCTTGTTGTCTGGGCGTCTGAAGGTCACACCTGCCTCCGAGGCCACAGACCTCTTGTTTTTTTTTTTTTTTAAAGAAGTGGTTCTCTCCTTTGTTCTTTGTGTTTTTTTATTTTAAAGTTTATTTATTTATTTTGAGAGAGACAGAGAGAGCCAGCAGGGAAGGGACAGAGAGAGAGGGAGAGAGAGAATCCCAAGCAGGTTCCGCACCCTCCATGTGGAGCCTGATGTGGGGGCTCGAACTCACAAACCGTGAGACCATGACCGGAGCTGAAACCAAGAGTTGGAGGCTTAACCAAATGAACCACCCAGGTGCCCCTCAGACCTCTTGATATTAAAACAAGACTGAGAACCTCGGGGCGCCTGGGTGCCTCAATCAGTTAAGCGACCGACTCTTGATTTCAGTGCAGGTCATGAGCTCATGATTCGTGAGTTCAAACCCCAGACTGGGCTCCATGCTCCACAGTTCAGAGCTTTCTTGGGATTCTCTCTCTTCTTCTCTCTCTCCCCCTCCTCTGCTTGTGTGCTCGCTCGCTCTCAAAATAAAATTTAAAACTTAAAAAAAAGAAAGACTGAAAATCTTAAGCTGCTTTGCTCGGAATCACACAAGCAACCTAAGGTAGTAAAGAAAGAGAAGAAGCTGAGAGGTGACCGTCTGCAGTAGTGCTGGCAGTAATTGATGAGTAACAGACAAGACAGAACTGGTGTGAAAACAAATGGGCAGGGCCAATAAGGCCACATCTCAGGGAACAACACCGTGTGGTAGTAACGAAGTGGGTTCTAGGGTTGGATAGACCTCCTCCAAATCCTGGCTCAGCCGTTCATTGGCTGATGTTCATTGGATGTGAAATCCAGGCAAGTTTCTTAACCATTCTGAGCCTCAGTTTCCACATCAATAAAATGGGGTTAATGATAGTCCCTACCTCCCAGGGTATTTGTGAGGAATAAATGAGACAGCACCTGTCGATCGCTTAGCACACGACTTGCTACAAATCGAGAGCTCAGTGACTATATTAAAAAGCTCTGGTACAGGAACAAATAGACGTCGGCTGATAGAAAGGATGAGGGAATGAGTGTGCACTGCTATCTATACACCCTGGGCAGGTGGACAGGGGCATGAATAAGAAGATGGATGGAGTTACACTGGCACGTTCAGGATGGCTCTGTTGAAAGAGGGCGAGAGGCATGATATAGAATTGGCGTTCTGCCTCTGCGTCTTGGGCCAACCTGGCTTCAACTTGGCTTTGCCATTACCGGTCAGGGTACCGATGGAAAAAACCCACGAACACGTGCAGCAAACTCCAACCTGTGCCATTTAGAATCTAGAATCCCTTGATGTGCCGGAGTAGCTTTGCACCTGGGCTGGGGGCCGGGGGCAGGGATCTCTATCTCTGAAGCCTGGCATCAACTCATCAAAGGGAAAGCAAAGGTCACTGGCATTTGGAGATGCCTGGAACCTGGTGAACTGAGCAGTGAGGTCACCGATTTACCCTCTGGCTGTAGAGTCTCATCTCAGGAAGTGATTCATATCCTAATGGAGGGGAGGAGGGCAGCTGTTTCTCCTGCTCTCTGTGTAGGGTGCTGCCTCAGGCGCTGGCCGCAGGCACTGGAAGGAAATGAGCTGAGGGTTCAAGGCGAGGCCTGAATATGGTGAAGCGGTTTATGCCACATGAAGGGAAACAGGGGTGCAGCTGGCTTGGGAGTTAGTGAGGTCGCACCCGGCCCATTTCAAAGAGCAACCTCCTTTCCTGACTTCCCGGCCAGTCCCTGCCTGGTGTTCTGAGGGGTGACAGGTGAGGGGAGGGGGCTGGCAGGGCTGTTCTGTACGGTCTTTGGAAAGGCAGGCTGCAGGCTCCGGAAAGGGCTCTTTCTGGATGTGGAGGATGTATGCTCAGGCAGTATTTAAATCAAACCAGAAATCGCGTCGGTAGCCAACTTCCTATGTTATCAGCTTTGCCACATTCTAACTCACAGCCCTCACAACCCTACGTGGTGAGTGTTCTCATTAGCCTCATTCTGCGGCGGGGAAACTGAGCCAAGGGCAGGTTGTGTAACTTGCTAGAGGTCATATTAGTATTAAGAACCAGGATTTGAGGGCCGTCTGGGTGGCTCAGTCAGTTGAGCGTCAGACTCTTGATTCGGCTCCGGTTCAGATTTCTCAAGGTTCGTGAGTTCAAGCCCGGTGTTGTGCTCCGTGCTGAGGCAACGGAGCCTGCTTGAGGTTCTCTCTCTCTGCCCCTCCCCTGCTTATGCTCTCTCTCTCAAAATAAATAAAAACAGGGGTGCCTGGGTGGCTCAGTTGGTTAAGTGGCCGACTTCATCTCAGGTCATGATCTTGGGGTCTGTGAGTTCGAGCCCCGCGTCAGGCTCTGTGCTGACAGTTCGGAGCCTGGAGCCTGCTTCAGGTTCTGTGTCTCCCTCTCTCTCTGCCCCTCCCCTGCTTGCTCTCTGTCTCTCTCTCTCTTTCAAAAATAATAAACATTAAAAAAATACAAACATTTAAAAAATTCTCCCTCTGACAACCGCCCCCCGCCGCCTGCATGTGCACGCTCTTGCTTTCTCTCAAAAGAAAAAAAAAAGAAATAAAAAAAGAACTCAGATTTGAACCCAGGCTGTAGGCGCTGGTTCTGTCCCCGCACTGTGCTGTCATGGAAGTCAGTGGTGGGTTAGGTGAAATATGTGGGGAAGGGGGGTATGGTTTGGTCTGAGCTCTGGGAGGCAGAGTTGTGGTAGGTGGCTGGTTCAGGAACGAGTTCAGGTCAGAACCAAGTACCTAAAGTTCAACCATCTTACAGACAGAAGCAAAGGGTCTCAGAGGCGGCTCCGACTTGTTTTACCATGACCGGTGCTGGTGATCTCTGCCCGTTGCCCCAGATCCACGTGTGATATTTGGGTGATGGAGATGAGGTTACCTCCTGGTCCTTCCATGGTCCCGTATGCTTCAGGGGCAAGAGGATTCTGAGTCCCGGGAAAGAGGAAAAGAGCTTCAGACACAGGCTTGGCAGGGCTTGAGATCCAGTTCCGAACCACAGTCACTGTGTGACTTTCGGAAAGTTATTTAACCTCTCTGAGCCTCGCTCTCCTCATTCATAAAAACAAGGGTAATAATATGTACCTCATAGCGTTATTAGGAGAATCAAATGAGATGATGCCTTTACATTACATGTGCTTGGGAACGGCAGGTGCTTGGTCAGTAGCTTCCTCTGCACGCTTGCCTTCTTTCTCTTTCCTGGAAAATACGATTATCTGGGCTGAATCAAAATTGATCAAGGGAGAGGCAGTGTAGCCGTAAGGGCCTGCAGCTGTTCTCAGATGCCTGCGGCAATGGAGGAAGTTATTGCTGATTCCAGTTGTGCTTGGAGAGGACAAGGGGGTACGGAAAAGCCCGCTGGTCCTGCCTGGCTGCTTCTCTGTCGTCGCAGTCACCATGGCCTTGGTTCTGTCCTGGGACCTGACCGCCGAGGCTGCACATCCAGGAGGATGGGGCTGAGGTGGGCCTGGAGGGACAACTGGGGACCCAGGCAGGAAGCTGGATCTTCAAGAGAGAGCTGAGACCCGAGGAGGTGGTCCTGAGGCCCGGGCCAGAAAGGCAAGACAGGATGGTGACTCCTGCCTGGCAGAAGGCTAACCTATCTCTTCATGGGGTCCTGGGTTCAGCTCACAGCCGTTCCTTCCCTTCTCTTGCTCTTTCTGGGTAAAGCAAACCAGGCAGGCTGTCCATTCACTATTCAACTTGCCCTCTGACCCACCAGAAAAGGCAAAGACCAGAGAGAGAAGGCAAGTGGAGTGCATTCATTCATTCGTTTGTTCATTCATTCATTCATACAACTAATATTTATTGAGCATCTCTTTCCTCCACGTGTGTCTTTGACCTTAGGCTACTGATGCACATCTCACTTCACAACCAGCACACTTGTTAGCAGCAAGACCTTATTCAAGTGACTTCTCTGGACACAAATTCTGCTAATGCGCATGTGATTTTGTATAAATGTGGGATGTCTTTTTAGCTGGGGAGGTGGAAAAGCTGGAAGGGCCCCACTTTTGTCTTTACTTGCTCTGCTTACTATGTGTATTTCTGTTGTCTATTGCTTTGAAATGAATCATCCGCATAAGTCGTGGCTTAAAACAAGAACAATCATTTTATTATTTTCTCTCCCAGTGCTATAGATGAACCGGACTTGGCTATGTGGTTCTTGTTCAGGATCTCTTGGGCAGCTCCAGTCAGATGGTAGGTGGAGCTGGCATCATTGCAAAGGCTTCCTCACTCACATGACTGGCATTGATGCTGGGTCTCTGCTAGGATCTCAGCAGGGACCATCCCCAGCCACTTACATGTTGCATCTCTATGTGGTCTGGGCTTCCTCATGGCATCATGACAGCTGGGTTCCAAGAGTGGGAGTTCCAAGACAACCCAGTGGAAGCAAAAAATGTTACTTCTGCCCTAGTCACAAGTCAGCCTAGATTTGAGTGAAGGAAACTGAGGGCACATCTCTCGATGGGAGAATCATCGGCGTCACAGCGTAAGGACTCCTGGGATGAGGGACCTTGTTGCCGCCATCTTGGAAAATACAATCTGCCACACTGCCCAACCAGGAAGAATTTCCAGAAGGAAGACTGTGGCTTAAGTGCAAGGGGTGAAGTTGCTAGCACACAGAGACGCATACAGCCCTTGAGAAGAAGCTTTGGGTATGAGCTGGGGGAGAGGGGTTCTGTCCCTGCTAAGGGAGTTCCTGAAACACTGGGATTCCAAAATTGGATTAGATTCTCACAGGCCGGCAATGGGGCAGAAAAATGGGAAAAGGGGAGAACAGACCCTGGCATTATGGGAACTTGTTAGGTTTAGGAAGTAGCATTTAGTCTTTCTCTGGTGATGTTCTGGTCTTCTCCCAGGAAACCTACTTAAGCTACTCGAGAAGGGCCCTCAGAACTCAGGGCATGGAGGGCTACACTTGTGCCGGAGGTCAGTAGGCACCCTGGTGCCAGGTGAGTGTGGCTTCAGTCTTCTCCCAGAACATCAAGAGGCACCAGGCTGGTCTCCTCTCTGATACATATGCCTGGGACAAGCCCACCTCCTGCAGAAATAGAAACCACCATATGTGGCCACCATTCCACCTATTCCTAAAAACCTAATAAATGTGAGAGTGAGTTTGGAATCAGTCTTACAAAAATAATCCTCCGGGTGGAAACAGAATGAAATCTATGGAAATGTACATGATCACTCACCATGAAAAATAAAAGAGGGAGCTCTCTCTGCTCCACCCTGTGAATGAGGCAGAGATTAATCTATTGAAATCAAATGTATAAATTATACATGGGTGAGAACTGGCTCAGGCATAAGGTGTCTGATAGGGTGCTGATGGAAATGAAAATGAGGCTTGAAAGATCATTTCTGCTTTTGAATCAGCTCCAGTGTTGCCAGTGCTTCTGGGCCTGCCTGGCAGAAACACCCTGACTTATCAAATCAGAAAACACCCCATCCCCAAACCTTTGGAACATGCACCTTCAAAGTAATTGCTAATGTTTTGGATGATCTTTCTGTGCGTCACCAGGAATAATAAAAAGGCAATAGAAGTTTGAAGGCCCATATTTTTGCTGCCTGATGGCTCATGTAAATCAAACCCACCTCTTCAAAGGGATAGACAGGACGTTTTATGGAGTGGCTGTCGCCTGCCAGGAAAAGAAAGGTGGGCCTAAGTCTGGGAACAAGCGTCACTTGCAGTCCAGCCATGGCTGTGTGACATTCAGCTGCCGTTTACCCACTCTGGACCTCCTGGTCTACCCACTCATAAACTCCCCTATCCATTCAATGAACTTCCTGAGTCCCTACCACATGCTAGACACTGGGCTACACATCTATTTGGCACTGAATAAATAAAATTAACACAAAGATGAATATAGCAAGTCCCTGTCTCCAAGAAGTTCCTGGCCAGAGAAACAGAAAAACAGATGAGCTGCAATGCCACCTTGTTAGAGCCAAACCAACGCGCTTTGTTTTGTGTATTTTTTTTTAAGTTTATTTATTTACTTGGAGGGGAGCAGAGAGAGAGGAAGAGCAGGCTTCTGCACTGTCAGCATGGAGCCCGACGTGGGACTCAAACTCATGAACCATGAGATCATGACCTGAGCCGAAACCAAGAGTTGGACACATAACCAACTGAACCACCCAGGTGCCCCAGAACCAACGTGCTTTGATCAGAGGGTTTGAAGATGGACAGGTTTCTAAAGGAATAGAGGTTGTTTTGCCTGGCAAAGAGGATTATTACTCCCTACTGATTATCGTCTGGTCAGAGCTTCACCATGTGCCCTCAGAGAGTCTTTAAGATGACCTCTGCTGAGACAGTAGGAGAGGAAGTGAGCCGAGATTGAACTTTCAGATGGGGAGCACGGAATTCGGCCATACGTGTTGTAGGTGGGCGGGAGACATAGCAATGGCTGATGTAGATTCATGAGGTCAGGGACCCTCTCTGCATCTCCAGGGACTTCTACGGGGCCTGGCTCAACGAAAGCACAGTTTTTCTCTAACAAAAGAATAACAAATGGTCCATTACCTAGTGTTATTTCAAGATACAACAGATTCTGCTCTGCTTGTACAAGCAAGGGATACACTCCCCTAACATCCTGGCAGGGGAAAGACGTGGCCCTTCCCTGCTTGGGATGTCGTTATTTGGACCCATTTGAACTGATGGCTCACTCCCTTTTTAAAACGATGTTATTCAGGGTATAATAAGCATATGGCAAAGTGCATAACTCTTAGTTGAATAGCTCATTGAATTTTACATATGTCCACACCCATGAAACTACCAGCAGATCAAGATATAGATTAATTTCTGCTGCCATGAGGCTCCTCTGCACCCTTTCCAGCCTTGTAGAGGGAACCACTATTCCAACATCTCTGTTAACTCTTTCTGTAGATTCTACCTCCATATTCCCACCCTAGGAAGAGAAAAAACATAAAGGTAAATCTTCATTTATCTTCATTCTAGGGGAAAAACATTTACCAGGTTGGTTTTTGACTGCTGACCTCAGAAAACACAGAATCACTAGACGTCAGCTGGGCAGGGGCTTTGCACATCTGGGTCAAGAACTCCTACCTTTTCAGAAAGTAGAAATCCTTCTCAATGTCAGTTTATTCCACAGACCCCACAAGAGAAGAATGGTTGCCTTTTCAGTGTCTTTTAATTAACCAGTGGTTACCAGGGGCTGGGAGTTGGTGTTTAATGGGTAGAGTTTCAGCTTGGGAGGATGAAAAAGTTTTGGAGAGGGGGAGTGGTGACAGTATTTCATTAACGCCACTGTACTGTATACTTATAAGTGCTTAAGATGGTAAATTTTATGTCATAAACATTTTCCACAAGAAAAAAATAAAAAAGATAAAGTGTCATCAAACAAGAAAATATAGCCCAAATCTCCTATGAATTCAGCGACTGTCTTAGAATAGAATTTTATTAATAACCATTGATTGGATGTTCTCTTGAAAAACAATAGTACATGTGAGCGAGAGGCTATCTTTTGCCCCGCCCACGGTATCCTTTGCCCCGCCCGCAGTATCATTCGCCCCGCCCACAGACAGTGTAAGGTACACGCAAAGATTCCTACGTCTTAGTAATGGCTGCAAGACCCTCGCTTCTTCCCAGTGTCTGGGACCCACAGATTAACATCAACTATTCATTTCAGCACCCCTCGGTTGATGACACTGAGGCTCAGAGAAGGGAGTGACTTGTCCAGGGCCACATAGTCTGTCTGTAGCAGAGCCAGGATAAGACTTGAGTCTGTCTGGCAGGTGCTCTTGTCTCAACGCCCATGCCGTTACACCCCAGTTCAAGACCCCATGCGCTCTCCTGAGCCTCTGTCTTCTGTTTCCATGCGCTCTCCTGAGCCTCAGTCTTCTGTTTCCATGCGCTCTCCTGAGCCTCTGTCTTCTGTTTCCTGCAAACACTTAACTAGACGTGATTGCCAGCTTGGGGACTCCTCGCTTGTCTGTTCAGTCAAGACAGGAAGGAGGATGTGCAGCCGAGAGATGGGGCCTCCCGATTCCTTTGTAATTTGACCCTGGAGCCCACTGGGGACGTGGGGGCTGGTACCGCCTCAGTCTTATCATCAAGGCTGTGTTAGGGCTCTTGTGAACAAGGACAGATTCGCCTGGAGGCACAATGTTCAGAGCCGAAGGCTGGGAGTCCAGTTTCGGAATAGAGGTGCTGTCAGAGGCGAGAGTGGGTGCCTTGGCTATTTTGGCCAGAGCTGACAGTAAGGAATTCTCTCGCACAAGCTGTGCAGCGAGAGCATTTTGTACTGTGGGCTGTCCCTGCCTCCGCCTCTCTCTTTCCCAGGCTCGGTGGATGCTGTTGCTCCCCAGGCCCCTCCCCGACACTTCTAATGACAACCAATTAATTCAGCATAATTTGGTTCATTACAAGCCCTTAGATTGGTAACAGTGTTTTCCCGGAATGCAGAGCAGCCTTCCCGAACTTCTCAAAGGGGCAAAGATCTGAGCTGGGGTGGGGAGAGAGAGGGCCCTGCTCTGTCTGCCCAGTTGGGTGTGAGGAGCTGGTGGGTGCCTCAGACAGGCTGGGCTGGGCTCACTCCAGTGAAACACATCCTTCCCGGTGCCCCCACAGCCCCAGTTAAAAATATGATGGAAATGGGACATGGCAAGACACCCCAGCAGAACATCAGGCCAGCCTCGGCACCTGCAAATAGGCACTGTCCGTGTCAGGGCTAGAGATGTTGGTTCTACTGAGTGGGCCTGACCTGATGGCTGTGGGAGTTCGTGCAGGGGCCGGTGGGGAAGGAGGCCATGGCTGTGGCCGAGACCCAGCGGGGATACGGGACTGGTCTTCCTTCGATGGGGAGGAAGTGATTAAGAGAGCCCAGACTTGCCCGAAGAGGGTGGGGCTGTGGAAGGAATGCTGGGCCATGGGAACAGGCTGGGGCAAAGGACCAGGAAGGGGGTCAGAAATGGGCAGGCCAGGACTGGACTCGGGGCCTGTACCCACGGTGTAACTGCAGCCTCCTTGCTCTTTTCTGTCTCTGATTAAGAAAAAGATAATCATACCTCGTTCACGGGGTTGTGAGAAAGCAAGTTGGTGATGGGAGGCTGGGAATGTGATGGTTCGGCGCAGCAGCCTGGGCTGCAGACCTGGCTGCACCCCGGAGTGACCTTGGGCAAGTCACTTCACCTCTCCAAGCCTCAGTTTCCTCAGGTGTGGAATGGGGATAGCAACAGCATCTGTTTCGTGGGAGTAAGTGAGAATCAAACGAGGACTTATAAAAGTCCTGGCACACAGTAGGTACACAGTACACGTGGGCTGCTTTTATTGACAATGTGTGTGCAGTGCCCAGCACCCTGTCTGGTAGGAGCATCATGAAGGCTCTGAAACTGTTTATCCCATTCCTCTCCCTGTGGCTTAAATTCCTTTGTTTTTTGTTGTTTGTTTTGTTTTGTTTTGAAGTAGGTTCCCTGCACAACGTGGGGCTTGAACTCACGACCTTAGGATCAAGAGTCACATGCTCTACCAACTGAGCCAGCCAGGCACCCCTCCGTATTTTTGAATAAAGATATTAATCATGGGGTGCCTGACTGGCTCAGTCAGTTAAACGGTCTGACTTCGGCTCGGGTCATGATCTCACGGTTCAAGGGTTCGAGCCCCGCATCAGGCTCTGTGCTGACAGCTCAGAGCCCAGAGCCGGTTTTGGATTCTGTGTCTCCCCCTCTCTCTGCTCCTCCCCCACTCATGCTCGGTCTCTCAAAAATAAATAACATTAAAAAAATTTTTTTAAAGATATTAATTGCTGCCTATCTCAGAGAGTTTCTGTAAGGCTCTTTAAAAGAACCTGTCCTACAGCACTCTCCCTCTGTCCCGCGGGCTGTACTGCAAGGAGGCAGACTTTCATCGAGGCCTTTGAATGTGTGCATGTTGGTTTTTCTCCTCTCAGGAGCGGGATCAGTGAAGACCGTTGCATCCCTGTGCCTCTGCACCTCATCTAGCGCCTGGCACGTGGGACCCCCAAGGAGGGCCTGTGGGGTGAGCCCGAGCGGGCCGGAGGCCGTGTTAGCTGGATGTGGGGGAAGACCCACGTCAGAATGAGCACAAAGGTCCGTGTGTTGGTGAGTGGCCACCCTTTGAGAGGGGGACAGCCAGGCTCATCCCCGCCGGGGTCCCGATACTGAAGTCTCTGAAAGCCCCAGGACACAGTGGAGGACAGGCTTTGGGTGGAACAGAGGGGAGAATTATGCCACTGTCCTATCCCTGCTCAACCCCCCAACCCTTTGCCTGAGCCCCCCCCCCCTTAGTTAATAATCACCAAGTCTGCAACGTTAAAGTCTCCAAGGGAGCCGCTGCAAATCCGGAATGCCCAGGCCTCACCCCAGACCAATTAAATCAGAAATCTCTGGGGGCAGGACCCAGGCGTGCGTATTTTCTTGTCAAGTCCTCAGGTGATTTCAGTGTGCTGCCAAGGTTAAAAATATCAGATTATCTAGGGAAAGACACTATTTCAGATTCCCAGGAACAGCAGGATTGAACGATGCGTCTCCACAGCCCCATCGATTCAGCCTTCCAGTGTTGCTGCCTTAGAGGGGAGATAATTACTGATACTGGGCATCCACTCTGTGCAGACCCCCCAGCTGGGTGCTGAAGGGAACACGGCAATAACCCACCGCGGAGATCATAACAACATTTATGGCATGCCTCTTGTGTGGTGTGTACTGAATAGACATTTGCTACCAAAAGCCACTTTTTTAAAGACCCATTTTAGAGATGAAGGATGTAGCAATGCTATCAACACCCTTCCCGTAGTCACCCTCTTAGGCCCAAGACTGCTCGGCATCTATGAGTTTGGGGGCTTTATTTTTATATTTTTTTCTGGCCAAGGGAGCATGCTAAGACCACTCACAGTATAAGCTGGGACTCTCTCTTCAACCAACAGCACCCAGAGAGTTGGTGGATAGCACCCCAGTTTTTTCACTTCCCAACTCAGACAGCTCAGAGATGTATGCTACGCCAGTGATCTTGAACTTTGCTTGCATGTGTGATCACCTGGGGAATATATTAAAAAAAAACATTGATGCCCAGGTCACACCCCAGACCAATTATTTCTGAATCTCTGCAGGTGGAACTCAGGTATCGGTATTGACTGCAAAGTTCAGCCAAGTCGTGCACCTGTATTCTCCATTGCCCCCCGGGGTTGCCCAGCAAGATTGGATTGCCGTTGCCCAGCGTGGTAACTTGCTTGGTAAAGCACCCTATTTGAGGGTGCCTTTCTCTGTCTCACTTCCCCATTCACCTTCTGGCACCTCCCAATAAACTTCTGATATCGAATCCTGGTTTCAGGATCAGCTTCCGTGGGCCTCAAAGGAAGCAGAAGTCTGGAAAGCCCAAGTGTGTCACCTGGAGCTTCGCAGCCAGGCCATTTGCTGTCCTGCTCTCCATAGACCTTGGGGCATCATGGAAGAGACAAGTATTCAGGAAATTACCATATAAAACAAAAGGAAATGAAAGATCCAATAGATCTTCAAACAAATGCCAGATGAAGGATTTCTCTAGGTGGAATGTGGGCAAGGTCATTGCCTGTATTGGCCCAGCAGGAGCAGAGGGCAGATCTGGACCGGAGACAGAGCCTAGGGCCGATCCGGATAAGTGCACGGTCGGGAAGTTCCTCTGGTCCCCCAGTCCCCAGGGTCCTTTCTCAGCCTCCTACATTGGATCTCCCTCTAAGGCATGGTTGGGCAAGAGTCATGTTCTTCCTTTAATCTTTTACCCAGACTGTGAAGGCAAGGGGCCAACCCGGAGTCGTATTGGGGAACAGAGATGGGAGGAGGAGAAAGAGGTCCAATGATGTCAAGTCCTGATGGTGAACTTGGGTTATTTACGAAGGTCAACCATTCCACAGGGGCAAAACACCAGGGGTTGGGGGTCCATCTGATCTCACCCTCCTTTCTCCCCTCACCACCTACCTCTCTGCCGCTCACAGCACTAATCTTCTCATGGTCCAAAAGCTGAGTCTGCTCCTGCTACAGGGCCTCTACGGTTTCCCCTGCGTTGAGAAGTCTTTCTTCAGATCTCAGAATGGTCCATTTTCCCCATCACTCAGGATTCAGCTCAAATGTCACTTCCTTGGAGAGGTCCCCCCGGGCTACCTTCTCCCTCTTCCCCCGCTCCCACCCCCCAGCCCCTCTCACATCCCCTCATTTTATTCTTTACTGCACACGACGCATCTGAAATTCATCTTAGGTGTGCATCTGTTTCCTCCTTATCCTGCCAGTCTCCCCTTCCAGGCAGCATGAGAGTAGGTGGGGCCTTCTCGCTCACGTGTGTGACTGTCCCCTCAGCTCGTAGAGTAGTGAATGATTGAACTGGGCAGGCCCAGAGGGCCATGCAGTGGGGCCTGGTGACAGGAGGGGGTCTGGGTGAATTCTGGGGGGTGGGAGGGAGGGCGAGCTGTCTTTGCTCTTCCAACACCGCGTTTGTGATGACAAGCTGTGCTCAAGCAGCCAGGCTGGTCTAAATGAGCAGTTCCTAATAGTGACTAATCAATACGGATAGAGGAGCTAAATCAGGTTAAGACCCAGCTCTCCTGGGTTGGTGTCAGGCCATAAATGGTTCCCAGCAGCCCAAGGTCAAGGGTGCAGCTCTTACCCCTCCCCCCTCCCTGTTTCCATCCCCCACTGCCTATAAGGGGCCCCTCCCCACAGCCCCAGGATGCCCACCAGCCTGCACACATGTGTGCTCCAGGCCATTGCCCTTCTGTGGCCCAGCCTCCCTCTCACCCCCCCGCATCAGAATGCCCTTTCCTTCTGCATTTTATTTCCGTGCCCAAGGTCTGAGGTGGTCACGCACACGCTGTTGACATTTAAAGACTCAGCCGAGAAATCAATCTATGTGGTCTGTCCTTCAGCACCTCGGGAACCTGTGTGGCTGAGCCAAGCCTCGTCTGGCTCGCACCCTATCGATTTGTCATGGTATCTGTGGGTTGCTGAAACGACACGTGGCCCCTGCTTTGAGAAAAACAAGAGGCAGTGTCACAGAATGGTCGGGGGGCCAGACTGCTCGGACTTGAATGGCAGCCTGGGTCATTTGCTGGCTCTGTGACCTGGACCATTTGCTCAGCCTCTCCGAGTCTCAGTCATGGGAGTCATCTGGGAATAGCTACTCTATAAGACTGCAGGGACGATGGGACGAGTTAATAAACATATAGCACCAAGAATGACCCACACTACACAGTGTTATATAAATGTTAGTTATTGTCTTTGGGCTGGGGATAGAAACAGTACCCGACCTCCCAAGATTGTTTTGAGGATGAAATGAAATAACTTATGTAGAATCTACTTAGCATGTTGTGAACACTCAGCGGACCTTTGTTCTGCCCTGTAACTTAAGGAGACACAGTCTGGTGAACCCAGGCCAAGGCCAAGGATCCCTGAAATAACGATACTCATTGGGAATTATAAGAGGGTTCGATTGATGAATTCAGATACCACCCAACATTTCAGGTAAGCCTGTCATGAGGCTAAGTGGGAGTCAGGGAGTGGGAAGCTGTTTTGTCTCAGGGAGCTTGCTCCGTCTGCAGTGAGATGGGAGGCCATCTGGGCCGGGCGGGTCACGTGTCCCCATGTGACTCCCTGAGCCTTATTAGTGAGCCGTGGGAGGTAGAAATCCACCCCCAAGGAGCTCCGAGCTCCCGGTCTCAGATACAATGTCCTTTTTATATCTACCCTGTGTCTGGGCCAGGACCTGATCATATGCCTATTTGGATTGAGGGCAAAGGGGAGAGAGGGCCAGGACAGAGAGGATTAAGAATTACCCGAGTCCCATAAACATGACTGGAGACAGCCCTTGGGACTGGAATGTGGCAGAAGAGAAGAGCGTGGAGGAATGCTGTGTCTGTAGGAGGGGCGGGGACCAGCCCGAACCACCCGGGCTGTGAGTTTTACAAACGCTTGCGATGCAGGAAAAATCCTGGAGGTTGGAGTGGAAGGGAGGCCTCTGAAGTCTGAAGTCACATAGCTAATTAATGGAGGAGCTGGGATTTAAACCTGGGTTCGTGGATTCCAAAGCTTGTTTTCCCCGAGGATGGGGGGCTAGTCAGTAGTGCCTCGATGGAATAAAGACAAACAGAAATCCACCGGGTTTACCTGGCATCCTGCAAGGGGAGGGTTCACCGTGGTGGGGAGATGCCAACATTCAGTTCACCTGGGATGTGGGTCAAGATTATTGTGGCCATAGCTTTGTGCACAATACTTCTAGATGCTCTGTCTCCTTGACTCTCGTTCTGTGCTCATCTTCAGATTATAATTTAGTCCCAGGGACTTGCCAGCAGGAAAAGGCATACTTGTTCCTGTTCGTGATAAGGCCCACTTCCCATCGTGACTGCTGGGTTTTTGGACCATGTGGCACCGTGCACTAGAGGAAAGAGTATTGATTTTAGGGTTAGACGGGCTTCCCCACTCCTTAGCCTGCAAGATCCCTAGGCTCTTCAAGCCTCAGTTTCCTTCCTTGCCTATAAAATGAGATTTAATAAGATCTACCCTGAGGGAGTTACTGTAAGAAATGCCCGACCCACGCCTGGGTGGCTCAGTCGGGTAAGCTGCCAACTTCGGCTCAGGTCATGATCTCACGGTTCGAGCCCCGCATCGGGCTTTGTGCTGACAGCTCAGAGCCTGGAGTCTGCTTCTGATCCTTTCTCTCTCTCTCTCTCTCTCTCTTTCTCTGCTCCTCCCCCACTCCTGCTCTGTCACTCTCTCTCAAAATTAAATAATAAAACATTTAAAAAAAATTTTTTAAAGAAATGCCTGACCCAGTACATGGCACACGGTAGGGGCTCAATGAATGGTAGACATTTTTGAAACACATCAACGTTCTGATTTGTCAGTCAGCCTTTTGTGAGTTGGTCTCTTAGCCATTGAGTAGCAACAGAATCAAGGTGAGAATTCCATCAGGTTCTAGAGATCTAGCCTCCAAGATGCTGACCATTGACAATGGCCTGAGAGAAGCCAACAGGCCGGGCCAGACTTGGCCTTGAAGAATTGTGGACTTAGCAGGCCACTGTGGTTGGTATCCCTTGGAGACAAATCCCTGGAGGGATGGGAGGTGGTCTGAGGGAGATGGTGAGCACAGAGGAGTATTCGAGGAGGAGAGCTGAGGGCCAGGGATCATATGCATTGCCAGCTATAAGACCCCAGGAGGCCAACCAAGCCAAAGGTAGGAGGTCTGGGAACCCAGGAATGGTAGGGAAGCCACAAGTTGGGCCAGCCCCTTCTCACCAATCACTTGCACATTCATAGCCCCAAGGGACCTTTGTGAAAACAGATCCTGGGCCCATCCTTGAAAATTCTGATTGGATCTGGGTTAAGGCCCATGAAATTATGTTTTGAAAACATTCCCCACGGGGGTGCCTGGGTGGCTCAGCTGGTTAAGCATCCCACTCTTGGTTTCAGCTCAGCTCATGATCTCATGGTTCGTGAGACTGAGCCCCATGTCGGGCACTGTGCTGACAGGGTGGAGCCTGCTTGGGACTCTCTCTTCCTCTTTCTCTGCCCCTCCCCCCCTTAATAAATAGATAAACTTAAAAAAAACACAAATAACAACAACAATAACAATTCTCCACCGCAGAGCAGTGTGTATAATATGCTACTATTTTATATATATACTTGAAAAGGCTTAAAATATCTCTGACAGAAACATAAAAACCTCTAGAAATGGTCAGATCTGAAGATCTGGTGTGGAAGGGAGATCTATCTTTCACTGATCCCATCCATGGGATTGGAATTTTCTTTATCATGTGTATGTATCAAAATAAGTACATTCAGTAATACAATTAACAATAATTTAAAGGGGCACCTGGGAGGCTCAGTCGGTTAAGCATCTAACTCTTGGTTTCGGCTCAGGTCATGATCTCCCAGTTTGGGAGTTTGAGCCCCACATTGGGCTCCATGCTGACAGGGTGGGGTCTGCTTGGGATTCTCTCTCTCCCTCTCTCCCTGCCCCTGCCCCACTTGCTTCTCTCTCTCTCAAAAATAAATAAACTTAAAAAATAATTTATTGAGGTAACATTCATATAACATAAAATTAACCAGTTTAAAGTTAATTTTAAACTTTAAATAATTCATTGGTATTCAGTACATGGTATTGTATTACCAGCAACTCTATCGAGTTCCAAAACATTTCCGTCACGCCAAAGTAAAACCGCTCCTCCATTAAGCAGTTTTTCCCTATTACCTCCTCCCTTAACCCTGGCAACCACCAATCTTCATTCTGTCTCTATAGATTTGCTTATTCTGGAAATTTTATTTCATTTTATATGATTTCACAGATTTCATATAAAAGGAATCATACAATATGTTATCTTTTGTGCCTGGCTTCTTTCAGTTAGTATAATGCTTTAGCGGTTCATCCGTGTATCAGTCCTTCATTACTTTTCACAGCTGAATACTTTTCCATTGTATGGACATACCACAATTTGTTTATCCACTCATCTGATGACAGACATGTGGGCTACATTCACCTTTTGGTTGTTATGAATTGTGCTGCTATGAATGTGTGTGTGTGTGTTTGTGTGTGTGTGTGTGTACTTGTTTGAGAGTTCTCTTTTCAGTTCCTCTGAGTATAAACTTAGGAGTGGAATTGCCAGGTCATAACAGTAATTCTGTGTTTAACTTTTTGAGAAACCACCACACTGTCTTCTACAGCAGTCGAAGCATTTTACATTCCAAGTGATATAGCTGTAAAGCTTCCAAAGTTACAGAGTGCAAAAGAAGAAAACAGTAAGCTCTTAAACTTTTTTTCTAAATTGGAAACATTTGAACTGTTTGCCTAAACTCTAAGCTGGCTCATGGTGCAGCGCTTGACTGGACATTCTGTTTCATGGCTGGCACAAAGGGCGGGGGCCAGCGCCCCACCTTCCTCCTGCCCACCTCTTGCTGGCCCTGCACCCAAGCCGTCCCTTGTCACTTATTATTGACTTTGAATAGAAGCTTTCAGTTGTCTGTTCTTCCTCTTTTTGTTGAAGGGCTGCTGATGGGATAGGAATTACAGCCTTAGCTGCTGTTATCTGTGTTGTCTGACTCCCTGGCATGTTACTGGCTGTACTTCCTTGGGAATGAATCCCCTAAGTGCACATGGTAAATAATGAAAGTCTGGTTCATAAATAAGCAGGCATGCGCGGCTCTGCTGACATGCCTGGAGAAGTGATCAATTTGACTCTGTGTGCCATAGCCAATGTCCCCAAGCTCCAGGACCATTTACCCATAGGGAAACAACTGGACTTCCTCCTCCTCCTCTTCCTTCTCCTCCTCTTCCTTCTCCTCCTCTTCCTTCTCCTTCTCCTCCTTCTCCTTCTCCCTCTTCCTCTCCCTCTCCTTCTTCTTCTTCTTCTTCTTCTTCTTCTTCTTCTTCTTCTTCTTCTTCTTCTTCCTCTTCTTCTTCTTCTTCTTCCTTTTGGTGCCGAAAGGTGATTCTATTAAACCACCGGGACAGGACCCATGGACGGAAAGAACTGCTCAATTGGACTTTCTTTCATCCCTCCCTCCCTCCCTTCCTTCCTTCTTTCCTTCCCTTCCTCCCTCCTTTTCTCCTTCTCTTCTTCCCTTTCTCTCTCTTTTCTTCCTTCCCTCCACCTTCTTTTCTTTCTTTCATCCAACAAACATTTATAGAATGAAGCACCTAATCTGTGCCAGGTACTGTTCTAGATATTTTTTTTAATGTTTTATTTATTTTTCAGAGAGAGAGAGAGAGAGAGAGAGAGAGAGAGAGAGAGAATGAGCTGGGGAAAGGCAGAGAGAGAGAGAGGGAGACACAGAATCTGAAGCAGGCTCCAGGCTCTGAGCTGTCAGCACAGAGCCTGATGTGGGGCTTGAACTTGTGAATCATGAGATTATGACCTGAGCTGAAGTCAGATGCTCAACTGACTGAGCCACCCAGGCGCCCCTGTTCTAGATATTGTTATATGAGATGTGATTGTGTAAGACTCATAACAAGAAAATATTATTGTCTTCAGTTCAAAATGAAGAAATGGAGATTCAGAGAAACTAAGAAATCTTCCTAAAGTCACACAGCCAGTAAGTAGTGGACCCAGGGCTTGATGCTGGGTTTCTATGTGGCCTAGATTATTTAGAATTCCTTTACTCTTCCTCCTTTTTCTTCCTTTCTTTCCTCTCCGTCTCTCTTCTTTCTGAATTTATTTCTAGCACACTCTGTTTGCCAGGCACCCCAGGTAGACACTGAAGATATCACGGTGAACAAGATGGACAAGAACAAACTCTTTCTGATTGTTCTTTCATTGAGTCCTGGGACCCCCTGGGCCATCGTCTCAAACCTATTTAATTTCTTCTCAAATGTTCTGTTTCACATAATGAATGAATGTAGCAGATCAAAGAACTGTAATGTTAAAGATGAATTAAATTCAGGCCGTGGGTTCATGCCTCCTTTGATAGAGTCCCAAAAGCTCCTGCCTCAAAATGTGATTACCAAATCTGACCGTGCCCCTCCCTTGCTCCAAAACCTCTGTGGTCCGGGGCCCTACAGACATCCCTGTGACATGAGAAATGGTAAAGGCCCGAGTGGGGCCGCCTCCATGTGAGCTGAGCCATGCGGAAAGGTCGGGGAGAGCATTTTTCAAAGTGCTTTCCAGTGCAGAATTTGAAATTCATGGATGGAGTGGTGGCAGGGCGGCAGGCCATGGAGGCATTTCTCCAAAGTGAGAAGCAAGGCGAGGGCTTCAAGGCTGAAAGACCACCTCTCCGTAGAAGAAGATGCCCTTAAGGCCTGCACACACCCAGTTCGTTTGTGCCCAGCCGCCGTTCCCTGCCTTTATCATCGTTGTGTCGGGTTTTGCATATTCAGGTAAGTTTGTGCTTATGTGATGCAAGTCAACATCTGCTGAGGGTAGCAATGTTTATTTTAGTGGAAGCATTTATTTTAATAGTTGTATAAATCACACTAGGATTGCATTTATAGCATCATTAAGGATCTGAAGGGGGTCACTTAAATATTTAAGTTAGACTTTCGCTGCTGCAGTTTATGGAAGATATGAGATGCTCTCAAAGGTCTACTGTAATTCTGAGCAAGGCAGAAGGGTGGCAACCTCAGTCCCACCTCCCTGCCCACTCCCAGTCAGTATCTACATTTTATTTTTTAAAATTCTTTAAGTTTATTTTTTATTTTGAGAAAGAGAGAAACAGCGTGCAAGCAGGGGAGGGGCAGAGAGAGAGGGAGAGAGAGAATCCCAAGCAGGCTCCGTACTGACAGTATGGAGCCCAGTGCAGGGCTTGATCTCATAAACCATGAGATCATGACCTGAGCCAATATCAAGAGTCAGACACTTAACCAACTGAGCCACCCAGGTGCCCCTACATTTTTTTAAAATTTTTAATTAATTTTTTATTCCTTTTTAAAATTTATTTATTTACTTCTGAGAGGGAAAAAAGGCAGGAGTGGAGGAAAGGCAGAGAGAGGGAAAGAGAGAGAATCCCAAGCAGGCTCCACACTGTCAGTACAGAACCCAATGTGGGGCCTGAACCCATATGAGATCATGACCTGAGCTGAAGTCAGGTGCTTAACCAACTGAGCCACCCAGGTGCCCTAATTGTTTAATTTTTTTAAAGTGGTCTTTTAAAATATTTATTTATTTGTTTATTTATTTATTTATTTATTTATGTGTTTTTGAGAGAGAGAGAGAACATGTACATGTATGCACGTGTGGGAGGGGCAGAGGGAGAGGGAGATAGAAAGTTCTAAGTCGGCTCCATGCCCATTGTGGAGCCCAACAGGGGGGCTCGATTTCACCACTGACCATGCGATCATGAGCTGAGCCAAAATCAAGAGTCAGACACTTAACTGACTGAGCTACCCAGGCACCCCAGTATCTACGTTTTAAAGTGAGAGATTGTAGACAGCAAGCAGGCTGACTTTAGCAGTGGGTTTATACTCCTGCCAATCTCTTCTTGTGGACTAAAGAGGTCAAGTTTGAAATCTAGAGACCCAAATTCCAGGCTCTATGCTATTCAGTTGGGGGAACTTGGACAAATCATGTAAATTTCCTGGGTTTTTTTCCCTCACCTGTTAAAAAAGAAAAAAAAAGAAAAAAGGGAGTAATAACACTGTCTACCTAAGAAACATCACAAGGTTAACCAAGTGGCTTTCCTAATTCCCTGTGCTCACTCGGCAGCTAAGGTTGAGTTGAACCAGGAGCCCTGAAGTCAGGTATATTTGCTTCCTACGGCTGCCTTCACAAATGGACACAAGCCAGGGCATGATGGGGGAGTGGTGGTGGTGTTTGAAACAACAGAAACTTATTTTTCAGAGTTCTGGAGGCCAGAAGACTGGAATCAAGTGTGTCTACAAGGTTGATTCCTTCTGGATGCTCTGAGGGAGAATCTATTCTGTGCTTCTCTCTGAGCCCCTGTATGTCTGGCAAGCTATGTTTCTTGTCTTCTAGTTGTTCTTCTCCAATCTCTGCCTGTTCTCACAGTCTGTCTCTTTGTTTCAATTATCTCCTTTCTCTCTTTTTTTTTATATGAAAGATTAAAAAATTTTTTTTGATGTTTTGTTTATTTTTGAGAGTGAGAGAGAGACAGCGTGAGCAGGGGAAGGTCAGAGAGAGAGAGGGAGACACAGAATCCGAAAACAGTCTCCAGGCTCTGAGCTAGCTGTCAGCACAGAGCCCGACGTGGAGCTCGAACTACGAACCTCGAGATCATGACCTGAGCCAAAGTCGGACGCATCAGTTTTTGAATTTAGGGGCCACCCTAAATCCAGGATGATCTTATCTGAGGTCCTTACCTTAATAAGGTAAGGTCTTAATCACATCTGCAGAGACTCTATTTCCAAGTAAGGTCACATACACAGGTGCCAGGAGTTAGGACCGAGACATATCCTTTTGGGGGGAAGAAGGGGACACAATGCAACCCATTACAAGAAGGAAAATTTAAATCCTTTCCAAGGGAGGACGCTAAAACTAATGGTGAGGGTGAGGATCAGATTGGTAAGGGCGAGGGGTAAGAGATGAAGACCTTGGAGGTGGGGTGGGGGGCTGGATTTTATGTGGTGTTATCTGTGAGGTGCATGGGCAGGACTAGCCCCTTTGCAAATCCAAACTGAACCAGACTCCACTTATCTGGGGGTAGATTAGAGATCCAGAATTCAACGCCTACTGGTATTAGTGTCTCTAACAGAGGCATTGATAAGAGCATGGACTCTGGAGTCAGACAGCAGGCGTTCAAATCCAGCCTGCATTACTTTGGGCAAATTACTTAATGCCCAGCTTAGGTTGAGTTCCCTCAAAGCAGAGCCTGGGACAGGATTCCAGTACATTTGATTTATTGAGGGAGTGCTTTTGGGAGAAAAGGGGTGAAAGAAGCAGGTTAGGGGTGGTGGATGGATCTAAGCAAGGATGCAATCCCAGCTACAGTCTTTCACCTGACCCCACAGGTAGCCCTGGACCATAAATTATGCCATAGAGTTGGTCCCACCTTGTAGAGTCCCATCCTACAACACTTAGTCATTGGCTGACAGCTGCCACAGTGGGGCGGTGGGGGGGGGGAAGGAGCATGTAACTTTGCTAGGTGAGACCACACCCATTCAGCCAAGGACATTTTTCTGGAGATGGGGGAGGTTGTCTGTCATTAGAAGCCAACCCTTTGAATGCTTGGGGAATGGAGCCACCTACCCAGGAAAGGGGATGGACAGTATCCATTACATTTAACTTCAAAAATTTTAATTTTCTCGTCTATAAAATGGAGCTAATCATAGTAACTAGGTCATAGGATTGCTACAAGGTTTAAATAGGTTAACATATATGATCATATATAGATGTTCAGTAAATCTTAGCTGTGATTGGTGTATTCTTTATTGCTGGGTAACAAATCACCCTAAATTTTAGCAACTTAAAACAACAAATATTTATTAGACAACTCGGTTCTTCGGGGATGGGTATCAGAAGTGGCTTAGTTGGGTTGTTTTGGTTCAGGGTGTCTCATGAAGTTGCAATCAAATGTCGGCTGGGGCCGCATCATCTGAAAACTTGACTGCGGCTAGAGGACTTACTTCCAAGATGGCTTCTTCACTGGCTGTGGGTAGAAAGCCATAGTTCCTCACCACATGGACATCTTCATAGGCTGATTGAGTGTCCTCATTATATGGCCACTGCTAGCTCCCAGCAGAGTGAACAACCCAAAAGGGAGAACAAGGGGGAAGCTGCAATGCCCTTTATGACCTGGTCTTGGAAGTACACACCATCATTTCTGCTATATTCTGTCTGTTGGAAGTGAGTCACGACGTCCAACCCATACTCAAGGAGAGGGAAATTAAGTTCCATCTCTTGAAGGAAGGAAATGATTTGTGGAATTTTAAATCCACCACAATTAGCTATTCTTAATTACCATAGCAGACTCGGAGACTTGTGTTGCTTCCAAGGGAAATTTGTGTTTGACAAATGAACACACAAGTGGGCAATGAATGAATCTCAAATGATGGATCATTTGGCATTTAAGTAAAGGAGCTGTCTTTGAAAAGGAGAGACTTCCAGGGCCCATCAAATGACATCATACCTTCCATTTGCATGCCAGCAGCCATGCCTGCCTCCCAAATTCCACTTCTCTTAGTGTGTCAGAGAAACCCAAGAATCTGTATTTAGAAGCTCAGCAGGTGAATGTGATGTGAACCCCTGGTGTAGGTAATTGTTTTACCCTTCCCAAACACACACACACACACACACACACACACACACACACACACCAGCTTCTGATTCTATTTTGCTTGATCTTCCAATTTTCTGGCTTCCCACACCAAATCAAGTCCCCTTCAGGCTGCATTTCTGGTTTGTTGGGACTTGGTTTTCCATGTGGTTTTTAGCTTTGCTTACTTTCTTTTTATTTTTTTATTTTTTTTAACATTTTTATTTATTATTGAGAGACAGAGCATGAGCATGGGAGGGACAGAGAAAAGGGGAAATGCAGAATCTGAAGCAGGCTTCAGACTCTGAGCTGTCAGCACAGAGCCCGACGCAGGGCTTGAACTCACAAACTGCGAGATCATGACCTGAGCCAAAGTCGGATGCTTAACACACTGAGCCACCCAGGAGCCCCTAGCTTTGCTTACTTTCTTGTTACCCGCTCCAAGGAACCCCTCAGTTCCTGACTGGACCAGCCTCTGCCTACCACCCTCTAAGGGGCCAAGGGGATTCAGGTTTAACCAGCCTTCCTGTCCTCTCTCTCTGCATACCTACAACTTCCATTCTTTGCTACTGTATCTATAGGTCAGGTCTTTGCCATTGGACCAAAAAGAGTGTGGGAACAATTATTCAGATGATTCAGACACTTACTCAAGCAAAAATGATTATTTTTTTCCCCTCCTGAGCAATCCAGATAATTGTTTTCATTTCCAGCTTCACTTTGTCTTTGGGGCTCTGACCTCTTCATGCTATGACTCTAGTTAAAATTTGGTCCCAATGATAAATATTTCTGATCTAATTGTTTCCTCTGCTCACGTTCCACAGGGTGGGTATTTTCAGGGAAGAGGATCTGTACGTAAATGAGAACAAACTTCAATCAATATTACATTGGGCAATATTAGAATCAAAATAAAGCTGTCATGGTAGATCCACTATCTAAATTTCACTTTCTGGAAGGCCCTGCTCTATTTCATCCCTTCCCAACCCCTGACACATGCAGCAGCAAGGAGCAAATTACCATTTATTAAACTCTAATTATCTCTCCCCTTTTCAATACCATTCTCTGTGTCTGTGTCAGCACTCAAGCCTGTACTCCACTGCCATTAAATTAGCAATAAGGCTTGTTAGCATTGCATCCATATTTATAGACAGGGCTGGGGACGCTGTAGTGACATGGTGCAAAGTCGGACGCCCTTAATAGAAGGTTAGGGACGTGTCCTCACCCTGCAGCAATTCAGGCACGTGGCAGATGTAGGGGATTTAAGGGGATGTAACAAAGACTTCTGCTGTTTGGAGACTGTTTCAAGCCTTTCATGGGAGTGTATAAAAAAGTTCAAGCGGAGGCATCTCACCTTTGGAAAAAAGCCCATGTTTCTTTATTTGGGTGTCATGGAGCTCCGGAGCCTGACAGGAAATGACGGTGCCCTATTCCGTTGCTCACAGAACAACAGTTCAGGAAGTGTAGAGCAGATTGTGCTGGGAGCTGCCTCCCGACAAGGAGGTCCAGGCTGGGCATCTGCCCGAGCAACAGAAGCTTATCACAAGGTTGTTCTGTAATCGTCTCCTATACGAGGTGATCCTCAAGTGGGTTCAGGACAGTCATCTGGGACAGGCCACGTATTATCAATAGGGGAAGGTTAGCTTGCCCCTAGTTAGCCAGGGTCCGTGGATAAAACAGATCCAATGGCGCTGGCTCAACAAACTCAGGTGGGTGTGTATAACTACAAAGTCCATGCCCTTTTCAATAATGCTGAACAACCCGCCCTAGAAATCCAACACGGACTCTTCTATTTCCTGTTTCACACTGTGCAACACCACCCTGCCTTCTGATTCCCATGTGGATTCCCAATCACCATCTTTTAGCCAACTGCTGCCCAAAGAGGTGCAAAGTGAACTGCTCGCTCCACGGGGGACCCTCCTCTCCCACCCTAATGCCACTGCACCTGCTGGGTGGTCCCCGCCTCCCCAACCCCTGCTGAGGAAGCTTCCTGTTTTCCTGGATGTCCATCCACTCTTTTTGCTGCAAGTCAAGTTCAGTAGCCTCTGGGGCAGTTCCCTGATGGGACCCGAGGTCTTACCTGGCCTCCCACTTCTTCTCATCTTAACTCATTAGATTTTAGAATCTGGGAGCTAGAAGGAATGGAAGGAAGAAGCTGGCTAAACACTTTGATTTTGCAGACAGGTCTGTGACATTGAGGCGGGGGGCGGGGAGGGTGTTCAGAATGATCCATTCCCCCCTCACCGACACCTGGGGTCCCTTCACCTATTGTTCAGCGGGGCTGGCAGCTCCCCGCAGCGTAATCACCCTGGGCTCATTAACAAGCTGTGCTCATTTGCATATCTAAATATCCCTGTACATCGAAAACAGAGCCAATTCCAGCTTCTCCTAATGTATGTAGCGGAAAAGGGCAGGGAAGAGGCAGACAGGAAAACCAGATCAGACCCTCCTTCCTTTGTCCCTTGTATTCACCTGTTGGTCAGGTTTGTTGTTGTTGTTGTTGTTGTTGTTTTTGTTAAACCAGCTCCTTCTTTCCTTGCAGACAAAGCGCTGATAAACTTTATCTTGCGTCTACTCTGTGTTTCCTTTCCATGTGGAAAAGCTGTGATGCCTCCCCATTTTCGCCTCCCCTATTTCCACCACTCCTTCTCTGGCTCCCCTTGTGGGAGAATACCCCTTCCCCTCTTTAAAAAAGCAACACAGAACACCATAGCCTCTACATCAGCTTTATGCAAATGTATAAACACACCCACCCTCATTCGGCATGCTCAGAAACAGAAACTGTCTATCTATAGATCAGCCTGATTACACTTCATTTTTATACAGCTTGAGAAGCGTGAAAAGTCACAGGCTGGGGATAAACTGGCTCTAAATCGTCATACAGATGATCATGACACATGTAGATCATTTATTCCAGAAGCGCCCTGATGGGCCCCCAGGATCCACCCTACAGATTTCTTGTCATTTATAGGAAAGGCTGCTGCTGTGATGATGCCTTCTAGGGCAATGCCATTCCAATGGGGTGGGGGGGGGGAGCACCCATGTCTATCTAGCTGCCACTTTCCTGGGAAAACAGCTTCCAAACAATGGCCCTCCAGGCAGGAGGGCCAGCCCTGAAAGATAAAGTGCCTGGGAGAGAAAGTCTAGAAAGTGGTGGGACTTAACTCCCAGCTTTGTCACTCGCTCTGCAACCATTTATTGAGCCACCTGCTGTGTGCACAGTCCTGCGGGAGTTCTGATCACATCTATTCGACAAATGGTTACAAGTGCTTGCCAGGCGTCAGCCACTGTTCTGTTTGACAAATACTGACGCCTATAATCCTCACCATGCTCCTGTGAGACACGTATATCATTATCCTCACTTTACAGGTGAGGAGACTGAGGCGCAGAGCAGTTAAGCAACTTGCCCAAAGTCTCTCAGGACATTAGCCTGGTGCCAGGATTCTAAACCAGGTAGTTGGCTCCAGTTTGTGCCCTCCCTCCATGTAGCTGGGACAGCGATCGAATGCAGAGATGACTGTCTCTTCCTTCTCCAGCATTCATTCACCTTTCCTTAGGTCTCTTTTAGGGAATTCGCCCCGCCTACGCGGTTGGGGTGGGTGTGGCCCCCATTCCCAGCTCCTGGGGGTGGATCTTCAATCAGTTTAGACCAATCAGCGATCAGTCTAGCTTATTCCGCAGCCACCCTGATTGGCCAGGGACAGGCACATGGCCACAGAAGGCGAGTCGTCTGGATTCCGAAGGAGGTGAGACTTCTCTCCTCTCCAGGGCAGTGTAATGGGAGGCAGATGAGTTGCTGGGTGAGGAGAAGTAAGAGTGGAACAGCTGTCCTGTGGGGTTTAAGAACAAACAGCTAGAAAGCAGTGGCAAGAGACAAAGAGAGAAACCAAATCCTTGGTGAAACTGTTGAACTTGAGTTTTGTTAAAACAATATCCTATAAAATAAGAGGTAGCGGGGTTGTCCTCTTTAATGGCCCGCATCTTGACTCTCCCACGCACAGTTCTGTGGCTCTGGATGCCCATTTGTAATAGTAGAACGTTTCTCTAAACTGGGACTTTTTAACATGTTTACTTATTTTTATTTTTTGAAATGGGGGTGGGGCAGAGAATGAGGGACAGAGGGAATCCCAAGCAGGTTCCCCGCTGTCAGCGCAGGGCCCGATGTGGGGCTCCAACCCCTGAACCCTGAGATCACGACTGGAGCCCAAGTCAGACGCTCTATAGACTGAGCCACCCAGGCGGCCCTGAGCTGGGACTTTTTGAAAGTGACAGAAGGATTTGTTCAGGGTAAGTGAGCTCACACTCTGAAATGAGACCTAGATGTAAAGTGTGATACATTATTTGTAGGCTGTAAATGATGGAGCCTTTATCGCAGCTCCTGCAGCAGCCTCCCGCCCCACCCCTGCCGCCCCCACCTAAGGAATGGTAGCCCTCCTGGCCTGGAATGGCTATGGGAGCAGACAGCCTTGAGCTGTCTGAGCTGGGTCCCAGCCCACTTCTCCCTCCTGGACATTTATGATTAAAACCAGGCACATGCATTTGGTTCATTACTTACTCAGAGCTCAGACTTTAAGAATGGGGCTGCACTCAGTGCCTGTGTGTGGAAGGCTGTTTCCCTCTTCCTACCCCTCCAGCAGGTTCTGTGGGGCCCACCGTGCTCTGCTTCCAACCAGAAGACCCTATGTTTGCCCTCATCCTCGCATTGTGGCCGTGGGGATCAGGTGTCATGGGGGGCACATCTTAGCCCATGTCACCTCCTGGCATTACTCTCTGCTAGGATCCAGCCTGCGAACGGATCCTCGGTTGTGCAGAATCATGGAAGGTAGTGAGGTAGCCGACTGATCCAAAAATCAGTCACGCCCCATATTCAGTTAAAACTAAATCAACAGAAATGATTCTGACTATTTTATTCCTCTGACGCATCATCATACCACTTTACAGATCTTCAACATCTTGCCCACCTTTCTCCTTCAGAATACGCTGACTCTCCCTGTTTTCAAATGTATGTTCCATCTGTTTGTAAATGCAAGTTACCAGTTGTCCTGTTTGGAGTTTGTTTTGTTTTTGTTTTTGTTTTGTTTTGTTTTGCCAGTGGGAGGCCTCTCTCCCTAAGGGACCGCAGAGCAATTCCTGGAACTTGGTGTGTGTAAAGGGAGGTCTTAGGTGTACCCAGGGGTACATAAGAAAGCCTGCTTTCTGTAAATTAGTGTGTTAAGAAGCTTGGCAAGCATTTTCTTTATTCTTCCACGTAACACAGGCTTAAAAACAGCAAAGTCCTGATTTAAAATTTAGAGTCTGGGGGCGCTTGGCTGGCTCAGTCAGTTAAGCATCCGATTCAACTCAGGTCCTGATCTCGAGGTTCATGAGTTCGAGCCCCAAGCCGGGCTCTGTGCTGACAGCTCGAAACCTGGAGCCTGTTTCGGATTCTGTGTCCCCCTCTCTCTCTGTCCCTCCCCTGCTCGCACTCTGTCTCTCTTTCTCAAAAATAAATAAACATTAAAAAATTTAAATTTAGAGTCTGTGGGATGTTTTTCTGCCCACTTAGCAGAGGCAGGAGCCAGTGTATTTGAGGTTCAATGGGTGAGTCTTTTTTTTTTTTAATGATTATTTGTTTGCTTTTGAGAGAGAGAGAGAGAGAGAGAGAGAGAACAACTAGGGGAGGGGCAGAGAGAGAGAGAGGAAGACACAATCTGAAGCAGGCTCCAGGCTCTAAGCCGTCAGCACAGAGCCTGATGTGGGGGCTTGAACCTACAAAATATGAGATCATGACCTAAGCTGAAATCAAATGCTTAACTGACTGAGCCACCCAGGTGCCCCTCAATGGGGTGCATCTTACCCTAAGAAAGTCCCTTCCAGGGGGTGCCTGGGTGACTTAGTTGGTTGAGCATCCAGCTTCAGCTCAGGTTGTGATCTGGTGGTTTGTGAGTTCGAGCCCTGCATCAGGCTCTGTGCTGACAGCTCGGAGCTTAGACCCTGCTTTGGATTCTGTGTCTCCTCTCTCTATTCCTTCCCTGCTTTCTCTCTCTGTCTCTGTCTCTCTCTCTATCCGCCTCTCTCTCTCTCTCTCTCTCTCTCTCTCGATTAAAAAAAAAAAAAAAGAAGAAGTCCCTTCCAGGTCTGGTATGTTCCCAGACCCATAAGGACATTGCTCGTTCATGGCTGTTTGCAAAGACCTAAATGAAGACTGGTATTAGACAACCCCTACACCTTTTACTAATGTAAGAAACAAGAAAATAAATTGTCTGTTGTCTTCTGTCTGGCTAACATAATGGGAGCACTAGAACTTTTCCCTGAGGTGTAAGCTATAATCAGTCTTCCAGCCTCTCTCCTCGAAGGGTGAAAAACAGTCCTCTTCCCAAGCAGTAATAGTTCTTGCTCTTGCATTTGCCCTGGAGAGGCCCGAATGGTGGTTGCTTCCTCTCCCCCTGTGATGAGAGTCCCTGGCCGTGGTGTTAATATGCGTCCCTAGGTCTGGTACTACTGTCCCACCCCAGCTCCATGTTCCTACTCTGGGACTACAGCTTGTCACCAGGTGTTTCCTGCTGATAGCAGCCGAAGATGCATGGCAGCTAATGCCCGCCAGCGTCTCCTCTGAGGCTGCTAGTGCCCGGTGTTGAGAGTTGTTATATCTGTGCCAAGAAGACTGCTTCCTGATGCCGCCAGACCCATTTCTGAGTCACCGCTGGTTGTGGTCTGAGCTCCTAGAACCCAGGCTGGGGTATCTTAGGCAATATATTTTGCTGGCTTTCTTCAAACATTATTGAAGCCCCCCCCCCCGCCCTTGACCCTGGAGCCCACTTGATCCCACCCAAAGGGTCAGGACTTTCCAGCTAACCAGCTGAAGGACAACCTCGACTGTATTCTTATGACCCCCCGTCTTCTTGTCTTTGAACGACACCAGGTTGCCTTAAGTTTCTAGAGTGGCTGTAGCTCTGTTAGCTGCGTGACTTTCAGCAAGCAGTGTAACCATGCTAGGTCTTATTTTTTTATCTGTAAAATGGGAATAATGCTTATCTCATTGGGTGGTTGTCAAGAATGAAATGAGACCAACTCTTCCTCGTGCCCATAGATATTATAAGTTATTCCTAGGAAACGCTTCAGCCCCGAACCGGTTTTCTGAACTCATCAAACTCCTAGGATTTTTTTTTTTTTTTACATTTTTGTTTCCACGTGTTGAGCACTTTCTAGGTGGCAGCTGCAGTACCGAGTGCCTGTCATTCATTCTCTCATTTATTTGTCATAACAGCCTGCGAGGTAGGTGCTATTGAAATGGTGGTTCAAAGCTGAGTACACTGAGGTCCATGGAGATCAAGTGAGCTCCCCCAAGGCCATCCCTCTGGTAGGTGATGGAGTCAGCATTTGAACCCAGAACAGACAAACTCCAAGACTTGTAACTTTAACTGCTCTGAGATGCTGTCACTGCAAGATGAACAGAGCTTAGTCTCAAGCTAGTACCTTGCTGCAGGGATTTTTTTTTTTTTACTATTATTAATGAAGAAAGTTTTGTAAGGTCATATTAGGTTAACCAGGAAATCCCTAAAGCAGGGGGCCCCATCTAACATATTCTGTTTGCTTGTCCAAATAAGTGCTGGTCCGAGAGTGCCTCTCTCATTTCCTGATTCAAAACAGGGAAGTCATGTCACCCTGGGCACAAATAGTGTTCCCTTTCCTTGGTCCTTCCCAAAACTGGCCTTGCTCCTCCACTTCTATGGCAAAGGTATAAAGGGACAGATAATTCACGATCCTCTTCTTTTAAATTTTTTTTAATGTTTATTTTTGAGAGAGAGAGACAGAGAGACAGAGCACCAGTGGAGGAGGAGCCGAGAGAGAAGGAGATACAGAATCTGAAGCAGGCTCCAGGCTCTGAGCTGTCAGCACAGAGCCCAATGCGGGGCTCAAACTCAGTAACCGAGAGATCATGACCTGAGCCAAAATCTGACACTTAACTGACTGAGCCACCCAGGTGCCCTAATAATCCCCTTATTATTTTTTTTAAGTTTATTTATTTTTGAGAGAGAGAGACAGATAGAGTGCAAGCAAGGGAGGGGCAGAGAGAGGGAGACACAGACTCCGAAGCAGGGTCCAGGCTCCAAGCTGTCAGCACAGAGCCTGACATGGAGCTTGAACTCACAAATCGTGAGATCATGACCTGAGCTGAAGTCTGTTGCTTAACCAGCTGAGCCACCCAGCCACCTCTGCAATCCCCTTCTTTTAAAAAAATGTCTTTAGGGGCAACTGGGTGGCTCAGTCAGTTAAGCATCTGACTCTTGATTTCTACTCAGGTCATGATTTCACAATCCGTAGGATTGAGCCCTGCATCGGACTCTGGGCTAACAGTGCAGGGTCCGCTTGGGATTCTCTCTCTGCCCTTCCCCCACTCTCTCTCTCTCTCAAAATAAATAAAAAAAAACTTTTTAAATTTACATAGACAGATTTTTAAAATTTAAATCATCATATTTTGCTTTGGATTTTTCGAATACCTTTTTGTTTCAATGTTATTCAAGGTCACAGAAACGTTGCAAGAAGAGTACAAGGAATTCCCACACAGCTCAGATTCACCAGTTGTTCATATTTTGCCCCATTTGTTTTCTCACTCTCTGCATTTTTTCCTAAACTATGAAAAAGCAAGGTGGAGATATCATGTCCCTTTTATTCCTGTATACTCAGTGCATGTTTCCTAAAAACAACTACATAACCACGGTCGTTACCAAAATCAAGAAATTTTACATTGATACAAGAATGTCATCGGAGCACCTGGGTGGCTCAGTTGGTTGAGCATCTGACTTCAGCTCAGGTCATAACCTCGTGGTTCATCGGTTCGAGCTTGTCAGTGCAGAGCCTGCTTTGGATCCTCTGTCCTCGTCTTTCTGCCCCTCTCTTTCTGCACTCTCCCCAAAATAAATAAATATTAAATCAAAGAATGTCATCTACCTGACAATTCATATTCAAGTTTTTCCCATTGTTACCATGATGTCCTTTATAGATATGCGTCCAGGTCTATAATGCATTTCAGGGTCACTCGCTGCATTAAATGATCACATCCCTTTATTCTGGAACAGCTCCTCAGCCTTCTTTTTATTTTTTTACTTGGACATTTTTGAAGATTAAAGGTCAGTTATGCATATAATGTATCTAAATTTGTGCTTCTCTGGTGTTTTCTCGTGATTAGATTCAGCTTATGCATTTTTGGGCAGAAACATCACTGAAGTGATATTGTGTCCTTCTTAGTGCAACATATCAGTGGGTACATCACGTTCGTTCTGTGTTAGTGAGATTAGCTTTGTTTTTGTTTTTACTGTAAAGTTACCATTATTTATTATTTATTTGTTTTGAGACAGAGAGAGAGCATGAGTGAAGGAAGAGCATAGAAAGAGAGAGACAGAAAGAATCCAAAGCAGGCTTCACACTGTCAGCGCAGAGCCCTATGTGGGGCTCTAACTCATGAATTGTGAGATCATGACCTGAGCTGAAATCAAGAGTTGGATGTTTAACTGACTGAGCCACCCAGGGTGCCCCACAGCTTTTACTTCTTTGCCAGAACATCCACAACAGCTCTGGTATTAAGCTTAAAGTGAGAGCTGAGCTGCTTCTGGAAGAAAATTCTAGTCTCCTCCTCAGCCTATTGTCCTCTTTCTCTTCTTTTTATTTTTTTCTCACTTTTTTGTTGAAGCATAATTTATGCACATCTTGAATGTATATATATATATATAAATGTACAACCTGATGCATTTTTACATACATATATGCCCATATAACCACCTTCCAGGTCAAGGCACAGAATATTTTCAGCTCCCTAGCTGGTCTTGCCTTTTTATTCTAGAAGCCATTGGAGAGTTTTGGGCAAGGCAGTGACCTGCTCTGATTGATGTTATCAGAGGCCACTCATTGTGTGAAGAGTCATCAATGACAGGACAGGGAGATAGGCTGGGAGGTGACTTACAATGGGGCTTACCCAGAAGCAAAGGCGAATCAAGCATTTAAGTGCCAGAAGTTTATTTGGGAGGGGAACCCAGAAAGGCCAGGAGAGGGACGCCTCAGTGGCTCAGTTGGTTAAGCATCTGACGTTAGCTCAGATCATGATCTCACAGTTCATGGGTTTGAGACCCAGATCAGGCTCTGCGCTGACAGCATGAGGCCTGCTTGGGATTCTCTCTCTCCCTCGCTCTCTCTGCCCTTTCCCCACTCTCTCTCTCTCTCAAAAATAAATAAACATTTTTTTTTAATTAAAAAAAAAAAGAAAGAAAGAAAGGCCAGGAGAGATGTAGGAAAGTGGGACAGGGAAGGGAAAGTAGTCAGTAAAAGTTGTGTTCATTGAGTTACCACTGTGGACAACTGGAACGGAATTCTCCTGAGGAACTCTGGGAAGTTCCATGTAGAACATGCACCTTCAAGGTATCTCACTCTAGGCCTGAGGAAGTTGGGGTGTTTACACCAACTTTCTTCAGTCATTGGATGAGGTCAGGTGCTGGAGTGGCTGGTGGAGGTGTTCATTCTCCAGCCCGGCCTGCTGTGTGGAGAGCAGGGTCCCACAAGCAGAGACGTGCAGACGCACAAGTGTGGTCTGCAATGGTCAGGCCCAGGAGAGTGGGTGCGTATTGTAGAGGGTGCCGTGGAGAGCTGGGAACATGGCACGTTCCAGGGGACCGCTTGCCCGGCCTATGGGAGGCCAGTGGTGTGGAAACCTGTCCTTCCTGCTGTGAGGACAGTGGAGGGTCCACTAGGGAATCTTGCAGAAAGGAGGTGGAGGGGCGCCTGCGTGGCTCAGTGGATTGAGCGTCCGACTTCGGCTCAGGTTACCATCTCATGGTTTGTGAGTTTGAGGCCTGCGTCAGGCTCTCTGCTGTCAGCACAGAGCCTGCTTCGGATCCTCTGTCCCCTTCTCTCTCTGCCCCTTCCCTCTTCTAAAAAATAACTATTAAAAAAAAATAAAGGGAAGCTGGAGAGGGAAAACTAGGGCCCCACGGTTGCCATACCACTTTTTTGAGAGACTGCTGCTTAAGAACCTCTCGAGACTCCTGGAAGTGATTGAGAGGGTGGGATAGGAGTGTCTCTGCAGGGGCCTTGTGTCTCTGAAGGGGTTGGCAGGGATGAGAACGAGAGACACGCGTTCCCTTACCTCTCTCTCCCCAGGCCCGGAAAAACTCGGTTGCATTGTGATTGTTGCTCTCTGTGACCGGCCTGGATCTCATGCTTACACCACACATTTCCTGCCCAGTTTGGACTTCTGAATGCTGGCTCCAGTTTATCTCCCCAACTTCTGCCCTTAGCTCGGTCCTCTGGACTCAAAGCACCACCTCTCTCCCTGCACACACCTCTTTCTCTGTCGTCTGACCCGGTCGTGACCTCCTGCCGGCACATTGCCTTATCTTTGCCAGCCTGGCATAACTCCCAGAAAGGCTGCCCTTGGCTTGTCCTATTTCATTTCTCTCCCTCATTTGACACTGACATTGACAGATAAAGACAAGAGAGAAGCCAAACCCCAGGGCATAACTGGTATCATTCAAGCTCCACCAAATTAATTCTCAGGATCCAGAATCATGGCAGCCTGGAATGTGAATCTTCACTGCTGGGTATGGAAATGGAGAGGAACTTCTGGAATTGTCACATGGAGGAGCCCTTTGCCCAACCAGAAAAATCCCAATATTGAGATCTGGGGCTCCCAAGTCCAGGTTCTGGGGAGAATGGAAAAAGCTTGAC
>CM053565.1:17071459-17149770 GCA_028646485.1 Cryptoprocta ferox
TCTTGACTTCAAACATCTTTATCATGGCACTCAGTTTTACTGAATTTTAATACAAATTAATATAAATTAATCTAGAAACGTCCATTCTTTCCCCCCACTTTTTTAAAAAAAGAAATCTGTACCCCCAACGTGGGGCTCAAACTCACAACCCCGAGATCAAGAGTCACATGCTCTACCAGCTCAGCCAGTCAGGCAGGTCCCAGAACATTCTTGAAATGCAAAGAAACACTTACTATGAGAGAGGATTCTAGCAAATTGGTAAGGAGCTGCTTGAAGGCCCTTAATGGGCACAGTGGAAGTAGAATTTGGGGGGCCTCTCAGAGAACTTGTGGACACAAGGGGACATTCCTGAAGTCCTGGATTTGACCAAAATTTGGCAATTTACCACTTGCTCGCCGCCTGCCCACGTCAGTTGTGACTGGCCTCCGGAGAAATACCCGTAGTGTCAGAGCCTCCTTTTCTGACAAGCCCTTTATCTAAATGCAAATAGGATTCTAACTTTTCGATTAGGATATTATACAGCCATCCACTCCAGAAAAACCACAATTAACCAGTGATTTTATTTCTGACTTGACATTTCTTTGTTTGGAAAGTTCATTTCTTGTGTGACGCTCCTGATGGGAGTGGGAAGAAGGGGCCATTCGCTGGGTGTGTTGGGACCGCTGCCAGGTTTGCGTAGACGGAAAGGTGTTGGCTTTTTATCCTCGTGGTAGGGGGTGATAGTGAAGGGGGTGGGGAGTGTGGCGGGGTATGATATTCTACCCTAAAATAGTTTTCTAAAACATATTGGCAGCTAAATCTGGCCATGTTTGTGGGATTGGGTGGAGGTTTACTTAACCTGACAAGGCAAAGCACACTTTATCTCAGGATTTTGACTGCAGTTCGGTTATACACGCTGGGGAGACCGCTCAGGGGCTGCGCGATTCACAGGGACAGTCACATGCCTTCTGGCTTACCACATACCAGCTGTGTGCCCTTGGGCAACTTACCTAGACTCTCTGGACCTTCAACTCCTCATTTAAATATCACTTAAGGGGCACCTCAGTTGGTCAAGTGTCCGACTCTTGGTTTTGGCTCAGGTCATGATCTTACAGTTTTGTGAGTTAGAGCCCCACGTTGGGCTCTGTGCTGGCTGCACGAAGCCTGCTTGGGATTCTCCCTTTCGCTTTGAGCCTCCCTTCCTCATGCTGTCTCTCTCAAAATAAATAAATAAACTTACAAACAAATATCACTCAACTCCTAGGGTTGTCTGGAGATTAAATTAAGAGTATTTGTGGGGTGCCGTCAGTTAAGAGTTCAGCTTTTGGTTTTGGCTTAGGTCATTATCTCATGGTTCATGGGTTCACGCCCTGCATGGGGGGGGGTGTTGACAGCAGAGAGCCTGCTTCAGATTCTCTGTCTCCCTCTCTCTCTCCCCCTCCCCTGCTCTCTCTCAAAAAATAAATAAACTTTAAGAAAAGATGTTGGGGTTTAGGAAAAGGTCCTTTGTACAAAAGTTTTCGTCTTAAACCAATGGCAATAATAATGACAGCGGCTAATCTTTATCGAACACTTAATGTGTACTGGGCGCTGTTCTAAGTGTATTGCATAGTGTTCACCCCATCTTCACAACTCTGTGAGGCTCTACGAGGTAGGTACGATTATTATCACTACTTTACATGTAAGAAAACCAAGGAACATATAGGTTAACTAACTTGCCTTCACGTCTAATGAATGCCAAGCAGTTACACAATGATGTCTTTTTACAATTCTAATTCTAGAATATCAAACAGAATAAGAGATTGTCATATAATCACAAGCAGTGAGGTTCCGCAAGGCAAGACTTCCTCTTAGCCGGAGAGCTGACAAGGTCCGATGCTCGCTTGATAAAGATTCCCCCTTGATGTCTGATCTGAGATGCTCAATCCCATTTTCTTAATGGCTGTCAGTCAGCTCCCCACTGTTTCCCCTGAGGCTGGACCCAGCAGGCGTGTCGTCAGGACTTAGGAGTGGCATTAAGAACAAAGCCTGATGGGGCAGTTTGTTTTTTCCCAGTGTGGTGCCCCATCCCTCAACACAGTCAGGAATGCGCTCACACTCACGTGTTGCTCCAAGCCGAATGAATTGCTTCCCAAATCACTGGGCTTCCCAGAGGCCACCAGTATTACTAGAGCAAACAGAAATGAGAGGCAAATTCAAATGATGCCTTCCATCACCTTGGGTCGCAGGGACTTCATTCATTCGTAGGACAGCAATGTCCAATCCTCTATTTTGGGGGCACCTGGGTGGCTCAGTCGGTTAAATGTGCGGCTCAGGACATGATCTCACAGGTCGCGAGTCCGAGCCCTACATCAGGCTTTCTGCTGTCAGCTCGATTCTGATCCTCTGTCTCTCTTTCTCTCTCTCTGCCTCTTCCCTGCTCACATGCTTTCTGTCTCTCTCTCAAGAATAAAAATAAACTTAAAAAAAAAAGGCTGGGGACAGAATTGACAGGCCTTCCTGAAGGACATATGTGGGATGAGGGAAAGGAGAATCAAGGACAACTGCAGGATTCCTGGCTTTGGTAATTGGGTGATGGTGGTGCCTCAATTTATTGACATAGGGAAGTCCAGGGCAGGAATAAGCTTTCGTGTGTGGGGGAGGGATGGGGGCGTGGTTAGAGACTGTGAGGGGGTAGGGATCAAAAACTCAAGGCCAGGCAACTGCAAATACTATGCCTTATCTCCTTTCTGTGCAAAAGAAATGCCTCTAGGAGGGATGCAGGACATGGAGGGTCTGTTTTCCCAGCTTGGGTCGGTGACAACAATCTTTGCTTTGTAGGTCCAATCTGGCAAGTGTTAAAAGCTTAATAAATAACGAACTTTGTAAATGAAGTCCAGGAGGGCCCAGCAACCCTCCTGCTCTGCCTCTTACACACTCAACACACACCTCCCCTGATTAGCACCCGCAATGATCATTAACACTAAAACCAGTTGGAGTTAGGCTATATCTACTGGAATCTTCCAAACTCCTCAGCACGCAGCCAATGTGAACAAGCAGAGTGCTTGTGTATTGCAAGTTCTAATAAATAATATAATATACAGAGTTAAGGGTTTTTTTTACAAATATTTATTTTTAAGTAATCTCTATGCCCATCATGGGTCTTGAACTCACGACCCTGAGCTCTATTGACTGAGCCAGCCAGGCACCCCGACAAATATTTATTTTAAAAAGGAAAAGAGGGGCACCTGGATGGCTCAGGCGGTTAAGCGGCCGAATTCGACTCAGGGCATGATCTCGCAGTTCGTGGGTTGGAGCCCCGCGTCGGGCTCTGTGCTGACAGCTCAGAGCCTGAAGCCTGCTTCCGATTCTGTGTCTCCCTCTCTCTCTGCCCCTCTCCTGCTCATGCTCTGTCTGTCTCTGTCTCTCTCAAAAAAAAAAAAAAAACATTAAAAATTTTTTAAAAAATAAAAAGGAAAAGAACTTCTCTTTGGGTCAGGGACTCCGCTACTTTTACAAACGTTATCTTACTCAGTAACTACAACAATTCTTCCAGAGAGCTTCTGTGATTCTTCTTTCCAGGGATGAGGAAAGCGAGGCTCAGAGGGATAAGTACTTTGCTCAGGGTCCCAACCGGCCAGTTGGGACTTGCACCTGCGTCAGCCCCAGTCCGAAGTCCAAGCTCCTTTTCACAGTGCTCTGGGCTCCCGATTCCAGGCTCTCTGCCACGTGCTTGAATGGGATGCACAGATCTTCAGAAAACATCCTTCTGACCTTGGAGGCGTCTCCGCTGATTGGGGAGAGAAGTCAATCACGCAAGCATTCTTGACATGAGGCCTCGCACTGAGCGTTTGGTGCAGTGTCATTGGAGAGATTTCTTCAGAGTCAGGGTGATGGAGGCTCAGCAGAGTCTTCCAGAGAAGGTAGGACTTTAAACCATGCAGGCAAGGATGGTTAGGACCTGGAGAGAGAGGAGAACCTCCCTCCCAGGCAGCGATCCCAGTTGGTGGGAGCAATGCCAGCGAGGCCAGGAGGCAGCCTCTGCTTATAGGTTTTCCTAGGAGCTCTTTCCGCTGCTAAAATCCACCCCACCTTTTTTCCAGGCCCAGTTTAAATGAACGCTTGACTCCTTCAGATGACATAGGTGGCCATCCCCCACTCACTGAGGACACCCTGTGATTACGTCTATCACTGCTATTGCTGCATTAAAGGCATGTTTTGTGTGTTTCCCTCTTGAGCCCGGGAACCTGGCTTCATTCACTTGTGGATCCTCCAGAAACACCACAGTGCCTTGGTACATAATGAGTACTTGCTAAAAAATATTCTTGGACAAACTGAATGTTTTTCACGATGATTTTCCTCTCCTCCATGCCTCTTCGTGATTTGGTTTGTACTATTCTGTATCGATTGGGATACACCTGAAACAGCAAAGGTCAATACATCCTGGATTTCAGTAACGCGGTATATTGCTCCCACGGAGGAATGAGAGAAGAAGCAATCCAACCTGATGTGGTGCCTTCATGGTGCTGGGGGTCCAGGGTCCTGCTAGCAAGTGACTCTGTCATCCCGAGTATGTGGCTTCAATGAGCATGGCCGAAGCCGGCTCACCACCAACCATATCTGCATTCCCGCCGGCAGGAAGGGGTGAAGAGGAAAGGGAAGACACACAGTTCTCTTTTTAAACGTTAAACACGAAAGTACCAGCATCACATCCATACAGGTCCCATTTTTAGGACCTAGTCACATGGCCAGATCTAGCCTCAAGATTGTCTGGGAAAGGTAGTTTTTTATCTGAGCAACCATTTAAGACTAAATTCCTGCCCAGAGAAGGAGAGAGCAGATACGGGGCATGGGGAAGCCAGGGATAAGTAGCAGTGGCTGCCACACTCTCCTTTCCAAGGCTGCCCTGTTGCGGGTGTCCAGATAGTTCCATATGATACGCTTGACCTATTGTTTTTCTTTCCAAGGTACATTTACTATTGAATTATTGTAATTGTCCAATCATGGGTTCTTTCATCTGTATCTTGCACAGCCTTGATCTTTTTAAAAAAAACATTTAAAGTTTATTTATTCATTGAGAGAGAGAGAGAGAGCGCGCGTGTGCGCCGTGCGCCAGCGCACCAGCGGGGGAGGGACAGAGAAAAGGAGAGACAATCCCAAGCAAGCTCCTCGCCATCAGCCCAGAGCCCGACGTGGGGCTCCAGCTGACCAACTGTGAGATCACAAACTGAGCTGAGATCAAGAGTCGAAAGCTTAACCGACTGTGCCACCCAGGTGCCCCAGCCTTGATCTTAAAGCATGCCTTACACCTAGATGCTCAATCAATAGTGCTGAATGTATTATATATGGGTACAGAAGAGAAGATCTTCATTATGACATTACCTACTCTCGATGGAGTGGAATTTATCAATTACATCGAGCACAATTACAAGGGCACAAATAAATCAGCGTTGTCCACACTGAGGATTCATAAAATGTTGGAGCAGGGAGGGACATAGTGTGTCACAGGCCTCCTCTTGCCTTCCCTCTCTGGTGATGGCCTTGAACCAGGGAAGGGTCAGATCTGAAACTAAGTGGCTTTACTCCCAGGACACATGTCACAATGTCAAGTGTACTAGCACCATCTTCTCCCCCTCTGCTCTGACTCTCCTTTGTAAGGAGGACCCCCCTCCCATTCGTAATTTTGGAAACATTTCTTTTGAGTTAGAATGCAAGTATTTGGAGGGAAAAAGAAAATAGTCACCAACATCAACATTTTCTAAGGAGTCCTGAAACTGTGCTCCATGGATGTTTTGGTCATGTGGTTAAGGTGGAGAGGTGGCAATTGCTCATTCATTTTATGAAACTGGGTTACATTTTGATGATGCCAAGGCCAGCTGGCCCCCCTCGAGGTCTGTTACCATGGCGAACAGTAAGGACACCTTGTCATTACCCACTTGACCTGAGCCTGTTCTGGCTAGGCACTCACGCCCAGGAAATTGGAAACTCACAGGCCCGGCCCAATTTCCGATTTCCGGTTTGTCACATTTTCTCCAGCCTCATGGACCGAGACAGGGTTTCCAGCTCCTTTCATAGTCATAGCTGGCATTTCCTTGTTCTGGTTCTCCTAGGGCAGGGCTGCTTTCAGAGGATGCTCCCCTCCCTCCCCCAATCCAGGAAGGGCCTTGGCCTCTATGACAGCAAATCCATCGCACCACTTAGGTTTAATTAGAGCACAATGACGGATGATTAGTTTACACATCAAAGCACTGAAACAACTCAACAAATTGGCTCCATCCCAAAGCCCAGCATCGGAGCTGGCCTTGAACTCCGAGGCTCTGCCCTGGGTGGGGTGGGGGGGTGGCTGGGGAGCTGGCCGTTGAAAGCTTGGGAGCCCCATGCAGAGGCCCATGGAAGGAGTTCTCTCTCTCCAGTGAAGAAATGGATCCCAGCTGTTTCCAACGTTCCTTGTGCTGCTGTGCCCTCCCCCCTTGGCTTTCCACCTCCAAGTCCTCTCTTGGCTGCCGCTTACCTCTCCTGGGTAGTCGACTCTGTTATCTGGGGGCCGACTATCAATCCAGGAGTTACTCCAGCCCTTGGCTAATTCTCTTTTTTTACCCTGTTACCCTCCAGGTGGGATTTTGACTATTGATTTGGACACCTACCGAGGAGTGAGAGAGAAAGCAAATAAGTTACTCTTCAAACTGGGACACTCGGCTACCAGCTGGTGATTTTTTGATTGAGATTTGATGGAGGAAATCGCTAGAAGCCAGAGATCACAATGAGGTGAGTAAATTCTTCCTGGGTGTCCTTCATACACACTCTCTCCATTCCTTTGGGTGGCCCAGAGCCACGAGGCTACATGACAGCCCTCCACCTGAGACTGCCTTTGTCTGTATCACACGGTGTGGATCCCTTAGTGTCATGCTGGTGTCCCAGAGAGGCTCATGATACGTTGGAAGACATAGTTTGGTTCTACTGGCCCCAAAGTACGAACAGTCATTCAATTCAGTGAAAAACAAAACAGACAACCCCCGCCCCCCCAATGTCCACCCTGTAGTTGAACCTTGTTGACCTTCTTGCTCCACACACAGGCTCATCAAAACAACCGGCGTGCCCTGCTTCAAGGTCATGGAGTCAAGTCAATGGCAGAGCGGACACTTGAATCTAGGTCTTCCTTCGTAGCTCTTATCCCTCGGGATTATGTGATCGTTGTAACTGTGGGGAGAAACTGGGGCTGTGACCACATAAAAATCTCACAGAACACAAAGGCTCGGGCCTTTCCCCTGAACAATTGATGGAGACACAGGGCATGGTAGGAGTCTTGTTTCCTTGCTGTGGGCCTTGGGGGGTGAGTGGGCATCGGCTTCAGTGCCGTGATGTGGGCAGACTGATGAATGCTGGCTGCCTCTGGCACAGGAAAGTGGGCGGGAGCTGTACTGGGCTCAGAATGCTGTAAGCAAAGCACTTCAGAAGGAGAATGACATTGCATTATTAGCATAAACCAGGAACCTATTGATCTGGCTGATTAGAAAACCTTCCAAGGCACTGGGGTAATTAACACAATTTACAGAGTAGCGGTTATCAGCTTCATTGCTTAATTAACAATGTAAATATCTTCCTAAATGACATTTTATAATCATGATCAGATCCTCTCGCGTTTGCCCCGTTTGCTGCTAATTCCTTCCCAGATGTACCGACAGCTGCCTTTCTTCCGTGCCTAACCTCACTTTCCGGCAGCACCTACGGTAAAGCAATTGGACATGGCCCCCATCTCCTCTTTTGTATCTTACTGGGGGTCTATTCTGCCTTCCACTTTCTAGCGCAAAATAGACAGTCTGCCAATTGAATTGCCAATTAAAAGTACTTAATTAGACGTGAAAGGGGAGTTCTGTCATGTTCTGGATTCTGAACTATTTTTTATTTATGTGCTTAGCAGGATAAGTCATCTTAAATTAGCATCACATTTTTCCCTCTGAAGAACATGTGAGAAATGAGGCTATTAGGAGGAGAGGTTTAACACAATATTTGTGCACACTAGTCATGGGTGCAGAGACTCAGCCCAAACGCATATGTCGCTTTGGCAAGGAGGGTTAGTTACTCTTCTTATTTATTTTATTGCCTTATATTTCTTGTTAAATTAATGTTTGCAGTAGAATATTTGGCCTGCCTAATCAAGCATATGTGCGGGGAATTTGATTGTTTTATTTATTTATTTTACTTATTTATTTATTTTACTTTAAATTCATCTACTCTTTTGAGCATCAAGGCCATTCTAAAAGATGATTGTTCTACGCCTGAGTTCCAAATGGCACACACGCAAATGCAAATCTTTATGGAGCCCTGGGGGTGGAAAGGTCAGAGGCTCCCGTAACCTTCACTGGAAAGATGCCCCAAAAGCTTTCCATTACCGGAGGCCTGATGATTTCAGTCGGTGGATTATTATTCATTTCTGATCTTTTTGCTCCCACTAACTGCACGGTGCCCAATGCAGTTACACATCTACAAAGTATGAGGAAGGGGCTTTTCGTCCAAACCAGTGCCTATTACATTGGTAAAATGGTAGGGCAAAGATGAATTTTGGAGGAATTTGCCGTGGGTTTTAATTAACCATCTTGCCCTTGTTCCCCATTATCATTGATTTGTGTGATAAGTGCCAATTATATGTGTCATAAGTACACTTCTTTTTGCTGAAGACAAGAGATCTTATGTGTGATGCAAATAAGGGTTCTCAGAATGCTAATTTCGTAATGAGCCAATGCATTCTTCAAGGAGTTTATAGTCTAGAGGGGGAATAAAACATGTGCATAAATAATTATAATGCAAAGTAGGAAACTGGTATGCCATGAGACGGTACAGAAAGAATTATGGCCAAAAGAGGGTGGAGAAATAAATTATCGTTGAGAGATTCAGGAAGGCCTGCTTGAAGGTTGGGGAGAATTGGCATAAAAGCAAATTGAGAGTACGGGGTGTGGTTTCCAGACACGGGGAAGAGCAGGAGGAAAACAGACGTGGGATAGCATGAAATTTAAGTGAGGAACAAGATGTTTATGACAGCCACTGCAGGGAGAATATATGAAGGAAAACCCCACAGATAAAGCTGTGGAGGTAGGACAGGGCTACACCATGCAGAACCTAGAATCTTCACCACTCTCTGTAGACCAGAGACTGGCAAATGTTTTCTTGTAGAGGGCCAGAGAGTAAATATTTTAGGCTTTGGGGGATGCGTGGCTCTGCCCCAGCTAACTTACTCTGCCATTGTTGAGCCACAGAGGTGGGTACCTGGGTAGCTCAGTCAGTTGGCAACCCACTCTTGGTTTTGGCTCAGCTCATGACCTCGTGGTTTCGTGAGTTTGAGCCCCGCATCCGGCTCGGCGCTGGCAGCACGGCACCTGCTTGGGATTCTTTCTCTCCCTCTCTCTGCCTCTCTTTCTCCCTCTCCCTCCCCCACTCGTACTATCTCTGTCTCTCTCAAATAAATAAATAAACTTAAAAAAAAAAAAGCAGCCACAGACAACACAAAAATGAATGGGCAGTTCTAATAAAATGCTAGACACTCCAATATAAGTTTCTTGGAATTTTCGCACGTCACAAAATATTTTTCTGATTTTCTCTACTGTCGCCTGCTACTGGGATGGGTGGGGATATGAAGCTATAATGATCTTCTAACCTCTGAGTTTTTCTTTACTCCATAAGCAGAGAGCTAAGTGCTAATGAGCCCGGATCCACTGGAGTGGACAACTCTGAAGTCAGGGCGGCAGGTGACTCTGACGGCGCATGCGTCCATCAGCAGCGTGCTATGCTCAGGGCTGTGGGTCAGGACCAAGCTTCAGCATGCAGCACTAGGGCACCAAAATGGCTGTGTTCTCCCGATGGGCTTGACAGTATTTGGTAATAAAAAACTGGGGCGCCTGGGTGGCTCAGTCGGTTAAGCGTCCGACTTTGGCTCAGGTCATGATCTCATGGTTCATGGGTTCAAGCCCCAGATCAGGCTCTGTGCTAAATGTTTGCTCAGAGCCTGGAGCCTCCTTTGGATTCTGTGTCTCCTTCTCTTTCTGCCCCTCCTCTGCTCACACTCTGTCTCACTCTGTCTCTCAAAAATAAATAAAATGTAAACAACAACAACAACAACAAATACTTAGGTCAAGAGTTTTGATAATACGTGTGGGGGAAACATGGTGCACAGACTGTCCTCTACTTTTATGAACCCACACTTTGGTACGCTGTGCACTGACATCCCCGAACTACCGTCCGTGTGCTACATTAGGTCTTTCCATACATCAGCAGGCTAATAATAACTTCTATCCATCTCTCGTGTGAGGTTATATAATTTCTGGCAAGTGGTTTTCCTCCTCCCCAACCTTCCCCTGCCCCCAGTGCCGCACACTCTACGGACTTGCCCTCTGGGACCAGCCTGGAGTTTAGACTGGTGGTCCTTCAGGAAAACCCTAGAGCCCCTGCCAGCTCTCCTCTCTGCCCAGATTCCCTGAGAGCTAACGCAGGGCTCAGGAAAGCAGATGTGGAAGGAATGTTGAACTACCTTTTTCCTTCGTGAGCTGGATCAAAGCAGTTATCTGTCTCATTTCCAGATACACCTCATATAACAAAGGGGTCTTAAAAACAGAAAATAAAATGTATTTTTCCCCTGATATGTTTGTCTCCTTCTCCTTCTATTCTCGGCCCTCTCTTCTCTCACCCATAAAAGTTTTTCATTTTTTCCCACGAACAATAGCTACATTGAACAGTATATGGTAAAGAAAAGGTTACTTGGGTGACTAACTTAATTTTACAATGCTTCTAGAAGGTGTGGTCAGCTGACCCAAAGGCTGCTGAGAAGTAGCAGAAGTTAGGGACAGAGAGAGCTGTTGCTTATGACAATATGGAAGCCATCAAAAGCCTTATAAAGAGCAATGTCAGTGGCATGAAGGTGGGAACCCACGGAACGTCCTGAAGGATAAATGCGTGAGTGACTGAGGAGGTGAGACAGCCTGTGTAGACAGCCCTAATGATGGCTTCTTGTCATTTTGGTCTCAGCTTAAGTGCCACCTCTTTGGAGTCAGCTAAAGTAGCCATCTGGTGACTATTATTTGCCCATATTTTATTTCTCTACAAAGCACTGACTTATGATCTGATCTTATCTTCTTTCTTTCTTTGTTGTTCTCTGCCCCTAAGACATCACACATATATGATTGTAATGTGGGGTTTTGGGTTTTTTTGTTTGTTTTTGTTTGTTTGTTTGTTTGTTTGTTTGTTTTTGTATCTCCAGAAACTAAAAGTCTGCTTGGCACCTCAAAGATGTTCTATACACATTTGTTGAATGGATGGATAAAAGCTTGGTTATAATGGAGAGTGGAGAAATAGCCCAGTGCTTTTCATAGTGTAATATGCCTAGGAACCAAATATTGGGGGATCTCGTTAAAATGAAGATTCTGATTCTGCAGCTCTGGGGTGGAAGATTCTGCATTTCCTAAACAAGCTCCCAAGTGAGGCCAGTGCTCCTGGTCCCGAATCACATTTGGAGTGGCAAAGCCACATTGGATGTTGCTTAGAATGAAAAGAAGGGAAGGACATTAATGGAGCAGGAGAGAGGGGATAACTGTAGAAGCAAAGAGTTTGGGAAGACAGAATCCAGAGAACCAGCAGAGGGACTGGCTTTTCTTCCTTTTTAAAAAAATTTTTTAGGGGTGCCTAGGTGGCTCAGTCGGTTAAGCATCCGACTTTGGCTCAGGTCATGATCTCACGGTTCGTGGGTTCGAGCCCCGGGTTGGGCTCTGTGCTGACAGCTTGGAGCCTGGAGCCTGCTTCCGATTCTGTGTCTCCCTCTCTCTCTGCCCCTCCCCCACTCATGCTCTGTTTCTGTCTCAATAATAAACATTAAAATTTTTTTTTAAATTTTAATGTTTATTTTATTTTTGAGAGAGAGAGAGAGTGAGTGGGGGAGAGGCAGAAAGAGAGGGATACAGAGGATCCGAAGTGGGCTCTGCACTGATAGCAGAGAGCCCGAAGCAGGGCTTGAACTCACGATCCATGAGATTATGACCTGAGCCAAAGTTGGACACTTAACTGACCGAGCCACCCAGGTGCCCCGGGACTGGTTTTTCAAAGGCAGAAGGAAATTCCCCAGGGAAGAGGGAGAAGGGGTGAGAAGAGGAGGAAGCTATCGACTGACGGTGTCTAACTTTCCAGTGAGGTCATCGGCTGAGAGTGGGGGTGGAGGTGGGCCGTGGGAGTTCTGAGAGACAGGCAGCATCTAGTATGCCTTTGCGCTGAGATCATAAATTTAAAGTAAAACCCATCAGCTCTGTGTCATTTTCTCAACACCAATCTGCGTGGGTGCAGGGTGGGGAAGGGGGGTGGTAGGTTCATCCAGAGTGAGTGGGACACAGGGAGAGAGGAACCAGGCAGTTGAGAGTATTGGTCACAGGGACTGATTGGAATGGTGGATCATGGGAAGCAAGGCACAGGTGGGACACTGCTGCTCAGTCCCCATTCTCGTGGGGCTCTAGGGAGGAAGACAATATACATATATATATATATGTATAACATGTAAATAAGGACGTATATGTGATCAGCAGGACGAACAGTGCCTCACCCACACTCCCATACATATACCTGGCTGACTTCCAACTGCCAGCATCTGCATCTCTTTGCCTAAAAGCGTGGCAGGCCAGAAATAGCACCCGGGGGTTCACGCTGCAAGAGCACCATTCAACCGGTAACTAACAGGAACTGGAGTAGAAATACCCTGGGTCCCATGCCCTTCAGTGGAATAACAGGTGACGTTCCACGTTGGCTCCCCAGCAAAGTGAAGTTCAGTTGCCCATGGTGATAACTCGCTGGGCAAGCTTCTTTCTGTCTGTGGGCTGCCTTCCCTTCCCTGTCTCACTTCCCTTCCGGATGCTTTCTAGGATCCTCTTCCAAATAAATTACTTGCTCCCCCACCCTTGCTTCCAAGTCTCCTGGGGGAATCCAAAGTAAGATATGTGCCATTCGAAGCTGTAATACACACCATGGACCAGGGTACAGGTTACTCTGTTGGGGTGAAGTGTCGTCCGCCACTGTATCAAATGGGAGTAGGGGGCATCAGGGAAGTGGAGAAGGACACCTGTGAGTTGGGATCTAAAAAAGAAGCAGAAAGGAACATGGTGCATTTGAGGATCAGAAAGGCCACTGTGGGGGGCACCTGGGTGGCTCAGTTGGTTAAGCGTCTGACTCTTGGTTTTGGCTCAGGTCATGATCTCAGGGTTTGTGAGACTGAGCCCTACCTCGGGCTCTGCGCTGACAGCGAGGAGCCTGCTTGGGATTCTCTGTCTGTCTGTCTGTCTGTCTCTCTCTCTCTCCCTCTGCCCCTCCCCCTCTTGCTATCTTTCAAAATAAATAAATAAACTTAAAAAAAAAAAAAAGGCCACCGTGTCTGCAGCAGGGGACCGGGGCTATGAATTGAAGCCTAAGAGGCCACACCCTGCAGGGTCTTGTAGAATATGGTAAGGAGGTTGGCACATCTATGCAGAGAATACGGAGAGGCCATTGAGGGGGCTGAGGCAGCCAGTGACAAGATCAGATCTGCCCCCAATAAGAAACAGAGAAGGGAAGAGGAGGAGCAGGAGGAGAAAGGGGGTCCAGAGGTCTCTCTACAGGGACCCTGGGCTTGGCACAGAGTTTTGCACGTGGTGAAGTCTCAAATGTTTGCTGAAGTGGAAGGTAACTATTAAATACGTATTTGATTGACCAGAACACCCTATCTCCTGGCCAAAATGAGTCCTGGTTTTCCTTAATTAATGATGCCCTGCTTCACTTTATCAGGCCTTTCTCTTCAGAGCAGTACCAATCCAATGACTCCCTTCTATCTTTTCTCATTCTCCACTGTCCTGTTTTTCTCTCTTCTTTTCTGTCCTACCTTTTCTTCGATACCTCTCCATCTCTCCTCTTCCCAAATAATCCTATTTAATAAAATTCATTCTATCTTCCAGTCTCCATTTCTTCTTCTCTTTTTAATGTATGTTTATTTTTGAGGGAGAGACAGAGTGTGAGCAGGGGAGGGGCAGAGAGAGAGGGAGACACAGAATCTGAAGCAGGCTCCAGGCTCTGAGCTGTCAGCACAGAGCCTGACATGGGGCTCGAACCCACGAACCGCGAGATCATGGCCTGAGCCAAAATCGGATGCTTAAACGACTGAACCACCCAGGCGCCCCTAGTCTCCATTTCTATTAAATGTGGCCCTTAACTCTTACCTGTGGCCCTCTTATTCGTATGCAGACTCATATTCAGAGATGACAAACATCTGATCGTCAATGTGGTCTCACGTGTGGCCACTGTAAATATATTAGTACTGAACACATCAAGAGATATTGAATGATATGTACTAGTCCGCAAGTTTAGATTTAGGGAGCGGCACAAAGTAATACAGATGGATGGAGGTCCAGGAAGGCAAAAACCCAGGCTGTAAATTACTCTCCTAGTGTATGTTGCAAATAGTCACAATTGTTTTCTTTTCTCTCTTGTGCTCCTTTTTATAAGAAATCCTGAAATCCTCGCTCATCCTCTTCTTCGACCCAGCAATTAAAGAAAAAAGACAGTAGGTGTCTGAGATTTCACATAACCTTTTATACCCAATATTTTTGTTATCATAAAAACAAACCTTCAGTAGTCTGTGAGGCTGGAGTGGAGAAGATGTATTCATTGGGCTTTCCATTTTCTCCCTGGGGTCCCCTTTTGGCACATTCACCAGTCACCCCATGCCCCTCACCCTGTGCTCTGGCAGGATTTGAGACATGCAAATTGCAAACTGGTAAATAGCAACTTTGCATATTTTGAATAGAAGGGAACAACATGGTACCACTCATTCCGTTCACAGGGAAATCTGAGATAATGGGAGTGAGAGCAAGGGCAGACGGAGGGTCCTAAGTGTTTTCTTCAAAGTGTTTATTATGCTTATTAAATCTATTGTACAGTGATGAATTAATTTGAATTATTTACATGGTCAACCTTTGAGACAATAACCTGATTTAACCAAACGATGCAAATGTATCATTTCTCTTTGAAATCTAAAAACAGGTTTAAACCGGAAGAAGTATCAGGACTTGTATCTTTTCCTACAAATATTGGTTACAAACCTGTAGTTGTCAGGTTAAGTGACATAATGTCAGAAATCAAGAGAATGTGGTGATGTATTCCTTGGGAAAGTCGATAAATTCCCCCCTGAGAACACGTCCCCTGGACGGCCAACTCTTGGGTGACAAATTTCTCAAGGAAGTCGTTCAATTCCGTGTATCTGCAAAATATCCTGTACTGTCTGACGTGAGGGTGTTCATCTGCTAACATTTCAATGTAAAGGAAAACCACATAGTAGGAATGGTTGGGCTCGATCATGGGCCTGGGGTCATTTTAGAGAGTTTGGACTTTAGGGCTTTATTTTACAACTGAAGCTGTGAAGAATCTAAGGTTGCTGTCAAATTCAAAGTACTACAATCAAATTATTTTAAAAAAAAACTAGGTTTTCCATTATGACTTGGACAAAAATTGGGAAAAAATCGGAAATTGTGGTCCAAGCCTCTCTATTCTACTTTGGATTATTTTTTTTTCATGTTGTTTGGCGGTTTATAAGGCATTTTTGTGAACTGTAAAATTGTGTGTCTTTGCACAAACACACAGAATCAGAGATTCTGAAGGTGGTGTCTCTCCGAGGTAAAGTGAACAGCTTGTATCTTAAATATTTTATGAGATCTAGGTATTAGAACAATGTTTTTGATGCAGGAACACAGCGATCTAGGAACAAAAGAGAGACGGGGCCAAAGAACGGACTGTGAAATTTCTTCAAAATATTAAGTGATACTAAGGCTGAAAACAGGAATGGATGGTGATAGTGCAGATTGTTCCTAATAAGGGCTTTAAAAGCCTAATGATTTATTGATTGGCTCTTCACTAATGATGTGGCCCTGACTCTGTGTAACTCCGAGGGTGGATTTATGAGGGTGTGCAATCATCTTTCAGCTATATTGGGTCCAAGTCTCCATGTTGAAAATAAATGGAAGGGTGGAGGCAATTCTCTGAATATTTCAGGGGCGGAACACGCACATGATTTGTGGGTTAGGTGAAGGCCAGTGGATTGGGTGAAAAGAAAAAAACAAAAGGAAGAGAGGAAAAACTCTAAAGGGAGTTCGCAAAACACAAGAGAGAAAAGCCTAACATCAAAAACCAAACCAAACCAAAAAACCCACTACTTCTGTTAAGAAATACTCCCCTGCTTCTCTTATTCTAAAAGGAGAAAAAAACAGATGTTCAGGTGCCTCCAGGGAGGAATATTTTCCTCTCAAAAAAGAAGAAAGGAAAAGAAAAAAAAGAAGAGAAAAAAAGTTGTCCTGCTAAATCAGCTACACATGGAGTCAGTCTGTGTAAGGAAATCAGCCTTTTCATTACAAATGGGTTTAAAAAGCCCTAGAGAAGGCGGACGTGAACAGAAGCAATATTATCCCTAACAACCCAACTCTCTTTCAGACAGCTGAGAGGATATCAACAGCATCATTGAACACGGGGTTTGTCTTAAGATAAAGACTCATCTTTATTTCTTTCAGGATATAAAACTTGTATTTAAATCAATTCAGAGAAGCACTTTAGCTTTAAACATTAGAGAGCGGGGAGAGCCTATTTAATAAAACGGCATTATTTCATTTTCAAAGAATGATACTGGCAGTAGCTGAGTTTAAATTCTGTATTCTTTCTCTCAATTATAATTATAGATGGGTCTGAAAGGAAGCATGCCTATTACTGTCATATTTATTCTTTTGACAGGTGTTATGGGACTGTGATTTGATGAAATGACTCGAATCGCAGATTCCCTTACAAATACAATTCCTGTCATCAACACGAGTGGTTGAGGGTAAGTCCTCCAGCAAGATCTTGTCACAGATCTTGAACACCCCTAATGTTTCAGCAGGGATCCGTATTCAGGAAGATGGGGGAGAGCCTGCCTTCAGGGCTTATATCCGAGGTGGCAGCAGCCAGCAGGAAGCGTGGGTGTTTAAGGCTGTTCGTGAGACGGTTTTCTTTTTCAACTGGGTGGGGTTGGCTCGGGGAAGGGGACACCCAGCGCGTCTTGCCTGTCGGGTTTCCTTACAAACAGACCCCAGTCCGTCATGCGGCCGGCAGAGGGCGCTCGCCGAAGAGCCGACGGACGGGGGCGGTGCCGCGCCGCTTTCGGCGCGCAGGCGCACTCGTGGCTGCCGCGTCCGCCGCGTCCGGGGTTGACGTTCACTAGTGGAGGCGGGTGAGCGGCGCTGCGCCAGCGGAGGGCGGTAGACGAGACGTGGGCGGCCTGGAGGGCGGCCGGCCTGGGGGTGGGAGGCTTCGGGCGTCCTCGGCTTTGCGCGGCCTGTGGAGGATCCACGGTGGCCTGCGCGGCCCCCTGTCCCTCCGCGTCGTCTGCCGTGGCCCCGGAGGCTCGGGTGCCCTGGCGCGCGGCTCGCGGAGGCGCGCGGCCGGTCGCAGGCCTGGCGGGCGGCTCGGAGGAGGGGAGCAGGCCCCAGGCCTCGTGGGGCCAGAGGGAGCTCAGGGGGACTCCAGGCGCCTGTACGAAACGCTCACTCGCTGGCACACACCTCCGCGCTCAGCCTCGGCTGGTCTATTTTGTGTAAAGATTTTATTGCTAAGTAATCTCTACCCCCAACGTGGGGCTCGAACCCACAGCCCCGAGATCAGGCGTGGCATGCTCCGCTGACCGAGCCAGCCAGGCGCCCAGTTTTAAAAGGGGGAGGAGGGCCTCATAGTCCCATCTGCCCCCATCAAGCTCCCCGGAAGCAGTGCTTGCCTCCGGTCAGCTTCACGTTTTGATTGATGCTTCTGGATAACCCATCAGGTCACTCTGGGGCCCAAACCTCAGCACTATTTTTGTTTCTGTTTTGTTTTTACATAGCATAGGACTCATTGAAAGTGCACAACGGAATGTCTTCTAGTACATTCAAGGGTTGTGCATCCGTACCCGAATCGATTTCAGAACATATTCGTTGTCCCCAAATGGAACCTCACCTTCAGCTGTCACTTTCAATCTCCCGTTCGCCCCAGCCCTAGGCAACCCCTCATCTACTTGCTGTCTCTATGGATTTGCACACTCCGCACGCTTCGTGTAAGGGACTCGTGTAATATTTGGGCTTTGGCGATTGGCCTCTTTCGCATAGAGTGACGTTTTCGAGGTTGGCCGTATTGTAGCTTGTCTCCCTTCATTTCTTTTTTTATTGCAAAATAATATTCCGTCGTATGAATGTTTGGTTTATCCATTCATCAGCGGATGGGCCTTAGGATTAATCTTAACTCCTCCTCTCCTACCAAGCCCTTCTGGATCTGACAGCATCCTGTTTGCCTTGCTCTCCCACTTGCCTCCGTCCCTGGGCTCCTGTGGGCCTGGCAGTGCCTTTCTCCTGTAGGCCTTCATTTAAGCTGCTGCCTGCCTTCACCACCCCTTCGCCAAATCCTATGCCTCCTTCAGAGCTCAGATTTAATGGCCCTTTCTCAAGAATCCTCTGACCCTTGACTGGGCGAGAGACCCCATGAGCCAATCTTTCAGGGACCCGAATTCCACTTTGTAGTAATTAGTTATAATTGAGTAATTGGTTTTAGTTTGACGTTAATGTGTCAGTTCCGTGGGTTCAGGGTCTTCTGTTTGTTTCTGGAACCCCACCAGTTCCTAGCACCTTGCTGGTGCTCAAAGACTATTTCAGTGGATGCACACGCATGCTTACTATATATCAGGTGCTCTACTGTACTAGGGACAGGGTCAGGAACAAAATAAATGCACTCGCTGCTTTCTGGAGTTTACATCCCAGTGGGGGAATACAATGAAATATATGTCAGGTGGTGAAGAGTGCCATGAAGAAAGATGGGCAGGCCTGCAGAGTGGTCAGGGAAGTCCTCTTAAGGGAGACCTGGATTCATTTGCAGGGAAGCAACTAGAATGCCCTGAGTGGTTGGGTAAGGGAGGGCTGGAGAGAGGGAGAGGAGGATAAATCCAGCCTTTGGCTCAACCGTCCTCTGAGATGAGCTCTGTCTGTGTGTAGGAGCTTGTTAGGAGGGTGGAGACCTGGGTACAAAGCCCAGCTGTGCTCTCACTGAGTTCTGTGTGAGCCCGAGCCTCAGTTTCCCTCCTCTGTAAAATGGGAGCAACAGAGTTGTCGATTCAGTAGCCCCTGTGAAGTGCCCCGCCAAGGGGCTGCTACCTGGCAGGTGTATAATAGCTCCCTTCTCTTGCCCTCAAACCAGAGTGGTGTGTTGCGCGGCCTGTGTGGGGGAGGCCAGGGGCGCAAAGCAGCCTAACATCGCGATGACTCCCTTCAGGTTGCTGGTTGCTCTGCTCCGATGCCAGCATGTTTGCCTTTTGTCTGATTTGTCCAGTTTGCTTTGGCTGGGGTAGCTCACCGGGTTCACCTTAAACCTGTAAAGGCTCAGGGTGGTCGAGCTCAGAAAACAGGATGTCCGGGGTGGCTCGTTGGCCTCTGAGATGGCAGGTGTGGGGTCCAGAGGCAGGCATCCAGGGCCTGAGTCTGAGACCTGGCTCTGTCGCCTGCCGGCTCTGTGATTTTAGGACAGCCCCTGTCCTCCTGGTGTTAGTCTCCTCGCTGCTAGACGGGGATCAGTCAGCGCGTGTTCGCTGAGCTTCTCGTAGGTTCTGGGCACCGTTAACCGTGGAGGGATGACTGATTATAATACAGTCTCTGCCCTCCAGGAGCTTATGGTCAGCAAGGAACAAATAGGTAGAGTAGGAAAGCGTATGACGTTCAAGCCCCTGATACGTGGCATCCCCTGTGCTAGGCACTTTCGTTAGCCTGCTGGATCTTTACAAGCCCCTCCTCCCCACGAGGAACGCATCATGCTCTTCCGTTTCCAGGGGAGGCCGCACAATGTAGAGAAGTCAGATGCGTTGCCCAGGATCACGTTTGTTTGACAAACACACCAGGGTGGTTTGTCCTCAAAACCCCCTCTGTGCTCTTCCATCTCGCTGGGATAAGTGCGAGACCTTATTTAGAGGAGTGGGGGCAGCATGGGTTGTGAGGCTTGAGGAGGGGACATGGGAGCCAGATCTGTAAGGATCAAGTGGAACGCTTGAGGCAGGCGAAGAATCCAGCGTGGGGAGAAGAGAGGTGTTGAAGAGCACAGCACGTTTCAGAGATGCTATTACCAGTAGTTGCTAAGCGCATTGTATGTTCCCGGCACGGTGCCGGGTGGTTTAGGAGAGTTATAGGATACGTGTAGGAAATACTGTCAGTTGCCCCATTGACAGAGGTGCCACTGCCTGGGTCCCACGGATGGCACGTGATGGAGCCAGGATTCGAACGTAGACTGCCTGATCCCAGAGTCCATGAACTTCGCCCGGAAGTTCGGTGTATGGCTAGAACACAAGGGGGTGTGGGAAGGGCAGCAGGAGATGAGCTTGGTGAGAGAAGTTGGAACCAGATGTCAGAAGGTCGTGGGTAAAGGACACTCCACGGAGGTTTTGGAGCAAGGGAACAACATGGTGTGTGTGTGTGTTTTAGGAAGTATCCTTGGGTTGGACTGGAGAGAGAGATGCTCGGATAGTCTGAGCAAGGCATTGTTCCAAAGCTGGGGGGGTGGCACTGAGGACCAGGAGGGTGGAGGAAGGGAGTGGGTGGGTCTTGAGAGCCTCGACTGCATAGGAAAGGGACTGGAGGAGCAAGGATTGCCACCCCATTTCTAGCTCAGGAGACCCCGCATGTGCAAGCCAGAGCCCTGGAGCTGGGGGAGCAGATCCAACCCATTCTGCTTCCGTATTGCAACTCTCCCCCTCCGGAGAAGTAATTGCATATTTAAACAATGGCCTGTGCAGGCTTAATTTAGCCTCGTATCAGTGCCCAACAGGGCATAATTTCTGGTCGTTTTCTGTAGTTCCATTCTTTTCTTTCTTTTTTTAAATATATGACTTTTCCCCACTTATTTTTAGGTGCCCTTTGTCGGGCCACTGGGTAGCGAAACAGACAGTGGGGTGAAACCAGGCCATAGGCCTGTTTCTCAGCATCTGTACCAGTGATACTATTTGGCTCCCAGGAAATTCCCTTTGTGGCTTTATTTTCACTCTTTTCCTTTATTCTGTTATATTCTCCTTTGGGTTTCCTCAGAGCCTTTTTTTTTTTCTTTTTAGCATTTCCTTAGTTGCCCTTTTTCTTTGTCTGTGTAATCGACATTAGCCTTGTGACTTTTTTTTTTTTTTCATCTTTATGCAGCGGGAAGCTATAGATGGTGTCCTTGGGTTTCAGAAAAGCACAGAGCAAAGTTTTATGAAGGAGGTTGAAAAAATAAGTACTGGATAATAGCACAGTCAAGTGCTTTCATGAATGCAGACCTGGTCCTGAATGAGCCCCAGGGGAGTTCTCTGTGGGGTCCTTCGCCCTGATCCGGGCAGCGTTTTGTGGATGGCACAGATATAGACATAGAGGTGGTGTTAGAAGCAGGTAGGGGCATGGGCTTTGGAATCAAACAGTCGTAGGTTTGGTTCCTGACCTTACCACCTAATGGCTGTGTGGTCTCTGGGAAGTTACTTAACCTCTTAGAGCTCCAGTTTCATCATCTATAAAATGGGGCTAAGGAGACGTACCCCATAAGATGACACACATAAAGCTCTCAGCACCTTCCTGGCACATAGCGATCACTCCCTGAATGGTAGGTAGTAAGATATGCCATCAGCCGTGCGGAGAGCTCAAGGTAGGACCACTAGGTAACATGTTGGGCTGTACACCTCTGGTCCCTGGGCGAGTCCAGAGCCACACACAGGCTGGATGCTCTGAATGACGTTGTATGGGTGACTGACACAGCTCGCTGGGGCTAACGTCTCTCTCTTTGTACCCCATCTGTGCCCAGTATGTGATTGTTTCTGTGCCTTTATTGTGCCGAATTGACACAGCAGACAGCCTCACGTACCCCCAGAGATTGTGGCAGATGACGACTGTGGACGGAACTAGTAGAATACAAGGTGGGAAACTGATTTAAGAATAGTTCACGGAAAAAAGATTCCTCTGAGCTGAATGCCAGGGTCATGTCGAGGTCTGAGCAGAGAGTGCAGTCTGAGCGGCATGCCTTGAACTCCCAGGTAAAGGAGGTGACATTGCCACCTGAGCCCCAGGACCCATGGAGCTGGTCGGAACACAGGGAAACCGCAGCTTTTCCACTGGCCTCAGTAATGAGGGTGTGTGTGTGTCCGGAGGAGGGTGAGTGGGATGGGGATGCACTGGGAGAGGCTGGCACCTTCAGGCTGGGTGTTTTGGAAGAGACTGGCTGCCGGGCCGGGGTAATTGAGCAGTGACGGGCTGGACTTGGGGGTCAGTTACTTGACCTGAGCCCCAAAGGGCAGAGCTCAGACCAACGACTGGAAGTTTACAGGGCAGATTTTTAGCTCAGACCCAAAGGGACTTTGTGACAACTCTGGCAGAAGGGAAATGGGAAGCCCAGACTTGGGAGGTCATGAGCTCCCTGCCATGAGGAGCGTAAGGGATATGGAGACACGATTTCTTTTACTCCAGATGGGAAAAGGTTGCCTTCGGCGCTCTGGTTTTGAAAGACTCCCCACCTTGGATGATTTTTTCTGCTCGTTCAGTTAACACCTTTTACCAAGTACCTCCCACGAGTCAAGCCATGCCACCTGAGGTATTTTTATAACTCTGTAATGCATTGAAGGCTACAAGATGAATAACCAGAAGTCAATTCTGATTTGGGAAAAAGCTCAATACATTTCACCTGCTCTTCAGTTTGATTTCAAAGAAAAAAAGATGTATTTCTCTCTCTCTCTCTCTGATGTCTGCAGAGGTGACTAAAATCAATGAAATCCATAAGCCTCTGCCCGTCTCAGTTTGCACGACCAGCTTACTTCAGCAGGCCCTTTTGATCTCTGGTAGAAGCCCCGAATGGCATCACAACATACTGTTTTCCCTTCTCCTGCTTTCCCAGGGGCGGAGAAGGGCCGGGGAGGAGGGGCCCCCGTTTAGTGACAGCATGCGTTGCTGTCTTACTTAATCCTTACATCAGTCTTGCCATGATCTGGGGCCCATGTGTTTTCCCTGTTCCTCCTCAGTCTTCAGGGTGCGGGAAAGTTGACTGAAGGTTGCTGGGGGGGAGGGAGGGTTCAATCTGACACCCTTCTGTTGAGGGAGCACTACGTGCCAGGCACTATGTCAGTAACAAAGGCGCGGGGGCGGAGGGGGCGAGCCAGGAAGAGGGTAGAGGGCATGGGGACTTGGGTTGCAGATGGGATGGAGATTGGCCGTTGATTGGGGGAAGCCTTGAACACCCCCCGACACCACCACCATACACGTGCATACTAATGAGCTTAGAGTTTGTTCTGTGGGTGCCATTAGAGGATTAATTAAACAAGGGACTCCTAGATGAGATTTTTGTTTTTAGTTGCACGTTCTGGCTGAGCATAGGGAGGGATTGAAGAAGAGACATGTCAGAGGGTGTTGGGTTAATCCAGGAGAGAGGCTCCGAGAGCTTAACAGAGCTGAGGGAAAGGAGGGGCCCCTTTCCTTTAAGAACTCAGGGAGGTTAGGGGCACCTGGGTGGCTCCGTTGATTGAGCGTCCGACTTCGGCTCAGGTCATGATCTCACGGTTGTGGGTTCGAGCCCCGCATCAGGCTCTGTGCTGACAGCTCGGAGCTTGGAGCCTACTTCCGATTCTGTGTCTCCCTCTCTCTCTCTCTCTCTCTCTCTCTGTGCCTCCCCGGCTCACGCTCTGAATTTCCCTCTCAGAAAATAAACATTAGGAAAAAAAAAAAAAGAACTCAGGGAGGTAGGAGCCCTGGAGTCAGATCCAGAGTCCACCTCCCAGCCCCACCATTTCCTAGGTGTGTATTCACGATCAGCCTCAGTTTTCCACATCTGCAAAATGGGATGCTGATGTTTTTTCCTCAGAGGGTTGTTGTAAAGATGTCTAGCACCACGCTTTGCACATTGGTCAGCTCTCAGGCAAGGATGAATTTCTTAGGGGGGGGGGAAGGATTTGAGGAAATTCTTACCTGATGCCCTCTCCAGACTGAATGAGGCCGGAAGGCAGAAGTTGCCTGCAGAGAGTTCCTGCAGGTGAGCTGGAGGAAAGCTGAGGGGCCCGGAAAGGCTTGGCATAGGTGGGTGGGCATTGCTGCTGGAGGTCGTGGGCAGGCGTACCCGGGGCATGGAGATTCCGAGGTTCCTCAGCCAGGAAGCATTGGTGGAGGAGTGTGCTCAGTACCGTGCCGGCCCGAGAGAGCGGAGACGGAGGCATCTGACGTGGCACTTGTCCTCATCGGAGCTTGATCTTGCTGGGGAGGATGGAGAGACAAACCCTTGGAGCCCCGGGCGATACCTGCTGACCTAAGCAGCCACAGCAGGCTGCGGGCAAACAGATAAGGGAGCAGAGAGTCTGTGTGAGAGTAAGAGGGGATTGGAAGACCTAACCGAAAAGAAATTTCCTGGAAGAGTTAGGGACTCGCAGAATCAAGGGAGAAGCCTGGAGAACCGGGTAGGCATCTAGACATTCCTGGAAGGCCAGGAGGCAGGAGCTACAAAGGACAGTTCAGAACCGGAAGCGGCTGATAAGGACACACCGTTGCTGGGATGCATGGACTCCTTTTCAGGCTCTTTGTAACCTGCTCAGGAGCCCATCTCTGGTGGGGAGTTCTCAGTTGGCCTCGCCTGGGTCTCATGCTCTCCTTGTGGCCAGGAGAGATGGAGTCACGGCCAACAGTCTCAGCAGACCAGACTCAATGGGAAGAAGGCATCCCTTAAGAGGAAATTGGTGGGGCAGTTGGGGGGGAGGGGCGCGTTAGGAAGAGGAACACCCACGTGGACGCAGGTGGAAAGCCTGGCTTCTGCGTTCATAGCTGTGTGACCTTGGACAAATGTCTTACCTTCTTTTTGCCTCTTTCTGTATCTGTAAAAGGAGAGCATGATGGTACCCTCTTGCGGAATTACCGTGAATGTGAAAGGAAGTTAATTCATGCGCGTGGTTTAGAACAGTATCTATCACAGGATGAATATTCAGCGTACGTGCTCGTTATTAGTATTTGTTATCACCACTAAAGGCCCTGCAGGTGGTGTGTGAGTGTGCCCGGCAGGCGGAGGAGTGATGGGGGAAGGACCTGGGCAGGTAAGAAGGCTTCAGGAATCAGTGTCAGCCTAACGAGTTTAAGTCTTTTTCCCCCTAGGTCGTGGGAAAGCTGTGGAAGAGTTTTTCCAAACTAACTTTTTGATACAAAAACTTTCAAACTATACAGAAGTCGAAATAACAGCCCAACGTGCGCCCTTATTCCTGCCACCTGAACGCGATCTTAGCATTTTGCCGCATTTGCTTTCTCTTCCTCACCCTGTGTTTCCTCGTTTTGTGTTGTGTTCCATGGGACCGTTTGAAAGGAAGTTGCAGACGTGACGACACATGTCTGAATACTTCCGTCCACTTGCATCTCCTGAGAATGAGGACATTCTCCCACACGACACATTGCCGTTGTACCTTTAAGAAAAAGAATCATCGATAGTAATCATTATGGCATGTCCAGCTGTGGGAAGATTTTAAGTTGGGCGTTAGACAAGGCACTGTGGCCGCCATGTGGAGGGTGGCTGGAAGGGGGCCAAGGGCAGGTAAATACCCTTCCAGTAATCCAGGTAACAGATGATGAAGACTGAACTAGAGTGATGTGGGGTGATGAGGGCTGTTTGAGGTATCCAGAGGTCTCCCATTGAACATGGTAGCAAGGATGCTGGGTCAGTGAAGGCTTCCGGGGGGAGGCGCCAAACCTTAGAGCTGAGTGTCGAAGGATCCAGAGACCTGCAGCAAGCAGATTGTACTCAAGAGTAGGAGAATTCACTCAACACATGAACATGGGAACATCTACTGTCGTGGTTATGTTTACGCATCAACTTGACTGGGCCATGGGGTCCCCAGATACTTGGCCAAACATTATTCTGGGTGTGTCTGTGAGGGTGTTTTTGGATGAGATTAACATTTAAATCACCAGACTGAGTAAAGCAGATTGCCCTCCCTCATGTGGGCCGGCCTCTTCCAAGCACTTGAAGTCCTGAATAGAACAATAGACTGATCCTCCCCTGAGTAAGAGAGGATTCTCTGGGCTGATGGACGTCAGCCTGGGACAATCAATAATCATGTGAGCCAATTCCTTATAAATAATATACATATATGGATGTATTCTCTCTCTGTTCTATTGGTTCTGTGTCTCTGGAGAGTCCTAATGCATCTACTAAATACCAGGCATTCTGTCACGGTGCAAAGACCGTAACACGTGAACTTGACATAGACTGTTGTGGAATGTGCCACCCAGAGCTCAATTTGCCTAGACTCTGCAGTGAGTGATAGGAGATGTGATGGGGGCTGGGCAAGGGCCAGATCAAAAGAGGCCTTAAAGGCCTTGGGAAGGAGTATGGGTTTTGTTCCGTAGGCCAGTGCTTTCTAAACTTCAGTACCACTTACGTGATTTTTTTTAAAAGTTTATTTATTTTGAGAGAAGGAGAGGGGCAAAGAGAGAGGGAGAGAGAATCCCAAACAGGCTTCTCGCTCACAGCATGAAGCCCAGTGTGGAGCCCCATCTCCCGAGTAGTGAGATCATGACCTGAACGGAAATCAAGGTGTTGGTCACTGCTTAAAATAATTTCACATCCGTCATACATTTTGGGAAAATCGTCATGAGCAGCAGGGGTAGGGGTGGATATCAGAGCAGGGGTTTTAGGCAGGAACATGCCATGCTGAGATTCATGTTTCGGAAAGATTCACTGGCTGTGAAGTGGTGAATACACTGGAAGATAGGGAGACCTGCTGGGAATTCTGGCAGTTGTCCACGGGAGCTCTGATACGAGTCTGAAGCGTGGATTGTGCAGTGGGAACAGAGAGGAGGGAGCAGATTGGAGGGGGCATTCAGAGGTGGAATTGGATAGGATTTGGGGACCGGGGCATGGGATTGAGGCAGGGAGAGGAGGCTAGGTTGGCTCGGTGCTGGCTTTGGTTTGGTTGCCTGGGATGACCGAGGTGCCTTCACAGAGGCAGCGAGCCTGGGAGAGGCTGAGGTCAAGAGCAAAGAGCAGGATACGCCAAGAGATTGTTTAGGGCCCCAGCGTTTGACTAGAGTTTTAGCAGTGATGCCTTGAAGCTCATTGCCCCTTAATAGCAAACCCACACTTTAAATTAAATTAAAACATTTTTAGTTTAACTCTTCTGAGTGGACCCACACATGCATTCCCTGCTACTTATTACTGAGAATGACTAAGTATTATAATTGAGCTGAAAATAATCTCCCGCCCATACTTGCTGGGTTGGTTTCTAAGTATTGCTTGGGTTTTCAACTACTGAAACAAAGTTGTGCTCTTTCCAAATGTTAATTTTGAAGGCTGCAGATGGTAACCATCTGTTCCACGACTAGCATTTTACAATATTTGATTAGCACTTTATATAGTTTGGGGAAGCCAGCCAGTGGAGTCTTCCCAGCAGGTGGGGACTTCGGCGTTGTGTCCTCTGCGGTGGCCCTCGAAGGTCTTTGCCCCCATTGTATGGGGTTCCCCTCTGTTTGGGGGGGGGCGTAAGTGCAGCTAGTGAGACTGGCGGGTTGATGTGGCAGGAGGATCTTAGGGGCCTTGCGCTGTTTGCACTCTTCCTTAGAGCTGAAACCATCAGAGCTCATCATGGAGGGAGAATTTGGGAGGCAGTATCTGTCCATCAGTTAGGACTCTGGGTTCCAAGTAACAAAGCAACAAACTCAAGCCGCTTTGGCAAAGGAGATCAATTGACTTTAATCTTTTTTTTTTTTTTAAGTTTATTTATTTATTTTGAGAGAGAGAGAGAAAGAGAAAGACGGAGAACCCCACGCAGGCTCCGCACTGTCCGCGCCGAGCCGGATGCTGGGCTCCAACTCACAAACCATGAGATCCTGGCCTGAGCGGAAGTCGGATGCTTAACTGACTGAGCCACTCAGGTGCCCCCACTCGGATCCTTCAAGAGTCTAGAGTCGACTCTGCCTTCAGGTGGATGGTTTTAGGGCTCAGCTGAATTCTTCAGACTTGGTACTTCCGCTCCACCTGCTGCTGCGGGCCCGAAGTCTCAGGCTTCAAGAGGGGGCAAGATGGCGGCCCCGAACCGAGGCCTTTGCACTCACCCCTGCAGAGGTGGTGAGATTCATTCTGATTGGGCCAGCTTCCATCACGTGCCCATATGTGACCCACTCCCTGTGACCCCGTGGATGCAGGGGTCTGATTGGTCGGTCTTGGGGTGGAGCCCCACCCAGACCAGACTGGGGATGGATAGCCAGTCACGCATCCGGGCCCTTAGCCAAAGGGAGGAAGAGGCGGGGCGCCGACAAGCACCTGCCCCGCCCCAGTGTCATGGCAGGAACCCAGAGTAGCAGGAGGCGTTGGCAAACTTAGTCGTGGAGACAGGCGGTTATTGTTGCCAGGAAAGTATTATGCTGGAAATGGAATGAAGGAGCCTCTGAAACTAGCTACTTAATGAATTTCCTTTCTTAGTTTAAGAACATCTGATAGATTTAGTATTCTCGTTTTTTTGGTTTTTGGTTTTTTTGTTTTTTAAGGGGAGGGAGTTGTTTTTCTTCTTTTCAGGTTACTTTAAAACTAAGGGCAGTCACTAAATCTTGGTCTTTTAGCTCCTTCGTTTGGAACGTAATGAGTTTCCTTCGCAGAGAGGGGAGATCTGTACAGAGGAGATAACAGTTTCCATTCAGTCCAGTCCGGCAAGCAGAGCACGAAGCCCCGGGGCCGGGGCCAGACTGCACAGGCTTGGCGGCAGATGAGTCCTTGACAGTGTGGGAAGCCCTGTGACAGCTCCAGAACAGGGCACTGCAGCCCCTCAGGCCGGGACAGTCAGGGAGAGCTTCCCAGAGGAAGGGCCATTGAGCTGGACCTGGAAGGATGGACACGAGCTCCTCGCGTGGAGGAGAGGGGGCGGGGAGCTTGACGCAAAGGGGGCTGCGTGTGCAAAGGCACCAGGAGGGGATGTACTTGCCGGGGTGGGGGATCTGGGAGACGTTCCATGCGGCTGACCACGAGATGAGTCCAGGACCCAGGTTCTAGAGCACATTCTGGCATCAGTGTGGAGGAGACTGGAGAGGGACAGGCTGAAGGCAGGGACACCAGGCAAGATGCTGTGGTAGAGGTCTAGGCAGGAGCCTATGGGGCATCTTGTTAAAATGCAGGTTCTCTAGCAAGTCTGGGCTGAGGGTCTTTTTCTTTTTCTCTTTAAAATTTTTAACGTTTATTCATTTTTGAGAGACAGAGACAGAGTGTGAGGGGGGGAGGAGCAAAGAGAAAGGGAGACACAGAATTCGAAGCAGAATTCAGGCTCTGAGCTGTCAGCACTGAGCCTGATGTGGGGCTCGAACTCACGATCCGCGAGATCGTGACCTGAGCTGAAGTCGGATACCCAACCGACTGAGCCACCCAGGCACCCACGAGGTTCTGTTTCTAACAAGCTCTCCAGTGATGTCGATGCTACTGGTCCAGGACCACACTTTGAGTGGCGAGGCTCAGACTCCTCTGTTGCGTGAAGTCAGCTCGTTTCTCGGTCTCGCAGTGCAGGGTCTTCCTGCTTGTCTCCCCTACTCTGCCTGTCGGTGACATCTGCTTCCCACCAGCCAAAGCTAGCGTCCAGAAAGAATGCACCAGGATGAGGCTGTGCATCTCGCCTTTGGTCCTTGTGGGCCTGCTCCGGGCTGAAACTTCCTGCAGGACGGAATGCCCAGCCTGAGCTCGGGGGTCCGGGCTCTGTGGGCTGGTGGCATGAAGGGGACCTGGCCTCCGCGTCGTATCCAACCTGCTTCACAGAGCCATGGAACGTGGGGGTCGGGGCCAAGTATTGGCTTGATGCCTTAGAAGCGATGCTCTCTGTGTTTTCCAGGACAGAGGGGCTTGCGATGGCCCCGCTACCGGGGGCAGAGCTGGTCCAGAAGCCGCTGCAGCTCTATCGATATCTGCTGCGCTGTTGCCGGGAGCTCCCCACCAAGGGCATCCAGGAGCATTACAGACACGCGGTCAGGCAGGTGGGAGCATGTGTACTGGGCTTGGGATGGGGGTGGGTGGGGTGGTTCCCATAATAGGGGCCCCAACTCAGGGTTGGGGGCCAGGGGCAGGGAGCAGCGGGCAGGGATGGTCTTTCGGGTGGTAGTGAGGGGGAGGGGCGGCAGTCTGGTAAGAGAGCCACCGAAACCCACAGCCCAGCCCCTGTGTCTGATTCCCGCTCGGAAGACAGAAGACGTATCATCCAGCACATCTGCTCTGTACCAGGGCTCAAATAAGGCAGCTCAACTGCATACTTAAAATGGAGTGTGGGACATAACATCATGTTGACGGATATTCCTGCCAATAACGCGTGGCCCGAGTTTACCAGTGAGAAAACGTCAGGTAGATCCAAGCGGAGGCACCATCTCGCACACAGCTGGCCTCTCTGCATCCAACCGACGTGTCAAGGTTATGAAACGCAGAGAAAGCCAGAAGGGGGTGTGTTTTCTAGGGGACAAAAGAGACGTGACCACTAAATGTGATGAGTGAATTGGATTCTGGACCAGAAAAAAAAAGCACAGTGATTCAAAAGGACGTCATTGGAGAAATTCATCAGACTGAAATATGGACAGTAGATGCAGATGAGATAGTGGTATTATATCAGTGTTGAATTTTTTGGATCTGACTCCCATGGTTATGTAAGAGAATCTCCCTGTTAAAACACACCGAAGCGTTTAGGGCTCCGGGCATGATGTCTGCAACTTTTATTTTTTATTTTATTATTTTTTTAAAAATATTTTAATGTTTATTTATTTTTGAGAGAGACAGAGCACAAGCGGGGGAGGGGCAGAGAGAGAGGGAGACAGAATCCGAAGCAGGCTCCAGGCTCCGAGCTGTCAGCACGGAGCCTGATGCAAGGCTCGAATCCACAAGCTGTGAGATAGTGGCCTGTGCCGAAGTCGGAATCTTAAACGACTGAGCCCCCCAGGCGCCCCTGTCTGCAACTCTTAAATGCTCCCCCCGAGTGGAGTACAAACCCGTATACAGAGAGCATGATAAAGCGAATGTGGGGAGATGTTCACAATCGGTGATCCTGGTAGGGATTTCATTTGTGTGCTTGCAACTTTTCTGTGGGTTAGAAGCGACTTCTACCTAAAAAGTTCGAAACTAAACTGAATACAAATAGAACGTGGAAACCGTAATAAAAATAGAGGTAGCAACAGACAGGCCGTGGAAACGTGGAGGAGGGTGCAGCTGGCCGCCTGGGGGCGTCACGGAGGACCTGCCCAGGGGTGAGTGTTTGAGATGTTCCTATAGACAAATAGGAGGCTGTGCTGGGTGGCGAGTGGCGGGGCAGAGGAGGTACCGGTTCTTTGTGAAGGGCCCTGAGCGCCGCACCCATGAGCACAAATCTCCGGTTACTTCCCAAGGTGGACACGTGGCCAGAAGTGACCGGCAGCCCTGCCTGGCTGTGCCTCACGCCGGCTGGATCTTCCGGTCACCCTCTCCGCTGCCCTCCCCTCTGCTTGCTTGGCCTTGCGGCACGAGCCAAGGGGAAGCCTGGCTATTGTAGAGCCTGGGTGGGCAAGCAGCCTTCTGGGAGGAGCACATGAAACCGAGGGATGAAAGCTTCCTTTGGGCCCCTGCTGCCTGATCACCTTTGGGGCCAGCTTAATTTGGGGTCATTCGAGGGCCAGGCTTCATTTTGTAGCTGCTTTGCTGGCCGGAGGACAGGCTGTGTAGCTGGCGCCCTCGCATAGGGACGAGTTGGGGCGTCTGAGCCTCTGTTGCCTCATCATACGTGTCTGCAGAGGGGTACCAGCGATGCTGGGTAGAAAGGGGCCCCGGTCCGTCTGGCCTGTGCTCCGAAGCAGCTGGCCCCGTGCATTTTGTCTCGTCATCTTTTCTTGTGCTTCAACTTCCAGAGTTTCCGGGTGCATTCAGATGAAGACAATCCTGAGAGAATCCAGCAGATTATTAAAAGAGCCATTGAAGATGCTGACTGGGTCATGAACAAAGTAAGTGCTGGCCCCCGGGGCTCCACCTGTCAGCCCGCAGGTTGCTAGCTGTGGTCTCCGTGACCACCAGGGGTCGCCCTTGCCCCACAGTTGAGCCCCTCCCAGCCAGCCGCTGCCCTCTAGAAACCCAGAGGGGATGACGGGGATGGTTGCATCTGTTTTCTGCAAGGAAAGGCAGACGGTTTGGACTAGATGGCTTGAGGGTCCTCCCCTCTCTGAGATTTAAAAAAACAAAACAAAACTTCTTTTTAAATGTTTATTTATTTTTGAGAGAGAGAGACGGGGACAGAGTGTGAGCAGGGGAGGGGCAGAGAGAGCGGAGACAGAGTCCAAAGCAGGCTCCAGGCTCTGAGCTGTCAGCACAGAGCCCAATGCAGGGCTTGGACCCCCGAAACCATGAGATCATGACCTGAGCCAAAGTTGGACGCTTAACTGACTGAGCCACCCAGGCACCCCCTCAGATTTTTTTCTTAATGTTTATTTACTTTTGAGAGAGAGCATGAGCCAGGGAGGGGCCGAAAGAGAGGGGAACAGAGGATCTGAAGCAGGCTCTGCACTAAGCAGGCTCTGCACTAACAGCAGTGAGCCCGATGCAGGGCTCGAACTCCCCAACCATGAGATCATGACCTGAGCCAAAGTCGGATGCTAAACCGACTGAGAATTTTTTTCCCTTTGAACAAGACTCAGCTTCAAGAATAGGATGGACGTGCCACACGTTCACTTCTAATGTTCCAGTGTCTTTCTTAGGTGCCCCCTCCTCCCCTGCCAGCTTGTTTTTCCATTAAAGAAGAAAGGGGGTCCAGGCTCCGACTAGAGGTTTCACCGTCTGGTGCCTGTAGTGCCACCTCCTCCGAGAAGCCCCCTGCAGGAGGTAGCTAAGACCCAGATGGTTCTCGGGATTTCCCGGGTCCTCCCCCACCCACTCCTAATGATCTGTCTGCCTCACAGTATAAAAAACAAAACTGAGACTCTGGGCCTGAAGAGCGAAGCTGCCCTGAAGACATTGAAGTTGAGAGACCGTCTTCTCCTGGGACGAATCCGCGGCGGCGGTTTTGAACTATCCTTTGGCCTCGTTGGCTGAGCGCAGGAAATGAGGGGTGGGAGAAGCTGGCACTTGCTCGGGTGGCTCTTCCTGCCACGCCTGTGTCCCCGGCCTACTTTATGCTTGCTTTTCTGGCCGGTTACAGTGTGAGATTTGGGGAGAATAGGCTTCGTCCCTTGGCTCTGAGAGTGATTCATTTGTTCTGGATGTTGTCCTTGGAGACTCAGAGGGGGCGTCCCCCCCTCCCCGCAATGGCAGCATGCAGAGGACAGGGCATGGATTTTACAACCGCTCAGGTCTGGGTTTGAATCTCGGTTCTGCGGCTGGTCAAGGGTGCCGCCTTTGACTTCAGACTTCTCCTCTGTCAGGATGAAATATGATGAGGCTGAAGCATTGAATGCAGGACCGCTGCCTCTTCCTCTGCTCCTGCAGTGCTCACCCGTCCCTCTGGCTGACGCGTCCTTGGTTGTCCCTGAACTCTCATGGCCCCACCGTGCCTAGCAGTCCGCCAAGCCGCCGCTCCTCCTGGCCCTGTTCTTCCTTGCAGTCCTGGTCCTTGCCCTCACGGAGTCTCTAGTGTCCCTGCAGTGGTGACATGCAGGCCGCACGGAACCTGGAAGAACAGCACAGCAGCTACGGCAGACGCCGAAGCGTGCAGGCTTCTGTGGACCTGCGACCTGTCCCGATGGCTCTGCCCTGCTTTACCACCATCTTGGAAGGAAGAATGGAGGCAGGGAGGACAGGAGGGAGGTGGGGAGGAAGCATTCCTGTGGGTTATGGCGAGCCTGAAATCCGTGGAGAGACAGGCTGGGTTGCATCCCTGTTTCATAGAAGTTGCTCTTGGGGGGCGCCTGGGTGGCTCTGTCAGTTAAGCGTCCGACTTCAGCTTAGGTCATGATCTCACAGTTTGTGGGTTCGAGCTCCGTGTCAGGCTCTGTGCTGACAGCTAGCTCAGAGCCTGGAGACTGTCTTCGGATTCTGTGTCTCCTTTCTCTGACCCTCCCTTGCTCACGCTGTCTCTCTCTCTCTCAAAAATAAATAAAACATTAAAAAATTTTTTAAAAAAAGCTGCTCTTGGGTAACATACCTGGCCCAGTGCGGCCTCAGTTTTCCCATCTCCAGGGGAGGAACGCCCACACCTGCCTGCCAGGGCCGCAGCGCGGAGTGCTGAGCTCTGACGTGCCACGTGCTTCACACAGAAGCTGGCCCGGGGTGCTGACTGCATGGCCGTGGCTCATTACCACGGTTAGGGGGCCTTGCTTCGCAGGTGGGAAGATGGGAGCACAGGTTGAGCCCCCTTTCAAGCTCCCCAAGCGACGAAGCCAACTGTGTCTGAATCTACGACACACTGCAGGTTTGGGAGGGAAAGGGAGGCAGGGAGGGCGGGCAGGCAGCCAGGAAGGACGGAGAGGACAGGCCAGAGCAGAGAAGCCAGGCTGGGACCTGAGTATCCCCCAAGGACTCTCAGCAGAGGGACGAGCTAGCACGTTTGTGACCTGCACCGCGTTATACGTCTTCAAGTGACTCAGGCACAATAGTATGTGCTCGGCTGAGCAGCGAACGGTGAAGTAAATATATCAATTTTTGAAAGCTCTGGTGTCTTGAATGCTGTGTTCGTTCATTCCCTGAATGCACGCTGTTCCCGACTGTGTGCTGTCATACAAAGTATCGAGGACGCAGACACAGGCCTATAGAAAGCTGCCCAGGACGGGGTTGTTCTTCAGAGGCGGATGACCAGACGCTGGTTCCCCGCCCCCCCAGATGACAGCACGCCGCCCAAGGTGGGGAAGGCGGAGGAGTTTCCCAGCCCCCTCCCCCTGTGGTTCAGCCCTTTTGAAATCAGGGGGCCTATCCTTGGTCAGCAGGCGTGTGTCTTGATCACAGGAGTGAGGCTGGTTGTGTCCCAGGCCTTTTGCCAGCAGGAGCTGTGTGAGTGAAGCCTGGCCAGGGTGTGGAAGAGGCTGAGTGTCCCTTGTCCTTGCCCAGCTCCGTGGGGGTGGTCCCGTGGCCCTCAGTTCACTTGTTGGTGTTTGATCCAGTTGTGCCGACTCCCCCAGGCACACAGTGGGTGCCCAGCTCTGGCCAGGGGCCAGCCTGTGAGGGGGATGGGTCGGCTAACAAGGGGATGGCCGCTTTCCACCTGCTGAGCAAGGTCAACTGAGGGCACTCCCCCCGCTGGAAGTGCAGGTAGAGGAAACAAGACACAAGATGGGGTAAATGTGGCAGGGCAGGGAGGCAGCGCAGAGTCGGGAGTGGGGGCGCCGTGAGCAGCCTGGGAGAGCCTGTTGTCCTCACCAGCCTGCCCATCTTCTGCCCTCAGACTTCCACCCCTGGGACCCCCTCGTGGACCCCGTGTTTGGGTAGGTCTTAAATTACCCAGGGCACCGGCTCTCAAATGCATATACCCAAGGTGTACGGGGTGGCCTCCAAACAGAAGGAAGAAGGAGACAAAGGCTTGTTGTCCCAGAGGCTCAGGTAGTGTGAGCTCCAGAGCCAGACAGATCAGAGTTTGGTCCGAGCTGGGTTGCTCCACAGTGCTGTGACCGGGCAAGTCCCCTCGTTGTCGTCCTCACATTCTGTGCCTGCAGGTGGGCGGGCGGTCACGTGGCCTCCTTCTCCCATCTTTGGTTCGTACGGTCACCATCCTTCTCGCAGGTGGGTCTGCACAGATCCCTGTGCCTACAGCACCAGCGGGTGGGCACCTGGTACCTGCTGTCTGCCCCTGGGCTGATACCTGTTGGCACTTACGCAGCCTGACTGGAGTGCGTTTGTATTTTGAAGTTCCGAGGTCTTTACGTGAGCAATGAAAGGCCGCTGCTGTGGCCACCAGAGAGACACGGCCACATCTAGAAGCTGATGCCTGGGGCAGCTTTGCCACCAGCAGTTCCTTTCTTATACCGAGCCTGCCCTGCCCTGTCTGGTTTCATTTCCCTCCCCTGTGCCCACCCCCATGTTAATGGAGCACCTGCTTTCTGCCCAGCCCTGTGCTAGGCAGGAAGGCACAGTCCAAGGTCTGGACAGATAGGGCTCACTGAGTGGTTGAGGTTAAATGTGGCTTCTAGAATGTTCTCATAGTATTTTTCCTCCTCATTATTTCCTTGTAATTTTTTTTTTTTTTCTGGAGGTTTCCATGCTTCCCCTGTCCCTGGATGAAAAATGGCCCAGGCCTCAAATTTGGGGGGCCAGTCTTAGGTTATACCCAAAGCTGTGGTTACTTCTAAATCCTAAAACAGTGTCATTTCATTAATTGAAAGGTCCAGTTGAAGGTAAAAATAAAATTTCAGAACTTGAACTAAGGTTGCCGCTTCTCCCCTCTTCCAGTTGGGGTCTACTATGGATGGGAACCCCGCTGACAGAGAAGAGGGACGTAGGTGGTGGTCCTTGCTTGCGTGGGGGTGGGGTAGGGGGAGGGGCATTCCAGGCGTCGGCAGTTGAAGCAAAGGCACGAAACAGCGCCCCTTGCTCAGGAACTCCCATGCTGTGTCGTGCGGTTGAGACACCATGGACCAAAGAGTTCTGTCATCACCTCTTTATGGAATTGTCTCCCTGCCAGAGACTCAACCCCTTGAGGGCAAGGACCACGCACCGGGCCGTGGCAGAAGCCTCCCGGCCAGCTCTATGCCTGCTGCCCAGGTGGTAAGTTACACACATTTGTTGAATGAAAGAATGATAATACTGGGCAGACGGATGTCTCTTATGCTTAGATTTTTATTGCTTCCTAATAATGGGGGAGGCTGGGAGGTGGTGATTGCTTCTTGGCCAAGTACTGGTTGTGTGGGAGGGATGGGGACACCTGTCCCTGGTGCTCAGGACCCGATGTGGAGGTGGGAACACTTGCCGTCACTGCATGATACGGCAGGCGTGGGTGCCTCCCATGGACATCCTCCAAGAAGTTAGTCTTGAGGCAGAGCAAGGGATAGACCAGGAGTTCAAGAATCAGGCTTTCAGAGGTTAAGAGCTACCTCTTCCTCCACCTCCTAACTGCTATTGCTGCTAATACCATGGAGACACAGCGTCTCTGGAGACCGTGAATTTCTTCCCACCAGTGTCTGGGGAGGTACCTCATTCTCTTTGGGCTTTGAGCAATGACTGCACCCTGTGCCTGTCAATTTCAGCTGCTAACCCAAAGCAGGCACCTCTTTTTTTTTTAATTTTTAATTTTATTTATTTTGAGAGAGAAAGAAGCAGAGCACACAAGTAGGGGAGGGGCAGGGAGCGGGGAGAGAGTCCCAAGCAGGCTCCATGCTGTCAGTGCAGAGCCCGATGTGGGGCTCGAACTCAAGAACTGTGAGATCATGACGTGAGCTGAAGTCAAGAGCCAGACACTCAACCAACTGAGCCCCCTGGGCGCCCCCAAAGCAGGCACCTCTAATCACCAGTCTCACATACTGCCGTTCCCAAATTGATGTGGGTTTCCTACCCCCAGTGCTGACCTCCCTCCCACCCTGTCCATGACGTTCTCAGACACCCTTGCACCTTGCAGATCGATCCCTTGCTCTCCCAGTATTCCGGACTCTTCATCCCACGTGTATTTGCCCATGGTCTCCTCCTGCCTGCAGTGCCCTTTCTTGCCTCACCTTATTCACCTGAAAAACATCTTTTCTCTATCAAGACTGAACTCAGGCATTATTTCTATGAAGATATTCCCTGCTCCCTCTAGCATCACATCTTCCAAGATTTATTTCATGTTAACTGCTGAATGCAAACCAGGTGACACTGGCTGCTTGAAAAGTGAATGAAATCTGAGGCCAAATTAAGAAGGACATGGGATCAAGAAGAAGGGAGGTGAAAATCCTCCTTATATTCTGCGTCATTCAAGTTACATCTAGAGCAGTGATGTTCAAGTATGGTCCATGGACTCTTGGGAATCCCCCAAACCCTTTTGTGGGATTCTCAAAGTCAAAACTACTTTCATAATAATACTAAGACTTTGTCTTTCGCACTCTGTGAACATTTGCATGGATGGTGATGGGTAAAACTGCTGGGGCCTAAGCATCAGTCAAGATCGGGACTATCACCGCCAGCTTCCTCATGAATGTCCCTGATGAAACAGCAAAAATTATCAATTTTGTTGAATCTCAACCCTTGAGGACCCTTACAAAAATATTCTGTGTAGTGAGATGAAAAGGACACGTAAGGCACTCCTACTGCATACGTAAGGATGGCGGTCGTCTGGAGGAAAAGTGCACAATGATTCCAGGTGTGAGCGAAAAGAAACGCTTTATTCTTGGAACACCTGTTTGTTGTTGTTGTTGTGGAAACGGTGACTGACAAACTGATTTTTCAGACTTCGTTTTTTGAAAGACATGTTCTCGAAAATCAGTGAGGCGAGCCTGTCATTTCAAGGACACCAGCCGACAGGTTTGGTTGGTTGCCTGTGGCCAAAATTGAGCTTTCCGTCAGAGGCCAATGGGTGTTAATGTAACCGTCTACAAAATGTCCATGGATATGGTTTTGATGTCTACAGTGCATTTAACTTTTAAGAAACGACCGCTTGTCAAGTTTTGGTGTCGTATCAAGAAGAATATCTGAACAAAAATTAAAAATGCCTCTGTCTTCCAAATTCACAGCTGTGGGAGGCTGGATTTTCTTCCTGGACTTCAACCAAGACAACATTTCAACAGGCCGAGTGTAGAAACAGTTGCCTGCAAGAGATTTTCAAAAATGTAAAGCAATGCCAGTTGTCTCTAATTTTAAAAAAGTTATTTTTCATAAAATATGTTTCTACGATAAACACCGATGCACAAAAGCTGTGGGGTCCTCAGTAATTACTGAGGATATAAAGGAGCCTGAGCATAAAAAGTTTGAGAACTGTTTTGTAAGCATGGTTTAGTCAGATCTCTCGCTTTCTGTCGTCCAACCCTAAATTTAGGGCTTTGATCTGGATCCTGATTACACATTCCTATTGAATTTGGCCCCTAAGGCCAGCATGTCAAAATTACTGGAATGTGGATCCTTCTTCTGTCATATTAATCATCCTTCATGGCTTAATTTCCTCTGAAGTTGTTGCCATTCATTCATTCATTCATTCATTCAACAGAGTGCTTGTGTATCAAAAATTCCATCTATATCTCCCATCTGAGTTGGATTATGGGTGGTTTATTCATTTTCTTAAGTTTATTATGAGAGACAGAGAATGCAAGCAGGGTAGGGGCAGAGAGAGGGGGCAGAGAGAGAACCCCAAGCGGGCTCCACGCTGTTAGTGCAGAGCCCGATGTGGGGCTCGAACTCACAAATTGGGAGATCATGGCCTGAGCCAAAATCAAGAGTCAGACACTTAACCGACTGAGCCACCCAGGCGCCCCAGATTATGAACAGTTTGATTTGCTCCCCCTACTGATCTGTATGGTTTCTGGAAATGTGTGGAGAGATTTAGTTTGAGGCACCATGATGAACCCTAGGAATCTAGAAGCTTCTTTCATACCTCAAATTTAAAGTTTTTTTTCCCCCTAAAATTTTCCAATACACACACATACAAAACATTGGTTGCTAACAAGTGTGGCTGAAAAATGGTGAATCACTTTGAACACTTTTTTTTTTCTGACATTGTCACTTTCGTATTCCCATAAATCTTTAAAATTCTTGAATGGGAGAGAGAAGAGGCGTTGTATGCGGGAGTTGTATGGTGTGTGAATTCTATCTCAATAAACCTGTCAAAAAGAAATCAAATGCCAGGAGAAAACCAAATAAATCTCAATGTATCTAGAAGTTACCAGTGAAACTATCATTAATTCCTAGAAAATTCTCACCTTCTTGATTAGCTTCGGTTGAAAGAAACTGAACTGTCTTTTCCCTTCAGTGGTATCTGAAGTTGAATTTCTCTGCTGGGCCTCTCCTGATGCCTTCTTCAACCCCTGCCCTCAGCTTATGATCCTGTGGGGGCGGTTCTCAGCTTTCTCAGAGAACCAAGCCAAGAGAGACGAAGACATTTGTCCAAGGTCACATCTCAAGAACATACAAGTCCCAAATTAGGTCCTTTCTAGAGGTTGAAGACTGTTCCTCCAAAGGCACAAAGAGATGATAATCTATCTCCGTTAAGTTATACTTAAAAAAATTTTTTTATATGTTTTTATTTATTATTGAGACAGAGAGAAACAGAGCATGAGTGGGGGAGGGGCAAAGAGAGAGGGAGACACAGAATCTGAAGCAGGCTCCAGGCTCTGAGCTGTCAGCACAGAGCCCGATGCAGGGCTCAAACCCACGAACATGAGATCATGACCTGAGCCGAAGTTGGACGCTTACCCGACTGAGCCACCCAGGTGCCCCTATTAAGTTATACTTTTAAAAAATTGTATTTCCGTGCCCTCTTAGAAGTCTCAGAGGCACAAAAGGACTTGGGGAAATGAAGTGACTTTAGTCTACAAGTAGTTTAACTGAGTTTGTGCTCTCAGCTTGTCACCTCTGGCTAAAGTAACCTCAACCCATCATCCCAGGGTGCCCTACTTATGGTGTCACTTAAAAAATTTTTTTAAAATATAATGTATTGTCAAATTGGTCAACATACTGTGTGTAGAGTGTGCTCTTGGTTTTGGAGGTAGATTCCCGTGGTTCATTGCTTATATACAACACCCAGTGCTCATCCCAACAAGTGCCCTCCTCAATGCCCATCACCCACTTTCCCCTCTCCTCTACCCCACCATCAACCCTCAGTTTGTTCTTTGTATTTGGTTTGCCTCCCTCCCTCTCGAGAAACTTAACAGAAGACCATGGGGGAAGGGAAGGAGAAAAAAATAGTTAAAAACTTTTTTATGTTTATTTGTGAAAGAGAGACAGGGCATGAGTGGGGGAAGGACAGAGAGAGGGAGACACAGAAAGTGAACCAGGCTTCAGGCTCCAAGCTGTCAGCACAGAGCCCGATGCGGGGCTTGAACTCAGGAACTGCGAGATCACAACCTGAGCTGAAGTCAGACGCTTAACCAACTGAGCCATCCAGGCACCCCTATATTGTCACTTTTTAAGTGTGCCAGGGAATGAAAAGGATTGGAAAGCACTGGAGTCTTCTTGGTGTTTTCTGTGGCTGAAGGCACTGAACTGAGGGAGTTACTTAACCTTGCTAAGCCTCAATTTTGTCATTTGGGTAATAGAGATAAAAATAATAGCTGTCTCCCAGTATAGTGGTGAGGATCTAATGAGATGCTGCATGTAACATGTTTAGCTAGAACCTGGTACACAGCTAGCGCTCAATAAATGTAGCTGCTGTGCTTGTTAATTGTGTATCATCTCCCTGCACTGGTGGTTGTCTGGGATCAGTTTGGGCTTGCAGACTGACCTCTCTCGGCACGTTATTTCACTATCAGGGAGAACAAACTCCTTTTAACATTTCCCTAAAAACTTCCATCATAACTGAGAAGAGAAATCTGAGGAGAGAAACCAGAAACATGTCCAAGTGGTCTCCAACGTAGCCACGTGATCAATGTCATGAGGCTCTTAAAGGGATGATAATTAAAAATATTTTTTTTAGGTAAGCTCTATACCCAACATGGGGCTTCAGCTCACAACCCTGAGATCAAGAGTCACAAGCTTTACTGACTGAGCCAGCCAGGATCCCAAAATAATTTTTCTTTTAATTTTAGGAAGAGAAAGAGCATGTGTGTGAACTGGGGAGAGGGGCAGAGGGAGAGAGAGAGAGTCTGAAGCAGGCTCCATGCTCAGCGCAGAGCCTGATGTGGGGCTTGATCCCATGACCCTGGGATCATGACCTGAGCCAACATCCAGAGTCGGATGCTCAACTGGTTGAGCCACCCAGGTGCCCCAGGAATTTCTAATGAAAAGAAAAATGCCTATGATATGATGCTTCCAGGAGAAAGTGGTACACAAAATTGCATGTACAGTGTGCTCATTTAACAAGGAAACCATCAGACAAACTTGCCTGTGTGGAGAAAAGGAAACTGGAGAGAGAGCCACCAAAATGTGAACAGTGGTAGTGAAGTCATGGGTAGTTTTTTTCTTCCTTCTATTTTTCTGACTTTGTCAAATTTTCCTTCATGGGGAAAAACCCTGTGTTTATTTATTTATTTAAAAGATAGCCACCCCAGAACAGATGGGGTGAATCATGGGTCTAATATAATAACAGGAAAACCCTTCAGGCATTGGGATAGTGGAGAAAAGGAGTCTCTAGGGTCCCATGCTCCTCTCCTCCATGAGTGTGGTAGGGGTGCCTGGGTGGCTCAGTCGGGTAATCATCTGACTTCGGCTCAGGTCATGATCTCACAGTTCGTGGGTTCAAGCCCTGTGTCGGGCTCTGTGCTGACAGCTCGGAGCCTGGAGCCCGCTTCAGATTCTGTGTCTCCCTCCCTCTCTCTACCTCTCCTGCTCAAGCTCTGTCTCTCTCTATCTCTCAAAAATTAATAAATGTTAAAAAAAAAAAGTGTGATTACCTACCTTAGGGGTTTTCCAGAGCCCGGCCCACCCTCAGCCAACCTTTCCCCCTCTTTCAGCACTCCCTGTGGATACCAGTCTGGACTGGGCCCTGAGGCTGCATTCCTAGGGACAGAGAGTGACTGTGTCCTGTTCATCTTTGTGCCCCCAAGGCCAAAAGTAATACCTTGTGTGTGGCAAAAACACAGTAAGGGTTGGATAGAGAGAATCCCCAAGGTTGTTTTTCTATGACTTTTGACTTGAATTTGAGACCTGACTTGCCAGACAAGCCTCTGGGACCAGATGGTACTGGAATTCACATCACCATCCCTGCACCAGTGTGAAAAGAGGCATCTGGGGGACTCCGTTCCCCTGAACCAGCCTCATCATTATTCCCCATGTTCTTATTGTTCTGCCGTCTTCTCTAATAAGCAGCCTCTTCTCAGATGGTATGAAAATCTCCATTAGCTCAGAGACCCTTATGTCGTGGGGTCTGAATATGTGATATTCAAGTTTACATTTTTCCAATCACTTGTAATTAACTTATCCTGACAAAGCTGTTACTGACAAGAATCTGGCTCTGTTGTGGACCAAACTACACTCTCTACAACTTAACATTGCAACCCTATAAGGCCCTGCTGATCCGGCTCATTCTTGGCCCTGTCTCCTACCCCAGGGCCCCCCTGCCCACGCTGCTCCAGCTGCATCATGCGTCCCGCCCAAATGGGCCCAGGGTTTTGGGCTCCAATCCCAGCCTTTGTTCACGTTATTTCCCCGTCTATTGTGCCCTCCCCTCGGTCCATCTGCCAAACACGTCACCTCTCTTTCAAGGCTACTCCAAGGCTTCTTTACAAAGCCTTTCTTGACTTCTATCCATGGGTAACACTGATCACGCCCTAAGAATACTAGCATCTCTAGAACATTTCTTGCCATCTCTAGAACATTTCTAGAACTTATTCAATCGTGACCCTTTCTCCATTTATTTAGTGGGCACTTGATGTGGAACTAGGTGTTTGGTCTACGTTATCTCGAATTCTGGCAGCAACCCAGTGAGGAGGCATTGTCGTTCCCCTTTGCTGATGAGGACACCAGGGCTCAGAGAAGTGAAGGACGGGTCCAGGTTCTCACAGATGTTAGTGGTAGAGCCAGGATGGACACTGGGTCTGTGTGATTCCAACACTCGGTCAGGTTTCGCCAGGCTGACCTGGATCACCCAGCCACATGGTGGTTGCTACAGGTGGTGGCTGTACGTTCTCAATAGTCCCCGGATAGGAGGGGCTTAGAGCAGCAGTCTGGTTGGAAAGGGAGCAGCTAAGGGACAGTCTGAAGTGGCATTTGGGCAACAATTATACTGCTTCTTATGGACTGCATGTTTCTATAAGGCAGTTTTAGGGCGGCTTGGTGGAGATCTTGGGGCACTGAAACCCCTCCTTGCATGACCACTGTGGATGGACTCAGGGAAAATTTGGGGGTAGCGGGCTCAGTCAAGGAAGCAGAAGGCAGAAATGCAGTTACAGGAAGTCGCGTGTCCATAGGAGGAAGACCAGTCACTCAGCTTCATCATCCACACTGAGTCCTAGCCAAACGAGCATTCCATCAGGAGTAGATGATGCCATCCAGTCCCTAGAGGAATCACTAATCCAAAAGGGATGTGTGAAAGAAGAAATTTGAAATTTGGGGGCATTAATAATAAGCAACCCTATAAAAAGTCTTCCATTAAATGGCATCCCCATGCTCCTGAGAATGGAGCAGCAATTATTTCTTTTCTAAAACAGGAAAGAAAAAGTTAATTGGGAAGAGCAAGAAACAATCGCTATTATTAACAACAATACAATCATGACATTTGAATGTAAAAATTTCAACTTAAGAAAAATTATTTTGAGTTTATTTATTTTGAGAAAGAGACAGTGCAAGCAGTGGAGGGGCAGAGAGAGAGAATCCCAAGCAGCGCAGAGCCAGACACAGGGCTCGAACTCATGAAACTGTGAGATCATGACCTGAGCTGAAACCAAGAGCTTAACCAACTGATCCACCCAGGCGTCCCAAATTTTCAACTTTTCCAAAGAGCTATCATAGATCATTATCTCATTTGGTTCTCATTCCCATTAAGTGAGGTTTCAGGAGACCCTCTTGCCCCTCATCTACAGGGTGAGAAAAAGCTCTCAGTGATGAAAACTGGGAGGAATGAGGGGCACCTGGGTGGCTCAGTCGGTTGAGCATCCGACTTCGGCTCAAGTCATGATCTCACGGTTCGTGGGTTCGAGCCCTGCATCGGGCTCTGTGCTGACTGCTAGCTCACAGCCTGGAGACTGCTTCGGATTCTGTGTCTCCCTCTCTCTCTGTCCCTCCCCTGTTCACACTCTGTCTCTCTCTGTCTCTCAAAAGTAAATAAATGTAAAAAAAATTAAAAAAAAAAAAAAGAAAACTGGGAGGAATGATCAAGGCTAATGGATCTTGTGAGGCAAGCCCTCCAGTGCTCATCATGGAAATTGAAGTTACTCAGTGAGCTATTGTGGGCAGAGAGAGGGACTCGGAGGTCCTTATTGGCTAGAAGTGAGTTGAACTTGGGTCCTGGTAGATGGAAACTGTCACTATGAGAAGGCAGGCGAGCTGTTATTACCTTTACTTTGCTTGGTGATCATTTCAGATTTGTTTGGGTTAACAAAGACATTCTCAAGAGTCCTCAAACGACATCACCAATAGTGCCAGGCAATATCTTTGCACACAGGGCAAAGTTCAGCACCCTCTGAAGTTGACCAGTTAGGGATAAGTAACTTGCTTGTTGGCATTCGATCCCTGATGCCTGTGACCCTCTTCTTTCCTTTCAGCTTTAATTACTGCCTTCTTTTAGGACAGCAATAGTCATAGATGAGGTTGCACAAAGAAGCCTTCATTATACCATCTTTTTCTTCTGTTCTTCATCCTTTCGTTACTGATTTGATCCCGGGTTCTGGTTTTGAATAGGTCAAGCACATAGAGTAAATAACTAATAGCATATTAAGCTTTAAAGTCATTCTTTTCACTGGCATCAATGTCGTCCTTTTTCAATCCATTTTGATTGAGTTCAATACAGTTCAGTAGGTTTTTGAACTCCTACTCATTCAAAGCATTGTGTTGGGCACTAAGGATACAGCCGTGCATCCTTATGGCTCCTGTCCTCCTGAGGCTTACAGTCTAGTGAGAAGACAGACATTCAAGAAGCAATTATATGCCTAATGGATAATCACCAAAGGACGCTATAGGACAGTGTAGTAGGAAGACTCAACCTAACCTTGATGGTAGCGTAGGGAATGGACATAAGGAAGGAAGAAGGGGAAGTAATATTCCAGCTGAGAACTGAAGGAAGAATTTGTTGGAGGTGGGATGTGCTGGAGGGTGATGGGGAGAGGAAGCAAAGAGCACTTCAGTGGAGAATATAGCAATGCTAAGGCCTAGAGAGCTTGGCATATTTGTAAGCTTAAGGGAAGACCAGACATTTCATACCACAAGAGGGAGTCACGGGGGATGACCTAGGAGAGCCTCCCCGGAGCTCTCTGCTGTGGACTTGGGACTTTATTCCAAGGGACTGGGAAGTCTGGATTAAGTGGTTGGGATGTATTATACTAAGCAGGTAGCAGATGATGATTATGATGGGGTTGAAGACGATGGTAATCGCAAACACTTATATCGTGCTTACTACATGCCAATCACTATTGTAAGCACCTTACAAACATGAATTAATTTACATAAAGACCCATCCTAATCCACCCCCATCTTCTGGTACCAGGAGGCAAGACCAAGCCAAAGTCTAGGAGAGAAACCCGAGTCAGGCACTGGGGAGACCAGAGACCAGAGGCAAACCCTGTGGAGTGTTCTGGAACCAAGTTCTCAGGGTCTGGCAGAGAAGGACTTGAAGGATGACAGGTTGGGGATAATCCAATCCCTGGCAGACAGCTTTGGGGTTTCCCAGCTCGGCTTAAATGGGAGAAGGTGCATCACACTCAGAGCTTGGTATGCCATGTGGTTTATCTCCTGCTCTCGGTGTGAACTGCAGAAGGTAACGGAGGTGACCCGGATACTTCAGTATAGGGTATGTGAACAGTAGAATTGCAAATGCTAGACCAAGACATGAGTAAAAGTAGGAGGATTTCTATGTTATGCTCAGAATCTGAATTTTAACTGGTACTGACACTGTCATCTGTCGACTGACAATATGGGTAACGTCCACTAGGCGTACATCTCCGTAACTTGGAGTGGGGCATGGGTTTTCGTACCGTGGATGGTATTGTGAAAGGTACCCTGGCCCTTAGTCTGAGAGGCTTCCCTCTAGTGCCAGTGCTGCTATCTTCCAGCTACATGAGCTACTGCAAACCACTTGCCCTGCCCAAGTCTCAGTTTTCTCATCTATGAAATGGGCTTTATGGAATTGTTATGAGGACGAAGTGAAATGTTACGTATGAGAGCACTCCTCCGATGGGTGACAGACACGTCACTGGATGAGGGGTGATGGGATGCTGAGGGCTGTGCTCTCAATCAACATAAAACTGGCTTCTCCCAGAGCATCAACTTCATAAATTGGTGTACTTCAGGAGGTGGAGATGGCAGATGTCCGTGTGTGTGTTTTCAGGGCATCCATTCCCCAGGAGAGGGGCCCACAGAATACAAATGAGAGTCCTATGGTTGTGTGACAGGCTCTCCGCAGAGTGGACAGCTGTGACAGTAGCCAATTCTGCTTCCCATCATCCTCTCTCTCCCTTCCACCTGACTTTGCAGGGACCAGCTAATCTCCACCCAGATCGTCATGACTAAGTTCTAGAGTGTCCAGAATTCCAAGAAGGGGTAGAGGCAGATGGGCTGGATTGGTCAGAGAAAGCTTTAATCAGACCCAGGAACTTGAGCTAGACCTTTAAAGGTAAACAGAATTGGGACAGTCGTGGAGAAGGAAAGGCATTTCAGGTGGAAGATCAGCAAGAGCAAAGGCTCAGAGGCGTAAGTGAATGCGGGGCTGCGACCAGGTGACAAGGCATCCGCAGGAGATGGTGAGAGATAACCCACACATCAGATCAGCCACCATCCTGAGTCTGGCACCTTGCCAATCAATGTATTGCCAGCCCATCCTTTCCTGGTCACCCGTTTTATGAGCCCACATCCATCACTTATTTTCAGAAAGTTCTTGCTCATGTCTAACCTCAGTCCACACTGCTAACATGAGGTTGTTTTGTCTGGGTTTGGTCTTCAGAAGAGGTAAAAGGCACAGTTTATGGGAAGGCCCAGCATCGAAAATATCCTGCTCTTGATTCCAAGTGTCCCCATGGAAAGCTTCTGCCGTCTGGAATGGCCCAAGGAACCGGACCAGTGGGATCCTGCCTCCAGAGAGGGGCTCTGGCTACTCTGGGGCTCCTTAGTATTTCCTCTTTGTCTTTTTTTTTTTTTTTAAACTAAAACAGTTGACAACTTTATTTGCACATTTCACAATACAAATGAAAATTGCTTTTTTGGGGGGGTGTCCCCCTACTCCCCTGCCAAAACTATTCTCTGTCTTTGATAGGAAGGGGGGAACAAGTCTTCCCTGTCATGCTGTTAGAAAACACCCCGAGTCACAGCACCATGATCTCCCAGTGAAGCAGAACAAGTAAGAGAAAATGGATATCAAGAGGTTCCCGTCTCTGCTTTTCTGCCTGGTCGAGTCATTCCTGGCCCAGTGGGCACCATTATGGGACAGGCAGGAGCTCTCATCACTGGGGGCCCAGGTGTCATTGGCATGTGGCCTCCCGTAGGTGGTCTCATTCCAGAAGCAGGTCCCACTGGCATCATCCCAGGAGAGAGAGGGCCCCCCCCCCCCCGTATGGGGTGTTGGCATTGTACCAGGGCAAGGAGGACCCGGGAGCCTGGGGAGAGGTGGGACCATGGCCCCTGCAGGAGGAAAAGCCGAGAATGGAGGAGGAGGCATCTTTTCTTGTTGAAATGCCGTGGTGGTTTTGTGGATCAGGCTCTGAGCCTGCTCTTCCAACCATTTCTGATCGTCTTTTACGTTCTCTTTGTGTTTCCTACCACTGCGGTGTGTATTCCTCACAGACGGAGAGCCATGGGTCAGGTCTGTGTCGGAGGAGTCACGATAAAACCTAGCCATGTTGTTCTTCGGGCCGTTGGCCTCCTCTTTGTCTTTTTGACTGATAAAAGGACTTCAGATTTCCCCATTCAGCTCATGTTGAGAAGGAAAGGAGGAAAAAAAAAAGGAAGAATTCATCATCTTGGTTTTTGGAATAAAAATAATTTGTAGATGCCAAATATCATATTGGGATGCTGCATTTAAGAGAAAAAGAGCACAGGGGCGGCTGGGTGGCTCAGTTGGTTAAGTGTCCAACTTCAGCTCAGGTCATGATCTTGCAGTTTATGAGTTCGAGCCCCGCGTTGGGCTCTGTGCTGACAGCTCAGAGCCTGGAGCCTCCTTCAGATTCTGTGTCTCCCCCACTCTCTGCCCCTCCCATGCTCATGCTCTGTCTCTCAATAATAAATAAATATGTTAAAAAAATTTTTAAAGAGAAAAATAGCACAGATTTTTAAAGGTAGTTTATTTCTGTGTGCCTGGGTGGCTCAGCCAGTTAAGTGTCCAACTTTGGCTCAGGTCACGACCTTACAATTTGTGAGTGTGAGCCCCGCATTGAGCTCTCTACTGTCAGCACAGAGCCCACTTCGGATCTCTGGCCCCCTCTCTCTCCCTGTCCCTCTGCTCTCAAAAGTAAATAAACATTTTTAAAAAAGGTACTTTATTTCTGATTTTAAAAATGGGTACTTCTGATATATTAAAATTGCCCCAAAAGCAAGGGAATGGCACCAAAAAGGCCATTGCTCATATCCTGACATGGGCACTTGCTCGTTGTGAGAACTTAGGCAAGTTACTGCACTTTTCTGAGCCTCAGTTTCCTCATCTGCAGAACGGGGGTAGGGCAGAGGACAGTAATCCTTTCTCCATAACGTTGTTAGAGAAATTACCACATTGTAGCAAAAAACGGAGACTGGGCATTCAAGATCCCCACTCTACATTGTTCTCATTTGTTTCTGTTGCTCCTCCCATTTATTCCTCCCCTCCCTGATCCACTTGGCTGGTCCAAGTCTTAACCCGCCAGAGGGGACTCCAGGGCAGAGTTCACAGCTACTGTCCTTCATCAGCACCTGGAGCCCACCTCTCCTGCCCAGAGAAACAGGGAACTCCTTTTGGAGGTGAACCTGTTGGTCGCCCTTTCATCTTCCTTATCAAGCCGGGGTGATGAAAGCGAGTGCCCCAAGACATGTACCTGTGCTGCCAACCACTGGAATTTAATCAGAACTCACAGACCCGCTCTTTGGATCGTGGTAATTGGGGGGCTTAAGGCGTTCTGGCTTTCCGCACTTTGTGCTGCTTTCCCTGATCTTGCAAATACTTTTGGATGCTTACTGGCATGCAGGAAAGTACGGAATATCAGGCTTTTTAATAAGGGTTCCTGTGGAGAGGTGATTGATCGCATCTCTGGGGGCCAGTTGCCACTTCAGAGACTAATGGTGCAGCTTTTCAGCAGCAAACCTAATTAAACAAGCTCGAGAAAGCTCCACACTGACGTGTCTCTGTGGGGCTGCAAGACCGTGGCTTCAGGGGCAAAGAGGGAGGCTCTGATGCCAATCGCATGAAATAAACATTTTCATCCCACAGCCCTTTCCAGAGGCCCGAAGGCCTTCTCTGTGGGTGGGTTCCCCTTGGGGGCCCTTCCAGGAATCAGGGAGTGAGGCAGTGGCCAGGACTCCCTAAATCTTTTTCCTCTAATAGTACAGGGGAGTACCAGCTGCAAGCCATTTGTTTAACAAATTAATTTCCTAATTCATTTAATCAATGGATAATTGTCATAGATATGTTTTTTAAGTTACAGAATAGGTAAGAATAGGTATTTGCATGGTTCCAAATTCAGAAGATACGAGGTAAAGGTCCCCCTCCAACCCACTCCCCACCCCAAGACCTGGAGGCAAACAAACGTTCCAGATTCTTCTACGTCCTTCCAAAGATACACTGTGCTCAGAAAAGCTGTACATATTTTATTCCTGTGCCTGGTTTTTTTTTATTCACATAAATGTTAGTCATTTATAAACTCTGTCCCAAACCTCGATCTTTAAAAATTTAATAATAAATCTTGGAATTTTTTCAAAACTTGCATAAAAGGCTTCATTATTCTTTTTTTGTGGTTGGTTTTGGTCCACTGTGTGGAGGCATCCCAACTTTTTTGTGATCTCCTCCTGAGAGACATCTGGTTTGCTTCTATTCTTCTGCTATTACGGGTGACACTGCAGGGAATAACTGGGGACAAATGTCATTTCACACATGGGCAAGTCAGTCTATCGGATACGTTCCTAGAAGGGGGCTGTTGGGTGGAAAGGTATATACTTTTGTAGTGTTGAACAATGTGATGAAATTGCCCTGTTGAAAAGTTGAATCAGTTTACACACCCATCAGCAAAGTGTACGTGTGTTTTCAACATGCATGTGTGTTTAACTGAGTGTTTATTATGTTCCCCGGACATCGGGTGGTTAAAAAGGTGGAGCCAACCTCTAATGGCTTCCCTTTGCCCTTAAAGAGCAGCCTCCTACCAGCCACCTTGTATGACCCCCAGCCTCCCTGCCTTCCTCTCTCCTTGCCCGACTCACCACCCTCAGGCACACTGACCCTTCTTTAGTTCCTCAAACATGCCAATCTCCTTCCCCTCGCATGACCTTTGTACAAGAAGTGCGAGATGCTTAGACAGCCCTTTCTCCCCTCTCCTCCCCTTGTTTTTTAATTTTTTTATTTATTTTTGAGACAGAGTGTGGGCAGGGGAGGAGCAGAGAGAGAGGGAGACACAGAATCGGAAGCAGGCTCCAGGCTCTGAGCTGTCATCACAGAGCCCGACACGGGGCTCGAACTCGGGAACAGCGAGATCATGACCTGAGCTGAAGTCAGATGCTTAACCACTGAGCCACCCAGTCGCCCCTCCCCTCCCCTCCTCTCCCCTTCCCTCCCCTTGTTAACCACTTTTAACCCTCAGCACTCAGTGCAGGCACCATGACTGATTTGTGACAGCTAAGTTATAAGCTCCCCCCAGCACCGCGTACTTCTCAGGGCCCAGAAGCTATCATCCATTTCATTTTTGAGATTATTCAGTTACTGTCCATCTTTCCTGCTGATCTGTGAGCTCCATGAAGGCAGGACCATGTCTGCTTGGCAGGACCACGTCTGCTTAGCACTACGCCTGGTGCCCAATAGGAACTCAGTAAAAATTTATTATTTGGATTTATTCAGGAAGATCAATGCCTCCTAGGTATCAACCATGTGCAGAGGCTGTTCTAGGTACTGGGAATTTATCTGTGAAGAAAATAGACAAAATTCCTGCACGGTGCTTAACATTTTGATGGTGGTTGGGGGAAGGAATACAGTCAATAAATATATAAACTGAATATGTAATATGTCAGGTTGTGGTACATGCTATGAAAAGAAATAAAGCACAGTAAAGAAGTAATGCAAGATAGGACTGGGAGAACTTTAACATAGAGTCTTCCGGGGTGCCTGGGTGGCTCAGTCCATTTAGCATTGGACTTCGGATCAGGTCGTGATCTCGCAGTTTGTGAGTTGGAGCCCCACGTTGGGCTCTGTGCTGTGCTCCACTTTGGATCCTCTGTCCCCCCCTCCCTGCCCCCGTCTCTCTCTGTCCCTCCCCAACTCATGCTCTCTCAAAAATGAATAAATATTACAATGAATAAATAAATAAAAGAGAGTCTTCGGGAAGTTCTTTTAAATAAGGTGATATTTGAGCAGAGACCTGTGTGAAATGAGGAAGTGAGCTGTGTGGATATTTGGAAGATGAGCATTCCAGACTAAGGGAATGGCAAAGACCTTGAGGCTGGTCCATTATAGGCATGTTAGCGGAACAGCAAGAAGACCAGCATGGTTGGAATCAAGTAAGCAAGAGGAAGTGAATGATAATGGATGGATGAATGAATGACCCATTGACGTATGGTGGGAAAGGTGAAATTTACAAGAGGAAAAACTGTAATGTTAGATCAAAATCAACAAGGGTCTTCAACAAGTGATACCAGGGCAAATGGACATCTACATGCAAGTAGTTGGACCTGATCTATACCTCCCATCATCTACAAAAATGAAAACGGAGCAGAAACCAAAATGTACAACTTAGAACTATAAAACTTCTAGAAAAAAAACATAAGAGAGAGAACATCTTTGTGATCTCAAGCTAGGTAAAGATTTCTTAGATGCAATACCAAAAGTATGATCTGTAAAAGAAAATAAATTATAAATTGGACTTCTTCCAAAGACATTGTTAAGAAAATGAGAAGACAAGTCATAAACTTGGGAAAAATCATTGCAGAGTGCATAACTGATAAATGACTTGTATATAAAGGACTCTTAATACTCAACAATAAGAAAACAAACAACACAATTTAGAGAGGGCAAAAGACTGGAACAGGTACTTCACCAAAGAAGATACATGAGTGGCAAAAAGTATGGATAGCAAGTTATATGGAGAAGTACATGAAGGATTCTCGACGTTGTTAGTAATTAATGAAATGCAGATCAAAACCGCAGTGTTATATCATTATCCATCTTTTAGAATGTCTAAAATAAAAAGTATTGACGTTATCAGCTGCTGACTAGGATGCAGAGTACCTGGAACTCTTTATTTTAATTTTTAGAGAGAGATAAAGAGCACCTGTGTGCATGAGCAGGGGAAGGGCAGAGGGAGAGAGAGGCTGTGGAGCCCAACCCGGGACTTGATCCCACGAACCTGGGATCATGACCTGAACTAAAATCAACAGTTGGATGCACAAACAACTGAGTCACCCAGGCACCCAGAGTACCTGGAACTCTTGTTTTTTTTTTTATTTTAAATTTATTTTTGAGAGAGAGAGAGAGAGAGAGAGAGAGAGAGAGAGAGAAAGAGAAAGAGAATGAGTGGGACAGAGGATCCAAAGCAGGCTCTGCACTGACAGTAGAGAACCCGATGCAGGACTTGAACTCATAAACCATGAAATCATGACCTGAGCTGTAGTTGGACACTCAACCAACTGTGCCACCCAGGCAATGCTTGGAACTCTTATACCTTGCTGGTGGCAAAGCAAAAATGCTACAGCCATTTTAGAAATCACCTTGGCAGTTTCTTATAAAGTTAACATACATCCACTACATGACCCAGCAATCTCAGTCCTCCAGAAAGGAAAACAATGATCACGTAAAACCTGTATGTGAATGATTGCATCAGTGTTATTTCTAAATGCCCAAACTTGGAAACAACCTAAATGTCCTCAATTGACGAATATATAGACAAACTGTGGCATGTCCATACAAGGAAATACTACTTCACATAAAAAAAGAAGGTGGACTCCTGATACATGTAGCAACATGGATGAATGTCAAATGCCTTATGCTAAGTGAAAGAAGCCAGACTCAAGTCTGCATACTGAATGACATTTTGGAAATGTTTCCCTGTTCACATTTCTTTTCCCTACCCAAATCCATGCCTAATGGAAAGTGCTTTATACATCTTCTGTTCACCCATGGTGAGGAAAAATATGTTAACATATATGCATACATGTTAAATAGCCAGGCTCAAAGTAAACGGGCATACATGTTATCAAGAAAACTCCCTTGATACCTATGGGGTGTCATTCCAGGCCTAGGGGGACTTAGCATAACTCAACTATGGAAGAAGAGGGACACCTGGGCCTGTGTCACATTGGCCTGCAGTGGGCTCAGTATTGTGGCCATTAAATCCTAGTTCGATATGTCCCCAGGCAAAAGATAAGACAGGTTAGGTTAGGGCTTGGGAGGAACTGGTTTTCCTCCTACTCTCCCAGCTTCCCTTGAAAGTCCTGGGGGGGATCTGCCTTTCCAAATATGGTAAATCTAGGTAAAATCACAAATACTGCCCTGGACAGCAGGTTCTGGTAAACTAGATTTTGGGGGTGGCCTGATTGTGTAGCATTTGCTGATTTCTGCGGTGAAATTATTCTCACCATCGCTAACTTCAGAACGAATTAGATGATATGTTCTTCTCCTCCTCTCTGTTAGCTGCGTTAGCCAGAACTTACTCTGCCCATGTGTTTGAGTGGTCTTTCGGCATATCTCCTGCTGGCCCCATAATGTTATATGGCTGGGTGTTGGGATTATGAAATGAGGTAACATGCAAGATGCATGGCAGCTGGTCAACGAGCAGATATTTACTGCGAATCTGCTCTGTGACAGGCATAGGGGATAGCCGTGGAGCAGAGAGTCCCTTCCCTAAAGGAACTTACCTAAGGATTCGTATCGCTTCTTTCTGTAAGTGGCAGGGATCCGATCTCTGACACTTTCGTGAAGTCACTCCTTCTGCCTCTCCACTACTGCTTTGATTTGCTTCTGAGCTATTTTGGTTGGTTGGTTTGTTGGTTGGTTGGTGTTGTAGAAGCCAGTGAATTGGCCAGGAACTTGGAATCCTGCTTTGGAACTCCCGCGGCTACCTTTCTGGTTTCACAGATGGACTTGGTGTCAGCAGTGTGATGCTCGGTATCTACGGTGTTGCGGGTCTGGATGAAACCTTCTGCTGTGACTCTTGAGACAGCAACAGAAACTGCAGTTAAGAGCTTGCTTTTCCTTCCAGCATCTTCCACATCCCAGAACCTGAATTTCCATGCCTGGTGAAGTACCTGTGACCTTCAGTAATTAGTGGTGCTCTTGTCAAGGTCACCAATGATTTTCATGTTGCTAAGTCCCATGCTCATTTCCTGGTCCCCATCGTAGCTGACCCGTGGCAGCATTTGGCAGAGTTAATACCTCTTCCTTCTACCTCTAACATGTCCTTCACTTGACTTTGAGGACACAGTACTCTCCTGGATGGCAGTTTCCTCCTCGTCTCTAAGGAGGTGTTCAGATCTGACCTCCTCACCCCCCGACTCCTGACCTGCCTACCATGTTCTCCTTCTCAGCTAAAAGCACCTTCACCCTTTTAGTTGCTCAGGCAAAACCCTTGGGATCACTCTTTTCTCTTCCTTTTCTCATACCCCACGTCTAATCAATCCACTAGCAAATCTTGTTAGATCTACTGTCAACATACATCTATAATCTCACCACTTATCATCTCCCCTGCTGCACCTTGGTCCCAGCCACAACCATCCCTCACCTGGATGATTTTAGTGGCCTTCCAATTGGCCCCCTCACTTTGCTCTTTGTCCCACTCCCAATAATTTATTCTTGACCACAGTGTCCAGGTTAGTTCTTTTCTTTTTAAGTTTATTCATTTATTTTGAGAGAAAGAGAGCATGCAAGTGGGGGAGCTGACAGTGCGGAGCCCGATGCGGGGCTCAAACTCACAACTGCGAGACCATGACCTGAGCTGAGGTTGGATGGTTAACCGACTCAGCCACCCAAGCACCCTCAGGTTGATTCTTTTCTTTTTATTATTATTTTTAATGTTTATTTTTGAGAGAGAGAGAGAGAAATGGGGTGTTAACAGGGGAGGGGCAGAGAGAGAGGGAGACACAGAATCCGAAGCAGGCTCCAGGCTCCGAGCAGTCAGCACAGAGCCCAACGCCGAGCTCAAACTCACAGACTGTGAAATCATGACCTGAGCCCAAGTCGGACGCTTAACCGACTGAGCCACCCAGGTGCCCCCAGGTGGATTCTTTTAAAGTGTAAAATATCATCAGCTCAAAGCCCCCCAATGACTCCTTGTGTTTCTCAAAGAAAAGCCACTGTTCTTAAAATGACCCACCAGCTCTGTGAAATCTGGCCCCTGTGACCTCTTACATGGTCTCATAGAGATTATTCTCTCTCTCCCTCTGCTCCAACCACACTGGCCTCCTTGATCTTTCCTGATGTGGCCAGGCCCATCCCACACATGGCCTTTGCATTTGCTGTTCCAGCTGCTGGCCTGGCCCTGCCCCCTCCCTTCCCCCTGACAGCCGCATGATTTGCTCCCTCATGTCCCTCCATTTCTTGTTCAGTTGTCACCTGCTCAATGGAAACCTAACCACCCTATTTAAAACTGCAGCCCTCCACATTCCCAGTCCTCTTCCCCATTCCGTATTCCTTCCCCGACGTACCACCTCCTAATAGACCCCGTGCTGCCTTCTTTGTTTCATTTTCATGTGAGTCCACCCCTTCCATATAAGCTGAAAGGTGGGGATTTTTCTGTGCTTTGCCCACCATTCTATCCCAGGCACCTATTACAGTGCCTGGCACACAGTAAGTACATAACAAATACTTGTCACGTGCAGGACTACCTGATGTTTAGTGGTTCTTCCTATATCCTGGGCACAGTGCCGACTGCCTTTGTGGCTTCTAAAATGTCACTCTCTAGCAGCACTGTGAGGCAGACACCATTATTATTTTTTTTTTATGGATGAAGAAATGAAAACTTAGGCTAAGTCACATGCCCAAGGTCACATGGTTAGAAAGCGGTAGAGGTAGGGTTTGAATCTGCCTCACCTGCCTCCAAGCCTATATGCCTCAGCTCTTTGGTGTGCTGTGTTTAAGTCTCAATCCAGAGTCTCTGCCACCAACAGGCCATCCTGACCCCCAATGCAGGCTGGGCGGGAGGACCACCCCACACCACACCAGGACCATCTTGGTCATATAGCACTTTCCTGTTATGCTAGGAATCTGTTTGTAGGTCTGTCTGTCCGTTTAGACTGTGAACTCTGCTACAACGGCGCCTTATTCATGTTTTCCCAGCCTGGCACACAGTAGGTGCCCAGTGAACATTGGCATAGGAGGTAGGAGGTTGGAGCTACTTATGACTCCTGGGCACCGTGGGTTGACAGCAGCCACTGTCCAGCAGTCATGTGTGTCCTGTGCTGGGATGAAGCACAGTGTTAGGCGAGTACCTGTCTGCCCTCATCCAAACAGAGTAGATACTCAGTAACTTTTGATGACTTGAAGGACATAATTACTTCCTTAAGGAATTTAACTCTTCAGGCCACCTAGGAGGTTTTTGCCTTTTGTTTTTGTTGTTGTTGGCTTTTGTTTTTGTTGCCGTTGCCCTTTCTGGCTTACCTGAACAGAAACCCACTGTATTTTGGCCCACACACTTTTGAGACTTTGTTAAAATTATATTGAAAAAAAAAATGCTTTTGCCTACAGTGACTGCGAATGCCATAGCATCTATAGGTTTAGTAGATGCTTACAGTACGGGTCCAGACAGCCGTATAAGGACTCGGGTTAAGTCAAGGACATTCCCTGGATATTGGTACTTTTGTGACCTCTCAGACATAAATGCAACTTTGTGGAATTTGACTCTTTATGTTAAAAATGGAGTACCTACGCTTAGGAATGGGATGGATAAGATTCCATTGAGCTGAGGGTTCTATCTGAATGAATCGCAGTAGGTTGACTTTGTAAATAATGGGGCCCCAAGACAACTTTGGGAACACGTCCCATGTTTACTCATTCGGTGAACCAGAAACAGCCACACTTCCCTGGAGCCAAACTTGAGCTCAGTCCAAATGTTTCAGCTGTTCTGCAACTTTGTGGGTTGACAATTGTTTTAATAAGTGGACCTCTTTTCATTCCCAGGGCTTGGACACCTTTTGTTCTATTGAGATTTCTGCTAGTTGTTGTAGCAAGGTTTGGCTGAAAGATAAGAACATGGATGTGTGTAGCTGAGGGAAGTGCTTTGCCAAGGGCAGAAAAGATTGTTTTGAGCCACTGCACCTGCCTGTCTCCCTGGGCTGTGATGCAAAACACAATCCTTTCAAACAAAAGAGTGTAGGAAGTGACTGTCCCTCAGCCTCACCAATCAATTCAAATCAGCTCCCAGAAAACAGATTCAAATCAGCAACCCGAACTCCACCCAGACCCAATTCTTTCTGAACAATAGCGGTCGCCAAGCCTCACTGAACATTAGGTGTTCAATTCTATTTTAAGTGGCATGGGAGCTTACCCCCAAAGTCAGGTTTAATTAACTAATTAATTTTATTCTGCCTCTTTTTAAAAAAAAAGACACAAGGGGTTTCATAATTTTAAAGATGATGAAAATGAAGAATTTCAAGAGAGAGACTGGAAGCCAGTTATGGCAAAGCGGGAAGTATTCTCTCAGGAAATGTGGATAAAATAGTTTGAGCCTGAAATTTAACTCTGAGCTTCCTAGCACCCAAGGCAAAAATAAAAATGGCAGGTAGGACATGTGAGTTTTTAATCATGATTTGAAGAAGGAGGAGGACAGTAGCTACAAATGGTTTTGTTTGGAGGAGCAAACATTCATCTGACATTACATGGTTGGAAAATTAGATTTTGTAGAGCCTCACATAAGGCACTCGAGATCACTTGCTCAAAGATGTCCTCAACCATGATTTTGCAGGAGCAAAATATGGTCTGGGTCTCCCCCACGAAATCACAAAAGCACAGATCATTGCTGGCTCCTCTGAGGAGAGCAGTTAACTCATATTTAAGCTCCCACATCAATGCCCGATCCCATGTCACATTTATTTTTAACTTTGGTTCAGGGATGCAGGATGGTTGCTCATAATGAGTTGACTTCCAGAAAGGTGGATTTTAGAGACACGGCCAATACAAGTAATACAAACAAGCCAGCTTGAGCAAACCACCAGAAAACCCCCATGCCTTCTTTTTCCACTGGTTGCTCAATACTGTATTTACCCCTATGTGATGCTGTCCAAAAAGAAAGTGAAATAACCAGTCTTGACCGAAGGAGGCACCCAGCCCTGACTTCGGGGACTGAGCCGAAGCTTCGGCTATTGGAAATTCCCAAACTACGTGCACATTTTGGCATTTCCACCTAGAGCGTGGACTTCTGGGGTGGTAGAAGAAAGCCAGACTTGGTATCTGCAGTAAGAGTGGTGCCTGCCCAAAGGCAACTATCCTCGCCCTGAGCTCTCCCTCCTGAACCAGCAGGCAAACTGGCCCAGTTCCAGCGTTGGACTTTGTACACAAAGACAGCTTTTCTGATACACGTTTGCAAGAGATTCAGTGAGCTAATTTCCTTGTCTTCCCTCATCTAGCGCTTTTACAACCAACTTCAAACGTCTGCATTACAAGTGGAGGGGTTAGCACTGACCGTGACCCTTATCGCACCTGTAGGTTGTTCCCAGGGGGGCTTCCAACTTCTTCCAACCAAAATGTTTCCCAGGAAGCAGGTACAGGATTAAAGGCAGACCTTCCATCTCCTGCTCCCATCCCTTTTAATGAGAAAATTTCCATTTGGGGGACAGCTCGGTAATGGATTCTTTCCACTCTGGGAGGTTAGGTTCCTTCCAGGGTGCAAGAAAATGACAGGTATGATGACGAAGTCGTCTCTCCAGAACGGGGTGCTGTTTTATGACCAGCAGAGGGCAATGAGGTGGCATCATGAAACAGGGGGCTGGGCTGTCTGTCCCCTTACTGGAGAGACAGTAAGCCACTGTGAAGTCAAAGGACAGGAAGAGAGCCCCCCAACTTCCCCAGTGTAGTAAGCTGGTGCCTCCTCGGGCACCTGGTTCAGTTCTGAGCATGGCGGCCACGGGGTTTCCCCTGTCTGGGGAAGACAAGTGATTCAGCTCTTTGGCTAATTTCTTTTCTCAGTTCTTGGCTCTAAGTATTGGCTTTGCTCTAGAAAAAACACTTCTCAGAAATGGGCAGCACTTAGTTATGCCACTTATAAGGGAGCCAGACGTCCGTGCAGAAATTCTCTGGGCTCCCCCAGAGGTCCAGCAAATAACATTAGTAAAAATAATAATAACAAGCATGCCTTATGTAACAATTACTATGTTCCAGCTTCTGTTCTAAGCACGTCCTGTACTTATTTCGTGTTCAGAAGAGCCCTATGAGGCCGGTAGGGTTGTAGGGTCATTATCCTCATTTACAAACCAGGGACTTTTGGACCAGAGAAGTTTAGTAACTTGTCCAAGGCCACACAGTGGTGGGAAGATGTCTGCCAAACACAGGCTACTAAGAAAGCGTCATCGGAAAGAGTAGCTTGAGGTAACGGTCTGGGTGGTCGGTGGCCAGCCTGGTGGGGCTCTTATGCTGTTGAATCTTCTTTGGGTCCAGGAACCCTTTGAGAATATTCCAAAAGTGTATAACCTCTCTCCAGGAAAGTGTATTTATGCTTTATCCCAGAAAAAAAAAATTCAATATAGCTGCTTTACTTGAGGAATTGAAACTCACTGTTTAACCAGGAATAGTGTCATTTTTCTGTTTGCTACCAGTGGTGCTTGTTAGCTCTCTCTTCTGCAGGTAAGCCTGTTGATGAGCAGCCTGAAGGATGTCCCAGTCTGTCCCCATGACATCTTAGTCATGTATATTCATTAAAGCGGTCTCATTTTGTACACTTTAAATATATACTGCTGGGTTTGTCAGGTATACCTCAATAAAGCCAAGGGGGAAATCAGTCTTGTTATGAAGTTATGAAATCTTTAAAAAAATTTTTAATGTTTTTATTTATTTTTGAGCGAGAGAGAGAGAGAGAGAGAGAGAGAAAGAGAGACAGAGCCCAAGCAGGGGTGGGGCAGAGAGAGGGAGACGCAGAATCTGAAGTAGGCTCCAGGCTCTGAGCTGTCGGCACAGAGCCCAACATGGGGCTCGAACTCGTGAACTGCGAGATCATGACTTGAGCCGAACGAAGTCGGATGCTTAACCGACTGAGCCACCCAGGTGCCTCAAGTTATTAAATCTTAATATTAACGATGCAATGTAAATTCTGTCCATTTTAAAGCCCTCAATCTTGTATTCAGTGCCAAGCTTCCTCCTCCTCCCAGGTCAGCAGAGGCTCCTTTCCTTCTGAGGTGTGTGTGTTTGGAGTGTGTGAGGGATTGGTGCTCTCACACGACCCTTGAGACCCCTCCGTCCCCCTTGCTTACTCCCTCACTGATCTTTGGATTGGTTCAAGTCAGAGGAGACGCCAGCTATGGGCTCTGTTGCAAGAACTTGATGTCACCATCAATGTCAAGTGGCACATGGCGGGGAGTGGCAGGGAGTGTGGGGAGGACACTGTGGAGAATTTTTTTTACGTTTATTTATTTTGAGGAGGGGAGGGGCAGAGAGGGAGAGAGAGAGAATCCCAAGCAGGCTCCGTCCTGTCAGCGCAGAGCCTGACTTGGGGCTCAAACCCACGAACTGCGAGATCATGACCTGAGCCCAAGTCAAAAGCCCAGCACTTAACCATCTGAGCCACCCAGGCGCCCCGATACCATAGAGAATTTAAAACCAATGATTAGACTGACAGAAGTCAGTTTGCATCTATCATCACTACGCACAGATAACACTAAACAGCGTCAGCGATAAAGTACTTTTTCCTGCCTAAGCAGACCACACGCCCTTGGTGTGCCATGAGGTCATGGGACTTTGGCAGGCCTTGACAGTCCTTTGAGACCTGGAGTCTTCAGGCCCACTTCCAGCCAGATGCACCTGTTGCTCACGCCTCTGTGCCTGGCACTGCCAGCCTCCTTGGCCCTCCAGCTAACCTGTAACCATCCCAGCTCATCTAACTCTCCACAGCCCCATCTGTGCCCGCAGAGAAACTGGCAGGGACCTGGGATTAGAGGGGGTGATCCTTGCCCTTTCTTGACCATCCCGCACCCACTCCAATAGCCTCAGGGCAGCCTGGTGGCTCTGCAGACATCCAAATAAGCAATGAGGCATCAGTCTCCCCATTGTGCAGATACCCACAGGTTTTTATTGACCCTTGTCCTTGTTGCCACTAGTCAGTTGTCCTGCTCTGTCCCTACCCCCACAAGGAAGAAGGATGGAATAACTTCTTTCCACAAACACTCTCCTCCCCCAGGAGACCTCTCCGGACTCCACATCCCTCCAGCTTTATATAGACCAGGGTGGTGGGGAGAAGGGGTGCGGCTTTGGTCCTTCCAAGGGTTACCTCTCCGCAGGCCTGGAGGGAAGGAGGCTTACGAGCCTTGCTATGCGGTACACCTAGTCCCCGTGGTTCTCAGCTCCGGTCTCAGTTTGGGGGAAACAGACAATTCTCAGCGGCTCAGGCCACCAGCAATAGTTGTATAAAATTCCAGACCCACTTAAGCCCAGAACCCGGCCTCAGGTCAGCAACCTCTATGACAGTGTCGTCATCTCGGAGGCTGGCTCTCACTGGGGGACAGTGCTGGCGGGGGTCGGCACAGCCAGTGTCTTAGTCACCAGGGCCCTTTCCTCACTTTCGTTTTACTTGCCAAACCCTAGTACAAACCTCATGTACCCCAAGGAACGAGTGGCCTCTTCCATGTGCCTGATTGGCACACGGGCGCTCCCTGGGTCAGTTAATGCCTGGGCACAAAGGCCCTATAACAACCTCCCCCCCAGTCCCACAGGTCCTCTCTAGCTCCCAAAGTTACCCAGGTCCCCTACTTGCTTTGATCTGGAATGTCTTCTTGTCTTGTAACTTCTGGGCTTCTTTCCCTGTATCTCTGGCCTCTTTCTGCATTTGGGCCCATTTTTTTTTTTTTTGACCCTAGCTCCTTGGCAGGACCCCTTCCTCAAGCTGCTATCCCTTGTTCCAGGCTGATTCTCCACCTAGAGTGTGGTCGTCTCCCTGCTGAGACTTTCCAGGTCTGCTCTATGATAAGGGAAATTTGACAGCCATATTTAGCATAAAAGGGTCCCAGTCTCCTTGCAAAATACTGCTCTTGAAGGTACTTGGTTAAGAAAGAACCCGGAGTGTCTGGGTGGCTCAGTTGGTTAAGCATCAGACTTCGGCTCAGGTCAGGATCTCATGGTTCGTGAGTTCGAGCCCCGCGTCGGGCTCTGTGCTGACAGCTCAGAGCCTGGAGCCTGCTTTGGATTCTGTGTCTCGTTCTCTCTCTGCCCTTCCCTCATTTGTGCTCTGTCTCTCTCTTTCTCTCAAAAAATAAATAAAACATTAAAAAAAGTAAAATAAAATGATGCTGGGTTTCTATTTCTAGACAAGATGAAGTAGACACACTTTTCCCTATTCCTCCCACTTTAAGCACAACTAAATATCCTGGACATTACATATAAAACAAATATAACAAGACTTATAGAGGTAGAGAGAAGGCAGACCAGTTAGGGACGCTGGGACTCTAGGATTTTCTTTTGGTCTCCTGTATCTCAGACTGGGTGCAGCAGCCTAGAAACACCCAATGGGCATAGAAAAAAGACCTGAGAAGTCTGCTCTCTCTGCCAAAGTACAAGGAAAGGGACAATCCAGCAAGACAGAAAACTTGTAGAGAATAATTGGTCTAATCTACCCAATACCATAGAAAGAACGTGGCCCCACTTCTACCTCCATCGTCAAAGCCTGCATGAGGAGTCTAGAGCCCCACACTTGGTGTCTGTAATGAGGATCCCTTCTGTCTCCCTGCTGAGGTAGTGTCAGGAGGCCTAGTGGAGAGTCAGGACTTTCACTACCCCCAGTGATAACAACACTTCCCCACCATGACGTCAGTGGAAACCAGACAGTGAGCACTGACAAGGCACTCTTGTCTCTTCCTCCCAGAGTAGGAATGGAAGCCAAGTGAGGAAGCTGGATTTTTACCCTCACCAGGAAGCAGTGAGGCAGTGTCCTCTTTTCCCTGGCAGAGAAGACCTGCTAAAACAGATTTAAATAAAATTCAGAATTTCATAATATAATATCCAAAATGCCCCGAATTCAACTGGAACTCACTTATCACACCATGAACCATCTTACCAGGAATATCTCAACTTGAACGAGAAAAGACAGTTAACAGAGACCAATACTGAGGTGACACGTACGTTAGAATTATCTGACAGGGGCACCTGGGTGGCTCAGTCAGTTGAGCGTCTGACTTCGGCTCAGGTCATGATCTCACGGTTTGTGGGTTCGAGCCCCACATCAGGCTCTGTGCTGACAGCTAGCTCAGAGCCTGGAGCCTGTCTTTGGATTCTGTGTCTCCTTCTCTCTCTGACCCTCCCCTGCTCACCCTGTCTCTCTCTCTCTCTCAAAAATAAATGAAACATCAAAAAAATAAAGAAAAGAATTATCTGACAAAGCAGCAGAATTATCTGACAAAGTTTTGAAGCAGCCCTCATGAAAGTGCTTGAACAAACAATGACAAACATGCTTGAAACAAATGAAAAAAGACAAAATCTCAGTGAAGAAATGGAAGATCGAAGAAGAATCAAGCATATTTTAGAACGGAAAATACAATAACCAAAATTTTAAAACTCAGCCAATAGGTTTAACAGAAGAATAGAGGTTATGGGAGAAAGAGTCAGTGAACAGGAAGTTAGAACAATAGAAATTCCCAAATCTGAACAATAGAGAGAAATAGACTGAAAAAACAAAAAACCACAGGGACCTAGGGAACTATAATAAAAGATAGAACATTTGCAATATCAGAGCATCAGAAAGGAAGAAAGAGCAGAGGAAGGAGTAAAACTATGGGGAAATACAACAGTTTTCTTCTTCTTTTGAGTTTTCCAAATTATGTTTGATGGTTGAATAAAAACCACTATTTGATGTAGTTCTCAATGTATGTAGAGGAAATATTTAAGACAATTATATTATAAATGGGAGAGAGTAAGAGACACTGAGAAGAACATAACGTCATGTCTGTGTTATTCTTGCCCAAAATGCTTGACCTCAATCTAATCATGAGAAAACATCAGAGAAACTAAAATTGAAGAACATTAACGGACCAGTACTCTTCAAAAGTATCAAGGTCATGAAAGACAGAAATACCGTCTTGGATTGGAAGAGTCTCAAAGAGATATCACAACCGACTGCAATGTGGGATCCTAAATTGGATTTTTAAAATTTCTCCTCCTTTTAAAAAACACTGCTTAAAAAAATTAATATTAACAAAGTGCATAAATACATTAATTTTAAGTGTATGGTATGATGATTTTTTTAATGTATAGACACAACTATGTAGCCAACACCCAGGTTAAGACAGAATATTTCTTTTTTTTTCTAGATGTTTATTTATTTTTGAGAGAGCATGAGCGGGGGAGGAACAGAGAGCGAGACACACACACAAAATCTGAAGCAGGCTCCAGGCTCCCAGCTGTCAGCACAGAGCCAGATGCGGGGCTCAAACTCGTGAACCATGAGGCCATGACTTGAGCTGAAGTCAGATGCCCAATGGACTGAGCCACCCAGGTGCCCCAAGACATAGAATATTTCCACAAGGTAAGACAGGACATACCCATAGATTCCTTTCCCTGTCTGCTCCCTCCTCCACAGGTAACCACTCTTCTGAGTTCTATCATCACTAGTTAGTTTTGCCTGTTCTGGAACTTCATATAAATGGAATCACATAATATGTACTGTCTTGTGTCTGATTTCTTTCATTCAACATATCTGTGAGATTCATTTATGTGGTTTTGCAAATAACATACACTGTGTCGTATTCCATTGTACAAATTTATTTACTTATTTTCGTATCAGTGGGCATTTAGCTTGTTTCCAGTGTTTACTATGAACAAAATCTCCAATAAACATTTTTGTATGTCTACTTTTGTCCTCACATGAACCTATTTTTGGGGTGAATATATAGGAATTTCTAGGTCATAGTTATAGCCTTATAGATATTTCTAGGCAGTTTCCCAAAGTTGTACCAATTTATATTCCCACCAGCAATGTATGAGAATCTGTTGTTTCATGTCCTTGCCCACACTTCCTATCCTCAGTCTTTTTTTGCTTTAGCTATTCTGGTCGTTGAGATGCTCCTTTTATTTTCATACCATTTATTTGTTGAAGAATCTGGGTCAATTCTCCATAAACCTTCCCATAATCTGGATTTGGCTAATAAATTGTTCTTTGTGGTAGCATTTAATATGTTTCCTTTCTCCCCAGTATTTCCCTTAAACTAATAATCATCTCTAGAGACTTGATTATATGAAAGGTTTTTTGTTTTGTTTTTCAAGAATACTTCATAGGCTGGGGGCGCCTGGGGGGCTAAGTTGGTTAAGCATCCAACTTCAGCTCAGGTCATGATCTCACAGTTTGTGGGTTCGAGCCCCACGTCGGGCTCTGTGCCGACAGCTCAGAGCCTGAAGCCTGCCTCTGATTCTGTCTCCCTCTTTGCCCCTCCCCTGATCATGATCTGTCTCTCTCTGTTTCTCAATAATAAATAACTGTTAAAAATTAAAAAAAAAAAGAATACTTCATAGGCTGTTCTTCCTCTTATCTATTTCATCAAATCAGAAAGAACATGTCTATTGTCTCACTTTAATTTATGTAAAGAGAGATCATTGGATTCAGGTGGTATCAGCATGTTTCATCTGCTATCAAGTTTCCCATCAATCTTCCACTTGATGATTTTATTTTATTATTTTTTAATATTTATTTGTTTATTTTGAGAGAGAGAGAGCATGCACACCCAGGCGGGGGAAGGGCAGAGACAGAGAGAGAGAGAGAGAGAGAGAGAGAGAGAGAGTCCCAAGCAGGCTCTCTGCACTGGGGTCATTCCCATGAATGGTGACATCATGACCTGAGCAGAAATCAGGAGTCAGATGCTTAACCGATTGAGCCACCTAGGCACCCTCACTTAATGATTTTAATGGAGACTGATGATTATTGTTTAGATCCATCATTTCATTGCTGTTGCAAAATGATAACTTTCTAATGATATTTGATTTCAAATGATATTTGGTTGCCCTGTATACATTTCCTACCAGAAAGGCAAGATAACTGATTATCAATGATCAGAATAATGGGTTTTTGCTCATTATTGTTGTTGCCTCAACGTCCAAGATAATGATTGAAATTTTTTCAAGTATCATTATCCACTTAGGGATTTATAAAAAATACTGAAAGGGTTTCAGTTCACTGCAGTTGTTCTTTTTGATGCTCAAATTGTCCCGCCTTTGGCCAGCAAGAATACCTTCAAGTTAGCTCTAAGTGGATGGACATTTTTAAGGCATTTGATACATACTACCATATTGCTCTCCAGGAAAGCTATATGATTTCATATACCTACAAGTGATGTGTGACAATGTTGCTTTTCTGCTGTCACTTACAATGGGTTCTGTAATATATTTTACTTCTGAAGGTTTTTTTTTAAATGTTTACTTATTCTTAAGGGGGAGAGAGAGAGACAGATCGCGAGTGGAGGACTGGCAGAGAGAAAGGGAGACACAGAATCGGAAGCAGACTCCAGGCTCCGAGCTCCGAGCTGTCAGCCTGGAGCCCAACGCAGGGCTCGAACCCATGGACCGTGAGATCATGACCTGAGCTGAAGTCAGACGCTTAACTGACTGACCCACCCATGTGCCTCTGTAATATATTTTAAATAAATACCTGCCCATATGATAGATTAAAAATAGTATCACAGTAAAAAACTTTTATTGTGGGGGCACCTGGGTGGTTCAGTTCGTTAGACGTCTGACTCTTGATCTCAGCTCAAGTCTTGATCTCAGGGTCACGAGTTCAAGCCCCACATTGGGCTCTGAGCTGGGCATGGAGCCTACTTAAGAAAAAAGAAAGAAATAAAAATTTATTGTGATAAAATATACAAAACATAAAATTTACCATTTTAACCATTTTTAACTGTACAATTCAGTGGCATTAAGTACATTTTACTGTTGTGTAACCATCACCACTAACCCTATTTAGAATTTTTTCATCATCCCAAACTGAAACTCAGTCCCCACTAAATAATAACTCCCCATTCCTCTCTGCTCCTCTCTCCTAACAATCACTCTTCTACTTTCTATCTTTATGAATTTTTAAAATTTAAATCCAAGTTAGTTAACATATGGTGTAATCATGATTTCAGGAATAGAATTTAGTGATTCATCACTCACTTATAACACCCAACAAGGGCTCATCCCAACAAGTGCCCTCCATAATGCCCATCTCCCATTTAGTCTATTCCCCTTCACAACACTCCTCCAGCAACCCTCAGTTTGTTCTCTATATTTAAGCATCTCATGTTTTGTCTCCCTTTCTTTTTTCATATTCTTTTGCTTTCCTGTTTTGTATCTTAAATTCCACAAATGACTGAAATCATATGATATTTGTCTTTCTCTGACTGACTTATTTTGCTTAGCCTAATATACTCTAGTTCCATCCACATTGTCGCAAATGGCAAGATTCGATTCTTTTTAATTGGCAAGTAATACTCCATTGTGTGTGTGTATATATATGTATATATATACATCTTTATCCATTCATCTGTCGATGGACATTTGGGCTCTTTCCATACTTTGGCTATTGTCAATAGCGCTGCTATACACATTGGGGTGCATGTGCCCCTTCAAAACAGCACTCTTGTATCCTTTGGATAAATACCTAGTAGTGCAATTGCTGGATCATAGGGTCATTCTATTTTTAATTTTTTAGGGAACCTCCGTACTGTTTTCCAGAGTGGCTGCACCAGTTTGCATTCCCATCTATGAATTTTTTTAATTTAAACCTTGTTTTTGACATTGTGGTAACGTAGCATAACAAAATTTACCATTTATCATTTTAACCATGACTAAGTGTACATTTCAGTGGCATTAAATACATAAACATTGTTGTGCAACCATCGCTGACATACATCTTCAGAACTTTTCATTTTCCCAAACTGAAACTCTGTCCCATTAAACCCAAACCCCGCGCCCCCCATTCCCTCCTCCCCCGGCCCCAGCAACCACTATTCTACTGTTTGTCTCTATGAATTTGACTACTCTAGATACCCCCATATAAGTGAAATTGTGCAATATTTGTCCTTTATTTCATTATGTCCATTATTTCATTGGCTTATTTCATTGAGCTTAATGTCTTCAGGTTTCATCCATGTTATAAGCATGAGTCAGAATTTCCTTCCTTTTAAAGATTGAATAATATTCCATTATAAGCAGACACCACATTTTGGTTTATCCATTTGTCTGTAGTTGTGAATTAGTTCAAGACTCTGTGCTTTCAATTCTTTTGGGTATATACCCAGAAGTCCAATTGCTGGATCATATGAAAATTCTATGTTAACTTTTTGGGACATTGCCATACTCTCTTCCACAGTGGCTGCACCATTTTACATTCCCACCAGCAATCTACAAGGGTGCTAATTTCTCCACATCTTCACCAACACTTATTATTTTCTGTTTGTTTGTTTGTTTGTTTGTTTGTTTTTTAATAGCCATCATCCTAATGGATGTGAGTGTTATTTCTTTGTAGGTTTGATTTGCATTTCTCTAATGATTAGTGATATTGAGCATCTTTTCATTTCCTTATTGGCCATTGTATATCTTCTTTGGGGAAATGTAAATTCAAGTCCTTTGCCCTTTTTAAAATTTATTTTTTAAAATATTAATATTAATTTATTTGAGAAAGAGGAGAGAGTGCATGTGCCCGAGTGGGGGAAAGGAGCAGAGAGAGAGGGAGAAAGAATCTCTAGCAGGCTCCATGCTGAGCACAGAGCCCAATGTGGGGCTCAATCCCATGACCATGAGATCATGAGCTGAGCCGAAATCAAAAGTTGGACGCTTAACCGGCTGAGCCACCCAGGCGCCCCAAGTCCTTTGCCCTTTTTAAAATTGGGTTGTGTGAGGGGTGCCTGGGTGGCTCAGTTGGTTAAGAGTCCGACTTCAGCTCAGGTCATGATCTCACTGTTCGTGAGTTCGAGCCCCACATCGGGCTCTGTGCAGACAGCTCAGAGCCTGGAACCTGCTTCAGACTCTGTGTCTCCTTCTCTCTCTGCTCCTCCCTTACTCATGCTCTGTCTATGTCTCCCAAAAATAAATAAACATTAAAAAATTTTTTTAATTGGGTTGTGTGTTTTTTGTTGTTGAATCATTAGAGTTATATGTATTCTGGATATTAATCTTTTAGAATTGGTCAGGAAAGATTAGGAGGTGCAGGTACCCATATTATCTATCTATCTATCTATCATCTCCATAAAGATCAGATACAGGATTTGCAAATATTTTCTCCCATTTCATAGGTTGCCTTTCACACTGGTTGATGGAGTCCTTTGATGCACAAAATTTTTTATTTTGATGAATTCCAATTTATCTATTTGTTCTTTTGTTGCTTGTGCTTTTGCTGTCATATCCAAGCATTTACAGTCAAAGACAATGTCTTGAAGCTTTCCCCCTATCTTTTCTTCTAAGAATTTTATAGTTTTAGTTCTTTCTTCCATTTCTAGTCAATTTTTAAATATGGTGTAACATAAGGGCCAAACTACAGTTCTTTTGCATGGGGATATCCAGTTTTACCAACAACATGTGTAGAAGAGACCACCCTTTCCCCCAATGAATGGTCTTGGCACCCTTGGAGAAAACCATTGGACTATTTATGCCTTCCTGGGTGGCTTGAACCTTTATGTCCTCGGGTCCTTTTTCTACACAACAGGCCTTTAAATATTATAGACAACCATCATGCCCCACCCCCAAGGATCCTTAGATACATCAATCATTTTCTGATACAATTCTTCCATTTCATCTGTAGTGCCTACGACGTATTTGCAGGTTGAATCAATGAACTCATAAATGAGTAAACATGCATGGTATAAATCTTCCTCATGACCTTGGTCATTCTTCTTCGGACATGCCCCTGTGTCGCAATGTTCTTAAAAAACATGGTGTCCCGAATTGGACACAAGACTCCATATGAGGATGAGCCATTTGTAGACCAAAAGTTGTCACCTCCTATTTACAGGACACTCTGCTCCCTTCACATGGCTGGGAGTTGTGTTAGCTTTTTTTTTTTTTTTTTGCCAGATGTGTGTGTCTCACTGGTGACTAATCCTGGGCTTAGGATCAGCAAAAACACCCAACGATATGTTAAAAGAGTTTTTATTGCCATTTCCTCAACTTGATCATAAAAGAGAGAGAGATTTTGGGAAATGTAGAAAGGTAAAATGAAAACAAATCAATCATTAATGTGTGTATTGTTCAGTCTACCTTCTTTTCTATTTGCATGTTGTAACTTTTTTCGAGCAAAATTCAGATGATATATTTTAGGAGATTACATATTCTTCAAAACCTCACTTCATAATGAGACTCTATAAGATCATAATGGAAATATAAAATTCCTTCCTATAGAGTGTATTGTACCGTAATATTCTATTTTATAATTTATTAGACCATTTTGCTATTGTTGGACATTTCAGTTGTTTTCATTATCTGTTACAAATAATGCCATACGAACATCCTGGTACATAACTCTTTTTTAATCTCTCTGAATCTAAGTTGGACTTCACATCTTAACCACTAGGTTTTACTGTTTCCAACATTTAACTTGTTTTTGGTTGGTTTTACTTGATTCTTTCATCCTTATCGAAGTCTCTGTGAACCTCAATTTTCTTTCCCAATATATTAGACATTCTTCTCACATTTGGGTCAATATAAGCAAGTATTATGTCTTCACTTGAGTCTTCACTAAAAATATTAGAGAGCACAAGGTCATAGGCAGAGGTGCGTAGTTTCCTATTAGAGAGAACTTTCTTTCTGTTGATGTTAACCACTTAGGGGGAAGAGAAGTTACATCTTATTACTATTGTATTCTTGACACTTTCGAAACTGATGTTAAGAGAGGTTATATCACACAAACTGAGTCTGACTGGAGAAGAAGCCCACATTAGTCATATGCCACATTTAGCTTTATAGTCTTAATAAGTCTTGATATCTGGCGAAACTTGTCTCCAACTTTCTTTTCTCCTCCTTCATGATTGTCTTGGCCAGAGGTCAGCAAACGATGACTCACAGGACAAATTTGGCCCACTGCCTGTCTTTGTACATAAATCTTTATTGGAACACAGCCATACCCATTTGTCTATGTGTTGTCTGTGGTTGCTTTTGTGTTACAAACATAGAAATGAGTAGTTGTGACAAAGATTGAATGGTTTATAAGTCTGAAATATTTACTATCTGGCCCTTTACACAGTTTCCCCAACCCCAAGTCTTAGCTATTCTAGGTCCTTTGTATATCTGTATTTTTAAAATCCTGCAGGGATTTTAATTGAGATTGCATTGAATTTTTAGAATGCCATCTTGCAATATTGAGTTTCCCAATGCATGAATATGGTATCTCTCGCCAGTTATTTGTGTCTTCTTTAATTTCTCTCAGCAATGTTTTATGGTGTTAGTGTAGTTCTTGTACAACTTTTAATAGATTTATTCCTAGGTATCTGATGTTTTTGATACTATTATAAATGCATTTTTAGACTTTTTTTATTTTAAAATCATTTCAGACCTAAAGAAAAGTTGCAAAATTAGTACAAAGAATTCTGGGTATTCTTCTTCCAGATTCCCTAAATGGTAACATTTTATTGCATTTGCTTTATCACTCCCCCTCCTCTCTCATAAACACACACACACACACACACACACACACACACACACATTATTGGTAAGTGGTATTTTTTAAATCTTATTTTTCAATGTTGCTAATATATAGAAATAAAATACATGTTTTATATTGATCTTGTAACTAGTGACTTTGCTAAACTCACTTGTTAATTCCAGTAAAATACTCTTTGGCTTGTCTGCATATGTAATGCAACCCGAAAAAAAAAAAAGACAGCTTTACAGCTTCCTTTCCAATCTTTTTGTTTGACTTATTGTTTCTTATTTTGTTTGACTTATTGTTATTGACTGTTTCTTTTTCTTGACTTATTGCAGTAGCTAGCACTTCTGGTAAAGTGTTGAATATAAGTGATGATAGTGGACATTTTTGTTCTCAAATCCAGAAGAAAAGTGTTCGATATTTTACCATTAAACTGGATATTAACAGTAAATATTTTGTTGATATTATAATAAAGAGTATCAACAAAATGCCAACAAAACCCAAAATTCCATCAAATAAATTCACCTAACAATGAAAAAGGATGAATCACTGCTACATTCAACAATATAATGAATCTCATAGAAATAGCAATGAAGTAAGAAAGCCAGACATAAAAGAATTTATTCTGCATCATTCCACTTATATCAAGTTCAAGAACAGACAAAACTAATCAGAATAGTGGTTTCTGAAGCAGGGGATTGACAAGAAAGGGGCATGAGAAAGCCTTCCGGGGAGCTGGAAGTATTATATCTTGATCTGAGTGATGGGCACATAGCCATGGTATCATCGACCCCCCTGCTGTCTAAACTTTATGAAGTCTATTTATCTAAACTTTGGTGTATCCAAGTAAAATAGGCCAATAATCTCTTCCTGCCTTACAGAGTACTATTAGAATTCAAATAAGACACCAGAGCCATGATAGCTAACATCTGCTGGGTGTTTTTTCTGTGCCAAGCATCACGTAAACACTATATACATCCATTCATTTGATTCTCACTATACCCTGGATGGTAGAGTCTGTTCTACCTGCAAGAAATGCTACTGAGGGTCTCACAGTCTCTAATTGGAAAAGCCAGGATTTGATCCCTGTTAGCCCAGCTGTAACGACTGCCCCATCCTGCCTCTGAGCCCTTCCGCTCTGACAGTGGCCAGGATGCCCTTTCACAGCCCTTAGTGTGTTTTCCCAACTTCTGCTCCTTCTGCTCTTCAGCCTTTCTGCCTCTGCCTTTGAGTTCTCTGAGCTGCCAGACCGTGCTGGAAGAGCTGTTGGAAATTCCAGGCTGGCACAACATGGCGTTTCCACCCAGGCTGTGGGCACAGGCTCAAGACAACACGTTCTTACCGTAGCCTGTGAGGAAAGCAGTGGAAGAGACGGCCCCAGGCACTTGGCTTGCTGCCTGCTGCCATCATGGTACAGCCAACAAGAACGCTCTAGTGTCTGGGCTTGCTTCTTGCTCGAGGACAACTCTGAACTCTGAACTGACTTTTCAAGAACCAGTGTTCACCTAGTGATACCCTGTTCCCTCCTTCTCTCCCTCTTTTCCTTTCTTCCTTCTTGCTTTTCTTAATTTTAAAATGTTTAATGGATACAATTTATGCCAGGTTAAAAAAAAAAAACTAACTGTACCAAAGAGTGTAGAATAAAAATGGTCTCCCTCTCAACCTTGATTCTCTCCCACACCAGTTGCCCCTCCCAGAGGCAACTATTGGGCTAGTTTCCTGTAATTCTTCCTGAGATATTTTTATTATTTTTTTAAAAATTTAATGTTTGTTTATTTTTGAGAGAGAGACAGAGCGCAAGCAAGGGAGGGGCAGAGAGAGAGGGAGACACAAAATCCGAAGCAGGCTCCAGGCTCTGAGCTGTCAGCACAGAGCCCAACATGGGGCTCGAACCCACGGACCGCAAGATCATGACCCAAGCTGAAATCGGTCGCTTAACCAACTGAGCCACCCAGGTGCCTCTCTTCTTGAGATATTTAATGTATAAAAGCATATATAGATGTATTGCTCCCCCCTTGGCTTTTAACGAGTTATGTGATACTATCACATCTTGCTTTTTACACTGAAAAATCTACCTTGGAGGCTATTACATATATATATGAAGACCTGTTTCATTCTTTGTAACAGCTGCAGAGGACTTCCATCAATTCGTTGAATGTAATCTATTTAATGCTGCCTCTTCTGGTCTTGCCCAGACCAGGTAGGGTCCACACAGGTGTCCCTGAATGGGGGGAGAAGCAGCTTTACTCCTGGCCCTTATGAAGGAAACCACAGAGTCGAACGGGAATGACCGACCCAAGTGCTGGAAGGAAGGTGATAGACATTGCGTGGTTATCAAATCTAGATGTGACTGAGTCTCTGTGGAGCATCTCTTTCCTCCTCCTGGAAAGCGGGGCTCAGCATTTCAACATATGTTGCAGGTGTGGCCACATCACAGCATGTTAGGAAGAAATGGGTACTTTGCAACACTCTGGTGGGGAGATGGGGAAGAGGCTTTCCATTACACTCCGTCACTGTCAAACTTCATGAAGACCCCCAACCCCCCTTGTTCATGCTCACAGCCTCATCTCCCTGCCCCGCCAACCTCATTCACTGCCTCTTTGGCTGTGTGTTCCTCTCAGACTCTCCTTCTTCCCTCTCTGGGCTGGAGCCATTTAGCTCTCTCGCCTTCTCCCTTGGCATCCTCTCATCCATTTCTTAAGAGTGTGGTCTCTCTCTGGGTCTTCTGTGTCAGCTTTCCTGGCAGGGCTTGTTGCCAATGCCCTCGGGGACCTGAAAGAACTGGAAATTGGGGAAGAGGGGCTTAGCATTAGCATCACTAGCGATTAGTATTTAGTATTTAGCATACTGGTCATTAGCATTAGCATTACTAGCAAACTCCTGGGTGATCTGTAGCTATAGTCAAGTTTGAGGTCCAGGTGTGGAGGCTACGTTTGGGACCATCAGTTGGATACAGTATTTGGAGCCAAGTTGATGGGATCAAGTTTTACGGAGCATGGTTGCTTGTGGGTAAGAATGCCCTTTTCTTGGCATGCCCCTTTCAGAAAGGCGCCACCGTGTGGCCCCGCTAATACCAACACCAATCTCTAGGATGATGGAAGAAATACCCGCCGTGTACGGAGGCCAGTATGTTTTTCCTTTTAAAAATTGAGGTAGAAGGAACATGCAGTAAAGTGCACAAAATCTATTGTGCAGCTTGATGGATTTTTGAATAATCACGCCCCTGTGGAACACCACCCGCCTCAAGAGACAGAGCAGAAGCTCTTTTGTGCCCTCTTCCTCCTACCCCTCTGCCCGGAGGTAACTGCTATTTCGACCTCCATCACCATAAATAAATTTTGCCTGTTTTTGGACTTCACACGAAATCGAATCATACAGGAGGCACTCTGTGGCTTCTTTTACTTGGCATTTTGTCCGTGAGATTCCTCCACGCTTTTGTGTGTGGTAGAGATTCAGTCTTTTCTCATTGCTGGGTGCAAGGAGTCCATAAACGGTTTTTATAAAGGGCCAGATACGATATTTTCGGCTATGCAGACCATACAGTGTCTGCCGTAACTATTCAGTTCTGCTGTCGTAGCTCAAATGCAGCCACAGGGGATACACACATGCAAAATAGGCCACATGCTGGTCTGTGGGACAGAGTGTGCTGACCCCTGCCTAGAAAATCCCCTTATGTGAATATATCATCATGTATTTAGTTATCCCTCCTCCTGTTACTGGCACCTGGGTGATCCATTTTGGATGCAAAGATATGTGCTGCCGTGTGTGTTGGTGAACATATGCACTCACTTTATGGCTTGGAAGGAGTGGAATTGTTAGATCATAAGATTGGCCCACGTCCAGCTTTAGTAAATAGCGCCCAACGGTATTCCAAGATGGCCGCACCAGTTCACGCTCCCCGGTAACATTCCTTCATGTCCTGGATGCCCCTCGGTATTGCCAGTTTTTCAGTTACAGCCATTTGCGTAGAGGTGTCGTGGATTTGAATTTGCATTTCCCGGATGACCAATGATGTCGAGCACCTTCTCAGATGCTTCTTGGCCACTTGGATATTCTCTTTGGTGAAGTAAAAATTGTCTGCCATTTCTGCAAAATTGGTTTGTCTTTTTCTTGTTGGTTTGTAGAAGTTTGTTGTATATTTTGGAGACAAATCCTTTGTTAGATACAAGCATGGCAGGTATCTTCTTTCAGTCGATGGCTTGCTGTTTTACTTTCTTAATAATGTCTGTTGATAAACAGAAAGTTTTCATTTTAATGAGGTCCAGTGTATCAACTTTTTCTTTTCTGGTTAGTGCTTTTTGTGTTCTGTTTAAGCAATCTCTGCCTGCCCCAAGGTCATGAAGATATTCTCCTACGTTTTCTTTTAGCAGCTTGATTGGTTTTTTACCTTTCCCAGCTGGGTCTGGGATCCATTCTGAATTAATTTTTGTGTTTGATGTGAGGGAGGGCTCAACATTCATAATATTCCATAAGGAAATCCATTTTTCCAGTACCAATTAGTGAAAACACCATCCTTTCCATCCATGATAGGAAGTCTGCATTTAAGGTTGGGCTCTAGTCTTTACAAGAGTTCTGGGGGCGCCTGGGTGGCTCAGTCGATTGAGCCTCCAACTTCGACTCAGGTCATGATCGCGGTTCGTGAGTTCGAGCCCCACATTGGGCTCTCTGCGGTCAGCACAGAGGCTGCTTTGGATCCTCTGTCTCTCTCTCTCTCTCTCTCTCTCTCTCTCTCTCTCTCTCCTCCTCCCCTGCTCATGTTTTCGCTCTCTCTCTCTCAAAAAAAAATTTTTAAGGTAATTAATCAAAATAAATAAAAGGGCTCTGGACACCTGTAGTGTGTTCAAAGCTGAGGAAGGTCTCTAGACTACACCCCAGGAAGAAGAGTTGAAGGGGCAGGGGATCCGGATGCTCTAGGGTGGGCATGGCGTCATCAACTCTAAGGTAGATAGGCGTATCGGCAAAGGGGGTTGCTTCTTCTTATCGGAGAAATTCCCTGTCCCCATAATGCTTAGAAGGATGTCACACCAGGCCAAGATTTTTCAGCTGTTGCTGGAAAAATGAGATTTCCAAGAAACTGCCCTTTGGGAAAAAAAAGCACACAGTTTTGCATTTTCAAATGTTTTCACTACGCTTCATAGGGCCCGGGCCAAGTTATGGCTTCCGGAAGAGAACAGCCTTCAGACTGCACGGCTAAGTAAGTAAGCTAGTACTGGCAGTAGCAGTAATGAGGGAAAGTCCTGAATATTTTGAGACCCAACACTATTTATTTCTGTAAGTGAAAGAGAAAGAGTGTCCCAGCCTCAGATTCCACAGACATCAGACTGCGGACGAATATTTTCCAGATAGAGGACTACGGTCCAGAGCTCCCCTGACTACTCTTCAGCGGCTTCTCTCTGGCTACGTGAATCCAGGCAGCCACTCTGTCATCTGCAAGGGACAAGAAAGCCACTTTTCTATACATTGCTCTGATGCCCTGAAGATGGGGCAGAAGGGTGCTCGTTATTTCTGCCCATTTCTGGAGCGTGTGGGGTTCGGACTTGACTGGTGGGCATGGACATAGGGATCAGGGTCTTGGCTCTTGAATTAATGCTAGGAGAGTTGTTTCACCCCTGGCTTGTGGTTTATTCCTGGGGACCCGGAGTCTGCAGGGGCAGCCGCGCCTGGGGATAAAGCCCCTTTGGCTCGGTGAGCTCCACTAACCCAGGACCATCCTGGAGGTCCACTGTCCTTGGAAAGTGATAAAAATTATCCTCTGCCATATTACTCAACGGATTCACCCAACAGATTTTTTACTGAGGCAAGCACTGTGCGGGGGGG
>CM053565.1:17149870-17304933 GCA_028646485.1 Cryptoprocta ferox
TGAATAAAGCTGTCAAGGAGAAGAAGTGAGTCATGGGGCTACCTGGAGGAAAGGTTGTCCATGAAAGGCTTGGCTTGCCCCTAAATTAGGCAGATTCCAAGGTTTCCTCCCTCCCTTCTTTTCTCCCTTCCTTCCTCCCTCCCTTCCTCCCTCCCTCCCTTCCTTCCTCCCTTCCTTCCTTCCTTCCTTCCTTCCTTCCTTTCTTCCTTCCCACCTACCCCAGATACTCTCACCCGCTATAATTCTCTTCTCACTGAAAAACAAAGGACAAATACATTGAGCTGCTGAGAGCTCTCCAGGCCTCTCACAACAGGACTTGGACATCTTCAGAAATGTCCCCAATATCACAGTACAGATGGGAATTTAGTGATGGATTGTCTCTCTAAGATTAGAACCTTGTAGATGCCCCCAGATGAAATTAAATTTTAAGATGTTCACTCCAACTATTTTTATTTCATCCCAACTAACCCCTATCTTCCGAGGCCTTTGATGGGCATTTTAATTAAATCATGAAGAGCCCTTTGTCTCCTAAGAAGGAGGATTGAAACCTCCCCATTCCTCCCCATCCCTCCGTCTCCCTCCACCTCCCCCCTGCCCTGACTGCTGAGGAATGTGCCTCGTTCCCAGCAGGGTGTGGGATGGCAGGATCCTGTTCTGGATGTGGTCTCTTCCCCAAACCCCCCTCCTAGGTTCAGAGGAGTCTTCCCAGTAGAGGGATGTATGCATGCCTTTTTGCATTCGGCATTCATTCATTCATTTCCACTTTCATGTCCCACCCGGGCATTTCAACCTTAACACGTCTGATTTTGAGCTTCTGATCTAACCCCACCCTTAAATCAGCTCCTCTTTCTGTCTCCACTGCCTTAGTAAGTGGCCTCCATGCCCCTTAGTCACAGCATCCAGAAACCTGGGGGTTACCGGGACACTTCCATCATCCTCCATGTTCATCCATCAGCAAGTCCCGTTGGTTTCATCTCCAAAGGGTAGGGGCGCCTGGGTGGCTCAGTTGGTTGAGCATCTGACTTTGGCTCAGGTCATGATCTCACGGTTCATGGGTCTAAGCCCCGCATCAGGCTCTGTGCTGACAGCTCGGAGCCTGGAGTTTGCTTTGGATTCTGTATCTCCCTCTCTCTGTGCCTCTGCCCCGGTTGCACTTGGTCTCTCCCTCCCTCTCTCTCAAAAATAAATAAACGTTTAAAAAACTTTAAAAAACCAGTCTGTACGCCACTGGCCTCATTTTTGTAAAAAAAAAAAAAAGTGTGTGTACGTGTTACCAAATATTAATAGCGTAACTATTAAATGATACTCTAGGTGGTAGGGTTTTAATTGTCCTTTTGTTGCTCTGTAAATTCTATATAACTCTTTTTTTTTAAGTTTATTGATGTTTGAGTTACAGAGAGAGAGTGCGTGAGCACGCGTACATGTGTGAGCAGGGGAGGGGCAGAGAGAGAGGGGGCCAGAGGATCTGAACTGGGCTCTGCGCTGACAGCAGACAGCCCGATGCAGGGCTCGAACTCACGAACCTCGAGATCATGAGCTGAGCTGAAGTGGGATGTTTACCAACTAAGCCTCCCAGGTGCCCCAATTCTACAGAACTCTTAGAGGTAAAGGAAAAGTCATAATGAGGGGTCCACACAGCTTGGCGTAGCATCTGAGAGCCCTGTGATCTGATTCTTTGTATGGTCTAGTCTCTCCCGATCCCCACCCCCCATGCTCCTCACATTTCTGAACTACTTAGAATGCCCAGCCCCAGCCTGATTTTTCAGGCCTCCAAGTCTTTGCACATGCTATGCCCTTGGCCTTGAACTCCCCTTGTCCCCTCTTCAGCTCAGTGAATATGTTCTTCAAACATGTAACAGCATGTAAGACTTTGCTTTGCAAGAGGCACTTTTAAGAAGTTAAAAGACTGGGAGAACATACTCGCAAATCACAAATGGGACAAAGGATCCCTACCCAGGGCATATAAAGAAATCACGAAACTCAACAGTAAGAAAACAAATAGCAAATTTTAAAAAACTGAACCCAAGCCTTGAACAGACACTTCACCAATGATGTATAGGTGGTAAATAAATGCATGGAAGGATAATTAGCGTCATTAGTCAACAGGGCAAATGCAAAACCATGAGGAGGTACCTCCACGCAGCTATTAGAATGGCTAAATCGACAAAAGACCTGACAGTACCAAGTGCTGGCTAGTGTGTGGTTACCAGAGCTCTCAAACGTTGTTGGCGGAAATGTGATCCTATGTCAAGTACGGCCGTCCTGGGAAACAGTGTAGAGGTTGCTCATACACGTACCACGTGACCCAGCAATTTCACTCCTAGGTCTTCAACCCAGAGAAATGAAACACGTTTGCACAAAATCCTGCACACAACTGTTTATAGCAGCTCTTCTCATAATTGGCAAAAACTGGAAACCACCCAAATGCTTTCAGTGGGTGAATAGACTGTGATTCATCTGATTACAGTGGCCATACCCGGCGATGTGGAGGATTCCCAAAGGCATTATGCTGGGTGGAGGAAATCAGCCTCCACATGTTACACAGAGCACGATTCCATTTATATGAGAGTTTAGGACAAGCAAACCTATAGGAACAGAGAACATATCAGGGTTATCCAGGGGTGAGATTTGGGGTAGGGTGTGACTACCCAGGGGCAGCAGGATCTCCTGAGCTCCCCGGGGGTTAGATTTTGGGGGGCGATGGACCTGTCCTGTATCCTGAGTATAGTGGTGTTGACCAGAATCTATACAAGCTTTAAAACTCATATGGGGGCGCCTGGGTGGCTCAGTCTGTTGAGCATTAGACTTCAGCTCAGGTCATGATCTCACGGTTTGTGGGTTCGAGCCCCGCGTCGGGCTCTGTGCTGACAGGAGCCTGGAGCCTGCTTCGGATTCTGTGTCTCCCTCTCTCTCTGCCCCTCCCCCGTTTGCACTCTGTCTGTCTCTCAAAACTAAATAAATGTAACAAGGCAAAACAAAACTCATAGACCTGTACTCCCAAAGGAAAAAAAATGTCAATGCTCATTTGAAAAGCAAAACAAAACCCAACCCTGTTGGGGAATTGCCTGCCCTGGGAATCCCGCGCCACCCTCCTGACGCTGACCCTCATCACTCGGATTAGGACAGGAAGAGCGTTTCCATGCAGCCTGCACACCTAGCCTGCGGAAAATGGAGTGCAAGCGGAGAAGCTTGGTGAAACTTCCCACAGGTCAGATAGTAAATGCCTAGTAACTCCGTGCACGGGTGGGATCTTTCCAAATGCAGGGTGAGAAAGCCCGAGTGTCCGAGTTCCCCAGGGGACAGATGGGTGCACCGAGCAATCGTGAAACTTGAGTTCGCTCGAGCTACTACGAGGCTGTGAAAGTGGCTGGCCTTTTCAACAGGAATTTCGCAAAGCTCTCTGCTTCCTCCAAGCCCCAGAAAATGTGCTATCAGGGTGCTTTCTGGTGTGACACCTTATCATGGTCTAGCTCTGCTTCTTCCTCAATCATCCCGGAAATAGCTGCTCGCAGTTTTACCACGAAATAGGAGACTCCCTCAATAAAGCAGCAGTGTCCGCATGAGGCTCTGTTAGACAGCCGGGGAAATGCAAGCGGCTCCCAGGTTCCTTTGGGGAATAAGAGCTTATTGGAGAATTCTCTGGGCAATAAGGAAGCTGGGCGGCTGGACCGCAGGGCCCTGCGTCACACAGCCCCAGGAGAGCATGGCACCCTGAGTGCTGTCCTGTTCAGGGCCTGGGTATTCCCCACACTGCCTGGCTGGGCGCCCTGCCCTCCACCCCCACCTCAGGGTGCTGCTCCCTCATGGCTTCTCCTGCCCCCAGCTCCCCTCCTCCACCTTCCCTCTGGGGGGGGGTGTCTTTTGGACACCTGCATGCTATCTACCGCTGCTCCCCCATCTCCAGTTCAAAGCCTTGGAGGCAGAGGGCCCCCCAGGGCCACTGGCTGCCCCAGGGAGACAGGCCCATCCTTGTCCAATCAACTGGAAAGGGTCACATGATCCCCAGCAGGGAGACTGAGGCCCAGAAAACCTCTCAGCAGTGGCCGGGCCAGGGCAGTTGTCCTGATGCTTCTAGAAGGAGTCTCTCCCGATAGGGGTTAAGTTTTTTTTTTAAGTTGATTTATTTAGAGAGAGAGGAAGAGAGAGCAGGGGAGGGGCAGAGAGAGAAAGAACGAGATTGAGAATCCCAAGCAGGCTCCTTGCTGTCAGTGCAGAGCCTGACATGAAGCTTGATCCCACGAACCTTGAGATCATGACCTGAGCCACGAACCTTGAGATCTTGACCTGAGCCAAATCAAGACCTGGACATTTAACCAAATGAGCCACCCAGGCACCCCAGGAGTTAAGTATTAATGAGAAAACAATTCATACGGAATTACAGACACAAGAGCCTGGAGCAAAGTTGCAATCACAAAGCTGCCGGAGTTTCTCTGCATTTTTTCCACCTCTCTCAACCTACTGCCTGCTTCGGCTTCCCTTCTGGTAAAACAGAGAGCATGTATTCCCCTGCACCCCAACACACATTCCTTTCCTTTTTAAAAAAAGTTTTTTTTTTAATGTTTGTGTACTCTTGAAAGAGAGAGAGTGAGCTAGTGGGGGAGGGACAGAGAGGGAGACACAGACTCTGAAGCAGGCTCCAGGCTCTGAGCTGTCAGCACAGAGCCTGACACGGGGCTCAAACCATGAGCCCATAACCTGAGCCGAAGACGGACGCTTAACCAACTGAGCCACCCAGGTGCCCCTCCTTTCCTTTCTTGATAAGGGTCCCTGAGGTCACCTGGCAACCTACACAGCAGCCTCGTGAGGTACGTGTCACCACTGTCCCCATATTACATATATCGGGGAATCTGCTCACCTGGACTCACTCAGATGAGCCAAGAATCTCCCCCCCAAAGGGGCTCATGGCCTCTCAGAGTGGTGCTGGCTGCCTCTCCCGGGCCCCCCATAATTCTAGTGTCTCTGGGGGGTGGGGGTGGGGGCAAAGCTATGGCTGCCACCACCCCAGCCATTTCAGCAATTTATTTTATCCTTGTCTTCTTTCTCTTTTGAACTTTTAACTGTCCCAACCAACAAATTACTTAGGTGACACAGAAACTATCCAACGGAGAGCTCACCTTACAGGGCACTTTGGTGAGGTTTGCCCATGGACCTGGCATTGAGTTCTGATGGGCTCTTCTCAGGTGCCCCCCACCCCCCACCAGCTCCCTACGCCCTCGGAGGCCCTAAATGGGAAGTTCAGGGATCCGGAGAGCCAGAGTGCTGAATACAAATGGCTGGGAAGAAATCCCCTCTGGAGGCCAGTGCTAATCCTCCCAGGAATGTCTGCGACTCCCATGACCCGCTGCTGCCCCAGCGGCAGTTTCCGGCCATTTATGACTCTCTCTCTCTCTCTCTCTCTCTCTCTCTCTCTCTCTCTCTCTCGCCTTTCTCCCTCCGCCCTTCCACTGCCCCACCCCCCACGCCTTCTTGAGCCCTTTTCCAGTAGTTAATTAATGCAGCAACATTTATGCACATATTGGACAGACCTCAGAGAAAACAGACTGGAAAAAGGAAACACCCACCACACACTGCACCCTGTGCAGGCAATTTATGTGCATTCCCGTATTCTCCTGTCATCCCACAGGCTGGGCTTATTCTTTCCACTTCATGGAAGAGGAAACTGAAGTTTAGAGGGGTTCCAGAGCTTGCCCCATCCAAAAAGGGGTCCTGTACACAGCCTCTCCATGGGGCTCGGGGAGTCCAAGCGTCTGCATGCTCTGAAACACCCAGGACTGAGGCAAACTGGTGTCTGGAACCACAGGTTAGGATCGGCTGCAGATTACTGTGTCTCCACTCAGTGCAGGCCCCCAGCAACGGGAGAGCGGTCTCTCCTACCAAAATCGGAGCTCATAGCTCAGGGACTGGCATTCTCTTCTACATGTCCATCCATCCATCCATCCATCCATCCATCCAAAGGCCATTGACCACTGCACAATCACTAGGAAGCTATTATGAAAAAGGCAAGGGGCACCTGGGTGGCTCAGTTGGTTAAGTGTCCTGCTCTTGATTTTGGCTCAGGTAATGATCTTGTGGTTTGTGAGATTGAGTCCCATGCTGGGCTTCACAGTGACAGCACAGAGCCTGCTTGGGATTCTCTCTCTCTCTCTCTCTCTCTCTCTTCCTCTGCCCCTCCCTCTCTTGTGCACTTGCTTTCTCTCTCTCTTTCTCTCTCTCTCTCTCTCAAAATAAATAAAATAAGTATTTTTTAAAAAGACAGGTAAGGCACCTGGGTGGCTCAGTCAGTTAAGGGTCCGACTTCAGCTCAGGTCATGATCTCACAGTTCACGATTTCAAGGCTCACGTCGGGCTCTGTGCTGACAGCTCAGAGTCTGGAGCCTGCTTCGGATTCTGTGTCTCCCTTTCTCTCTGCCCCTTCCCTGCTCATACTCTCCCTCTCTCTCTCTCTCTCTCTCTCTCTCTCAGAAATAACATTAAATTTTTTTTAATTAAAAATATTTTAAAGACAGGAGATAATAAACGTTAGTGAGGATGTAGAGAAATCAGAACCCTCAAACACGGCTGGTGGGAGTGTAAAACAGAGCAGGCACTTTGCAAAACAGTCTGGCAGGTCCTCAAAAAGTTAAAGCTTAAAAAACAAGCTAAACATAAAGTTACTCTATGACCCAGCAAGTCCACTCTTAAGTATATACCCAAGAGCCAAGGGATACAGAAGTGCTGATGCATAGGGGCACTTGTACCCCAATGTTCGTAGCGGCACTTTCAACAATAGCCAAATCATGCAGGGAGCCTAAATGTCCATCGACTGATGAATGGATCAGGAAGATGTGGTTCATCTATACAATGGAATACTACATGGCCGTGAGAAAGAATGAAATCTGGCCATTCGTAGCAAAGTGGGTGGACCTCGAGGGTGTCATGCTCAGCGAAATAAGTCAGGCGGAGAAGGACAGATACCATATGTTTGCACTCACAGGTCTAACAGGAGAAACCCAACAGAGGACCATGGGGAGGGGAAGGAGGAAAAAGAGTTAGGGAGAGGGAGGGAGACAAAGCACGAGAGACTCTTGAATACTGAAAACAAACTGAGGGGGGAAGGGGAAGGGGGAAAGGTAATGGGGGGTGGTGGTCTTGGTGGAGGTCACTTGTGGGGAAGAGCACTGGGTGTTATATGGAAACCAACCTGACAATAAACTATAAAGTTTAAAAAAAAATAAAATTGAATAAAATTGAATAAAATAATTCAAAAAAGAAAGTATATACCCAAGAGAACTGAAAATATCTGCTCACACAAAAACCTGCACGCAAATTTTTATAGCGACATTATTCATAATAGCCAAAGAGTAGAAATGACCCAAATGACCATCCACTGATGAATGGACAGAAAAAAAATCTGGTATGTCCATACAATGGAATGTTATTGGGTTGTAAAAAGAAACAAAGTACCGATACATCCTGCAACTTGCATGAACCTTGACATTGTGCTAAGTGAAAGAAGCCAGACACAAAAGATCTATTGCATGACTCCTGCAATATTTATATAAAATGCCCAGAACAGGCAAATCCAATCCAATCTGTAGAGACAAAAGGCAGATCAGTGGTTGCCTGGGGCTGGGGTGGGAGCGGGGGGGGGGGGGGGAGGGGGGAGGAGAAAATGGGGAGTGACTGCTAATGCATATGAGGTTTCTTTTTGGGGTGATGGAAATGTTCTGGAATTGAGAGTGGGGTGATGGTCGCACAACCTTGTGAAAATACAAAAACCCACTGACTTGTACATTTGTAAAAGGTGAATTTTATGGCATGTGAATTATATCTTAGTAAAAAAAAAATTATTGAGTTTCTACTATATGCCAGGCACAGTGCTAGTACCACAGAGATGTGTAAGACACGGCCTTGGCCTTGGGGAGCTTGTGTCTAGGAAAGGAGACAGATGAATGAGCGACCATGCCAAGAGTGGGATCAGTGTTGGGCCAGAGGGGGATCCCAGGGAGCTCGGGGATGGAGGGTCAGGGGACGCTTCTAGAGAGGACAATACCATGAAGTAAAACAGATTCTGGAGGGGATTAGAGTTCGCCAGGGGAAGCGTGTGGGGTTGGGGAGCCCTCTGGAAGGACAGTCCAGGCAGAGAGAAGAGTGCCTGTAAAGGTGTGGCTTGCTGGGAGTTCTTGAAGAGCCCTGAGGTGCCAGGATGAGGTAGCAGAGGAACACTCACCAGATGCTGAAGGCCCAGTTTCCCTCTTCTAGGAAAGCAGGTGCCTCCCTTGTAAACTCAGCACCCAGCAGGCAGGAGGCCTAGCACCCTTCTCTGAGGGCTCTCCTGCTGGTCCTGGTCTACGTATACACAGCAGACAAACTGTCTTCTCCCCCCTGCCCCACCCCTGCCCACACGGAAAGTGCAGAGAAGGGTAAAGAAGAAAGTAACTATGGGGCGCCTGGGTGGCTCAGTCGGTTAAGCGTCCAACTTCGGCTCAGGTCATGATCTCACGGTCTGTGGGTTCGAGCCCCGCGTCGGGCTCTGTGCTGCCAGCTCAGAGCCTGGAGCCTGCTTCAGATTCTGTGTCTCCCTCTCTCTTTGACCCTCTTCCCACTCACACCCCGTGTCTCTCTCTCTCTCTCTCAAAAATGAATAAACATTAAAAAAAAAAAAGAAAATAACTATTGCTCATATTTCCACCCCTCTTCGTATTTTAGTATTTTTTCCCTCCGTTTTTGCCCCATGCCTTTATTTTATGTGGTGCAGATCATGTACGCTACAATCTGACGTTTTTCTAGCTGATATCATAAGCGCTGTTCCTTGTTAGAAAAAAATTCTTAATATACTTCATTTCTTTGACTATATTATGGTCTGCCTTAAAGCTGGACTCGGAAGCTGAACCAGCGTGACTTTAAAAAAAATTTTTTTAATGTTTATTTATTTTTGAGGGAGAAAGAGGGACAAAGCATGAGCGGGGTAGGGGCAGAGAGAGAGGGAGATACAGAATCTGAGGCAGGCTCCCGGCTCTGAGCTGGCAGCCCAGAGCCCGGCGCGGGGCTCAAACTCACAAACCGCAAGATCATGACCTGAGCTGAGGTCCGACGCTCAACCGACTGAGCCACCCAGGCGCCCCAAAGATGGACAGCTTTTTACCGAAGGTCCCCAGAGGCTGTGTTTAGCTGGTGGGAAGGCCTTTGGAATTTCTTCTGGGATTAGCATCCAACATCCTCAGGGGCTGAAGTTGGGGAGAAAGTGACCAAGTCCTTCTCTTCCTCCTCCATTTGGCCTAGCCCTAACCCACCTGTACCACACAGCCCGGGTTTTGCCCACATCTCTCATTCCAGGGCGCCCTGTGAATTCTAGCTGCCAGCAGCTGCATCTCTGGGCCTACAGACTTTTCCAGAACCACGCTGCCACAATCCCCCTGGGGGCAGCCTCAGCCTCCTGCTGAGGAATGCTCAACCAGCAGCATTCCTGCTGCTCCATTCCAGCAGGAATGGAATGGAATGCAACCATTCCAGCCTGCAACCAGGAATGCCCTGGCTGCAATTGTCTCTCCGATAGGGCTCTCTGCTGCCTCCTGTGTTTCCCTGTGGGATTGAACTCCAGTTGGCCGCCTTGGTAACCGGCTTTCATGTTGCACCCTTGCTGGCTGCCTGCCCTTCCCCATTTCCCTACTGACGTCCCCTGCGCATCCCAAATCCAATACCTGCAACGGAATCCTTGCCCCTTGAAGTCACCATGCCTCAGGGGCTGCCCGGATGCCACTCCTGTATTAATCCTCGACCCAGGAGCAGCATAGATGGGCAGAGAATGTTCTGGGGAGCGTCAGAAAGAAAGCTGGCCCTTCAAGAAAATTCCTGGCTGCAACGCCCCGTGAGCTGGTCAGGTCCTCACCCACTGTGCCAGGCCTGCCAAGTGAAGTCACAGGCCTGTGCCAGCCACTATGAATCACACTCCAGGGACTCAGGGAGCCAAGTCTGCGCCACCTTAGGTCTGCCCACCCCAGGTGACCACCTGGGCATTTCCAACAAAACCCCCTCTGCTTCTGTCATCTCCAAGTCATTCAAGGGGTCCACGGTCAGGGAGACCTTGTCTACCCAGTGGCTGGAATTTGTATGACTCATGCCCTCCAGTGGTCAGTCGACAAATGACGTGGGGCTCAGGGGCTGGGGGCCTGTTTGAGACCCGATGCCTTTAGGGGTATGGGAGCTGGGAGGATCCTTAGAAAGCCTCTTCCCCGGTGCCTTCCTCTGAAAGGGGAGGGGAGGGAAAGCTTACTAGGACACATGACCTGCTCTGAGCCCCACCGCGCGCATGCGTGTGGGCGCAGTTGCTGAGAAGTCAAACTTGCATACCCGCAAGCATATGTCCCTTGCAGGTATCTGTGTTTTCCACCTTCATAATTGTTGTCACACCTGCACACCACATATCCTATTACTTGCTTAAATATTTTTTCCTTAAAACAACTCTTTTTTTGAACTTCAAAAAATGTATTTCTAAAATACGTTTTTATCATTTTCCGCAAGTGGAAAACCAGTAAATGGTCGCAGACAGTAATCACATCACTAGAACTTTAACTGTAAAAATAAAAATAATGTGATTCCAGGTACGACCCCTAAGGAATGCCTTACATATAGTGACCACATTTTGGGAGACCTGTCATTCGGTAGCCATAATTCTCACCGTGGGGAATTCTTATTACAGGAGGGTGGGGGGACGAAAGAGTCCAAGAAAGGTAGTAACGGGTGTGGTGCGGGGAGCCTGGCTCCCCTGGAGCTCTGTCCTGATTGTCCCCTCTGCAGGGGTTGACAGGTTGGAGGAGGCGTGGAGGGGGCTCCAGCCTGCGAGCTGGAACTCCAGGGTTTCAGCCTGGCCACTGCCCAACTGTGCGATCCCGGACAAGTCCTTCAACTTTGCTGAGCCTCAGTTTCCCCATCTATAAAACGAGGCTAGTAATAACACCCAGCTCACGGGCTGCTGTGTGGGTCGAATGGTCGATCCATGAAAGTGCCTTGCTTGGTAATTGTGCTCTCTGAGCATGATTTTTGTAGAAAGAGCCTCAAAGCGTTTACCTCCCGAGACCCAACGGGACCATCTCCACAACCTGGCACAGGAACAGATTAACTTTAGTTGATGGAAATCAGTCCCGGGATGATGAGGCTGAGAAATTCCAGTGGGACTTGCTATAGGCGCAGCGCCCGAGATGGCCTGGTAATAAAAGGAGGAGGTGTTCTCTACAGAGGCCTCGGAACCTCCCTCCCCACCCTCCCAGGGGCCCGCCTGTCCCTGTCTGCCCTTCAACATGCCCTTTGATTTCTCCTTGGCAGCATTTGCCGGCCACATCCATCATCAGAAGAGGCCCAGGAATGCGGCCTGTTGGGTGAGCAGGGCCAAGGGCAGGCCCAGAGAGCCACAGGGCGTGCGGAGAGGGAAATCCATGACACGTCCAGGTTGGGGGTCAGTCCTGGACCCTGCATGCAGACGGGAGCTCCGGGGTGGGCGTCAGGGCCCACCGTGTATCCCAGCTCAGAGGCTTCCTGCTGTGTGACCCTGCGGGATCTCTTAACCTCTCTGTGGTCACCATCCTTATGACCATATTCTCTCTCTTCCTCACTGTTGGGCTAATAGAGTATTGGGATAGCCGTGATCAGGAATATACTAGAGATCATGAATATGCTGAAAACCACAGACACACGCACTTGAGAATAATTAAAATGGTGAGATTTTTTTTCCCATGGTGACTTTTATCCCAATAGAAAATAAATGAATGCCATGTCACAGAGAACACTGCGGGTTGACACACACTGGATTAGAGCAGGCCCCGAGGTGACGTGGCAACCTTGACGCGCAGGCTGGCAAAGGGAGCAAAACACAAAGGAACAGGGAAAGGAAATAAATGGTCCCACCGTCACCCTGCACGGGGCACTCCAGAGGCCCTTTGCTTGGTACCTCTCGCCACTCTTTTAGCTAATGCTTCCCGAGCTCCCAGTCTGTGCCAATCAGTAGGTGTTTGGGATATTGGGTGGTGAGAATGCCTGCCCCCAGGAGCTCATGATCTCGTGGGGAGACAGGAGATCTAGGTTGTGTCCTGACCCTGCTACGGATTCACCTGAGACTCCCGATGCCTCAGTTTCCATACCTATCCAGAGGGGTGGAATCAAAGAAGGCAGTGGACACCTAGGCAGCGGGACAGTCATAAGCACCGCGCACTTCGAGGGGTCACGTAAAGGGAGGCCTCTTGCACAGTTGAGCTGACAGCAAGGTAATGAGGACACGGAGACACTCTCACTTCTTCAGGGATGGGAGCATCTGAGATCGAGCCAGGGGACCAACCTCAGGTGAAGGGCAATGCACACACGTTCTGGGTGTGACCGTGCATCCAAACCCTGACTGTCACATACTGGATGGCTCAAATAACTGAATATCTAGATTTCCTGAAGCAAAACCAACCGGGTGCTCTGATGCCAAGTCAATGGAATTCCAGAGGATTCCATGAATGGCAAATAGTAGTACCCGTCTCATAAGACTGCTAGAGGAGTTAAAGGAATTAACCTATGTATTTGCTGCAAGAATAGCTGAATATGTGGAAGCCGTTACAGGGAACAGGGGTTAGAGTGAGGCGAGCTCCTAATCATCCCTCAAAACCCTGTCCTGGTGTCCTCTCCCTTGTGAACCATCCCTGAGGAATGTAGATTCAGCTACTTCAGCCATGCCATCCCTCCATCACTGCACACATCACTTTGTACCGTAATTATCCATTGCTCTTTTCTCTAAGCTTCACACTCTCTGAGCCCAGGGATGCAGTGTCTTTCCTCAAGCAGATTGGCGTCCCTGAACTGAACTTGCTAAAGCCTGAACAAAGGATGGCTTTGACATGTTGAGACTCATTGCAGTCTACTCTTATTTTTCATTCATTCATTCAACAAAGGTCTTTGAGCTTCTCTTCATGGTTTTTTGGGGACTCGGTTTATCTTAAACGAATTAGATCCATTATAATGCTGCATTTAATTTGGGATGGGGAGGAAGGAGACACATGGACGGTGACAGTGATGTGTTAGGATGGTGAGATGGTGGAAACAATTTATACCATACAGGAATCCTGGATTGGAAGTACTATACTACATGGAAGTCTAAGAAATGATCATTTCCCATAGAAGAAGTTAGAAGAGAAATTCTGTTATAAAAAAGGAATTTTTTTTTTCTCCGTAGAAAATTATTCTACCTGCCATTCCCCCACATAGCTTACTTAGAGCTGAAGGGTGAAACATCAGTGACTCCAACATCTGAAAGATCTCTCTCTCTCTGTGCCGCTGACTTTCCTTCCCTTCCCCCAAACGCAAGCTGAATATTTCAGTGACCTATTTGGAACACTGGCATCATCCAGCATCACCGGACTTCTGTAACCTGGGCATTTTCCAGTGTGTTCCATGCTGTCAATATTCCCCAGTTTCCTGGACCCCTGCCACAAACTGGAAAATGAAGAGGCTGGACGGGAATTAACCAGAGAGCTCCCTGCTGAGGAGAAAAAGTACCCAGATGCTGAAATCCAGGCAATGTGGCTTAACTAAATAAAATCTGGCTTCTCGATGACTCCTGTGTCAGACCCCACCCCCTTCCACCCCCACCACCCTGCTGATCAGCTGTCGCCACAGACCTGGGACCAGGAAGCTGTCGATTTACTGAGGATGCACCCCATGGGGTGATGTAACAGTAGGATCAGGTCACCCACAGACCAGGAGCCCCAGTCATAAATTAGCTAACTGTACACCCAGCTAGGGACACTCCCTTTGGAAACAAAAAAGAGACCTTTATGCAAAAACGGCTCACTGGATGACACTGGGTGGGTATAAATACATCTTGGCTGCCAGCGTGCTCATAACTTTGCAGTCTGTGGAGTCTGAGACTTTCTGGCCCCAAAGAACTCAGCATCGCTGGTCTGAGACCTCTTGGCCACCCTTGGTGAGACGCCCGGAGCAGTAGAAGTGGTTCCAAGGCCTCAAGGCACTGGTCTCTCCCAGCTTGCTTGTCCCTACCCTGTTGAGACAGCACAGCCAGCGGCGAGGTGAGTTGTCTTCATTTCTGGGGAAGCTACTCTTTCGAGGGGGTTTTGCTTCTTCCGGTTTGGGAAGGCCCAGAAAACTGGGAATTTTCTGCCTCCAGAGATAAACTGGCGGAAAGTCTAAGAAATGCCCACAGGAGTTTCTGCCACTTTCTGCCATAGGAGTTTCTGCCATTTTCTTTTTTTCTGCAAAATTGGCTACATTTCAAGGACAACCTTTGTGGCAAATTCAGATTGGAGAGCGGGCAGGGGTCTGCGAGGAATCTTTATACAGATTATCCTACTCAGTCCTTACAATGTGCGCCTCTCCGCTCACGAACGAATTCTGTTGAGATGAATATTATTAAGCCCATTTTACAGATGAAGAAATGAGCATCAGGTAAATAACTCGATCCAGGTCATGTAACTAGTGGAGCCAGGACTTGAACCCAGGTTTGGGGGGGCCTCTAAGATTCCTACAGGGGGCACATCCCCACACTGCCTTCCAATGCAGAGAGGGTTTTGCCATTGAGAAGGCGTGCTGGGAACAAGCCTGGACCAGACCTTCCCCTCCACTTATGTGCCCCTTTTTGGCCCTTTTTTCAAGAAGGTGGTCTCCAATGTTGAGAGTTGAGTGCATTTTTTCGCAAACAATTCTACAAAGATCTCACAAACAATGATCCTACCCCCTCTACTGCCATAATAGGGAGCAGGTGATAGTATTGACAACAACTGCAAAATCTTAAAAGGCAGCAATAACTTGAGTGCTTTCTCCAATGACAGGCATAACACGACAGTTGCTAGTTAGACTGTTGGAAATGACCTTGCAGGACCAGGCCAAGGCACCCATGTTTCAGTGCAACTGGGCTCCTCCCCACCTTGCCTGGGGGTCCCTTGAAGGAGGCTCACGGGGTATGTGCTTTGCCCTCGCTATGCCACGGATTCAGTGTTTCTCCTTCAGACTGTCACGCGGCTTTGTAGAATTAAAATCTATGTCCACGGATCCCCAAATCCAACCTCCAAATAGGAATGGAGATGGCAAGCACGGATGAAGTGGCCGTTTGAGATTGTTTGTGTCCGCTTTTGTCCTGATTCCGCAGCAAACTAACCGTATTGAGATGGCTCAGTTCCGTAAACTCTTCCTAACCCTCTGTCACTGTCTCCTTCCCCTCCGTCAGCCTCTCGGTGAAGGACCTCTGAGTTTCAATCCAGATAAGTGACCTGTTTTGCAAAGCCATAGAGATGGCCTGTCCCTGGCAGTTTCTGTTCAAGGCCAAATCCCACCAGTACAGCTTGACTGAGGAAACAGACATCAACAACAATGTGGGGAAAGCCGTCCAAGTCCCCTCTAGGTAAGCTTTACCCTGTTGCCACTTGCGGCTTGTCTTTGCTGGGGTTTCCATTCCCTGTTCTGCGCGCCAATTCAGAATTCCTCTCCCTGCCTCTGGCGTCCCACTGGAGGTCTTGGATGTCCCTGTTGGAATTTAGCGCAGGCCCTGTTTACTGGACACCTCATTGCGCCTGACACTATGTATAGAAGGAAGGGACATGGCACGGTCCTGGCCCTCGAGGATTCTGGAATCTCTGGGGGAGGAATATGGGAAGGGGATATGGAATATCTGACTTGAGGGTAAGAGACATTGGAGCCCAGTGGTTAGAACAAGGGCGGCATCTTGGCTGACGTTTGCTCCCGTTCCCTGGTGCGTAGGCTTCACGAACTGGTAGATATTTTGAATATCGGCCGGTGAAGAGTAGCAGGACGTTAGACAAACCATGGCCAAGCCTTGTGCTGGGCTGTACCAGCTGGGCCCGTGCTGCCTCACACCTGCTGTGTGACCTAGGGCAAGTGAACCTCTCTGATGTTCACACAAGCAGGAAGACACCAAGGGGACCCACCTCAGAGCCGGGTGAGGATGACCCAAGAGTGTGCATATAAAAAAGGCCCATACATAGACACACTCAATTAATGGTAGGGTCTCTTATCATCTATTGGGCAATCTAAGTTACTGAGTGACTCCGTGCCAGGGTTATACAGGGCACGTCACATGCATTATGTCTCAACTGATCTCCACAGCTGCTCTGTGCAGTGCAGGTCATCGTCTCATTTTACAGATGAGGAAATAGAAGCCCTAAGAGGGGAGTGACTTGCCCCAGGTCACACGACTGTTAATTGATCCCCACCCACACCCCCACCCCACCCCCAGCCGCCTGGAGGAGAAGCAAGCCAGAGACAGAACTGAGAGAATTAGTCAGCCAACCAGCCAGTGAACAGACTTGCAGAGCCTGCTAGAAGAGTTCAAAGCCCTGACCTGGAGGAAGTAGAAAGACAAGTCAAGTGCAATAACATGTCGTATGAATCAGAGCAAAACCCCAGTCTGCACGGAGCTGCCACATAGCCCCCCAGCCCCCAGAGAAGCTTTCCCATAGACTCCGGTAGGCAGGATGCAACCTTGAGCGCACCTGCCAGAGGTCGAAGAAGAAGACAGCCAAGGTTAAGAGCACGGGCTTGGAGATAAGCAGGTGGCTTTGCCACTTAATAGTCCTGTGGCCTTTGGCAAGTCCCCTAGCCTCAGTTTCCTCATCTGTAAGAGGGTAGTATTGCCTGTTCCCTGGGGTTGCATTAAGCATGAAATAAGTTTTCACATTGTAGACAACTCAGCCCCATGCTTGGCACAGAGGAAGTGCTCGATAAATGGCATCTGTTGTGGCTGTCACCTCCCAGCTGCAGCCCCCCCGCCCCCCCGCCACCCTGGCTCCGACCTCTCTTACTCCAACTTGACTTCTAGCAAGCCCCGCTCCTGCTCTAGAGTTCGAGGTGGCTCCCCATGCCTGTCATCACACTGAGGTCTGACTGCGGCTGTTCCGTATGATCCCAATCTACCTGCCATCTTTTGAGATCATCCTGAATCCCCCTCCTTTCCTAGCCCCTGCAGTGTGGCCCACCAACTTTAGCCCCGAATCCCACACCTTCTAATAGCACTGACAGTTTTCCTGACTTGTGTTTTCGGACCATTCAGGAAACCTGAGTTGTAGATTGACTCGAGGCAAACTAGCTCACTCTACTTATCTTTTTAAGCCAGGGTAAGCTGGTGGAAGTACTCACACAGGTATTAGAGGCGATGGAGACAAAATATCACTTTGAATTCATTTAACCCTCCTAACAATTCATGAGGAAGGGGCTTTTGTTATCCTTCTACCGTGGCCATGAGGACACGAGAGCCCAGAAGGTTTAAGTACTTTTTTTAAGATTTATTTATTTTTATTTTTTTTTATATAGTTTATTTACTTTTGAGACAGAGAGAGCAAGAGCACGAGCGGGCGAGGGGCAGAGAGAGGGGGAGACACAGAATCTGAAGCAGGCTCCAGGGTCTGAGCTGTCAGCACAGAACCTGATGCAGGGCTTGAACTCACGAACCGCAAGATCATGACCTGAGCCGAAGTCGGATGCTTAACCGACTGAGCCACCCAGGCACCCCTAAGATTTATTTATTTTTAAAAGAGAGAGAGAAAGAGAGAGAGAGAGCACAAGCAGGGAAGGGGGGGAGAGAGAGGGGGACAGAAGATCTGAAGCGGGCTTTGCGTTATCAGTGCAGAGCCCGATGCAGGGCTCGAACTCACAAACCATGAGATCGTGACCCGAATTGAAGTCGGATGCTCAACTGACTGAGCCACCCAGGTGCCCCTTAAGTAATTTTTAAGATCTCAGAGTTGGCAAATGATGGAGCCAGCAGTCAAACCCAGCAGTCTGGCTCATAAACCACTACACCGAGCCGCCACTCTGGCCTGGGCATGGTCCAGTTCACGAACGATTTGCTGAGCACTCCTTACCTGGCACAGTGCTGGGGGGTTTTGGAGATGTCAGTGAAGGAAGCCCTTCTGTTTATCAATCAATCAAACAACACATCCAGCCATTTACTAACGCATACACAGCAGCTAAAAATAGCAAATGTTTATAACTGCCTAATGATAATGACAGTGTCCTTGCTGAGGCAGGAACTATTACCCTTATTTTACAAGGCTGAGTGACTTACTCAAGGTCAGCATCTGGGAAGTCGTAGAGCTGAGGTTTGAACCAAGTCCAAAATCGTAACTTCTCCGCTCTGTGGACTCTCCCGAAGGGCCTGCTATGGGCCGAGAAAGGGACCAAGAAAAGAGTTCCTGCTGTCAAGGAAGGAATGGGGAAATGATGTCTTTCTAGTTCTGGGAAGGGTACCGGCAGATTGGGATGTTAAGGCACTTTAGATACTAGGGCAGAGGTGGGGCAGGGAGAGAGGTAGATGGCAGGTTATAGGACAATGTGGAAGCACCAGGACCTCCTCTGGGGAGACTGGAGGGGGCCTGGCCTGGCTGTCGTGTAGGCAGGAGTGGAGTGGGAGAAGGCTCTGGAGAGGAGGTAGGCCCAGCCGGAGGGCTAGCCTACAGTGAGGGGGCGTGGGGAGGATGTTCCTGTAAGAGGAAGCGGCAGAGCAAAGGGGATTTTATCCTGAAGGCCACAGGAGCCAATTAACGTCTTTTGATTTTAAAAAGCAATTTTCAAATCCATTCAGATGTAATGAGACCAAGAGCCCATTACAGGTGACTAATGATTCTATATTTTATGTAAACAAATGATTAGGAAGTGAGCATGGTGCTTGCAAGAGCACATGTGTGCCTGTGGGGTGTGTGTGTGTGTGTGTGTGTGTGTGTGTGAGAGAGAGAGAGAGAGAGAGAGAGAGAGAGAGAGGGAGAGGGAGAGGGAGAGGAAGGCAATGGTAGGAACATCTCGGTGAAGATACATGGAATTTGGAACAAAGTTGAGCTAAGCATTGCTAGCTGGGTTGTGACTGGCTCAGAAAAAATAGGTACCCTCTTTCCTTCCACTTTAATTCGGGTTTGAGATTCAGTATACTGTCCTACATGCAGGGGGAGCCCCTGTTCCCTGAGGTTGAGGGCTAAGGTCCTGGCCCTGTCTGGACCTTAGAAGTTACCCTGCTTCCAACGTAGGGAGCATTTCACAGATGGTGCAAAGTCAGGAGGCCCTGTGCCTTTCAGGTAGCAAGGGCCAGGCCCCTGGAGGGGACCCCAGGAGGCTTCTCCACCAGCAGCAGCCCACCGTGTCTCCCACTTTTAAAAGTCACCCCCCAGCCCTGGCTTCCTTCCTGGAATCACACAGAACTTGCCGAAGAGAAATAGCACTTCTCCGGGACAGCCTTGTGAGTTAAGGGAGCTTGGGCCGTGGTCCGTGGCTGCTGTGTGCTCTTGGGCTCCTACCCGGACCTCTCTGGGACCCCGGCTTCCTTCTCAATAAAGAGGAAACCATATAGAACCGTCCTCTCGACTGGCTTGAGTAAGGGAATCGATGAAATGACAGGGAAGTTTGCTTTCTAAGCTCTAAAGCGCCAGATAGTGGGACTCGTTGTGATAAAATTGTACTGTTTCACGAGGAATGAACAAGCCCGAGGTCGGCCGGGTGGGTGTAGACCGCCCGGGGTTGCAACGGGGGGGCGGGGGCGGCCGGACAGCGGAGGCGCGGGGCGACCCTCCGGCCCCGGGGCCAGGCGCGGGTGGAAGCCGGGGGTGGGCCGTCCTCTGGGTGGCTCCGCCCCGGGGCGGGGCCTGCGGGGGTCGCGCGGCTTTAAAGGGGCCGGGGCGGGGCGGAGCGGGGCGCTCTCCGAGCTGCGCCCGCGCCGGGGCCATGCGCGAGGGGCTGGGCGCTGCGTGCGAGGCCGCCCGGCCCCGGCTCTGCCGGCTCCTTCGCGGGATCCTGCGGCCGCCGGCCGCCTTCGGTCCCCGCCGAGCCAGGTACCGCGCCCCCCCCGCCGGGCCGGGTCCGTCCTGGGAGGGGGGGCGGGCGGCTCCGCGCCGGGCTCGAACCTGGGTGCGGCACCGACCCGCTTGGAGCCCCAGTTGTGAGGGTTGGAATGTTCGCTGCGTAGGAGGCCGGTGAGGATGTCAAGTGGGTTCCTCGTTTAGAACGCAAAAGAGGTTGCGGTTCGGTGGCCGCAGACGACCCACGTGCACCCGCGAGAGGCGTCTGTGCGGGCTGGAGTAGCAACTGTGGATGTTTCAGCACTTGGGAACTTTCTAGATGTTTCAGCACTGGGGCTGCTGCACACTCTAGGACGGATATGGTTAAGAGAGCACAGAGGTTCTTGTTTTACAAATTAGACCCGTTTCCCAGAGTGTGCCCCCTCCTCCGCCGCCTCCCGCCCCCGTATGTGCAGTGGTGGGCGGTGGGCAGGAGTGGTGACTGCGAGAGAAATCAGGACCCGCGTTACCCCAAACAAGCCACACACCGCTGCTCTGACTTCAGCCATCCTCAGTCACCCCGGGGCTTGTGGATAGTTCTGGATCTAAGCACCACACTCCAGCACTCGGCCTGCTGGTGGCAGGTTCTTAAAGGTCCGCTTCTCCCATGAAGGACATACAGCACTGAGCATAGCTGCCGGTGTAGCCAAATTGCAAGAGCGTACAGGACTGTGTAGTAATTTGGCAAAAAGTATCCAGATCCTTCCTGTGCTCACCTGACTTCTGGCCATCCTGGCTCCCAGCAGCTAGCCCAAAGAAATTAGCGACCTGGGGCAGAAGGGGATTGTGCATAGCTTTGCTTATTCGTTTTTCGAATTAAAATAAAACGATTCCTAATTATGACGGAATTCACGGTCACCTAGTAAAAGTTGGAAAATGCAGAAGCCTATAAAGGAAAATGGAGATTACCCACGCTGTCATCACTGTTACTATTACTGGCATTTCCCCCAGGTGTTTTTCTGTGCTTGTACACACACACACACACACACACACACATCATCATCATCATCATCATCATCACCATCACCATCATCATCTGACCATATATACAGTGTGAGGCATAATTTATCATCGGGGAGAAACTGGACACAACCCAAATATCCAACCACAGGCGATGGGGTCAGCCTGACTCTGGACCATCGATGTACTGGATTTTCGGGTTGCTTTTTCATATTTGGTGGCAGTAGTTACGAGCAGTGTACAAAGACATTGTTTCTCCACCTCAACGTTTACTTCTCGAATTCTCCAGTCCTGTGGCCACAAGGAAGTAACAGGAAGCAAGAACAAGCGGGGTGGAGGTTGGGGTTAGGGGTGACGGTGAAAGATCAAGAGCAGTAAGGCAGTAAGACCCCAGCCTCAAAACGTCTTCCGACTTAAGGAGCCGTTTGAAGATTGCTCACCCATGGCTCACCTGTTCTGAATGACAGATTACCCTATTCTCACTTGACTCTGGTGGGGCCCACCAGTCCGCATCAGAGGTGATGATAGCAGGTCGCACAGAAGGCCTGTTGGATCACTTGATTGAGATAAAAGTTGCTTTCTGATCCAGATTTATGTTCTCGTAAAAGGATACCATCTCTTTTATAGTTGTAAATCACGTAACTACTCTATAAGGTATATAGTTGATCATATCACGTTAATTTAAAGTAATACATGCGCGCACTTCACATGCCCACATTACAGATACGTATAAAGCGGAAAATGAGAGACCTTTGTAAAACTTTCTAACTTCCTTTCCCCTTGAATGTGTGTGCACATGCATGCCCGCCCCAGAAAATGCCCCTAAGGACATGGAACACGAGCTCTCATAGTGAAATGCTCCTACGGTGTGATTCACCCCAGGAGGAGGCGCAGGTGGGGTGTGAGGGTTGGGGGTTGCTCACGTGTAAGCGGCCTAGAGAGGTCAAGTGCTTTCTTTTCTCTGTAGCATTTGCCAGGAGAGGGAACCTGAAATTCCAAACCAGAGGCAGCGGTTTCTTTCTTTCTTTTTTTTCCTTAAGTTTATTTATGTTGTGAGACAGCACAAGCAGGGGAGGGGCAGAGAGAGAGGGAGAGAGAGAGAATCCCAGCTGTCAGTGCAGAGCCCGGCTCGGGGCTCCATCTCACGAACCATGAGATCATGATCTGAGCCAAAATCAAGAGTCAGACATTTAACCGACTGAGCCACCCAGAGTTAACGAGGCAGTGATTTCTGAGTGATTTCAGACTGTTAGGGCTTTTTCCTCTTCAAAGGACAGGCATAGTGCTTTACATCTGCTGTTTCAAAATAAATATAAGCAATATATTTTTAAAAGAATCCTTGACTTCCAGATACACCTACTGAGATATTTATGGATAACATGACGTCCCGGATTCGCTTTGAAATGATGGCAGAGGCTGGGAGAATAGTTAAAACAAGACTGGCCACCGGGTGATACTTGTTGAAGTGGGGCTAGAGCTGGGTGAAGGGCCCATGGGGATTTACTATACCATCCCTTCTGCTTGTGTATGCTTAACATTTCCCCTAATAAAAATTTAGAATCAGTAACTAAGCCAAGATATATCAAGGACTTTAAATAAAAAAAGTTTAAACAAGTGGGTAGTGGGAGCGCCTGGGTGGCTCAGTCGGTTGAGTGTCCGACTTCTGCTCAGGTCATGATTTCACAGTTTGTGATTTCGAGTCGCATGTTGGGCTCTGTGCTGACAACTGAGAGCCTGGAGCCTGCTTCAGATTCTGTGTCTCCCTCTCTCTGCCTCTCCCCTGCTCATGCTCTCTCTCTCTCTCTCTCTCTCTCTCTCTCTCTCAAAAATAAATAAGCATTAAAAAATTAAAGACAAACAAAACAAGTGGGTAGTGGGCAGTGCTGCTGGCCGGGGAGGGCAGGCTGAAAGGGGCCATTCTCTGTGCACTCAGTCTCATCCCATGTTTGTACTTGGCTTTGGCGGGGGGGACATCTTTCTGGAGCTTCTGTGGGTCATCGGCAGCTAGCTTTAGCTCATCTCCTCTCTTGTCTTTTTGGCTTTGTGGGTGGGTAGGGGTGGGAGAGGCAAGAAAAGAGGAGAAGGGAGGGTAGTGTTGGTGGGGGGATTGGGTCTGACTGACTGCCTCCCCCACCACATCCATACGGCAGCCGTGACATTCACTCCTACCGTCTGGGCCTCAGTTCCCCCCATCCAACAAATGAGGGGCTGGCAGAGGGGACTCTAAGATCCCTCTTTGCCCTGAGATGCTCTGCCTCATGATGGCTATTTCCTTTTGCAGTCTAGTGACACAGGATGACCCCAAGTGTCACAGCCTCAGCAAGCACCGGAATGAGCCCCCCCAGGCCCTCACGGGGACAGTGAAGGTCAGTGAGTCATATGGGTGTGGGAAGCCCCTTCCTCCCTGGCGCAGACAGATGCAGGAGGAGCCGCCTGGTGGAGGCTGGGGCCCGGGCAGGGAGTGGGGACACCCAGGGGCACGGAAAGGGGTGAGGAAGGGCCTTGGGTGAGCGTGAGTAGTGGCCCCTATGGTGCTCTGGCCCCTAGATGACTTGCCTGTGCGGCCCGACAGGCGCTGATGAGAGGAGGCCATTCAGGGAGCCAGGGGTGGGTCACCCCAACATAAAGCAGACTCAGCCCCCAGCCCACAGATCCCATCTTTCCTAAGAGCTTTGGACCTCAGCGTTCCAGAGAGGTGGGCAGAGAAGTGGACGAGAGGTAGGGAAGACGATGGCTTCCGTAGTCCCAGATACCTGCATGGGAGGCTGCGGTACGTTCTTCCTCATACTGAGATTTCTGTTCTCTGCAGTACTGGCGGTGACCGTAGTCCCCCTTACATCTAACCTTAATCCCTCCTGTTGCAATTCCTCTGCGGAAGCATCTGGCATGGTCCTGGGTGAGGACAGAAGCCTGGCCAGTGGCCCAGGCACCTGGAGCTCTTAGCGGGCACTGGCCCAGGCGGCCACGCTGCTGGGAAAGGAGGAGGGACGCAGACCGACATCCTGACCTGTGCGCCCAGTCCTGGTTCCCCACTCCAAGCCCAAAGTAGGGCTCAGGGGAGACCTGTGGGGTCCTGGAGTGGGGGCATCTGTAAATCCTTGGCATTTTCCCCCTCTTAGACGGTTCCAGAATTCCTGGGGAAGCTGGATATGCCCCCATCGGCCTGCCCGCGGCACGTGAGGATCAAAAACTGGGGCAGTGGGATGACTTTCCAGGACACACTTCACCACAAGGCCAAAGGGGTGAGAGGTCTGGGGTTCAGGGAGGACGACGCTTGTCCCAGGCTTGTGAAGCCATTAGGGCCCTTCTTAGCTCAAAGGGACGTCCCCCAGGGCAAACCAGACAGTCATCTGCTTGGGCACAGGGTGCTAGCAACAGAAACTAGTTTTGGTCACAAATCACAGATAAAGTAAATGATGCCAACTCCCTATTAATCCCCCTAATGGATAACGGATAATCCGGAAGGTGAGATAAATGATTACAGGAGGAAATTCAGTTTTCCTTAGAGAGACAGTGTAGTATCAGGGGGACTTTTCTTTCTTTTTTCTTTTTCTCCCTCTCTCTCTCTCTTTTTTTAATCAGGGAGAATTTTCTAATAGAACTGCCCAAAGGTGAACTGAACTGCATCAGGAGATAGTGAGGTCCCTGTCACTAGAAGGATTCAAGTGCTATTTGCTAGGGAGACTGGAGAGGGATTCGAGCATCTAGTGAGTAGCTGGGAGTAAGTGCCTTTAAGGCTCATTCTGCTAAGTGTCTTATTCTAACTAAAGAATGCATTCTGGGAGCACCTGGGTGGCTCAGTTGGTTAAGTGTCAGACTTCAGCTCAGGTCATGATCTCACGGTTCATGAGTTCGAGCCCCGCGTCGGGCTCTCCGTTGACCGCACAGAGCCCGCTTCAGATCCTCTGTCTGCACCCCGCTCCGCCACCCCTCTCCAGATCGCATGCTCTCTTTCACAAAAAGAAACATTATATATATATATATATATATATATATATATATATATGAGTTGTAAAGTGGAAAAGAATTGAAAATTCCAAGACTGTGAAAGCAGAATGATTTTCCATACCTTCCAGAAATTACCACAGTTAACATTTCGGTGTACTTCTTTCCAGTATTTTTTCTGTGCCATCCTCTGACTTTAGGATTTCTGTTCTCTCCTTTCAATTCATTTTGGCTGAATTCCAATAGGGTGTCCAGGGGCCATTTCAGCCCCTTTAAGTGAGAAGGTAGTTGACATGTCCCAGGGATCGAGCTGTTGACTTTGCCCTGAGTCTGAGTCTGGCTGGGGAGCAGAGCCAGAGACTGAGCCCAAGGTGGTGGGAGTAACCCCAGCTCATACCCACTTGGGGGAGCCAGTAGAGGAAAGGAGATGTGAGTGGGGAGAAAGCTGGGTGGACCCCAAGGAGAAGGTGCCACTGGGGTGGAGAGGGGCATCAGGGAGCTGAAGCAGCTGGATGGGATGGAAATGGCCAGGAGAGATGGCCCTGAAGGAGGAAGGACGCGTGTCAACACCTCTCCAAGGGGCCAAGCAGCCCCCTCACCACCTGCCCCTCTCTTTCCAGGATCTTGCTTGCAGGTCTAAGTCATGTCTGGGAGCCATCATGAACCCCAAAAGTTTGACCAGAGGGCCCAGAGACAAGCCTACCCCCCCAGACGAGCTTCTACCTCAAGCTATCGAATTTGTCAACCAGTATTACAGCTCCTTCAAAGAGTAAGTCTCACTTGGGCAGGATCCCTGCTCTCCTCTTCTTCCTCTTCCTCTGAGCTCCTCTGACCCCAGGCCCTTTTCCTTCCCAGATTCACAGTGAACGAAAGCATAGTTCTCCAAGGGGAGAGACCCTAGAGTAGGTACTTATAATCATAAGAAAAAGACGCATTGTTGGGGTGCCTGGGTGGCTCAGTCGGTTAAGCGTCCAACTTCAGCTCAGGTCATGATCTCGCAGTTCATGGTTCGAGCCCCGCGTTGGGCTCTGTGCTGACAGCTCAGAGCCTGGAGCCTGCTTCAGTTCTGTATGTCTCCCTCTCTCTCTGCCCCTCCCCTGTTCGCACTCTGTCTCTCTAAAAAAAAAAGAGAGAGAAGAAAAGAAAAAGACACATCAAAGTAGTGGTTGAAAGTGTGGGTTAGGAGCGTACTCGTTTGAATTTGAATCCTACAGCCAGCCCTGTACCCTTGGGAGATCTGTTTACCCTTTCTGTGAGTCAACTTTCTCATCGGTGAAAGTGGGGAGAGAATGCAACCTGGCTCAGAAAACTGGTACAAGGCTTTAAGGAAGTTTGTGCCAACTCCCCTTTCATTATGGAGTGTTTGACATAGAAAGGACTTTCGAGACTGCCTGGTCCAACCCACCTCCAGCAGGTGCGACCAGGGAAGCCCAGTCCCAGCTAGGATCCATGTCCTCTGGCTTGGACAGAGCAAGTCATGCTCTTTGCACTAAACTCTGCAGGGTTCTATTCCTGGGTTTCATGAAATATATGATTATTAACTTAGGCCCGCTTATAACTGTAAAATAAAATACACAAAGAGATCGTAAGACAGAATGGCTGAGGGAATGGACTTACTGTTTTATGGACTTGGGAGAGGAGCGTGGCTGGGAGGTCATATGCCACGCGGCACTTTGCTGCATGAAGTGAGTCCTAGAAATGCACCTGGGACCCCCATGGTGGAAAGGGTGGTCCCTGGGGATGCTCTGTCCCCTCTACTGTGACCCTACAATGTTGGAGCTGGAAGGGGCCTTGAGCTTATGAAAAGGGCCCTTATCTTCCAGGGCTGCTGATCCTCAACCCTGGCTGTGCATCAAGTCGCCTGGGGACCTTGCAAAGTACTGATGCCAGGGTATCCTGGGCCAAGGGCATCCAGATCTCAGGAAGGGTGGAGGGGAAAGACATCTGTGTTCTTTGAAAGCCCCTCCGGCGAGTCTAACAGCTGGATTGAGAAACCTGTTGGGGGTTGCCTGCCGCGTGTGCCATGTAACCATACCTCTATAAAAGTGCTTTGTGACTAGGAAGTTCAAGATCCTTGGGCTGTCAGCTCTGTCAAGGACTAATGAGCCTTTCAGAGTCTAGGAATTTTCCTGATGGGTCTCATCGGGCCACCGTGTCAACACTAACATTTACTGAGCGCTAAGTCTGTTCTGGACCCTGCCTAAATGCCTTATAAGTAATGCTCACCCCAACTCTATGAAATAGGTATCATTATTATGCGCCCCCTTCTACAGACAAGGAAACCGAAGACCCCGGGTGAAATAATTTGCTTGAAGTCCGATGTTCCGGGAGTCCCACTGCTGGGATTTGAACCCAGGCATCTTGGCGCCAGAGCCCCTCCTTTTAACCTATGTTGTAGCCTCCAGCTCTTTGATCTTGAAGGTCCCAGCTTCATGCTGGACCTGGGAGGCCCTGCTGGTGTTGGGAAGACATCGGGTGGGTGTTAGCCTGGGGGAAGCAACAGGTTTGCGCTCGGTGGCCGTTAAAAACCTGCGTGCCTCTCCCAGAGGGATGGTCTGTTTTTCCATCACCAGTCCATAGCTTGAACCAACCGAGAGGTCCTGGGGGATGTGACCGACAAACGGCAGTCCATCCCCACAATCGTACGTGCGGCCCGAGGCACAGACAGCTGGTGAGTTAGGTCTTGCTTATGAATGAGGGATTGTATAGTTAGAAATGGTAACTTGCCAAATGTTCTGTTCAAATCCGTTGGCTGATGCCAAAAGCTATACTCTATTTTTCGGAACTCATAGGCATCCTTGCCTCTGGAGTGCCTCAGAAATGGGGCTGTATGAAAACGGTGGTGGAATATCAAACTCGAAGGGGATCGCATAAAAATGTGCAAAAGCCATCCTTTCTTACGTAGTCCCATGGTAATAACACCACGGAAAGTGCTCCGGGCACAGGTGTCCTGGAGATTGCCACTGTTTCCGTGCTTGGATGTGGAGTGGGGAGTCACTCGAGACGCTTTGCGCGGGGAGGGAGGGCTTCCCACGTGGCAGCCTTAACCTCACCCGTCAGGTTCTTCTGCCAGGAGTGTCCTTGAAGATAAAGAGCCCCAAATGTTTTGTCTTTGAGCTTTTTTTCTAATCAAGCAAGAGTTGTCAAGACACCCTTCCTCCACAGAAAGGCCATTTTGTTCAGAGTTGTCCACTCTCCTTAATCAGCGGTTCATTCCTTAAATAGCTTTGTTTGGTGCCCTTTCAAAGAGTCTTCGGTGTTGATTGGACGTCTCAACGTTGCTTTGTGTGTGTGTGTGTGTGTGTGTGTGTGTGTTTCAAAGCCTTTCTGACTGAATCCCTCCCTGAGGGATAGCTTTGCAGCCTGGGAGGGGAAGGAAGGAACGGTTTAGAAATCTCTCCTGGAATTGCTGGGTGAACAGTGTGGAGGTTGAGAAACCACACGCTGTAAGGAGCCTGCGCTGTTGGACGCAGCTGGGGAGGGCTCCTCCCTGAGCAGCCCCTGCGGCCCGGCAGGCTGAGTCCTGAGCACCCAGCGCGTTCCAGGGAAGTGTGGGCAGGCCCCCAGCATTTTTGCATTTGCAGTTCCCCCCTAGGGTGGAAGGTGGAAGGTTAAGGGCCCAGGCTTGGCATCAGGGCAACTTGTGTCTGAGTCCTGACTTTGCCCTTTATCACACTTCCGTTTCTGGGCCGGTACTTAACCCACTAGAGCCTTCATACCTCACGCTTACAAAATGGACACAAAAATGCCTCCCCCAGAGACTCAGTGAGACCCCAACTGTGGGTGGCTTCGCCCAGTGCCTGGCTCATAACGGGAACCCAGCACACAGGAGCTGCTGGCGTATGGGCTGCTTCTCTCCCGATCGTGGGATGCTGGCCGAGAGGCGGGGTGCGGCTGTGGCTACTTCCGCAGCTCTTGCAAGCGTCTGAGAAGGGTTTTGCACTACTGGCTGAGGCTGGCCAAGCTGACCTGAGTGTAACTGGAGAAGAAGTGCCTGGAAACAACAAGGGTGCCGACAGAATCAGGACCAGCCACGAAACTGGCAGGGCCCAGCGGAGACATGAAAAACGTGGGCTCCCTGTTCAGAATGACTGAGCATTTCAAGCCCGTGACAGCAGAGCGTTAAGCCGAGCACAGGGCCCTTCCAAGCTGCGGGCCGGGGTCGCACACCCGTGAAACCGGCCCCGGAAGGGACAGCCTCTCTGAGGGACATCTTGCCCTCCTGGTATCCTAGTTCAGTTCCTGCTTCTGTGGCTGGAATTAATCTCCATCTAAGGCCATCTCATTGTTGATCTTCCTGATGTCTTCCTGTCCCCCAGGGCAAAAATAGAGGAACATCTGGCCAGGGTGGAAGCAGTAACAAAGGAGATAGAAACAACAGGAACCTATCAGCTGACCGGAGATGAGCTCATCTTCGCCACCAAGCAGGCTTGGCGCAACGCCCCCCGCTGCATCGGGCGGATCCAGTGGTCCAACCTACAGGTGGGCATCCGTAGACCCCAGAAGGAGATGACCTGGGTGGCGGGCAGGCCCCCAGCCGATGGCTCTGAACAGGCGGGACTCCGCACTCTGAAGCCGGATCCTGGTCTCTTCACTATTGCAAACGTGAGATGGGGACTCACAGGGCTCCCCCTCGAAGTCTAGAATGTGGTTTCAGGCCAGGATTTCTAGCTGGCCTTTTCTCACACAGACATAAAGCCAACGACCTTGTTCTTATGACCGTTGAGGCCTGGGTGCCGCAACAGAGGTTGTTGACCTTGGCTCCTAGAAAACATTTTGTTTCTCCTAGCCTCATAGGCACCTTTACATGGGGGGGATCATTTATTGCTGGATGATATAGAAAGCACTTGGACAGATATTGATGAGAAATACCAGTGAAACCAACGCTGGCTGGAATAAAATGTGCTGAGACCCCTGTGAAAAATGTGCTGATGTTAGGGCCCCCGGGTGGCTCAGTCGGTTAAGCATCCAACTCTTCATTTCAGCTCAGGATCTCACGGTTCATGGGATCGAGCCCCACGCTGGGGTCTGTGCTGACAGTGCAGAGCCTGCTTGGGATGCTCTTTCTTCCTCTTTCTCTGCCCCTCTCCCACTCACGTTCTCTATCTCTATCTCAAAATAAATAAAACTTAATAAAATGTGCTGTTATCAAGGCGCTAGGCTAGGGCTGTGGGAATCCTGATTCCTGTGCTCAAAAGTCGTTTTCTTGCGGTTTGGGTTTTGATAGCGTCTTCCGAGAGGGAAGGGGTTGCCTGGGCTGTCTCAGGATGGGGCAGCCCTGAGACAAGAGGTGTCAGTGCAGAGAGGAGAACGTTCTCTGTTTGGTGTTTAGGGTGGTGGAGTTTTGGACCATTCCCCCGCTTCCCTCATTAACTTAGCTTCTGATCATGGGCGCCTGGGCGGCTCCGTCGGTTGAGCGTCCGACTTCAGCTCAGGTCATGATCTCACAGTGTGTGAGTTCGAGCCCTGCATCAGGCTCTGTGCTGACAGCTCAGAGCCTGGAGCCTGCTTCCGATTCTGTGTCTCCGTCTCTCTCTGCCCCTTCCCCACTTACACTCTGTCTCTTTCAAAATTAAAATAAATACATTAAAAAAAAAAACTTAGCTTCTGATCATCCCCGAGGCCTCTGTCCTCACAGTTTCTGATGGCATGGGCTGGGTGGGCTGTGCGCAGGTCTTCGACGCCCGGAGCTGTTCCACTGCCCAGGAAATGTTCGAGCACATCTGCAGACACGTGCGTTACGCTACCAACAATGGCAACATCAGGTGGGTGCACCTTTCCCAGGGGTACGGCTAGGGCCCACTCTGCCCCCCGAGTTTGAGCCAAAGGATGCAGATGGGTTTCAGGGAGGTGTCTCTGGCTCCAGGAGAAACCGGGGAGATAGAGAAAGGAGAAAGACTCAGGCGAGCCCCCCTTAGCGAGAGTAGCCTCCAGGATCTTAGCCCCCCTCACTAGCCCTTGACTTTGGTTTCCTTCCAACTTAGAAGCATTTGGAGGGGATGGGGGAATCTTTAAGAAGCAACTTCTTACTGCTGGGTCAGGCTTCCCATTTTTTAGAAGGGATGAGAGGTTGGCTCGCAGCTCAAGGCTCTAGCATGTCATTCTTCTTAGAGCCAGGAGAATCACTTTCCATCATGAGCCCTCCCTTCCCCCCTTACCTTTTCCTATCCCCAACCAAAGAGGTCAAGGCTACTAGAACTGAACAGTTCATTTGGCCATTCATCCATTTTTCTGTTCCGCAAACGCTCAGTGCCAATGTCACAGGGATCCAATCCATGACCAGGCATAGCAGTGGGGTGGGGACAATGCAGAGGTAACTAAGACCCAGGCCACTGCCCCAGGCCACTGTGAACCTATGCGTGGCCCTAGACAGACATCCAACCAACTGGGCTGCAAGAGAAATGTGCAGCAAGGGAGAAGGCTGGGAGAGCTGACCCCACCTGAGGGATGGGGGGTGCTTCCCGAGGGGGCAGTCCCTGTATTGGTCTTGAAGGAAGGGGCAGAGCTAGGAGGAGTATCAGCGAGAGGGTGTGTCAGGAAGCGGGGGCAGGTTGCACAGAGGCGGTGGGAGGAGTTTGGTTCGGCTAGCGCAGGTGCAGAGCTCCAGGGGGCGTGGGGAGACAGAAGGCAGAGAGGTGCCATGGAGGCACGGCCCGTACCAAAGCCATGGGGTAAATGGCGCTTTGTCCTGGCGAAGGTCGGCCATCACCGTGTTCCCCCAGCGGAGCGATGGCAAGCATGACTTCCGGATCTGGAATGCCCAGCTCATCCGCTATGCTGGCTACCAGATGCCCGACGGCACCATCGTTGGGGACCCTGCCAGTGTGGAGTTCACCCAGGTACGGGATCCGGCCTTGCTGGCCGACAGTGTGGAGCCAGAGGGGTCGGGGGATCCAGTCGTGTGGACTCACTGGGCCCGTCTTGCCCCCAGCTGTGCATCGACCTGGGCTGGAAGCCCAAGTACGGCCGCTTCGATGTGGTGCCTCTGGTCCTGCAGGCTGACGGCCGAGACCCTGAGCTCTTCGAAATCCCGCCTGACCTTGTGCTCGAGGTGCCCATGGAACATCCCAAGTAAGCAGGCCGAGGGGGCTGGGGGTGTGTGCTAACATGGATGCTCCATTCTTTTCCTCGGGGAGATCTCAATCCTCAGGACCCCCTCCCCCTCCCCTAAAGCCCAGCCAGCAGCAGCTGGTGCCCAGAAGGGCTGGCTTTCAAGTCATGCCTTGTCGACGCTCGTGCAGCAACTGTGGACATGGGTCTTGGGCCTCAGACTTACGAGGATATGTTGATGATGAAGGGGAAGCGGAGGCTTAGACAGACGGGGCCCTAAGAACTTGGGAAGCAGTGACCTTGGGACAGGGACCCTCAGAAGGCTCTGATATCCTCACACTGAGCAGCCCGGATCTCTTTCCTTCCTGCCAACTCTCTTAGCTGGCCCTCAGCTGACTGTGGTGAAAGCATAGGGCGATGGTGACTTCCGGAGCTCATCTGGTTCAGTCCCTGCTCCAGGCAGCTCTCATCATCACAAAAATGCCTCCCTGTATTTGACTCGCTATGTAGCAGGCATCAAGCTATATTCTTCTTTTTGGCCCTCGAATATACTGAACTCAGTCCCACCTCAGAGCCTTTGCACTTGCTGTTCCCTCTGCCTGACATGCCTTTTCCTCAGAAAGTTAAAGGATTCATTTCTTCTTGACAATGGGATATTTCATGAATATCACCTTCTTGACAAGATATTTCCTGAATGTCATAGGCTCTGAGAAACCTATGCTGAACGCTCCATCTAAAACAGATACCCCCACCCTCCATCTACCGTATCACTGTGTTTTTATTTTTCTATTTATTTGTCTGTTATACTGTTAGACTGTATATCATCTAGTCTAATCTGTAAGCTCTTTGAGAATGGGGATCTTGCCTTTCTTGTTCAGCCATAGACCCCTAACACCTGGAAGGGTGCCTGGTACATAGTAGGTGTTCAATTATAAATATTTCTGGAATAAATGAATTTACAAATGAATGATACTGTAATCTTCACAGTAATCCCATGAGTGTGATGGTGTTATCCCTATTTTACTGGTGGGGTTACTGAGGCTCAGAGAGGCTAAATAACACCCCAAGATCACACAGCTGGTAAGCAGTAAGGCAGAACTTGAATCTGGGCTTCCTTAACCGCTATGTGACGCTGGGTTCTCAGTATTTAGCACAGTGCCTGTTGCATACTTGTTGCTTTAATATATGTTTGCATGAATGAATGAGTGAATGAATAATGAATGAATGGTACCTACTGTGCCCAGGTCACCTCTCCAGGTTGGACAGACTCAGAGAACAACCCTTGGAAAGGGGTTTCCTTAGCCGAGTCTTTTTCCGAAGGCTTTTTTGTGTGTCGGGTGGTGGGGGAGGGAGGATGGGCAGGAGTACAGGACTCAGTTACCAGTCTCTCTGCCTCCCTGCCAGGTATGAGTGGTTCCGTGAGCTGGAGCTAAAGTGGTACGCCCTGCCCGCCGTGGCCAACATGCTGCTCGAGGTGGGTGGCCTGGAGTTCCCAGGGTGCCCCTTCAATGGCTGGTACATGGGCACGGAGATTGGGGTCCGCGACTTCTGTGACGTTCAGCGCTACAACATCCTGGAGGTAACGGGGCCGTCCGGCGGGGTCGGCCGCGGAGGCGGGCTTGTGCGCAAGGAGTCCCGGGGACCAACTCGCCCCATCGCTCTGCCTCTGCAGGAAGTGGGCAGAAGGATGGGCCTGGAAACGCACAAACTGGCCTCACTCTGGAAGGACCGGGCTGTCGTGGAGATCAACGTCGCTGTGCTCCACAGTTTCCAGGTACATCGAGTTCTGGGGGTCTGGGGACTCTCTGATTGGGTCACCTCCAGGCATCTGGTGCCTGGTTCTCCCTCGGACAGCGCTGTCCATTTTCTCAGGCCTCAGACAAGCAGCGAGCACCCGGTTTGTGCCAGGCACCGGGCTCTGCGTGGGGGGTGCAGAGACAAGCCCTTCTACTCGGTCCTTGTCAGTTTCAGAGCTTGAGCACTGACTCTGGTTCCCTCCCAATTGCACAAGAACTTTCCTCCTGAAAATCTGCGCCCCCTTCTTCCGTATCATCAGTACTGGGTCATTCTCAGCAGTGACCGACAGGCTATAATGGTTCCCATCTCAGAGAAATAGCAGACCAGCTAACCCAGTAAGTCCCCCCGCTGCTACCTTGTTTTCTTGCTTTCCTCAGTGCCAAACCACTGTAAGGTCTCACTGTACCTGCTCATCCTCTAGCCTCTCTGGTGAGGCTTCTATCCTCTGCCACTCTTCTGGTCACTCCAGAATTCTTGCTGTTTTCCAAGCTCATCCAGATGGTTCCTACCTCAGAGCCTTTGCCCTTGCTTCCCCCCCTACCTAGAACACCCCTCCCACAACTCATCCCATGGCTGGCTCCTTCCCTTCATCCAGGTGTCTCTTCACTTCCTTGGAGTAGCCCTCCCTGACCATGCCATGTAGATGGCACCCTTCCCACACCTCCATCTTGTCCCTCTCTCTTCTTCCTTTACCTCTGTCTTTATTTTTCTTCATAATTCTTATTAGCTCTTGACGTGACAGAGTACATCTACTTGCTACCTTGCTGTTGGGGCCGGGCCTTGCCTCTCTTGTTCACTGCTCTACCTGTAGGGTCTAGAAGAGCGTCTGGCCATGGTAGATACTGAGAAAACTATGTACTTGAATGAGAGCCCACGTCCCCACAGGCAGGCACTGCTCCTGCTTCCCTATACTGAGCAAATGTACCCCTTGGGCCCACGCACAAATTCGTTCTTGTGCGGGACTGAGCCCTCTGGCCTGTCTGCTGCTCTTACTCATATGAATGCTCCCCTTCCTTTTGGGAAGGAGGCAGGGGGTGTGTGAAGATATTACTTTAGAGGCTGAACCCACCTCCGCAAAGCTGGCAGAGACCCTGAGGCCAGACCGCTCGGAAGATGGTCAGTCATTCACTCAGCAAAGCATACTGAGCCTTTCGCATGGGTTGGGCCCTGGCCTTGGCCAAGGATGTGAGCGGTGAACAAAATAGACAAAAACCCTTTCCTTGTGTAGTAGAGAGGGAGTTGACATTAAACAAACATCCAGTAAATATTTACAATCCCAGTTTCCCAGGGCTGGTCACCCCAGAGGCAGGTCAAACTTGTGCCTGATTGTTCTGAGGGTTGTGGGGGGTGGGGGTTCGGAGGTGGAACAGGAAGGGCTGGCGCAGCTCAGAAGGACCCCGCTGGCCGAGGACCACACATCCTGACTCCTGGGGGCTCTGCACACCAGCCCTGACGGGGTAGGAGACAGATATGTCCCAGCAAATCTACCAATCCTCAACTGTCCCCCGACCACTGCTCACCACCCCTCCCCCCCCACTGCTTGAGAGTCTCCAGGACTTCCTCGTCACCCCCCTTCAGGATAAACTTCCTCATCCGTACAACGGGGATAAGTTATAGGTCCTCCCTCACCAGGTTATTGTAAGAATTCAATGAAAATGCACACACACCATTCAACTGTGCTCCGTGGCCCATAGTGAACACTCCGTAAGCATTCGGTTTACTGTTGTTATTTATTATCACCGTCATCAGCTTCTCAGCTTCAAATGGGCCTGGCACTCAGGAGTTGCTCGTACATGTGTTAAGATTTATAAAGCCTGTTGAGTCCTTCTGGCCTTGACTCAGGCGGTGTCCTTGCCCTCCTCCCGGGATGCCCACCCTTCGCCTAACTTGTGCCCATCTCTCAAGACTTGCCTCCTCGTAGACGCAGTCTCTGGAGTCCCCTGTTTCTCCTCCAGGCCTCCGTCTGAGCTACCCCTCTCTGCCCTCCACGAGCACCTGTATTCACCTCCCTCGTATCTTGTATCAGACCACGTGAAAATGGCCAACCTCCTTCTGCCTCCCCTACTTAGCATAATCTAGTACCGAAAAGGGGCCACGTTTTCACCTCTGTAATGCCTGTGCTTTATGCCATGCCTGGCATTAATAGATAGAAATAATAATAGTAGCTAACATGTATTGTGCACATTCTGTGCTTTACTAGAGTGTGAGCGGGGGAGTGGGGCAGAGGGAGAGAGAGAGGGAAAGAGGGAGAGAATCTTAAGCCGGCTCAGCTTGCAGCCCGATGCGGGGCTCGATTGCATGACCCTGGGATCACGACCTGAGCCGAAACCAAGAGTTGGACGCTCAACCAACTGAGCCACCCAAGTGCCCCTACTCATGTTACCTTATTGCATCCTTCCAGCAACCTTATGATGTAGAAACTGTTACCATCCCCATTTTACAGATGAGGAAACGGGCTTAGTGAGGTTCAGGAACTAATAGCTCAAGGTCCCATGGCTAATAAGAGGCCGAAGTTTGAATCATGACATTAACCTAATGTCTCCTGACTAGGTGAGGAGTAATGTCCCAGACACTGAGGGGTGTGGCTGCCTTTGTTGGGTCATTCCAGGAAGGCCCTGACTCCTTGGCTTCTAACTTTAGGATATGGGACATTGTGCTGACTTGTCTTCCATACGCTACGGTTCCCCCAACACTTTGTCCTCTTCAGAGATGTCTAGTTCCTTCTTGGGTGAGAGAGTCCCATCCTCAGGGAAGTGACTCCTGGAACCTTCTACCAACAAGTGGCAAAAAGACACTAGGGTTGGGTTTGTCCGCATTCAGAGGGAGCCATTTTTGGGGAGCTCGTGGAGGCTTGTAGGCATGGCCTGAGAAGCTGACCCTGTCCCTAGAGGGCCAAGGGGGGGCCACCATGTGACCTCTGGGCCGACCCATGACTATGGTGATTTCTGGGGCTCCTTCGGAGGCTCTGAGAGTGCCTTCCATTTGGGTATTTATCTTCAGCAGCACAGAGGTGGCCAGGAGGAGCTGCTGTCACATTTTACTGATTGTAAATCAGCGTCCATCTGCTGACAGCCCACACTCTTGCGTCCCCCTTCCCTTGCCTCAACCCCCCACCCCCTTGCCTCCTTCTACTTCTAGAAGCAAAACGTGACCATCATGGACCACCACTCAGCCGCAGAGTCCTTCATGAAGTACATGCAGAGCGAGTACCGGTCCCGAGGGGGCTGCCCTGCCGACTGGATTTGGCTGGTGCCCCCGATTTCCGGGAGCATCACTCCTGTGTTCCACCAGGAGATGTTAAACTACGTCCTGTCCCCTTTCTTCTACTACCAGGTAAGGGAGGGCCTTCCTCCCCTCTCTGTCTTGGGAGCTCAGGGGTGGAGAGAGTGTGTGTGTGTAGGTGTGTGCGTGTGCATGCACATTCATGCTCACTCATGCAGGACACACGGGGCAGGTCGGGGACACACAGGCCTATTTTTAATGCTTCTCAGGATGCTGGCCTGCATTTGTCCCTTTCCACAGAGAGTGGGGCTTAAGGAAATATGTTTTATTTCACCCTCAGAGGTCCATGGCTCTGTTGTTGCTTAAGCTTGGGATGACCACCATTGCCCCCACCTCAAAAACAGTCGCATCGCACAAGGGTGAGGAGTTGGGCTCACGGCTCAGACACACCTGCGGGCGACTCTGCTGCTTCCTAGGGGCCTGATCGTGGGTGGGTCATTTCACCCACGTGACCCATTGTTTGGACCCCATGAGCTGGTCTCTGCCCAACCCAGAAGGCACCCCATAACTGTTCCCTATTGAAACCCATTCCCTTTTTGTCATAAAGGGCTTCGGCTAGATCTGGGGGAGAGACTCCTTACCTTACGATGCCAAGTAGGGTAACTGACTGCTGGGGACCGTCTATGCCTGTTGTCATAGTGCTTCATTCCACTCAAAGCTGTCCAGTTTGGACTGCATATCACATGGTCTGCCTTGTGACACTAAAAATTAGGGGAGTGGGGCCACTTCCTTCTGGGGGGACACTAATGGAGAATAAAATCAACTGGCTGCCTCGTATGTGGAAGCTCCAAGCTGGGCCCTGGAGCTACAACCCTGAGGGAGACAGAGCCCCGGGGCTCCCTGCCGGGGCTCTCAGGGACCCCACCTCACGAAGGGCACGAAGGGTCCTCTGGCTCCCTCGTATCCCCAAGCCCCGGCCGAGCCAGGGCCCACCTTGCCCTCACAAGTGCCTTCTTTTCTGAAGGTGGAGGCCTGGAAAACCCATGTCTGGCAGGACGAGACGCGGAGACCCAGGAGAAAGAAGATTCCATTCAAAGTCTTGGTTAAGTAAGTGGGAGGGGCCGGTGCTGACCTCCCAACTGCCGCCTGTTCTTCCACCTGCCCTTCCAGGCTGTCAAGGGCGGGGAACAAAGAGAAAGGATGGTCTTTATGGAGCTGGGCTCACAGAGGTCCAGACACCAGTGGGGACCACGTGTCGCTATCGTCCCCACCTTCCCTGTCCTCTGTTTTCCCATGGGGCTGCGTCGTGGGTTGAGCGGGTGAGGGGAGGAGAAGGGCCGCGAGACAGGGTCAATGGCTGGTAAGAAATGTGGGTTCTTTTCCCTCAAACTGTCACTTTGAACACTGTGCCTCTCCTGCTCCCTTGGGCCCCCGTGTTCCTCTGGAGGGCAGAGTCAGCACAGTGTCTGTCTGTCTGTCCTCGCAGAGCAGTGCTCTTCGCCTCCACGCTGATGCGCAAGAGCATGGCGTCCCGAGTCCGAGCCACAATCCTCTTTGCGACGGAGACAGGAAAGTCAGAAACGCTGGCCCAGGACCTAGGGGCCTTGTTCAGCTGTGCCTTCAACCCCAAGGTAGCCAACTCGGCTGGACGGGTGCCTTCTCCTCTGCCTGGGTACAGACACGCTGGCAAAAGTTAAAACGGCTCCTCTGCTCCTGAATGTCCCAGAGCCTTGGGTGTGCTGACGCACATTGTAAATCTGTGGTAGGGTAGATGTGGGTCCAGGGGTTCCCAAACTTACACAGCAAATACAATTGTCACGGTGTTCCGGGGAACACAGTTTGAGAAACACTTTCCTAACGCTCATCTCAAAACCCGTGAGCTGCTGTTGATGGACTTTAATCACTCAACACCTTCACTACAGGCTGCAGTGCTAGATGTGGGGACGGGGGGCAAAGGAGGAATAGGATGCAGGCAGATGAGACAAAACCCCAAAGGGGGCTTCATCCTTCATTGGAGACGTCCCGCGTCATGTGGGCTGGGCCCCGGGTAGAACAGCGAGGCGGGACCCGTTTCACCTGAGATGAGCTGCAGGCGAAGCCTTTGGGTTCCCCTCCTCCGTGCTGCTTTGTGCTGGGCGTGGGCGGAGTAGGGGGGACAGGTGATAGGGGGGTGCTCCTGGGAGGGGGAAGGGAGGCACAGGGCTTCCAGGGATGGCGCGGGGGCCTCAGCCTGGGAGCCGAGGGCTCATGTCCACCCTTGGCGCCGTGCAGGTTCTCTGCATGGACCAGTACCGGCTGAGCAGCCTGGAGGAAGAGCAGCTGCTACTGGTGGTGACCAGCACGTTTGGGAACGGAGACTCCCCCGGCAACGGAGAGGTGGGTGGCCCAGGTCCCCAGGTCCCGGTGGTTGGGGGGTGGGGGCGGTGGGTAGGGCCCAAGAAGGACAAGGGAAGTATCTGGGAGATTCAGTGTGTCCTAAGAAGGGCACTTGGAAGTGAGTGCTCGGAGCTGCCCTAGTGACAGCTGTCTGCCTTCCTCCTTTATAATTATCACCATATGTATATGACATCTTTCGTGTGACATGCACTGTATTTTTAAGTAAATTGACCCACCTTTTTAATCTCAAAAATTCATGTTAAAAAATGTTTAATGTTTATTTACTTATTTTTGAGAGAGAACACAAACGGGGGAGGGACAGAGAGAAAGACACATACAGAATCCGAAGCTGGCCCCAGGCTCTGAGCTGTCAGCACAGAGCCCGATGCGGGGCTTGAACTCGTGAATCATGAGCTCATGACCTGAGCCGAAGTCAGACGCCTAACTGCCTGAGCCACCCAGGCGCCCCTCAAAACTCCATGTTTAGAGGAAACTTTATGTCACTCCCACGAATGGAAGGCCAACAAAACATAAATCCAGTTAAAGTCAAACAAAGTTCTTGAATTTTAGCTAGATACTGTTGCCTGGCCGGGGCTTGCTTTGTTCTTTAAAATGAGTAATGGGCAAGGATTAGAGGTCTTCCGGCTCTCTCAGCCCCAAGCAAAGCCTCTCCCTAGTGTTCATAAAGATAAGAACAAAAATTGAAACAGGAATAATTTTTTAAAATGTACACAAAAAAGAATATTTTCTTACCATGTGATTTGACACTATTGCTGCTGGGTCACGTTCCACCTAACATTATCTTGAGTCCCTTGGAAATCAGGGTAATCTTAGAGAGTATGGGACCCCTTGCCATTATTACCAGGTTCCTGAGAGGAAGAGAGGCTCGTGCCCCCTGAGGAGACCCTCTGGAGATGTCCTGCTGTAAGACAGGTCCCCCTCTACCAGAGCTGGGTGGGGCTGGGCCACTCTAGGTCCCCCACCAAGGGTCAGGCCCACCTGAATTGCTAAGGCCGAACTTGTCCCTGAGCCCTAGCCAGCTGGCCCCCCACATAAACCGACTTCCGCTTGTGGATCTTGAACCTTCTTCAGCCAGATGTGGCCAGTCTTTAAACGGGAAAGGAAAAACAGTATTTATACTAATCTCGTCCTGAGAAGTCTGTGGTTCTCTCTCTTTCTAGAAACTGAAAAAATCCCTCTTCATGCTGAAAGAGCTTACCAACAAGTTCAGGTAAGGCTTTCCCCCAAGCCCACTTGTCCAAGCCCTGCCTTAAGGACCTAGAGTCTGGGTACCAGGGAGGAAACTGGCGTGTATAAGGGGGTCTTGTCCAAGATATGCAGGCACAGAGAGATCCTGTCCTCAGTGTGTGTTGAGGATCAAGCCAGGGAAACCAAGTCCCTCTCATCGGTCTGCAGACCAAGCATGGGATTGGTCACGGGAGTTGGTGACAAGGCTTGGGAGCTAGGGAGGACCAGACGGGGGCGTGCGCTGGCCGGTCCTGCGCCCAGCTGCGGGGGGGGGTGTCTGAGGCCGGCGGTGTTACGTGATGCTTGCACGGCTGGGCTCACCCCGGTCTCCCTGTGTGTGTCGTCCTCGGGCAGGTATGCCGTGTTTGGCCTCGGCTCCAGCATGTACCCTCAGTTCTGCGCCTTTGCTCATGACATCGACCAGAAGCTGTCCCATCTGGGGGCCTCTCAGCTCGCCCCGACAGGGGAAGGGGACGAGCTCAGTGGACAGGAGGAAGCCTTCCGCAGCTGGGCCGTGCAAACCTTCAAGGTCAGTTCTTAGCTGGAGCTGCCCCCTAGCACGGACAGGGCCACTGCAGCCCACTCGTGCCCAGGACGTCTCGTGCTGGCCATCCTGGGTGGCGTGACTCCTGCCTGGTCCTGTAGGGATGGTCCTAGGTGTGGCCTGAAGGCTCAGGTCACTGCTGCTCTCCCCAAGTCCCGAGAACTCCACTGTAAGCATGCACGCCTGGATGGGGGGAGATGACTGAGACACCTCCCTGCCCTCAGGGAGCTTCAGTTTAAGATCTTTCCCCCTCTAATTATTCAGGTCACCTCTTGACGACTTTGTCTTGTGTCAGTCTCCCAGCCACAGAGCACCTGGGGACAGGGTCCTTGCTGTTGAGTCCTTTGGATCTGTGTCAGAATCTCAGTAGGGCTTTGCCGCCTGTGGCCTGACCCCCTTGATTTTAGAGAACCCCACATTTGAGCAGAGTGTTTGACCCAGCGGTGGCACTTAGGGCCCCTGGTTCCCAGGCCCACACCGCCTCCTCGTGACCCCACACCAGGAACACGGGAGTAGTCAGATCTCCTGGTGTGGGCACGGATAAAGTGAGATACTGTCAGTATTAGCATTCATAATAATAGCAGAAGCGACTGTGCACCAAGCCTGGCCACCTCTTTGAGCGCCCACAGCAGCCCAATCACATCCATGTACTTAGTAATTATGGGAAGCATGTCACCGATTTGTAAGGACCTATGAAATGGTGGCCCTGATGATGGTGGTGATGTCGAAGAGGATGACAATGGTGGCGGTTAACGCCGGTCTGCCCCATCTTCTCCCAGGCAGCCTGTGAGACGTTCGACGTGCGAGGCAAGCACCGCATTCAGATCCCCAAGCTCTACACGTCCAACGTGACCTGGGACCCGCATGCCTACAGGCTCGTGCAGGACTCACAGCCTCTGGACCTCAACAGAGGTACCCGCAGGCCCTTCCTGCTGGGACGGCAGTCTCTGATGCTGGAGTCTGGGCTCGAGGAGACCACTAGGACCCTCTGAACAGAGGCAGCTGGCCTGGGGATTGCAGGCCGCTCTCTCTCACTGCAGCCGAGAGCCTGCTGGGGTGCAGGACTGGAGAGCTCGCTTCACCCTCAGGGAGCCTGTTTCAGGAGGAAGCCCCGGGCGGGTGACAGAAAGGGGATCCAGTGCCACCACAGGGCCTCCTGTGTGTCAGGCACTGTGCTGGGCACCTCACCCACCCCCACTGTCAGTGAGCCCTGACTCTCACCTTGTAAGAAAGGCACAAAGACCAGGGCTCCTGGCTGGCTCAGTTGGTAGGGCAGCTGACTCCTGATCTCGGGGTTGTGAGTTTGAGCCTCATGGTGGGGGGTAGAGGTTACTTAAAAAAAAAAAAAAAAAGAAGGGCACAAAGACACTGATGTTTGGGGAGGTGACGCAAGTTGCTAGCCTGTGGCCAGGCTGGGATTTGAGCCCCGGCTCTGACAGCCACCAAGTATTGTCAGCACCATCTGTGGAAGCAGTCCCAGGCTGCCATCTGTGATCTCGTGACGGTGCCTCCTAGATGCTGTGCCTCTGTGATTCCTCTTTTCTTGGACCATGAGCACGGGAGTCCTTAAGTCTCCCACATGTTTAGGACACCCCCGGCTTCCACTAGGCTGTCCTGCAGATACCAGGCTATGGAGATGGCCTAGAAAGCCCCATCTTTGGGCACCTTGTGCCTTTCCCAGCACTTAGCAGCAGCACAACTCTGTCCTGTCAAAGCAAGGGTCTTTATTTGTGATTCAGAAACGCAGCGGGGGTTGGGGGGACAAAGGACAGAAAACCTCACCACCATCACAGCGGGACACCTCAGGGATAACTGACTCTGATACATGGAGGCTGGCCCCACCAGCACTTAAGAGCCACTTTGCCATGTTTTCCTCTCTCCCCCCCCGCAGCCCTCAGCACTATGCACGCGAAGAACGTGTTCACCATGAGGCTCAAATCACGGCAGAACCTCCAGAGTCTGAAATCCAGGTAAGGGAGGCTGCAGGCCTGCTTGAGTGATGACCCACAGATTCAATTTAGTGAAGAAAAGACCAGAGCAAGTCAGTCTTTGAAAGGACGAAAGTGTCCTCTGGTAATAACAATGATGCGGCAACTTCGTTAGGACCCGCTCAACTGCTAACGCCTGTGACCTCCAGTGCCTCTAGGTCTGGTCTCCATTAACCATGGGCCAGTTCCCCAGCTTGAGAACTGGGCACCTGCTCTACCAACCTGTCCTTTGTCACTAAACCCTTTCACCAAAGGTGGAGGTCAAGAGAGACACCATTTGGCTCTTTCTTAAGAACATTCAGGAAAACTTTTGGCAAGGAAGGGCGTTTCCTCGCCAGGAGACGCCAAGTGTTATGGATTCCCTGGAGGTGGGCTGTGCTGCCCCCTGCCCCCCATTCATTAGGAAAGCTGGGCTTTTTTCCGATAAGAGCCAGATTTGTGCCGGGGTTTGTTCAAGAAGGGGTTTTCCTAATGCGGACTATCTCCCAGTGGGATGGTTTCTTTAGGCAGAGGGTGTGGTCAAGCCAGTTTGGCTCTGGAATGCCATAAGGGGAGGGTGCGGCCCACCCTCTCCCCACAGGAAGCCCCGGGCCCTCCTGAGCCCCCAGCCTCGGGGGACACTGGTGACCCAAGCCCATGGAACTGGGCAGGAAAATGAAAGGAGGGCACATTTCCTGGGGAAGTTGGCGCGCCCGTCAGGAGCTCTGGAGGAAATCCTGGTGGCCTCACCAGAGGCTTCTCTTTCTCTTCTCCAGCCGCACCACCCTCCTGGTGGCGCTCTCCTGTGAGGACAGCCACCGGCTGAGCTACATGCCTGGAGAGCACCTCGGGGTTTTCCCAGGCAACCAGCTGGCTCTGGTGCAAGGCATCTTGGAGCGGGTGGTGGATGGCCCTGCACCCCACCAACCTGTGCACCTGGAGACCCTCAGTGAGAGCGGTAAGCTGTGCACGGTGGCCCCAGCACCCCCCCCCCATCTCCGCTGATGGGCTGGTCCCACCCCTGCGCTGTGGGCAGCAGACCCTGCTGAGTGGGTGGGTGGGCCACCCAAGCCCATGCTAATGCAGCTTTGCCAACAGAAAGGATGCTTCTTTGGGACTGTCTGTCCAGCCCCAGCGGCTGGTGGTGGGGTGGGGGGTCTTTTCCCCTTCATTCTTTTGCTCACCCAGCCACTTTTTGTGTTCATTGATGGATTTACTTATTTTTCCATCGAAATGTCAACTGGTCACCTCTATATACCAGGCAGGCCCTGGGCGACAAAAATGCATAAGGCTCAATGTACTCAGAAAGCTTGCTACCGAGTAGGTGGCGGGGGGCAGATATGCAAGAATATTCATCACCACCATCATCATAACAGTAGCAGCTGGCATTTGTTGGGTAATGACTAGCTACCCGCATTTTACGTGCCCTGCCTCTTCAGTCCCCACAATAGACACGCGTGTGCGGTTTGCCTGAGGACGTAATGGAGAAATGTGGGAACAGTGTAGAAATGCTGCGCTTGGAAGGTTCAAGTCCCTGATCCGTCACTTACTAGCTATGTGACCTTGGGCATAGGAGTTAACCTCTCGAAGCTTTATTTCTTGTCTCTAAAATGAAGCTAAAAGAGTCGTCCTTGTAGGTTTGTAGTAAGACCAGACGATTAGGTGCACATGCGCCCTTCACCACAGCTCCTGGCACCAAATAAATGCAGGAGCGGAGGAATGTGCATTCCCTATAGGCTAATGAACGTTTGTCCAGAGCTAAGAGAAGGGGTGTAACATGCCCTGAGAGTCTCCTTGGGTCCCAGAGTTCATTACCTCCTCGCATGTTGGCGGCATTGTGATTTCACACTGCTTATCCACCGAAGGCCTGGGAGAGGATGCTATCCTAGGGAGGGTTGGAACACCCCCTTCCCCTGCTAGGGTGAGGCCCAGTCTATGCGGTGAGCACAGCGCGGGGCGGGGGACAGGTACTAGGAGAGATAAGCTAATGAAATCGACACTTGCGAGCCTCCTAGCCCGTAGGAATAGCCCTCTGGCCTCAGCGATAATCATGCCTCCAAATAATGTGTGCCCCTAAAGAGAGTGGCCACAATAGGGAACGGAGGGTCAGAGAGGCAGTGTGGCGTTGTCCCCCGCTGTCCAGGAGAATGTCTTGTGACTGTAGGAAGACAGATGTGTGGTTCTTCAGGCCTGAGGTCTGGATGAAATAACACTAATATTTTTACCTTCTATTAAATACTCCTATCTATTGAACATGTATGTGCCAGATATTTTACTATTACGCATGCACTATTCCATTCAATGCTCATACAAGCCCAGCGAGACAGGTTTTGTTACCACGTCCGTTTTACAGAGACAGAGCCCAAGGCTCAGTGTGTCCAATCACGTCACTAGTAAGTGGGGAGCCAGAGTTTGAACCCACGCCTACCGGCTCCAGCGTCCACACTGTAACTGCCCTCCGTACTGCCTCTTGGGACTCCTTGGGACTCACCACTTTACTCTGGACTGATTTGCTGCTCACCCAGTAATGCCAGGGGACTGAAGTCACGGGCTTCTCTCTAAGTGCATAACCCATCTCTGGGGTGTACATCAGTCTCCGGTGAATTTAGTTACCGTGAGTCTGTAGTTCACCTATGGTTGTTTTGCAAAAGTACAGATCTGAACCAGAGAGGGACTGAAGTCTGGTGCATAGTTAATTTTTCAGGATTGTGTCAACCTGGGTGCCCTTTAGAGGGCTGTTGCTCAGCCTTCCGTGGCAGCGCTAACTCTGAGCACCACTTTCTTGCATGTGAATTGGGCACATGAGCACTTTCGCTGTTCCTGGAGGCAGAAATTCAGTATCTTCTCCCCCCCATAGCTGGAGGGTGGAGGGTGTTTTCCCCAGAGGCCTCATCAGGAAACCTAAATGGGGCCTTTTTGCCATCCTGACTCCTTCTTTCCCTTTGCAGGAAGCTACTGGGTCAGAGACAAGCGGCTGCCCCCGTGCTCGCTCAGCCAGGCCCTCACCTGCTTCCTGGATGTCACCACCCCCCCAACCCAGCTGCTGCTCCGCAAACTGGCCCAGCTGGCCACGGAAGAGGCAGACAGGCAGAGGCTGGAGACCCTGTGCCAGGTGAAGGTTGGGGCTGGTGGGTGAAGGAGGGGTAGGGTCCTAGGATGAGGGGAGCCAGAGCCTAGAGCGAGTCGTTAACCTCCAAGCGGAAATCCTACCTAGCTTCCCAAAGTGAGACCTGTCAAAAGCTGGTGTGAAGTCCGCATCCCCTCACAGCCCATCACTAGGACACAGTTGCTTTGAGTGATCTGATTTGTCTTAGTGTCTACAGGATACTATCAAAGTGCACTTCATTAGAAATTAGCTAGGGGGCGCCTGGCTGGCTTGGTCGGTAGAGCACGCAGCTCTTAATCTCAGGGTCATGAGTTCAAGCCCCACATTGGGCGTGGAGCCTACTTAAAATAAAAATAAATAAATAAATAAAATAAAAATAAAATAATAATAATAGGCTAGAAAAGGAGAGCCACTCTTGTCTTCGTATACTCCCCAACGCTGGAATAAGCCTGGAACTTAGGAAGTGCCGGAGAATGGATGGTGAGGATGAATGGGTAAATAGACATGGTGACGGATGGGTAGTTGAATTAATAAATTAATGAGAGGATGCATTAACTCACCGACAACTTCCTAGGCCCGTGCCTTTGCAAAAGGCACTGGGTGGCATTATTACCATCATCTTTATCGCTAATTATCTCGATTCCCACCACCTCCACTGCCATTATTCTGTGGCTGCTGCTGACTCGGTACATGTTCTCACATTTAATTCTTTCGATATTCCCCGTGAAGTAGATGATGCTATCCTCATTTCACAAGTAATTGGGACAAGATCCCACAGCTGGTAAGGGCATCCAGTCAAGATTTGAACCCAGGCGTGTGTGACTCCAAAGCCCTGTCCACAATTAGATTATAATAAAGATTTGACTCCCGCCCGCCAGTAGCCGACGGTGGCGTTCTAAGCACCCAAATCAGATGAATGCTACTCACTGACCAGAGCTCCTCCCGGAAGGAACGATCTTCTCTCCCGCTTGGTAGTCTCAGCACCTTGGACAGCGCCCCGCACTTGGAAGTGTTTGTTGACGGTGTGAATGCGTGAAGGAGTGAATGCTGGATTGTGACAGCCTCCTGCCGCCGTGTGGGGCAAGTGCCAGGAGTCACTCACACTGCCCTTGGCTTTCAGCCCTCGGAGTACAACAAGTGGAAGTTCACCAATAGCCCCACATTCCTGGAGGTGCTGGAGGAGTTCCCGTCCCTGCGAGTGTCTGCTGGCTTCCTGCTCTCCCAGCTGCCTGTTCTGAAACCCCGGTACTACTCCATCAGCTCCTGCAGGGCGCGTACACCCACGGAGATCCACCTCACCGTGGCTGTGCTCACGTACCGCACCCGAGGTAAGGCTGGGCGGGGGCTCCGGGGCAGTCCGGCTCTGCTGTTTCCTGGGCAGCTGTTCGACATCTCTGAACTGTGGTCTCTCCTCGGCAGTTAAACAGCCACCCCCCAGGGGCGCCTTTGTGGCTCAGTCAGTTGAGCGTCTGGCTCTTGATTTCGGCTCAGGTCAGGATCCCGCACTTTGTGGGTTCAAGCCCGGCATTAAGCTGCCAGCGTGGAGCCTGCTTAGGATTCTCTCTCCCTCCTTCTCTCTCCCTGCCTCTCCCCCACTCACTCTCTTGCTCTCTCAAAATAAATAAATGTTCAGAAACCCCTACCTCCCAGAGTGTTAATAGCAATAGGAGGTGTGTGGGAGAGAGTACTATGAACCAGGCACTGAGCTAACCCTTTTGTATAACCATACACGGTAACCATAGGAGATGGGGACTGTTTGCATTTTACAGGTGAGGAAACTGAGGCACAAAGAGGTTAAGCCACAAAGTCACACTGTTAGCAAATAGAGAACTGAGGTTCAAACCCGAGCAGACTGACTGCTGAGTCTTCCCCTCTTCACTCTCCTGCCCTACTACTGTTGGGACAACTTAATGAGATCAAATGTAGAAAGCACCCAGTGCTTCCTGGGAGCCCAGCGATCTTCATTTCCTGACAGTCGAGCCTGGGTACAGGGGCGATTGTGCCTTGATTGTTCACTCGGTCACTCACTCATTCAGCGACGGTTGATTGCATATCCTTCTGCGCTTCGCCTGGTGGTGGACGTGGAAACAAAACACATAGTCTGCCCTCACGGAATGTCCTGTCTAGGGGGGGCAGTGAGGAGAGACTCATAGCAATAGACAGTTGTCATTATGCAGGCGCTAAGAAGGAGAACACAGGGTGCCCTGAGCGCAGAGGGCTAAGAGATGGGCTAACATAGACTGAAAGGTCCAAAACCTTGTCTACTTGGACTTGGGCCTCTGCACTGGGTGAACTGTGCCCTGTAACTGAGCATTACCTGGGTTGGTGAAAAGCACTGTCACAGTTTCTAAACGCTGGGCAGAGACTCAAGAACGTCTGCACCGGCCAAGTCTCAGTCCTGAGGCAGGGAGAGGGGAGGTGGGGACATCCTGTGAGAGCAGGATTCCATTCAGAGGGAAAAAGGGCCTTCTCAAGCTGGTTGGGATAAGCTTTAGGTACTGGGCCTTTGGGAATGGGATGTAGACCAGAGAAGGTAGGGGTTTCCACAGGCCCAAGAAGGGCCTCCTGGGGAGACAGTGAGATGTCAGAGCAGACCAGAATGTTCAGGAGGCCGCCTGTCACCCAGGGTTCCTACCAGCAAGGGCTTTAACTCATGAAGACACTGTGGGGCAGTGACTGTGGCCACCCTGCAGGGCCACTTTGTGCTGTGTCATCGGAGCTGAGTGGTGGGCTGGGAGGCTCCCTGGAGAGAGTCTTGGAAGGAGCATTGGCGTAGGAGTCAGGGAACCTGAGCGGTGGCCTGATTTTACTGCTACCTGAGTGACCTTGTACGAGTCACGTTCCTTCTCTGAGACTCTGTTTCTGCAGTGGCAAAGGGAGAGTCTTGCCAACTTCTAAGTGCCTTTCAGCGCCCCCAGGTTCTGGCTGCGTAGAGGGCAGACCGCAGGACAGGGAGAAGGACCGCGGACACTTCCAGGAGGCTCATGGGTGTGGGAGGAGCCTCTGGGACAATTCTCCCCCAGGGCGTGGGGGATGATGTTGGTCGTGTCTGTGTTGTCCTTGCAGATGGTCAGGGTCCCTTGCACCACGGCGTCTGCAGTACATGGCTCAGCAGCCTGAAGCCCCAAGACCCGGTACCCTGCTTTGTGAGAAGGCAAGCACCCCCTCCACTCTGTCCATTGTGGGACCGCTGGCCCCTGGGGGCTCTGGTTTGAAAGGGAGGGATCTGGGACTTAGGTGCCATGCTGAGCCCATTGCCCAGTGAAGAAGGCATTGGGGTCACCCTGGGCCTCTCCATTCTATCCCTGGCAATAGAGCGAGGCCAGGTCTCCAGCAGGGACAGGGATGACAGCGGTGGGGGTGGGGGTCCAGAGAACAATGAGTTTCAGCCATTTTTCAAAAGGAGCCCAGGGCGAGGGGGTGGTGTGCCCGGACTGGGAAATGAAGCAGCCTACGGGACTTGGGAAGTCACATTTGAGCTCGTTGTCTCCTCCGCCCTCACAACACCCCCGCCCCCAGCCGCACCCCAACTCCCCAGCCCCTGTCCGGCGTCTGCGTCCATCCCAGGGTGTCTGAGGACTCGGCCTCTTGATCTGTCCCCTTTAGTGCCAGCGGCTTCCAGCTCCCCGAGGACCCCTCCCAGCCTTGCATCCTCATTGGGCCTGGCACAGGCATCGCCCCCTTCCGCAGCTTCTGGCAGCAGCGGCTCCATGACGCTGAGCACAAAGGTACAGTTAGAGGGTTCCTGGCGGGCGGGGAGGGGACACCAGGTGGCCTAGCATCTCCCCAGGAGTAGAGCGGCAGCGACTGGAGGGTTGTGCCCCTCCCACAGACGTTTCCTTGCCCTTCTCCCATTTGCCCCAACCTGTGTGGACAAGTCACCTGAACGCCCCGGGCCTCAGTTTCCTCATCTGTAAAGTGGGGACAATACTAGATCCCATACTTGTGGGCGTGAAAGGAGAATTCAGGTTGTTCGCTGGGCTCGGCAGGCCCTCTGGTGGCCATACTGGTAACTGCCGCCTGCTGGGTCTCGCAGGGCTCCGGGGCAGCCGCATGACCCTGGTGTTCGGGTGCCGCAGCCCGGATGAGGACCACCTCTATCGGGAGGAGATGTTGGAGATGGCCCAGAAGGGGGTGCTGCATGAGGTGCACACAGCCTATTCGCGCCTGCCTGGCCAGCCCAAGGTAAATGCGGCACGGGCAGCACTTTAAAAGCACAGTCTGGGGGCACCTGGGTGGCTCAGTCGGTTAAGCGTCTGACTTCAGCTCAAGTCATGATCTCCCGGCTTGTGGGTTCGAGCCCCATGTTAGACTCTGTGCTGACAGCTCATAGCCTGGAGCCTGCTTCCGATTCTGTGTCTCTCTTTCTCTCTGCCCCTCCCCCTGCTCATGCTCTGTCTCTCTCTGTCAATAATAAATGTTAAAAAAGAAATTTTTAAATCTTTAAAAGCTCAGTCTGGTGGGTGCCCTGATTCCCCACGAGCAGCCCCTCGCTCTCAGAGCCTCCGTCTCAGCGCTAAAATGCAGGCAGTTCCACAACCGCAATGCTGTGAAGCTATCATGTTCAGTCTGTCAGGAGAAGAGAGGGGCCCTGGGACATTCAGGACTAAGCAGGGTCACATGGTGGGTTAGACCCCAGTGCCCAGCTGACTAAGAGTGCTCCCCTGGGGATACACGACTGCCTGGGAAGAAGTGGTCCGGGCCGGCTTTACGCTCAAACACCAGGCCCCGGTGACGGTCCCTGCTGCCCCGGGGAGTGGGGACAGACCCTTGCCTCAGCCCCTGTGAATCTGTTCCAGCCGGGCTCCTCCCAGGCCCAGTGCTCTGTGTCCAGTGCTCAGGTCACTGGGCATCTTATGTGGAACAAGAACAGAGACTCCTAGATTTCTGTATCAGTGGGGAGCCCCGGGCTCTGTGCCCTGCTCTGAATTATAGCGGGGATTCCATGAACTTGACACTTAAAGGCTCTCCTTACTGGGGTGTAGGCAGGGGGGCCCCCGAGCCCCAGGCAGGGGGATGGGCTTGCCTGATGCCTTTTGGAAGCATGGTGAACTCAAAGTAAGTGCAGATGCCTCACTGAATGGGCTTCTTGAGGGCAGGGCTGGGGCCGACCCCAGCCCAGGCCTGAGCTGGGAGGGATGCCAGGGCACCTCTTCCTCCTGAACCTGACCCCTAGGCAAGGTCCCGGCTGGGAGGGTCCTCATCCTGCGGCCCATCATGTCCCCTCACCGCCCCGCCCTGGCCCGCAGGCCTGACTGTGAGCTTCACCCCCCAGCCCCCAAGTCCCGGGGGCCTGGACCCACCACGTCCTCCGGTTTCAGGTCTATGTCCAGGACATCCTGCGGCAGCGGCTGGCCAGCGAGGTGCTCCGCGTGCTCCACGAGGAGCAGGGCCACCTGTACGTCTGCGGGGATGTGCGTATGGCCCGGGATGTCGCCCTTACCCTGAAGCACCTGCTGGCTGCCAAGCTGAGCCTGAGCGAGGAGCAGGTTGAGGACTATTTCTTCCAACTTAAGGTATGGCAGCTGGTGTGTGGGTCAGGTCAGGTGGCAGATCAAGGACCCGGGCAGGGGAATCAGGACTAGGAGAGTCGGGTCCAGGGGAGTCAGGCTCAGAAGAATCCTGAACCTCAAAAGAAAACTACAGGTGGCTGGAGGTCAGAGCGAGATGGGCCCTCCGAAGGCCTGACCGTGTGTCCTGGGCTGGCTGCTCAGTTAGACAAAGGCAACCCGTTCGTTGCTTTACGCCAAGACTTCTCAGAGCCGCTAGCATGTGCCGCGGCTCCTCAAGGCAGGGAGAAAGGATGCAGCATTTTCCAAACGTGTCTGTCTCAGAGCCCACATTTCCCGGAGCCTCTTGTGGGACAAGCACGAGGCGGGCTGGGGGGGACGGATTGGGTGGTTCACACCTACACAGGTGCCGATAGGAGGGAGAGCCCAAGTGGGATTCAAGTGTACGCTAAGCATGACAGTCGTGAAGGCAGATAGCTCCTGAGCGTACGTGTGGTAAGGAAGCCGGGGCGCCCCAGGGGCTCGTCCCAGCCCGGACCTGATGAATGGGACGTGGCTGGACCAGCAGCACTGACACGCTGGCCTGCTTTCCCTTAAAGAGCCAGAAGCGCTATCATGAAGACATCTTTGGTGCTGTATTTCCCTACGAGGTGAAAACGGATGGGGCAGCCAGGCGGCCCAGCGATCCCCGAGTGCCAGCGGCCCACGGGACACGGGACAGTTGCTGCCACCGAACTTAATGAGGGAGCCAACTCCCGAGTGTCTGAGGTCACAGGGCCTGGAGACGTGGAAGGAAATTCCAGCCCTGAGCCTCGCGTCCTAGTTCCCCAGCTCCTTCCCCGCCAGACCCTATACTTGACCTGCTACCAACCAGCAGCCTGGACTGAGTGGAACCTCTTGTCCCCCCTGAGCCCGCCCTTCCCGGGTAATGGGGAGGTGGGGCTTCCTGGGTCTCTTGAGGACTAAACCTGCAGTGGCGGGCCCACCTGGAGGGTGACAAGGAGGAACGTTCTTCAGATTGCACCACTTTACGTGACCCCCAGGAGGCGCTGTCGTGCTGCCCTGTATTTAGCTCCCCAGTGTACAGTTATTTATGCTTTTGTATTTAAAAAAACAAACAAACCCCAGCCTTCTGTTAAGGGCCACTTGGGCCATCCCCGTATGACTCCTTGATGGAGGTATTTATATGAAATAAATTTTATTTTAACCACATTGTACATGAGTGTGGGTGTTTTGCAGGGAAAGCCGCTCCGTCATACAGAGCTGGAGACTGGTGGGTGGCACTGCCTGGACCACGCTGCCGCTCGGAGATGGCAGCGGCACGTGGAGTTTTGTGCACGTCTGAAGACCTGTGATGGGGGCGAGGAAGCAAGGCTCACCCCTGGGGCTTGGGCTGTGTGTCATGGGGAACACCTCACACAGGGCACGTCTCACATGGGGCACACCTGACCTGACACGGGCACACCTCATACTGGCACACCTCACACGGGGCACACGTCACACGGGACACACCTCACACAGGACACACCTCACATGGGCACGTCTCACACGGCACATCTCACACAGGGCTCGCGTCACACAGGGCACGTCTCACACGGGGCACACCTCACATGGGGCACACCTCACGGGCACATCTCACATGGGGCACACATCACACGGGGCACGTCTCACACAGGTACATCTCAAACCGGGCTCACCTCACACGGGCATGTCTCACACCGGGCACGCCTCACATGGGGCACATCTCACACAGGGCACACCTCCCACGGGCACGTCTTACACAGGGCACACCTCACACGGGGCATGCTTCACATCAGGCACACCTCACGTGGGACATGCCTCACATGGGGCACATCTCACACAGGGCTCGCCTCACACGGGGCTTGTGGGGCTCGCCTCACACGGGTCTCACCTATATTGGGCACGCCTCACACTGGGCACACCTCACATGGGCACGTCTCACACCAGGCACACCTCACGCGGGGCTCACCTTACACAGGGCACGCCACACACAGGCACATCTCACACAGGGCACACCTCACACAGACCTGTCTCATTGGCTCCTGGGCTCACTTCTCCCCTCCCCCGACTCAGATGGGGTGAGGAGAGGACAAAGGAGCACGCCAGCCCGCAGTGTCCCAGCAATGCACCTGAACAACGTGGTTAAGAACGCGGCCACCTAGACCAGCGCCTCTCTTCTCGGAGATGCACACAAACCACCGAGGTCTTGTCGCCACGCAAACCCATTCTGGAGCTTTCTACCCGATTCTTCCCGGGCCCTACCTTCCTAACAAGCTCCCAGCTGCTGCTGCTGCTGCGGGTCCGAGGACAGCACGGGGCACACCTCACATGGGGCACTGAATTCCTGACGGAGTCAGCAGGATGGGCTGGCATCGCGTGGGCACAGAACCGGCCCTCCTGCGCCCGCCCCGTGGCCCACACACTGAGCCGCTCTCCCCACCGCACCCTGACCCCGGACGCCGGGACCCACAGTGGGACACAGGTGTCCGCTTGAGTCAGCTTCTCCCGAGACCACACCGGCTACCTCCTCCCGCGGGGACCCTGGGTGTTGACAAGCCATCTGGCCTTCTGGCCCAGTCCTTGAAGAGGGAGGCCCTTTGCTGGGTTGGCCGGTTACTGAGCTTCCTGCATCACAGATTCCCACCCCGGAGGCCTGAGCCCGACCTGCTTCGTCGTACCCGTGCGGGGTGTGTGGGGGACCCACTGGGAGCAGGTGTGGATGCCAGCACCCACCCCATCAGAGTGAGCCCGTGCTCTCTCTTCCCACCGCCCTTGCCCAGAACCTCCCCAACCCCAGAGACTCCAGAATGTCTCAAACACATTCAATAACCACAGTGGTCCAGTGCACGTGTGCCAATAAGCATTTGTCTTTCTTTCTTTGAAAGATGCGGGGAAAGGACCTGTTGGCTGGTGGGGACCAGGCGAGCGTCCTCAGGGCATCTTTCCCGGAACCGGGAGGGTTGGAGCCGGGTGCAAGGCAAGGTTCAAGGCAGGAGAAAGGGGAGGGGCCCAGGAGACAGTTTCCCACTAGAATGATCAGCTTGGGGTTGGCATGGAGTTGACTGGGGGTCGGGGATGGGGAATGTGATTGAGGGGCAGATGGGGTGCAGGCCTGGTCCCTTTCTGCCAAGGGGACTGAACATAGGGCTTAGCCTGCAGAGACCACCCTCCTCTCCCCGGACGGTAGGATCGGGGCACCCCAGGCACCGCCCTGACTGAGGAAGGCCGCCCCCGCCAGCTGCCTCCGTCCCCCCCAGGATGGCTGTGTCCTGAAGCAGAGCCAGACAAGGACACGGTCTCTCCAGAAAAGCCCCCAGATCGTCAGCCAGCTGGGAAAGGCAGGGGCAGGGACAGGGTGGTGGAGGTGATAAGCAGCTCGCCCCAGCCCTTACCCCCCGGGGCCAGGACCCCCGCCTAGGTCTGCACGTGGGTCAGTTGGATGTCGCCCGCCACCTCCAGGCTGTTGATGGCAGGGAGGTTCTTCATGCGGTGGCAGTATTCAAGCAGGTGCTGACCGTCCACGGCCACCTTGAGGCAGTGGCCTTCGCACATGATCCACACCTAGACGGAGGCCACATTATTTGCCCTGCGCTTGGAAAGTCCTCAAACCTAAATGCAGGCTCGTGTCTCCCTCCACCTACCTGCCTTCCTCACACATTATTTAAGCAAGTCTCATGCCTGCCTTCACCCCCACTAAGGGGGCCACACCTTTCCCTCCACGCCCCTCCTGTTCTTCCCCTTGTGCCTTTACATGCCCTGCTCCCCCTTCCTCTGTGCTCGCCACACTGCCCCCCTGTCCTCCTGCCCCTATACGGGTGGCTTCTCCCCACCCAGCCTCCTCTGTCTTCCCCCATCTGAGCGCTCCTGGTCAGGTGCCCCTCAGGCCGAGGCACCCACCCCAGCCTTACTCTCCCATCGACCCCAAGCCTCTAGGGGCCAGGAATGGTGGCCTTTGCCATCCATGTCCCAACTGGCCACACCCAGCCAGCCTCCATGTTTGCCTTCCTGCAACGCAGCCTCCTGACTTGTCCTTCCCACCCCAAATGTGCTCCACGAGGCAGCGAGACCCCATCTGTGAAAACGTCATCAGGACAGCTGGCACTTTCGGCACACTTACTGTGCCCCGGGCACTGTCCTGAGCCTAATGTCACAGACATTCTTTCATTTCATTCCGACATCTCTATGAGACTGATATTATTATTAGCCCCATTAAAACATTTTTTAATGTTTATTTTTATGAGTGAGAGAGAGAGAGAGAGAGAGAGAGCAAGTGGGGGAGGGACAGAGAGAGAGGGAGACACAGAATCCCAAGGAGGCTCCAGGCTCTGAGCTGTCAGCACAGAGACCAACGGGGCTCAAACTCACAAACCACGAGATCATGACCTGAACCGAAGTCGGATGCTTAACTGACTGAACCACCCAGGTGCCTCATATTAGGCCCCATGTTTTAGATGAGAAAACTGAGGCCCAGAGCAGTGAAGTCACTTGCCCAAAGTCACACAGCTATCTATGAATCCTTGTTTACTGCTTTCTGGCTTGAAACACACCAACACACTGCACTGAAATCCAAACTCCTTTCCATGGCTCTCAAGGCCCTACATCAGTCACCTCCAAGCCTGGAGTGGGGAGTATTACGGCATATTTTAAAATACAGATGTCCAGGCTGGGAGGGGGCCAGGTGAACTGAATGAGTAGTTGGGGTCGAGAACATCTGCTCTGTGTGATCGGGCCTCCAGCCGCACTACCCACACCTCTGTGGTGTCGCTTTCGCCAGAAGCCCCTGGCCTCCCTGTTCCTAGACAGGCCATGCCCTTGATCTACTTTTGTAGTAATAGCTGCCCCCTCTGCCACCCACCAGGAATGCCCCCTCAGACCTTTTCGAGGCGGGCTGCTTCTGTCCCTGAGGTCTCAGCTGCCCTAGGGCCTCCTCTGAGAGCTGTCCCCTTCAGGGACAGCGTGGCCCCTGCCCCAGGGCTCACTCGATCCCATTATTCTGTCTTGCTTTCTGCACAGACCAATTGTTATTTCCAATGATCTGTCCATGATTGTTCAATGAGTGAGTGAGTGAATGAATGACCGCCCGTGCGGGGGCCCCACCTGGTACTTACTGGCGGCGTGACCTCAGGCGAGTAACCACCTGTGAGTCTGTCCCCTCATGGGCGAGCAGAGGCACCACCGCCCCCCTTGTGTGGGACAGTACAAGGAAGACAATAATAGCCACACCCATGAGGCACTTTCTCTTCTCCTAGGCCCAGGCTTTACCCCAGAGGCATCAGCGCCCCTATCTTTCAAGGTCCCCCCCAGATGCCCTCCACCCCCTGCTCTGTGTGCCCCTTGACCCCCTCTGTGCTCCAGGGCACAACACCTTACCAAGAAGCTCTGGCCTCGGGCAAAAGGCATCTTTCGGGGCAGACTTCGTTCCTCAGACCCCCAAGAGCTGTTGATCTGCGTGTTGCGGACCACTGCGTTCTCGTCGAAACGGGGGTTCAGGTGGAAGGCGATGTCACTCCCAGAGCGCAGGTTGATGTGGAATCTGGGGGTGGGTAGCTCCCATGAGCCTCTTCTGCCCGCTGAGCTCTGAGTCTCCCTACCCCTCCCAGCCTGCCCAGAGCCAGGGGGCTGACCAGAATGACCTCGAGAGCCTCCTTGAGAGCCCTGGCTTACCTCTGGGCACTGGGCAGGACGGTGCCAGACACGATGATGCTCTTGGAGGGGTACAGCCCGCCCGGGATGGAGGTGAAGAAAGGCAGCGACTATCGGGAGGAGAGGGGGGCAGGTCAGCCCGCAGGGGGGCGCTTTGTGCCCATTTCCATGACTTGGGACTGTCAACTGAGTTTGACAGCCGCTTCTGTGCGTAATATATTTTCAAGAAAAAACTCGATGATATCCTTACTTGGTTCAGTAAATGCCAAAGGAAAACTTTCAGCGGTCCTCAAAGTAACGGGCTTGTCAGGAAAAGAGCTTTGGCCAGATGCCAAAGGAGGCTCGGGCTGAGAGGGGACGGCCCTATTGTACGCTCATGTCGAAGGGACCGTTATAAAGGTGACAGCTCCTTTCAACAGCCTTTTCATTCACTCAGATGTTTTCTGAACTTCTACTTACTAAAGGATTGCCTTAATTTTGTGAGCCGCCCACCACCTCCCACCCGGCCCTACTCGAACAAGGCCTCCGCCCCTCCCAGAGAAACCACTTACGTAGGCTGGGTTGGGGTACGCCATGGGGGGGATGATGGGGTTCTGTTGAAAGAGACCAGGAAGTTCAGTTTGGGAGAGCACTCCCACACAGGCCCCCACCACCACCACTTTCCAGAGGTCCCTGGCTTCTCAGCTTCACCTTCCTTCTGAAGTCAGCCTTGGTGGAACTTCCGCCGTGTTCCCTGACATCATGGCCACCTGCCTGCAGGCAGCCGCACTGACTCCAGGCCTCCCCCGTCTGATTCTCACCCAAGCAGGAGAAGCAGCAGCTTAAGCTTAAGCCTGTGACCCGTAGTGGCATCCCAGGGGCTTGTCCTCAGGACACGGGGCCTCGTACTCAGATGCTGGGACCACTGCACGCCCTCTCAGTGACAGCAGGATGGTCCCTAGGAGACCTGATCCAGGATCTCTGCCGTCCCCAGGGGCATTTTACTCACATGCCTCCTGGGCCGAGGGCCCAACCCCCCAAACCCTATCCTCCTTTGCTGCGCTTCCTGCCTGCCTCGGGGACTAGAGAATTCCATCCTTGGTGAGGGGGCGCATGGTGGGGCTGTGATCTGACCGGAGCTTTCAGACTTACAGGGAACATCTGTCCGGGGGCACTGTGCACCGTGTGGATGAGAGTTTGAGTCTGGAAGGAAGAAATCCAGATTTGAACCGGCTCTCAGCAGCGTGAAGACCACCGCCCACCACCAGAGGGCCTCACTTAACACCCTAGGAGGTGACTCCTTCTTGAGCGCGTAACCAGCCCAATGGCCCCCACCAGATCCCCCCAAAACTGGCGGATGGAGGTGTGTCTTCTCTCAAGGGGGTGAGGCAGCGGCAAAGTTTTCTTCTTCTACTTGGAGAAGAAATATGACTGCGCCTGCGGCCCATCTTTCTTCTCAGGGGACTTTGTGTAGCACAGCCTCACTTTACAAGAGGAACAAGTGGATGTGTGGCCCCGGGTCTCCCGTGGCCGCTCACCGAAAAGGGCAGGGGCTTGAGCAGACAGGTGGCAATTCAGGTTGTTTTCCAATTCACGAGGGCCAGCCAACCCCTCTGCCCCACTTTCCTGCCCACCCTCTTCCCCAGCCCCACTACAGCCAGGCAGATGGCCCGGGGGTGGCCTCACCGTGGGAGAGAGACCCAGTGCCCAGCCCTGCCTCATTTTTTTTTAAGTTTTTTTTTTTTTTAACATTTATTCATTTTTGAGAGAGACAGCGTGAGTGGGGGGAGGGGCAGAGAGAGAGGGAGACACAGAATCGGCAGCAGGCTCCAGGCTCTGAGTTGTCAGCACAGAGCCCGATGCGGGGCTCGAACCCCACGAACTGTGAGGTCATGACCTGAGCCGAAGTCGGACGCTTAACCAACTGAGCCACCCAGGGGCCCCCCTGCCTCCTCATTTTAACCCACAGGAAGAAGCAAAATGAAGAGGACCCAGGAGAAATCAAGAGACTTACAATGGGAGCCGAGTTGGCTGGCCATATGCCTGGAGGCTGAAGGGGAGGAGAAAAATCAAACAGTAGTTACTTTGGTGTTTCATGAGGGTGAGACACAGGCAGAAAGAGTAGTAAGAAATGCCTCCCCAGACTCACACTCACCTCCTTCCTGCTCCATAGCAAGCCTTGCAGAGCCTAGATTCTCCCCCACCATCCCAGATTCTCCCCCACCGTCCCAGGCCCACTGGGGTTTGGGGATACAGTCAGGGCTGGGGGAGGGGGAGCATCCGCATTGGCTCCGCTACAGGGAGAAAAGAATGGGTCGCACAGAGACCATACAGCCTCCCTTAGCTCCCGGAGGCAAAACCATTACTTCTGGGGCCATATTTCATCCGGAAGGTGCAACATTTAGTGAAGAAGGAAGGCCGGCTGTGTGCCAGGCTCTGGCCTTGGCACTTTTACAAGGGAGGCGTCCTCAGCTTCTGGTTTGCTAGCGAGGCAACTAGGGTCAGAAAGGTTGAGCAACTCGCCCAAGCTCGTCCCAGTAGTAAGCGATAAAATCCAAAATGCTACTACCCAGTTTGGGCTGATGTATCTAGCACCTCCCGTCTTCCCTGGGGCCAGAGCCAAAGTGGGGCTGCCCTGCAAAACTCCCCGAAGCTCGACCAGTCCTGAAGTCAGCATGGCGTGAGGCATGTGGCCTGTCTGTCCCGCAATGGGCCACACAAAGCCTCAGTAACGAGGCACCCCTTCCTCTAGCCTCCCCCGCTCCAGTGGCCAAAGGAGGGGCCAGGCCCTGCTTCCCTTCCTGTCCTAGACCCTGTCCCCGCCCAGCAGACCACTCTTGCCCTGGCTGGTCTCCCATTCTGCTGGCTGTGCAAACCACACTCCACATTCACTGAGTCCCTACTGTTTGCTCAGACGCTGTGCTGGGGAGACACTAACGAACGACCCACAATCCCAGCCCACAAGGGGCTTGTGGGTGGAGAGAAGGAGGGGGCGGAGGGACAGGGACAGACACGTAGGCACAGTCACAACAGGACATGGTCACTGGGATAGCACAGATATATACAAAGTCCATGGGGACATGGTGGGGGGGGGCATCCAATGATGTTCCAAGCAGCAAAGATGCCCCTAGAAGAGTGACATTTAGGCAGAGCGTTGAAGGGCTGTTAGAGTTTGGCTAGGGCTGAGGTGGCACAGGGTACTTTCAGCACCAGGACTGCAGGTGCAACAAGCCTGTGGCCCCAGAGGGCATCAAGTGAGCAGTGGAGGCTGCCTAAGCTTCATGGGTGAAGGGGCGTGGCCGGGAGGTGGGCTGTGGGGCAGGACTGGGATGGGGGCGGGGTGGTTTCTGCATATCCTGCCGTGAATGTAGCGCTTTATTTAGAAGGGGTTGCAGCTGTCAGGATGTGTGAGCAGGGAGAGGATGCAGTCAGATTTGAGTGCAGGAAGGTCACTGCCGCAGGGGGCAGGGTGAGTGGGCAACTAGACCACAGTCCTTGTGGTTAAGAGTCAGATGGCCTGGTCCAAGAAAGGCAGCAGCTTCGGAAGGGAGAGGTGTGGGTGCAATGCAGGCAGACTAAGGAGGGGAAGGAGGGGACTCCCAGGTCCCCAGCTCTGGGCCAGGCGGTGTGGAGGAGACAAGGAAGCCTTGGGTAGGCATCACGGGGCCTCTGTCCTTCCTGATGAGCGCTCGGCCTCCAAGGCCTCCACATTGAACTCACTTTTGGCTTTCGCCCTTTGGGCCTGGGTGGGAAACAGGCAGTCTGTGAGTACTGCACCCCGGAGAAGACAGGCTGGATGGGGGTTGCTCGCGTGTTCTGTTAAAACAAAAGGCACCATGGAATGAAGAAGAGCATTCACGGGGCCAAGGAAGCACGGACAGGCAGGGGCCTGGGCCAGAGGGAGGAGGCCAGGCAGTCAGGAGAGGGTGTTCAAGATCACGCAGGAGAGGCAGAGGGAGGATACGGCTCCAGTGAGGGACAGCAGGCCAGTGAGCTGTCTCCCCACTCACACCCGACTCTCTCCATCTCTCTCTCCTTCCCCTCCTCTCATCCCCCTCCCGGGCTCTCTTCTTCAGGCCTGTAAGGGAGAGAGCTGGGTAGGGAGGGAATATGAGACATTAGGACAAGAGAGAGAGGAGCTGGTACCGATGAGGGCCTACTGTGTGCTTTTCTCATCTCAGGGAGCACAAGGACCAAAAATGGTGACAGCAGCTCCCACCCAGCCTCCTGGGGCCCTGCGGGAATGTGCGCCCAGCACACCCCTATCCTTCCAGAAATACTGGCTTTTTTTCCCCTCACCTTTTTTTCTCTTTAATTGTGGTGAAATATGCATACATTTACCATCTCAACCAATTTTAAGTGGATAGTCCCAGGGGCATTAAGTACATTTGCATGGTTGTATACTCATCACCACCACCCGTTTCCAGAATGCAAAACTTCTTCTCCGGACCTTTTAGATGCCCGCAACACATTCAAAAATCTTAAAACACTGAGAGGGTCCAATAGACCCTGGCATGGGCCCATGCAGGCCATTTTGTGACCTCATTGAATTCACACAATAAACTCATGGAGCAGCAGTGACCATGCCCCTTCCACAGATGAGGAAACTGAGGCTGGGAGAGGCAAAGCTACTTGTCTAAGATCTCATAGCTGGTGATACTGGCAGAGCTGGGCATCTGAGCTAGATTCGATTGGGTTCCCAAGCCTGGGTTCCTTCTAGAGCCACATGGCCTCCTGAGCACGGTGGAAATAGAGAGTGACAGAGAGCGGTGGCCAGAGAGCATCTCAGAGACTGAAACAAGTGTCCTGGACAAAGACAGTAAGTAACACAGAAGGACAGGACAGGGGAGCTGGAGGTGTGTCCCCAGAGTTACCAGGGTAGGAGATTGGCTGCTACCATCGGGCCCTCGCAGCAGGGCCTATGTGCAGCTAGCCCGGGCCCCACACTCAGCCCTGAGACAGGTGCCAGATGGACAATCTGACCTGGAAGCCGATGTAGGACAGATGCACAGCGCCGCTGATGGAGAGGGTATCCACACGGTGAAAGGGCACGCGGTGGGAGTACTGCACGAAATGGCTCCCATTCACCATCACCTGCAAAAACGAGGGCATATTCCAGGACAGGGGTCTCAGGCCAGGGCGGGGGACCCAAGCCAGCCCCCTGCCCCCAGGGATTAGGACCTGTGTTTGGTTTCCACATCTGTCCCCCGGGGGTCAGGGACACCAGCCTTCAGAGCTGTGCCAGTTGGGAGAACATTGCCTATGATCCGAAGTCCATTGAAACCCAATCCTACTGGGTTCTACTGGGCTTTTTCGTTCTTATGGTTGTTTGTTTATTGCAAATCAGTTTATCTTTCTAATGTTAGCTCACGTGAGGTGCTGTTTACATATGCATAAACATGTTCATGGGGAGCAGAGGAGAGGCAACCCCCCGGGTTGTACATGGAGGGGACGGGAACATCCATGCTCGCACAGAGAAGGACAGACACAGGGACACTCACCCCCACCTGTCTCCCAAGCCCAGAGACACTACTCTGCTTACGTAATTTGCAACACCATGTAAAGCTGAGCCATTAGTAGGACCTGGACAAAGGCGGCAACAACATTAGCAAACACCAAATGTTATCAGGGACCTGCAGTAGAGGAATGGCTACAGCAAAGGAATGGAACGAACTAGAACTTTAAAGACCCATGAGGCCCCAGAGTGCCATGGTGCTTTACCCAGTTCCTATTTCCTGAATAAAAGACGCAACTGGTGCCCTTGTAGATATGCAGGTGAAGGTGTGCGAGTAGACTGTGGCCATTGCTAATGTTCTTACAAGGCAAAGGTCCTCCTATCTGTAGAATGGCATTGCTCACGTGATCATTGAAAGGCTCATGTGACTTATGACGGCTGCTCACCACACCTGATGGGGCTGGGAGGTAGGGGAAGTAGGCAGCAGGAAGCAGGCGAGGAAAGCTGCTTCTCACCTTGAAATCGCAGCTGTCCACGAGGAAGGAGAGCTCAAATGGAATTCCCATCTGGAATGGCATATGCATCTTCCTCTCCTCTGGCCCCCAGCATCCATTCTGCTTCGTGTTGCAGACCACGTACCCACCCTCTTCAAACCGTGGGTTGAAGTGGAAGGCGATGTCATTGTCACTGGGGCCAGATTGAAAGTTCACAGCAAACCTAGGCAGAAAGAGATTCTGTAGCCCGGCTTATTGCCAAGTGAGGGGAGGGGGGCTCATGCCCTTGACTTGAGTCTGTCTGCGAACTTGCATACAACCTGCATGGCAGGTTTGGATCCATGTTCAGTTTGTTGCCATCCTTTTTGTGCGCCAAACTTGGACTTCATGTGTTTTGGCGCAAGTATTGCATGCTGCCTTTACAGTATGATTTTCTAAAAATACGTAGAACAGGGGTAAAGAAAAATGTGGGCACTTTCACACCAAGTGGATACTTGGAGGCCAGCCCTCATCGGCTCAGTTGGGAAAGGAGAAAAATTTAAAGACCACACGAAATGGATGGAAAAGACCTCCAAAGCTAGTTTCTAAAGCATAGAGGAAATAGTGGCTCTCCGGCATGAGAGCTTTCTGGATATCTGTCTGTCACTGGAGGTTGGCGTGTGTCCCACACATGACGTGTGGAGTGGTGGCCCTGAAGTCAGCAGGCCTGGACCCAGACCCCAGCTCTGCACTGCTTGTCATCTGTGACGGTTCTCAACTACACCACCCTCAAGTCACCATACCCAGGGAGCTGAGTGACTTCCTTCCTTTGGGGATGCTTAATGAGGCGGTCTTCTAGAAGTCCCCACCCAAGTCCATTTCCATTCCTGTCTCTCTCCTCCGAAGAGGCCTTTGGGTACAACTATGGCTCTGAGGTGAGGAATTAAAACTTTCCAAGGAGCCTGGCTCCCAAAAGGGGCACGGTAAACCTTTGTTCTGCCCTTTTCCAGACAGTGCTCCCTCGGGTCCTAAAACCAAGTTCCAGCCTGAGGCTCTCCTCCGAGGAGCCCTCCCTGAACTCAGCACCAGTGTGGCTCGCTGCCTGCTTCTCAGGGTCACTCCAGCCTCCCCAGCTAACGCACAGTGCTCTCCTGTCACCCACAGGGCCAGGCACTGCACCAAGCCCAGAATCAGCCCCTGAGAGTCGTTCTATTAAATTCCTGCAGAGGCCTCTTGATTTTCTTGCTGGAGGAGTTCTGTATGTCATCCTCAACACCAGGTGGCTCCGAGAACGCTCGGCCAGGAGGGCTTACACGAAACTGCCGAGGCCCTGAGCCCAGTCAGCCTTCCCTCTGGGAAAGGAGGCTGCCAGTGACTCTGGAAGGAGCAAACCTAAGTCTGTATGTCTCTTAAAATGGAGAATTTTGTTTCTGAAATGTCTCCAGGTGTATTTTTCCCTTTGTGGTCCTGCAGCTTCCTTCCCACAGTCCTTAGAAAATTCCTGCCCTGGGGCACCTGGGTGGCTCAGTCGGTTGAGCGTCCCACTTTGGCTCAGGTCATGATCTCGCAGTCTGTGGGTTTGAGCCCCGCGTCGGGCTCTGTGCTGACCACTAGCTCAGAGCCTGGAGCTGCTTTGGATTCTGTGTCTCCTTTGCTCTCTGTCCCTCCCCCACTCGTGCTCTGTCTCTCAAAAATAAATAAATGGTAAAAAAAAAAAAAAAAAGAGAGAGAAAACAAGAAAAAGAAAACTGCCCCCGGAAAGGGGGAGTGCAGAAGCTTGGCGGGAAAAGGTGGGGACAGTCTCTGTTAGACAGGATGGGAGTAGAAAGCCATCCTGGTGGGGGGGAGGGGTAGGCAGAGGGAGAGGGAGAGAGAAAGAAGCAAGGTTCAGAGGTGAGGTCCCAAAGTTCCCTGCTGGCAGGGTTTAGGGGGATCCTGGTGCCTCACTTCCCTCAGAGTCTCCTGAGGGCGCTCGGGGCTCTTGGAGAAGTCCCACGGTCAGCGTGAGCATGTCCACCTGTCAGGGAAACCCTGGTGGAGGAAGTTTCTAGAACCTAGATGCCGAGCTGAGGTAGGGCTGGGCCTGGAAGCAACGTGTGGGGACCCAGGAGGTCACAGGTCTCGTGCCAGGTGATGAGAGGAACACAGTGGTCAGGAGACATTTGAGATTGAGGCAGAAAGGCTTCAGAGAGAGGGCCGTGCATCCAGGGGGGCTCCCGTGGGCCCCATGGACCTCAGCAGACAGCCCCCATGGTCATAGGCCCCATGCGAACTGGGCCAGAGACCTGGGCCGCAGTAGAGACTAGCCAGGGCCGCCTGAGCCTCCAAAGGGCCTCCAGCCTCTGGGAAGATCTCGAGTGCCTCCCTGTTCCCAGAAATCCCCCCTCGGGAAAGAGGAAATGGGGGCAGGAAACAGCACTTAAATGGTGTGTGTATTTTGAACTGACTTCGTATTTTCCAGAAAAGACTTTGAAACTGAAAGAGACCAAAGGGCATTTGAGGGCAAATTCAAACATTTCTGTATCAGACAAAAGAGGGCTCCAAAGTAGTTAAGGGGTAGTTCAAGAAATAAAGGAAGTGATATTTTTGCAGCTCTGGGTTACGGTGTAGAAAGGTCAATCCCAGGGGCGCCTGGGTGGCTCAGTCTGGTTAAGCATCCGATTTCGGCTCAGGTCATGATCTCGCAGTTGGTGAGTTTGAGCCCCACGTCGGGCTCTGGGCCGACAGCTCGGAGCCTGCAGCCTGCTTCGGATTCTGTGTCTCCCACTCTCTCTGCCCCTCCCCTACTCGTGCTCTGTCTCTCTCAAAAATAAACATTAAAAAAATTTTTTTTTGTTTAGAAAGGTCAATCCCAGAACATAATTATCTGCTTCTGGGCTGGCCTGCTCCCCTCTTGAACCATGAGCTCCTGTCAGCCCTGTGTCTATGGGGAGGCTATGGTGATGATGCTCAGACGCTACTGGCAGATGGTGTCATGAAGATCACCCAGGGATCCCCTGAGGCAGGCGCAAGCGGCTCGGAGGGTGTTGGGTGAATCGACCGAGCTGACAGGGGCGTGGTTTGCCAAAGGGTGAGGCTAGAGAGAGAAAAAAAATAGTTTCAGATACCTGGTTCCACTGTTGTACAGAACGGTCCCAGTGAGAGTGATTTTAAGTCCATCCTGGAGACCCCCCTGGATTTTCCCAGAGAAGGGGATGACCTGCAGGGAGAAGATGCCAGTCAGTCGATGGGCCTCCCTCCTTCTGTCCCCCCCCCCCCCGCCCTGCCGCCCCCAGCACTTGCTAGAGGCGGCCCAGGTGTGTTAGCCATGCACTAGGGAAGTCTCAGCCTCACGGATCTCCGGGCCCTGACTCCAGGAAGTCCCACACACATTCTAGGATCGTGACAGGGAGACCCTGGGGCTCTAGAGGATGTGATGGGGGCGCTGGCCTCCCCTGCGAGTCTCAGAGAAAGAGACAACTTCTAAGAGGAGGCAGTAATGTGGACATGGCCCCCGAGATGGGAAGGAGCCAGGGGAGGGCTGGGAGCTGCTGGACCCCAGGTCAAGCTCCCGGCAGAGGTCCCAGAGCCCTGGCTGGGGACTCAAGAGGCCCAAGGGACCAAAGAGACCACCAACCTATTCTAGAGGATAAACCTTCCACTCGCCTGACAGGGCCAAGAAGAAAGCATCCTCCCCTCCTCCCGCTCTCCCCACACATAGAACTATGGTGACCATGACTTTGCCCTTCCAAGCCACCTGAGGTAGCACGTCTCCTCGGATGCTCTCTGCAGCCATGGGGCAGCCCTCTCTTCTACTTCTGCTTCTCGGCTCCCCATTCCTTTCCCCAGGCCCTCGGCAGCCTCCAAAGCCCTCCTCCTAGGGCCCCTCAGCACCAGCTCTGTCAAATGCTCGTTCCCCGTCTGCTTTAAAGGAGCAACGGTTATGGTGGGGCAGACATCATTTTATTTTCTTTTTAATGTTTTATTTATTTTTGAGAGAGAGAGAGAGAGAGAGAGAGAGAGAGAGAGAGAGCGTGAGCAGGGGAGGGTGAGAGAGAGAGGGAGATACAGAATCCCAAGACAGGCTCCAGACTCTGAGCTAGCTGTCAGCACAGAGCCCGACACGGGGCCTGAACCCACGAACTGCGAGATCATGACCTGAGCTGAAGTCGGATGCTTAACCGGCTGAGCCACCCAGGCGCCCTGGCACACATCATTTTAGAGCCAGACATACTCCAGGTTTGAATGCTAATTCTGCGGCTCATTACCTGAGTGGCCTTGGGAAGCTTACTGAACCTCTCTTTGCCTCAGTTTCCTCGTCTGTAACAATAGGGATAAGTCCCTCCTTCTGTGTCATTTTGATGATTGAGTAAGAATGTCTGTGGAAGAGACTGGCACCTAGCAGGTGTTTCTTTACCGGCCCCCTGCTTCCATGCTGGACTCTCCGAGCAAAATCCCCAAACTGGTTGCTTCTCAACTGTCAACGCTTATCTCCAGAATCCCTCTTAACTAACGTGGTTGTATAACCCAGATTAGACTAGGAGGGAGTTCTAGCTGCCTAACAGTTTCTACACTGGTCAAGTTGTTCACGTCTTCTCTAACGTCTCCCCGAGGTCAGTTCCCAGCAAAACCGAAATGGTTACAGGAGCCAGGCGGTGACGTGTGTGAGTGAGATGTTGCTATAGGAAAATTTTTAAATGTGGAAATAGTAGTACCCTAAACCACAAGTACCCATTACCTGGCTTTAACAACTTACGATCTATTTTGCTTCATCTCTACCCAACCCTACACAATCTTTTTTAATCCTTTAGTCCTACATAACCCTTTTTAAAAATGTGTATTTATTTATTTCGAGAGAGAGAGAGAGAGAGAGAGAGAGAGTGAGCAGGGGAGGAGCAGAGAGAGAGGGAGAAAGAGAGAATCCCAAGCAGGCTTCGCGCTGCCAGCACAGAGCCCGACTCGGGACTCGATCTCACGAACCGTGCGACCATGGCCTGAGCCGAAACCAAGAACCCCAGACACTGAACCAGCTGAGCCACCGAGGTGCCCCCAAAATCCTTTCTAAAAAATTCTCCCTCCAGAAATTAGAAAGTTTTAGAGAAAAAAAAATTCCAGATTTCTGTCTGCTAAAAATGTGGGAGCTCTTGGGGCACCTGGGTGGCTCTGCACACTGTGCAGGCCAAACAAAACGCCCACCAGCCAAATTTCAGCCCACTGCCTTCCAATCTGTGTCCTGGGCTGGACGGCCACTCGGAACCCAAGGAAACGCATCCTTGCTCAGTTAGCAGCCGTGATGCTGGGACCTCATTCAGACCGACTGCTACGTGGCCGTTTGAAAGAAGTGACTTTTGTGGCTCCTCTGGTCAGGTCTGCATTCTGCCATTAAACACTTTGGTGACCTCGAGTAAATCCCATCTCTGGCCCTCTGAGTTCCCTCTGTTGTCTCTGTCTGTGCCAGTGCCGCTCTGGCCCAGCGTGGCAGACTTCTCTGAAAAATACTCCCCTCGTTTATTCGTTGAGGCCCCCGAATCTCTTCAGGAGCTTTCATACCGTCACAAGACATAATGCTTAAAAGGTGAATACTTCCAGGGGCGCCTGGGCGGCTCAGTCAGTTAAGCATCCGACTTCGGCTCAGGTCATGATATCGTGATCCATGAGTTCGAGCCCTGCGTCGGGCTCTGTCCCTCCCCTGCTCATACTCTGTCTTTCTCTCAAAAATAAGTAAACATTAAAAAAAGAAAGGGGGAAAAAAAAAGGTGAACATTCCTGGCAAGCATGCATCCTTCACTTAAGCACATCCACACTAAAGTGTAAAGAACTAAAAGCAGAGTGTGGTTAGATGGGGTCCTCGGCGCACAGAAGGGAGCTGGGATCGGGGGGACAGGACAGTATAGGTTAATCCTAAGCAAGGATTTTCCCAGAAAGTTTTCGAACTTTCAGTGTGTCTTCAATGATGTCCCCAAATTCTGAAAACCAAGATTATTTTAAGTTGCGCATAACTGTGCAGACAAGGTTATGCACTGCAGCGTTAGAACAGCAAAGGATCGGAAAGAGTCTGCAAGTTCGGCAAGAGGGTGATGGTGAGGCAAATCATGGGGTTTCCATTTAAGGGGTGCGATGTAGCCTCCACTAAAAAAAAAAAAGAAGATGAAGAAGGGATTCTTTGGGAACTGATAGGGAATGACCCCCCATGTGTATAAAAAACATGGGTGGGAGAGGCCATATGCACGCATTTACTTATGGATAAGATATCTGTGGATGGATTCAAAGAAACTGACCACGCCAGTTGACTCCGACGAGGTCCGGCGGGCTGAATCATTACCACCCCTTCCCCATGGCCCCAAATGTCCACATTCCAATCCTTGGACTTCGCGGCTCCTCTAGGTCACCTTATGAAGCAAAGGGGACTTTACAGATGTGATTAAGTTACAGATCTTGAGATGGGGAACTGATCCTGGATTATCCAGGTGGACCGTGTGATGACATTGGGTCTCTAAGAGAGAGGCGGGAGAACAGAGTTAGTGGCAGGAGGTGTGACAATAGAAGCAGGAAGCTGGTGGCTGTGAAGATGGAAGGAGTCCCAGCCACGGTAGGCAAGCAGCTTCCAGAAGATGGAAAAGGTGAGGAGAACCTCTCCCCTGAAGCCTTACTGATATTTTTGGATTTCTGACCTCCAGAACTGTAAAAGAACAAATTTGTGTCGTTTTAAGCCTGGTGGGCCAGGGCTGCTGGGGAATATGGACCCGTGCACGCGCGCGTGCGCAAGAACTCTTGGGTTTATGGTCCCAACAGTCATGGGTTCGCCTCCCATTTCCTTGTGCTAACAGCTCTCCTACTGGGCAAGTCACTTGATCTGTCTGCGCCCCAGAAACCTCCTCAGGACAGTGGGACTGTAGCACCAGCCGGACTGTGCTCCTGAGAGGATTCCGTGAGATGCTCTGACAATGGCAGGTGAGATGCCTTTGACAATGGCAGCTATTTGCATCAGGATGACCTAATTCCTCTGCTGGGTCAGAAGCTGCTCTCAGCTCCTGGCTCCGCCTGGAGGCTGAGGACTTTCCCCTCCTCTTCCTATCTGGAAGAAGCAGGCACCACAGGCCACAGGGCGAGCAGCCGCCTTCTGGAGGCCCAGGGTCACCAAAGGGCCCAGCTAGCAGAGGGGGCTCACCAACAGGAGGCGGCAGAAGACTTTTAGCCAAAGGGAGCCACTGCCCTAGAGGTTCTGAGGCCCTTCTGGTGGCTACTCTTCCCTGTGAGTGCCACTATTAGAGAGGAAACTGAGGCACAAAAGATGTGGTAGTTGGCCCAAAGCCGCTCAGCTGGTCAGTGATAGCGCGGGGTTTGAATCTCAGCGTTCAGGGAGGTGACCAGGTAAGGTGGGTGGGGTGTGGGCAAGGGATGGGGGGCCAGGTTCCCAAGGCGGTCCTGCATGGAGTTTGGCTCCTGAGAACAGCCGGGCCGCAGGACCTTCCTGCCGCCCTTGGGAGGAAGCAAGGATCCCACGGCTGGATGTCAGTGGGCCCCCCGGGCGAGGGCACCCTTGTGGGCTGGGCGGGTGCTCCTGGCGCCCATGGGGGCTGCACCCATCCTCTTTCTTGTCTGGACTCCAAGGCCCTGTTTTAATTCCCCGTTGCCCATAGGAAGATTTTCCTACTCATTTGAAATATTTGAATGCAAGGATTGGAAAGTAAAAACTAGTCAGCAGAATAATTATGCATCAGGGCCTGTTAGGATCTCTGGGATCCCTCATCTGATGGAGGATGAGCCCAAGGTGACACGTTTGGACCTTGAGAGCACCATGGAGGGCCGACTACCTGGAGCCGGGCCCAATTTCCTCCAGCGACCACCCCCGCCTCTGTCAGCCCATCAGCCCCGGCCTCTCGGCCTCTCGGGAAGCTCTTTGCCAAGGCCAGGAGGGGCTCCTTCTACAGGGCGGGGGGCTGCCGCTTGCCTGCGTTCCCCTGTTATTGCTCTCTCTCTGTGGGCACCTCTTTCTTCTGGAGGTAGGTCAAGGCACCTCCCTTACATGCCACTTACCATCTGGGGACACTTGGCAAGTGGCCTCGGCTTCTGTGAGTCTCAGTTTCCTGTGTCTGATGTGGGAGTAATAAGGCTCACAGGGTTTAAACAAAGCCACCTGCAGACAGAGCCTACGCACATGTGGCCAAGGGTTTGAGGCAGCCCTTTGTGCCCCACTCTGCAGAGACAGCCCCACTCCCCTCTCACTCCCGAGGAGGCCCCTCTGCACACACTCTTGGCCTGCCTCTGCCTTGCTAACTCACCCCTCAGGGAGCAGACACCTCCCCTGGAAAGCCTTCCCGGCTGCCTCCAGGCTCCTAAGAATACAAACACTTCCAAATCCCCACCCCCACCCTCACCCCTACAGTGTTCCAGGCACTGCTGCAACTCTGTAGATATGCTGCCTCCCTAGTCCTTACCCAACCCTGGGAGGTGAGCTCGAAGATGACCCCCTCTCCCCGATGTGGAAATTGAGGCCCAGAGAGGTAACTCGCCTGAGGCCGCCCAGCTAGTAAATGGCTGGACCCAGGTAGACCATTTCCAAAGCAAGTGCCCTTAACCGCCATGCTGCGTTGTTTTCATACAAGCCATCCCTCTCCTTGTTATTGTGCCTGACCACCCCCCCCAACTTCCCGCACCTGGGATGCACCTAGGACGGGCTCCCAGGGGAGCTCAGTGAACATTTGTGTCAAAGGCATGAATCCTGGTGGTTTATCAGGATTTATCAGCCAGTCCTGAGATGCAAGGGAGGCTGCCATGTGGTGGGCTAGGACAGCCCCTTCTGGCTTTCTGCTTTGTGTCCTCTTTGGGACACCTGCCCTCGTCACCTGCTGCCACCCAAGGATCACTGCCCCAGAGACCCAGAGCTGTTTCCTCCTGGCAGAGGCAGCTGGCTCGGCCCGGGCCACACCGCCCGTGTCAGCACCTGCCATGGTGCTGGAACTCACCGGGTTCAGGTAGGGAGCCTGGGAGCTGTTTAAGGCCATCTGTCCACCGCCCGAGTGGCCCTGCTGCTCTTCACACCAGCCGGGCAGTCAGTCCTCTGCACTGGGAGGAGATAACCAGGAAATAGAAACCAAAGCAAAACTACAGTTACTCAATAGGGAGGAGCCAGAAGCTCAAGGAAGTGGTCTGGCGAAAAAGAGAAGGGGAGGAGGGTGTTGAGGGAGGGCTGGGGGTACACTGAGGGGGGAGGGAGCAGACACTCCTCGCCTCAGTAAACTTTGCCCTTCCTCTCCCTTCCTGAGCTCCACTCCAACACCAAACAAGGTTTCATTCATACAGATTCAAAGAGCCTGGCCACACTGACTTAACAAGTTTCTAGATGACGCTGTCTGTAAGTGTGTGGCCGTGTCTCCTGCTCGAAGGGCCCAGAAAGCAGCAGGGCTGTGTGCTGGGCATCTCCTGTGCGCAGGGTGGTGGCAGGAAGGGCTGCTTATACCCATTTACACGCAGAGAAACTGAGGCTCAGAGTCTAAAGGACATGCCCACAATCACATAGCTTACCAGTGGCAACTTAAGCTATAGGACACCTGGGTTCTCAAAAAAGTATGTCTCCCCTTGAAAATTCTATTCCTGGAACACCTGGGTGGCTCAATTGGTTAAGTCCAATTGGTTGGACTCTCGGTTTCAGCTCGGGTCATGATCTCGCAGTCGTGAGATCGAGCCCCAGGTTGGCTCCGTGATGAGTGTAGAATCTGCTTGGGATTCTCTCCCTCTCTCTCTCTCTGCCGCTCCCCCACTTGTACTCTCTCTCTCAAAAATAAAATAAATAAATATGTAAAAAAATAAAAATTCCATTTCTCATATTAAACCACAATCATGGTAGACAGAAATGTTTTTCTGAGCCTGGGTGGCTCAGTTGGTTAAGTGTCTGACTTCAGCTCAGGTCATGATCTCGTGGTTTGTGAGTTTGAGCCCCACATCGGGCTCTGTGCTGACCCCTCAGAGTCTGGAGCCTGCTTCGGATTCTGTGTCTCCCTCTCTCTCTGCCCCTCCCCCACTTGTGCTCTCTCTCTCTCTCTCTCTCTCTCTCTCTCTCTCTCTCTCAAAAATAAACATTAAAAAAAATTAAGACACAGTTGATCTTAGCAGCTGCATAGTGCGCTATGCAGTCACCACCATCCATTCCCAGGGCCTAGCTATGGTCTTAAGGAGGCAAGAGGTGGCCCTTGGGAAAGTTCCTTCAGAGCTCTGGTATTCAAGGTCCTGGATGCTTGTCTGAAGCTCTCTGTTCCCTGCACTGTAGACCAAAGGATCGGTTCAAAATATGAGTCCACCATCTCCCACCCATGAGGACGGCCACTATCAAAGCACCAGGAGATGATAGGTGCTGAGGCAGATGACGAGGAAGGAAACCGACACACGTGAAATGGTGAGGCCGCTAAGGAAAAGTGGCGTATGTGCCTGACCGTACGCTTCTGATTGCCGAGGTTTCCATTTCAAAGACGTCCCCCTCGAATAAAGGCATCGACAGCTATAGGACAGCTTCTAGCTTCTAGCTTCTCGAAACCTCAACAACTAACTCATGAGCAAGGCTGCTTTCCTTCCTTCACCCCAATTCCCTTCCAGCCACCCCACATTGGACCCCAGTAAAGGCAGGACTCCAAGTCTGTGCTCATGCTTGCTCGTGCTCTCTCCCTACAGCCTCCCCGTGTGGCCCCCATGTGCCCTGTACCCTCCGGGACCTGTGAGTCAGAAACCTTGGGTTTTCGGGGGTGCCTGGGTGGCTCAGTCGGTTGAGCATCTGACTTTGGCTCAGGTCGTGATCTAAAAGTTCGTGGGTTCGAGCCCCGCATTGGGCTCTGTGCTGACAGCTCAGAGCCTGGCGCCTGCTTCAGATTCTGTGTCCCCCTCTCTCTCTGCCTCATCCCCATTCACGCTTTGTCTCTCTCTGTCTCAAAAATAAATAAAACATTAAAAAAAATTTTTTTAAGAAACCTTGGGTTTTCAAAGTTCCCTGATGGTTGGTGCTGAGGTGCGTCTTGCAGTCATGTAAGAACCACAAGGGCCGGTCCAGCCACCACATCAGCTCCAATGGAGAAATATCTGGGCAAGGGGTGGGGGGGACTCACCACAAGTGGTGTGGGGTCAGGCGAGTGGCCCAGGCATTTCTAGCCCACAGCATCACCATATCAATAGGCTGAGACCCATGTGACACAACAGTTTGGTACTTTCTTAAAAACTAACCACAGCGGCGCCTGGGTAGCTCAGTCGGTTAAGCATCTGACTTCGGGTCAGGTCACAATCTCATGGTCTGTGGGTTCAAGCCCTGTGTTGGGCTCTGTGCTGACAGCTCGGAGCCTGAAACCTGCTTCAAATTCTGTGTGTGTGTCTCTCTCTGCCCCTCCCCTGCTCATGTTCTGTCTTTCTCTGTCTCTCAAAAATTAATAAACATAAAAAATAAAACTAACCATAGAATTATGCCATGATCCAACATTAGCAGTTCACATGTGCCATGAAGAATTGAAAGCAGGGACTTGAAGAGGTATCTAAACACCCGTATTTATAGCAGCATTATTTATAACAGCCAAGAGATGGGAGCAAGCCCAGTGTCTATTGATGGATAAAGGGATGAAAAAAATGTGTGTAGACAGGGGCACCTGGGAGGCTCAGTCAGTTAAGCATCCGACTCTGGATTTCAGCTCTGGTCATGATCTCACAGTTCATGAGATTGAGCACAGAGCCTTCTTGGGATTCTCTCTCTCCCTCTCTCTCTCCACCCCACCTCTGCTCACACTCTCTCTCTCTCTCAAAATAAATAAATAACTTACAAAAAATAATGTGTGTAGATAGATAGATAGATAGATACAGAATGGAATATTATATAGCCTTTAAAAAGGAAGGATGTTCTGACACGTGCTACAACATGGATGAACCTTAAAATTAAACATTCAATAACTTTTTTTTAAATGGCTAAGACAGTAAATTTTATGTTATGTGTATTTTACCACAGTTAAGATTTTTTAAGAGGTGACTCCAATGGCCTCTACAGTCGGACCAAGAATTGATCACTGGTGGCCACGTCCCTGTTCCATGTGGTCCCGTGGTGCTGAATCCAAAGCACTTCCTGCTGGGCTGATAAGAGCAGGGAATTACGGGAGAGACCAGAGGAGCTGACACACGAGGGAGGATTGGGCAGGGGAGAGGAGAGCAGAGCCAGGGCCTGGAGAGCAAGAACAATGCAGGGAGGTTCCCAGGATCTCAGTCTCCTCTCTGCTAAGGGGAGAGGCCTGCTCTCAGCCAGGCATTGTGGGGAGGAAGGGTCACCGAAGACCTTCCCGGGCAAGGGGACCAGCAAGGGCAAAATACTGGAGCTGAGAGAGTGTGACCAGTCTTAGGAACTGACAGAGGCGACGGGCAACAGGGGGAGAGAGGAGGAAGGCCCGGCTCACAAAGGCAGGGCCGGCTCCCATGGGGCCAGTAGGCCCATCAGAGTCCACACCTTATTCCGAGAGCCATGGGGAGCTCCTAGAAGTTGTTGATTTTTAAACTGAGGTAGAAACTACATACAGTAGGGGCACCTGGGTCAGTTGAGCGGCCAACTTCAGCTCAGGTCATGACCTCGCGGTCTGTGAGTTCAAGCCCCGAGTCGGGCTCTGTGCTGACAGATCAGAGCCTGGAGCCTGCTTCCCATTCTGTGTCTTCCTCTCTCTCCGCGCTTCCCCTGCTTGCTCTCTGTCTCTCTCTCTCTTTCAAAAATAATAAACATTAAAAAAAATTAAAAAAGAAAAGAAACTACATACAGTAAAATGCCCAAATCCTTAGTGTACAGGGTGAAAAATTTTGCATATGTACACGTTTCTGCAACCACCGCGGACATGAGGAGGTAGGACGTCTCCAGCCCCCAGAGACTTGCTTGTGACTCCTCCCAGTCGGTACCCCAAGAGTGACAACCATTCTGGTTTCTGTCACTAGAAACGAGTTTAACGTCTTTTTGAGCTTCGTAGAAATCATGAAATCATACAGTGCGTGCCCTTCGGAGTCTGACCTCTTTCACCTCGCATTGTGTGTGCAATTTCTCTTTGCTGCCTGGCACTCCTTTGTAGGGCTAAAACACCACGTATCCGTTCATCCCTCTTTTGATGGAGATTTGGGCTGTGTTCACTTGTACCACGACTAAAGTCATGTGCCTAAGTCTTGGGGAAACAGAAGCAGGGCATCTGTGGGTATCACCGCGACGTGGGGTGTGCAGCTTTCGCTTCTGTAGCCTAAAAGGTTTTCAGCAGGCAGTCGGAGGTATAGCTTTGTAGCTCACGCCAACTTCCGTGTGAGGAATCCAGAAGCTTCCGCAATGGTGGCGGTCAGGGGTACAGTCTCGCAGTAGGCAGGTGCTTGCCACACAGAAACTTCACAAAGATTAGCCCGAGTCCTGCCTCTTCCTCCTCGCTTGTGTAACCAGGAAAAGGTTGGGGGGCCCTGTCCTTTACAATCTAGAGAAGATTGTCTCAGACCACATTCCAAACCTTGAAAAAGTCCAAGGATCTCCCTCAGAATTTGGTGTGGGATGAAAAGATCAGATTCTCGCGGGTGTTGTATGTAAACTCCAGTTTATAGACATTTACACGGATAAAGTGGGTTTTCTCCTTTTAACCCTCCCTTCCCTCCTTCCAGCCTGCCTGCCAGGGGACCTGCCCTTGGCCACAGGGTTCGAGTACTTCTCCCGTTAGTTGGGTGAGAAAAATGTCGTGCGTTGCAATCAGACAGACCTGGGATTCATTCCTGAATGATGGATATTGTAAATTCTAGAGCAACCACTAAAGAAATAAAACAGAGGCTGGCTAAGAAAAGAGAACATGTGGAAAAGACAACATGGAATTTGAAGAATGCCGCCATTTAACCCAAAAGAAATCAGAAAAAGAGGGGAAAGCACAGGCCGGACAGATAGAAGGGAAGGAACAAAGTAGTCAACTTAAACCCACCTAAATCCGCAATGACATTAAGTGGACAGGGACCAAGCACTGTAATCAAAAGGCAGAGATTATAACACTGGATAAAAAAGCAAGCCCTAGTCACATCCTAGTTGAGTCCTGTAAGCCACGTTGGGAATTGTTCTGGTAGATTCTCCCAAAGTGAAACATACCTTCCTCATGGCCTAGAAATTCCACGCCTCGGGATTTACTCGCGGTAAATAAAATGATATGTCCACACCGAGACCGGTGTCCGAGTCTCATAGCAGCTTTATACATTATAGCCCAAGGAGCCCTCAAAAGGCAAATAGACGAACACGTTGCAGTCACACAACGGATGCAGTAACTAAATGGAACTACCGATAAACACATCATAGGTAAGTCTCCAATAGGTTATGCTGGAAAAAGAAGACAGACACAAAATGTACACACTGCGTGCTTCCCTTTTCTTATGAAGCTCTGGACGAGACACAAGGAACTTACGAGGAAAGAGATCAAACAGTGGTTGCCACTGGGAAGGGGCTGGAGGGCTCTTCCTGGGGTGACGGAAATGCTCCCTGTCTCAATACGACCACACACATTGGGTGTGTACCTGTCAAAACTCACCAAGCTACACACTTCACCTTCTATACTTTCCGCGAGTGTGCAAAGTATACCTCGATTTCTAAAAAATAGCTTGAGAGAAGTCCAAGGAACTCAACTCCCTGTGTATTTCAAAATTAAAAAAAAATTTTTGTTTAAAAAGCAAACAACAGGTCCTGCTGTATGTCAGCCGGAAAGATATCCTATATATCACACTATATGTTACCCGGCTTGGATCTAAATAAACAAACAACTAAATCCTTTTTTTAAAGGAAAGATATGGGGCGCCCGGGTGGCTCAGTTGGTTAAGCGTCCGACTTCGGCTCAGGTCATGATCTCGTGGTCCGTGAGTTCGAGCCCGGTGTCGGGCTCTGTGCTGACAGCTCGGAGCCTGGAGCCTGCTTCCCATTCTGTGTCTCCCTCCCTCTCTGCCACTCCCCTGCTCATGCTCTGTCTCTCAAAAATAAATAAACGTTAAAAAAAAATAAAATAAAGGAAAGATATCATATACGGTATTCCCCCCTCTTTGTCAGGGGCTATGTCCCAGGACCCCAAAGGGATGTTTGAGTCCCAGATATACCAGCTCTTGTATATATACTATGTTTTTTCCTGTGCGTACGTACGCACGCTAAAGCTGTCGATACGTTAGGCACGGTGAAAGATTACAGTAATAATAACATAGGACAATTACAACAATACACTATAATAAAAGGTGAATGTGGTTTCTCGCTCTCTCAAAATATTTTACGGTACTCCCCCTTCTCCTTGTGACGTGAGACAATGAAATGCCTGCGAGCCAGCTGAAGGGAGGCAGGGGCACACGCTTAGGCTCCCTTGACCTCCTGACAATAGGTCCGAATGAGGACGGTTGGCTTCGAAACCGCGGATGAGGGGGCGCTGCTGCATCCCGGAGAAGAGACCATGCAATATGAAGTCCCCTCCGATGATCTTCTAGCCTGGTTGGGATCACCTCCATTTCATGCTGTGTGGACAACACCCTCCGTCAGCAGGTCTCCCCACTGCCTCCGGACGTCCCCCCTCCGGCTCCCCTTTTTTCCTCTTAGTCTCCTCTCTGGGAAGGCTCAGAGGCTCCAATGGGCTCTCGTGCCGGGGTTACTACAGGGCAAATGAAAGGTCGCCAGGCTTCCGTGGGGTGTCTGCAGGGCACCCAGTGTGAGTTCCACCTTCACCCCAGGCCTGACCTTCCTCCACAGCGGCTGCTGACCCTGACTCCTTCCCAGAGCAGGAATCAAAATTGAACACGTATTTAGAAGGAATGGTGGGGTGGGGGGTGTGTAGGCTTAGCTGGGAAGGGGAAGGAGAGAGGACCCTTTCATGAGGCAGGGGAGGGATGGTGGCAGGACAGGGCTGCAGGCTTTCCCCCGTTCCCCCTCCCCCAGCCCCGCTTGGCTCCCTCCCCACCTCTGCCCCAGCTGAACTCTCATTGGCAGAGCCCAGGTCTTGTCCTGCTGAGAAGGAATCGAATTCAAACTTCCACTTACTGGAATCCTCAGTTTTCTGAAAAAAAAAAAAAAAAAGGAGGGTGTGTATGCCACTCTAGAACAATGCCTCTCCTGGGAGCCCTGAAGCAAACACAGCCAGCACGGAAGGGTGGGGGTGGGGGGAGGGCAGGAAACATTTAGCATAGTGATACTCAACCTTTGATGAGCCCTGAATCTCTCCCAGGGTCTGGGGCTGGGGAGTTTGGAGGGACGTCCGGATATCTGCATTTTCAACGGGCACCTGATGCAGATCTTGTGAGACTCACATTACAAATTTGGGGGGCATCTTTAAGAAAGTGAATCCCTACTTCACTAAAACAGGTGACCAAATACACGCGTGGCTAGGGCCCTGCCCAGAGCCCACACAAGCGAGGGGCCCTGCCAGCAGCCTCTTAGACCTCTGAGAACAGAGGACTCTGAGGTGAGAGCAAAGTGAAACACCCTTGAAGAAGTGCATTTACGAGCATTTACTGAGCACCTGCTGCATAGCCAGCCCCGAGCTTGGCTCTGGGGACCACAGACCGAGAGGACATCGTCCTTTTCTTCCAGTGGTTCCTAAATCATTAGAGTTGGTGGGCGTGCAAGTTATTCAGTGCACTGATGTACTGTGAAGGAAGCATGGGGCACAGCAGCTGAGTGAGGCCAGGCAGGTGACTTGAGCTCCGTGAGCCGCAGTTTCCTCATCCGTAAGGAGGAGCAACTCACGGGCCTTATTTCGTTAGGTGGCTGGGAGGGCTGAATTAGCTAATGCTTGGAAGGCACTTAAGTCAGTGCCTGGCACAGAGCAAGCGGCTCCCTAAGTCCTATCTATATGCTCACCTATCTTAATCGTGGGTGGTGAGGCCAGAGAGGAAGTAGTGCTGGACTGAACTTGAAGCGTGGTGATAACCCTTCCGAGGCTGGCAGGGATAAGGAGCCGTGTTGCATGTCGCACCGTGGAATCCAGCACACTCAGAGTCACTGCTCGCACTTCCTCAGGGGGGGAGCCCAGGTGAGCAGCCAGATTAGTGACCCAGCAGTTCATTATCAGACACGACACCGCCTCTGCCTTTAGTCCGTGTGCAACTAGCCTGGGACTAGTCTTAGTTCCCAATTTCCTTTAAATGAACTTAGATGCTTTTCTTCTCCCTTTTTAAAAAAAATTTATTTATTTATTTTGAGAGAGAGAACAAGAGTGCTAGTGGGGGAGGGCATAAGGTGGGGAGAGACAGAATCCCAAGCAGGCTCCACACTAACTTGGGGCTTGAACTCATGAACTGTGAGATCATGACTGGAGCCGAAATCAAGAGTCGAACGCTTAACTGACTGAGCCACTCAGGCGTCCCTAGATGCTTTTATTTTATGTTTTTTAATGTTTATTTTTGAGAGAGTCAGAGCGCAAGTGGGGGAGGGGGAGAGAGAGGGAGACACAGAATCGGCAGCAGGCTCCAGGCTCTGAGCTGTCAGCACAGAGCCTGATGCGGGGGCCGAACTCACGAACCGTGAAATCATGACATGAGCGGAAGTCGGAGCTTAACTGACTGAGCCACCCAGGTGCCCCTAGATGCTTTTATTTTAAAAGCAAACTTCATGTCATCACCATACATGAAAACTGCCACCACTTCCATAAATAAAAACTCATGGTGGGCAAAATGGGCGAAGGTGGTCATGCAAATTTTGGGGGGGGGACACAAACATTTGAATCATTGCAATTAACAAATGCCCCAAACATCGTAAAATCCGGAACCATAATATTTTTTATTAATTTCCCGGCACTATACTTTCCTACCTTTTTGGCCATATATTCTTTGTTTCTTTGTGTGAGGAAGATTTGACGGATTTTCCATACAGGAAGTAGAGAGATCATTCTGTCTTTCCAACGGCCTTTTTTTTTTTTTCTTCCACTCCACTGGGTACCAGGAAACATGGGACACATTCCTTTGGGCCTCTGGGCCCTCATCTTTGTACCTGGACTCAGGGGAGTTGGTTCCAGAAGCCATTCCTAAACTGGGACAGCCAAGAATAACTCAATCATTAGTGTAAGTGGCTGTGAACCACATAAAGATATGACCAACTCAACGAGACTCTCTCTTAGCCCGATCCCCAAAATGCATATGGCATCTCCAATACTACGTGACTCAAGAGGCAGTAGGATAGAGGGAAGCCGGCGGGGAAGGAGACGGTAGTGTTAACCAGCTCTTTTCACACATCCCAGCTCTCACAGAACGACTGGATGGCTCAGTAGGTTAAGTGGCCAACTCATGATTTTGGCGCAGGTCATGATCTCACAGTTCATGGGATCGAGCCCCGTGCTGTGCTGACAGCACAGAGACTGCCTGGGATTCTCTCTCTGCCCCTCCGCTGCTCATGCTCTCTCTCTCTTTCTCAAAAATAAGTAAACATTTTCATTTTTCTTTTTTAATTTTTTAAACATTTATTTATTTTTGAGAGACAGGGTGTGAGCAGGGGAAGGGGCAGAGAGAGAGAGAGGGAGACACAGAATGGGAAGCAGGCTCCAGGCTCTGAGCTGTCAGCACAGAGCCCGATGCGGGGCTCGAACCCACGGATCGTGAGATCATGACCTGAGCCGAAGCAGGACGCTTAACCGACTGAGCCACCCAGGTTCCCCTGTTTTTTTTTTTTTTTAAAAAGGTTATTTATTTATTTATTTAGAGAGAGAGAGAGCATGCCCGTGCACGCAGAAGGTCAAAGGGAGAGGGAGAGAGAGAATCCCAAGTCAGCTCTGCACCCAAACTCAAAACCATGAGATCATGATCTGAGCTGAAATCAAGAATGGGACGCTTAACCCACTGAGCTATCCAGGTGCCCCTCAGATATTGTTTGTTTGTTGTTGTTTAAGTTTATTTATTTTTCGAGAGGGGGAGGGGCAGAGAGAGAGGGAGAGAGAGAATCCCAAGCAGGCTCCGGACTGTCAGCGCAGAGCCCGAGGCGGGGCTCGATCCTATGAACTGTAGGATCATGATGTGAGGCGAAACCAAGAATCGGATGCTTAACCCACAGAGGCACCCAAGACTGTTTTTCAGTTAACGTTTGTTATAGTGTCGATTATGTGCTCAGCAGCATCCTGGGTGCCTTACGTTTACTCCACCATGAGCTTTACAAAGTCGGTGCAATCGATTAGGCCTATTCTATGTGGGATGAAACGAAGGCACAGAGAGGTGAAGCAGCTTGCTCAAGGTCACACAGCCAGAAAGTATCCCCGTGACGATTCCGCCCAGGCGGTGCCGCACCGAAGCCCGTGCCGCTCCCACTGCGCCTCATTTCTCACATGCCTTTTCCTAGGATGGGCCTCCGTTCACGGCACCCAAGCTCTGTTGCAGGGAACACGGGCCCACGTGACTCTGCGTTTTGTGCCCCCAGGGGCGAGGAGAGTTCTGCCAAAACCTGTCTCCTGGCTTCATTTTTGATCAGTATTTTTCTGTGCCGGGGGAGTCGGGAGCCCAGAGCACCAGGGGTGGCTTTGGGTCCTGTCAACACCGTGTCACCCAGGGCTTATTCCAGAGGGGTGGCAGGGACCGGGGCGGGGGGGGGGGGGGGCTGGAGGCTGCCTGCTGAACAGAGAGGAACAATGAATCCATTCTCTTTTGTATCTGGGGACCTCCGGAGAAGAAAACAATGCGGAATGACATGGTACTTCCCATGGAGTGGACCATCTTCGTAAGGGGACCCAGGTCTCGAAGCAAGAGCCAGAGACTTTGAGAATCAGCCGGACGTGGGGTCGCCTGGGGGGGCTCAGTCGGTTAAGTGTCCGACTTCGGCTCAGGTCATGATCTCACAGTTCCTGGGTTCGAGCCCGGCATTGGGTTCTGTGCTGACAGCTCGGAGCTGGGAACCTGCTTCGGATTCTGTGTCTCCCCCTCTCTCTGCCCCTCTGCCAGTTGCACTCTCTCTCTCTCTCTCTCTCAAAAATAATCCCTAAAAAAAATTAATAAAAAAATAAAAAGAATCAGCCAGGCATGGCTTCAAATCCTTCAAATCCAAGCTTCTTCACTTGCTCCTTGGATGACCCAGAGCAGGTTACTTCACCTCAGTGATCCCCAGTCACTCCTGTAGATGGGGTGATACTTGTTTCATATAATTTGCCTGAGGTGAGGAAACATTTGCCACCCAATAGGCACTCAGTGATGTTCTCTTGCTTTACCTGGCCTCCTGGCATGTGTCCAGGTACAGCCTGTGCCCAAATCTCCGACCAACACATACTCACATCGGGCTTTCACTTCCCTCATTTCTGGACACTCTACCTCTAGTAATACATCCCAAGAGAATTTTATTATTTTTGGCAGCCATGCCACTCAATGGTTCTCACCAACTAAAATCCTACAGTTCTTTCCATACACTCCTCCGCCTCCTCCCGACAAACATCGTAATGGGCCTAGGCGCAGACAGCGATGGCTGCCGTGTTCCAGAAATACGGCAGATCCCAAGCTACTTCCTCCTTGACTTAGGCCTTCCTTCCACACTGCTACGGAAGGCTTGCTCAGTCCACCCCGCAAAGGAAGGAGCAGGTAAGATTCAGAACCCAGGCCCCCCACAACTCCTCCCTGTGACCACCTCTATTCCCAAGGGGTGTTGGCCCAGCCACGTGCTCAAGGGGCAAAGACCGTAGACACTCAGTTCCTACCTGGTGATAATGTGAACGAGCCTATGTGGGTAATATTCCTCCAACGCTGCTCTGCCTCCCAGCCTGGAAACTTACTGAACTGACTGACCATCTTTTTTATTATTTATTTAGAGGTGGGATGGGGGTGGGAGAAGGAAACCCCCGTCTACCGGAGGGGAGACCCTGGCTGGGGTTGATGTGCCTCTCCTTGTAGGGAACAGGCCTGGTGTTCTGGGAAGTGAGGGTACAGATCCTGACCGACCAGGGCAGCCGCTGGGCTGAGTGCTAAGTGCCTCAAGCCTTCATCTACCGAGTCAGCTGGAAAGATCCCACGTTCTTTGCCGCCGAGGGGGCGCGCGCGCCTGCGCTGGGGGGCACAGCCCGCAGTGAGAGGGCTGATGGTTAAATCCTGATCAGTGGCCCGCCAGGTGTCCGGGCTCCCTCTTCCCATAGCCCCAGAAGCCCTAGCTTGAGCTGGGCATGCGGCTGCCCCGATTAAGGGGGGTGCTGGCAGCTAAGTGGTCTTGACCCAACAGCTTACCTTGCAAGGTAAGGTTTTTGTGTGCTCACGTGGAAGGCTGGGGCGGTAAGAGTACCTACCAGCTAGAGCGGTGGGAGGTGGTCGCGCACAGAGCCAGAGGAGGGCCCGGCCCGTAACGCACGCAGGGGACGGCTGGCCACAGGTGCTGCGGCCTTCCGGACCAGAGGCACGGAAGAGACTTTGTGTGTCCTCACGGGGCACTCTCACCATCCCTCACCCATTCCAAGCAGCTTCGGGGAGCAACAGAGAGGCTTTCCCTTCCTGGAATGGCTCCACATAGAACTGTCCCCTCTGAGACTTACATTCCAAGGGCTGAAGTACACGTCTTAAAAACATTTTTTTTACATTTATTTATTTTTGAGAGACAGGGAGAGACACAGAATCTGAAACGGGCTCCAGGCTCTGAGCTGTCAGCACAGAACCTGACGCAGGGCTCAACCCACAAACTGTGAGACCATGACCTGAGCCGAAGTTGGACGTTCAACTGACTGAGCCCCCCCAGGCGTTCCCCTGAAGGTAGCATGTCTCAATAACGGCCCCCAAAGAGTCACGCTTGCCTGTGTCCATGCCGTCCCTTTAAGAGATGGAGCCTATTTTCTCACCCCTGAATTGGGGTTGGCCAGGGACTTGCTGTGGCCAACAGGATGGAGAAGTGACATTGCGCTATTTCCGCAGTTGGGCCTTAAGACATCATACGGTTAAATGGTTAAAATGATAATTACGTATATTTTACAACCTTTAAAAGTGGGGCGTTGTGGGGAGAAGGCTATTAAACACCTGCTGAAAAAATGTTGTTCGCCAAAAGTTCTGAGTCTGCAACCTGTCTTTGGTAAAAGGAAGATCGGCAAGGGGGCGCCTGGGTGCCTCAGCCGGTTGGGTGGCTGAGTCTAGATTTTGACTCAGGTCATGATCCCAGGGGCGTGGAATCAAGGCTCGCATCAGGCTCCGTGCTGGAAATGGAGCCTGCTTGGAATTCTCTCTCCCTCTCCCTCTATCCCTCCCCTGCTCATGCTCTCTCTGTCTCTGTCTGGCTCTCTCTTTCTCAAAACAAAACAAAACAAAACAAAACATATATATGAAGGTAAGATCAGTGCTGGTAAGGACGTGATGCTACTAACAACTTGAGCCTTTCTTCTTGAGGTCCTCAGAAGAATTGGAAGATACCTGGAAAAGAGAACCACTCTTTCACTGTGTGACCTATTGCTGGGAGCCGCATCGGCCTTGTTGGATGACACAGTCACAGTGAGGAAGTGGCAGACGTTTGCACAGCTCCTGCCACGAAGCGAAACTGGTATCTCCTTCTACTACTGGCTCATATTGGGAATGGGACTGCTGTTATTGATTAGGCCTCACAATGTTCCAAATCAGACCGATATTCCCCACACAGATACCTCATGAGAGAAGGCATATTCCTACCCCTACAAAGGAGATTTTAGATCAAAGCACTGTAGATGTTCCTCAAAAGACTCTTCCAATAGGCCCCTGTAGATTCGAAACACAGACTATGAAGGGGTTAAAAACACAAGAGTTGCATTTAAGTGTGGCCCCGAGAAAAGGAGCCTAAATTAAAGATAAAAAATAAAAGACAAGGTCAGAACCTGGTCCCTTCCCAAGGTCCACATTCTACAAATATCCTCCCTTATGCTGACTTCAGTTATGAGAATGGATAAAAAATAAAAACCCAAGTGCAAGGCCAACACACATAGGGCCCCCATTGTACTTACATCAAAAAAAGGGCTTTCTCAAGCAACTTCTTAACAAACATTCCTTCTCTTGTCGTTAATGAGCCCATCAAAATAACTCCTAGCTTACCTATATACACCTAACCTATGTTTTAATCTTAGCGTTACTAACTTAAATAATATGTATGCTATCCTGTTTTTAACTAAAAACACCCTGTTACACTCTTGGTTATAAGATTTACTCAACCTCACTGTAAGTATGTTACATGACTTGGTTGTAACTTGTTAAGCAAAAACAAAGTCATAATTATTGGCAAAAAACCAACCCGTACAAAATAAGATAGGTTTGTTACTTTCTTAATCTAGGAGACTGGCGCCAAGAATGAATGAGATGGTTCTAAAAAAATATTTCTGTAAAACTTGTTTCTGTACACTTTCAATGATTAAAGCATTTTATCACTAAAAATTAGTCACTGTAAACAATTTCTATTTTCTGTTGTCATATTATCGCTTGACCAATAAAAAAAAAGACACCAAAGCAGACAGAGCAGAGATGCCTGCCTGGTGGTCAAGAAAGAAACTCGTGGCTCTCTCATCTCTCTCTCGTGCCGACACCGTCCGTCCTTCGGGGACCCCTGGACCTGCTGGAGCTGGACTCTGGCCACCTATGTCATCTCATCTGTGTCTCAGTTCTGCCCAAGGAAATCTTACCGACCCACCAGTAGCAGGCGGCCCTCACTGGGAAGCTCTCAGTTGGGAGGATAGTGGCAGTGTGTTCTGGGACAGACAGGTCAGGCCCTCACTGGGTAGCCCCGTTGAGGACAGCAGGATCCGCAGGAGGGCTGGGGACTGTTCCATCACCAGGCCCAAGAAGTATTAATGTGGGGGGCTGGACTCCAGAGCTTGTAAGTCACCCCCACGCATCCACCCAACTTGGGCACAGGCTCGGGATCCATCAGAGGACCCCTTCATACCAAAGTCCAATGACACGTCAGGCTCCCACCATCAACTCCCGGGCCCTGGGGAGGGGCGTCGTGGTTTATGGTAAGTCAGGGCGCATCCCCAGAGCACACGGCACGTAGCAACAGAAAGGAGGGTGAGCGTGCAGTAGCTTTCCCGGTGCCAGGCATTGCAGCGGGTCACTGGAGGCGCCAGAACTGGGCTAGAACCTGCAACTGGGTGGCCTATGGGCCATTTTCAGTCCGCAAACTGGTTTTGTCTGTCCTACGTACAGTATAAGAAAATGTAAGCCACCTTTTGGAAACCTGGAGATTCCACATAAAAATCCAGACTTCTAGCTCCTCTTAAAAACAACAAAAAGAGGGCACCTGCGTGGCCCAGTCGGTTAAGCATCTGACTTCAGCTCAGGTCATGAGCTCACGGTTCGTGAGTTCAAGTCTCACACTGGGTGAGCCTGAGCCCCGCTCCTGATGAGCCCTGCTTCTCTTTCTCTCTCTCTCTCTCTCTCTCTCTCTGCCCCTCACTCAATTGTGCCTCCGCCCACCTCAAAAAAAAAAAACAAACCAAACAAACAGAATGACAAAAAGGAAGGTCTGGCAACACAGGGCTCCCGTTCCCAGGAGGTTACAATTCACCAGAGTTGGGGACCAGCTGTCTCAGCATATTTTCCAGTTACCCACAGTCCTCACCACCCTCCAGAGAACACAACGAATTCTCACCAGGTGTCCCTTACACATCCTTAGTCAGTCACATCCTTCTACCTCCTCCGGACGGACGGCTACAGATTGGCTGCCTGCGGTGTGCCCCTTTCTCCTGCAAACCAGTAGGCACTTGGCCTTCAGAGCACATTTTAGCTACTTTCCTCAACCACTGCTTCAGCTGGCCCCTTGGGGTTTCTGGCACAGGAGGGGGGTCCCCATTTCAGGATCACACACACTTTCTGATTGTCCGGCTTCTGAAGACGCAAAGATCTGCACTCCTAAAGATGGGATTATATTTGCATTCTTTTCCCCGCCTAGCAGGAAGGGATGGGAGAGGACTCATTCTTCCAGTTACAAAGCTCTCGCCCAAGTGTACAACTTAAAACTTGATTCCCAAGACCGCAGGTGCACTGCCGTTCCCTGTCATTATGGCAGCTGGTGGCACATGCTCTCTCTCCCTCCTTCTCCATACACCACCCTCTAGCACCTGCCAGCACTGCCTCTAACTCCCACAGATCCCAGGGAAATCCTTGCTCCTGTGCCCAAATCTGGAACCATCTACAGGGCACATAGGTAGTTAGGGAAAGTTAAATGTTAAACAAGGTGTCAAAGAGCCACGGTGTGCCAAGTTCTCACTCCTCCTTTCTGAGACGGTCAGGGATCTTAAGGGGACTTTAAGGGATGAAAAGGGACTTCCACTCCTAGGACCTCACTGCCCTGGTTAACCTCTAACCTACCCCCTCTTTCAGTCCCGGGGGGAGGGGAATAGATTTCTACTGCTTTTGCTTAGCACTTCCTCAAAAGGTAAAAATGGCAGCGACACGGCTCCGAGGGGACAGAGTCGGGCTCAGAAAGGGTGACGTCCATGTTCTACAGCCGGTGTTGGCCACAGCTGCCCTTAGGAGCGCCGTGGGCCGCCGCCAGGGCGCTGGGAAGTTCTGGAGTGTTTAACCACGGACTTCAAATGCAGCAGCAGCCACACAAGCTATCACTCACTACGGCATCCACGGGCATGGAATTGTCGTTGGAAGCTGGTGTCTCCATTCCCAAAGGCCGCGTGGCCAAATCACCAGATGCTTATGTGGTTGCCAAGAAATCAGGTGCGAATGATGTTGTGATCCAGGCACAGGTTTCAGCTGGTGGTAGAGGCTTTACGACCTTTTCCTGAAATATGATGTCACTAAGGTGGAGAGAACGCCAATAGTAGATGGGGCACCTGGGTGGCTCAGTCAGTCGAGTGTCTGACTTTGGCTCAGGTCATGATCTTGTGGTTCGTAAGTTTGAGCCCCGCGTTGGGCTCTGTGCTGACAGGTCGGAGCCTGGAGCCTGCTTCAGATTCTGTGTCTCCCTCTCTCTCTGCTCCTCCCCCACTCATGCTCTGTCTCTCTCTCTCTCTCTCTCTCAAAAATAAACAATAAAACTTAAAAAAATTAAAAAAAATTCTTGCTTGTGGACAAAGCTGCTAAAAGGGTTGTGAAGCTTTCTGGAATAGTGACCTTGGCCAAGCAAGTCCAGGCAGATGTGAAATTTCAGTTGCCAATGTGGTGCGAGAACCCAGGGGATGGCTGAAGGTGTTAAATGTGCCATAATCATTAAAAATATCGTGTTCTGGGGGCGCTGGGGGCTAAGCATCTGACATTGGCTCAGGTCATGGCCTCACAGTTCATGGGTTCGAGCCTCGTGTCGGGTTCTATGCTGACAGCTCGGAGCCTGGAGCCTGCTTCAGATTCTGTGTCTCCCTCTCTCTCTGTCCCTCCTTGGCTTGCACTCGCTCGCTCTCTCAAAAATAAATAAACATTAAAAATTAAAAAAAAATACCATGCTCTCTATTATTATCGTTCCTTTTCTCTTTATAGTATGGAGGTTGTAATTGCCAGCGAGGCACCAAAACTTTTAAAAACATTTGCTCTGCATTTAATTCTCCTGTTCAGAGTGGGCTGTTTGTATAAAAAATGTGCAATGCAGTGATCTAGTTTCTTCTGTGGAAAACTCTCTCTCTCACTTCTACAAAATGTCACTCACAGTATGCCAATTTATTGTTAGATACAACATTCTTTTTTTATTATTATTTATTATTGAGACAGAAACAGAGCATGAGTGGGGGAGGGGCAGAGAGCGAGGGAGACACAGAATCCGAAGCAGCTCCAGGCTCTGAGCTGTCAGCACAGAGCCCGACGCGGGGCTCGAACCCACGAACTGTGAGATCATGACCTGAGCCGAAGTCGGACGCTTAACCGACTGAGCCACCCAGGCGCCCCTACAACATTCTTTGTTGATAAGAGTCCTATAAATAAAATAAATATGAAGATAAATTCTTAATTCTTTAGCGTTTGAAATATATCTAATAACTAGTCTCATTAGTAGAGCAATGTATAACAATGTTTTACAAAAAGTGTTTGGGGCACCTGGGTGGCTCTGTCGGTTGAGCATCGGACTTCGGCTCAGGTCATGATTCTGCGGTTTGTGGGTTCGAGCCCCGCGTCGGGCTCTGTGCTGACAGCTCAGAGCCTGGAGCCTGCTTCGGATTCTGTGTCTCCCTCTCCCTCTGTCCCTCCCCTGCTCACACTCTGTCTCTTTCTCTCAAAAATAGACATTAAAAAAATTTTTTAAAAGTATTTAGTGAAGTAACATCATTTGAACATTGTTTTAATCATTACAAAACACAGATTTACGTGAGAGCATGTGAAGTTTTCATGATCCTGTGGTATTGACGAGACCCTGTAGTCTTATGTCATATAAAGGTATATTCACTAAGGACGTGGCAAAATTAATAACATCAATTTAATAAAAACCTCCCAACGTGACTTGGAAAACAGGACAAAAATGGCCTCCCAAGAAAGATTTTAAAAATGCAACAGGGAGAGAAAACATGCCCGATATGGCAGTTAGAGACAAGCCCCCCAACCAAGTCTCCAGAACTGGGGACCCTCAGCTTTACCACTGGATCCTCAAGAATGAGGTTACATTTTTAATTTTCCTCATTCCCACCCTTCCTCATTCATTTCTACAGCGAATTCTTCCTGAAGGCATGGTGCCAATGACCCTCTCCCTGCTCCTCATCCCCAGGCTCACCTTCTCAGTGAACGACCCCATCAGCAGGAGGGCAGATGTTCGGGGAGTTATCCTGGACGCCCACCTCTCCCCCACATCCAATCAAAGCTCAGGTCATGATCCCCTTGCCTCTAGTTTTAGGCCCGCTCCAGTCCATCCTATGTATCTAAGGCATAAATCTAATTATTGCCCTCCTCTGCTCAAGAATCTTCAATGGCTCCCCAGGGTGTCCGTGTTAAAGTCTAAACTCCTTGGCTTGGCACCTACAGGATGCTGCTCAGCTCCAATCTACTTCCCCGGTTCCATTTTACAACAGCTGGAATGCTCATGATTTCCCAAGCACACCCTGACTTCCCAGACCTCTGAGCCTTTGCAGATGCTGTTCCTACAGGGTAGAATGCCCGGTTCTTGTTTATATACACCAGGCACATTTCTCACCCTGAAAGTCAGCTCCAAGGCTACTTCCTCCATGAAGCCTGCCAGGCAGACTGCGGGACCTCTCAACGCAAGGGCACTACCACCTTTTTATCTGTGTTTCAGCACTTGGTGCTGTGCTCCGGGCACAGGTGCTCAGCGAATGTCTGACTTGGGACGTTCCTTGGCTTTTGCGGAGAGGAAGCTTTGGAGTCAAAGCCATTGGCAGAGTCCTGGGCTAGCCACCTTCCAGCTGTGTCATCTTGGGTGAGCAGTTTAACCTCTCGGTGCCTCAGTTTCCTTGGCTGAAACATCACAATTCCCGCCTAGCGGACTGTTGTGAGGATTAGATTAAGGGAAGATGATATATGGAGAGTACCTCCCTGGCTCAGAGGAGGGGCCTCACAAATGCCATGGCTCCTCTTGAAACAAAATTTTTTTAACGGTTATTCATTTTTGAGAGAGAGAGAGAGCACGAGAGAGCATGAGCAGGGAAGGGGCAGAGAGAGAGGGAGACAGAGAATCCGAAGCAGGCTCCCGGCTCTGAGCTGTCAGCACAGAGCCTGACGCAGGGCTTGAACTCACACATCGCGTGAGATCATGACCTGAGCCGAAGTCGGATGCTTAACTGACTGAGCCACCCAGGTGCCCCCCCTGTGCTGGCTCCTCTTTTCCTCCACCTGTTCTGCTTACTCCAACCTCCAAAGCACCTCTCTACAGCACCTCTCTCTAGGAGCGAAGAGAGGCTCCTAGAAATAAGATTCGGATAAATGATCACTCCACTCCCCACCCCCCATGGCGTCCAGGAGGCACAAGCACCTACAGCCCGGGAGACACTGAGCGGCTCTGGGTCTGCCCACAAGCTGGGACTATTGCCGGCAGGATGACCTTCCTCTGGGCATCCTGGGCCCCGATGCCATTTTGTCTCCACTCCTTCTTCTGCCTTCGAGGTCCATGGATAACTTCTTTCTTCGGAAGGGGCTCCTAGAGGGGGTCCAACCACCCTGACGCCCCCCCTCGCCATCCGAGCAGCCCCTCGAACCCACCTGGAGCTGACTCAAGTAGACACAAGCCCCGGACACCTTGGTACAATTTTATTCACAAACTCCAGACACCCAGGCTTGGCCTGGCACAAAGGATGTGTTCTTGCCAGTGGCAAAAAACTGATACAGCACGTTCATGAATACTAACCATTTTAATTTAAATTAATAGCATTTCTGGAAGACAAATGCAGTTGATAGAAAATATAAAAACTTTTACTGTACAAATTTTACATCACATTCGAGAAAAAAAAAGAGCAGGTGTGTGCCTGTGGCCACGGAAGACGCCGGCTTTACACACACACTGATGATATCCTGGCTAACACTGCAGCATTACACAAGTTCCCTAAACAGCTTCACATTTGTGTCTCCACCCCGCCCCCCAAATCAACACGGAACAAGGGCAATACAGGCCCACAGGGCTCACGGCTGCCCCCTGTGGTCACAGAAGAAGTGCCACGAGGGGGCGGATTCCAGCGCCCCGTGCAGATTTCAGGTCAAGGTTGCTACACTGCCCACGATGAACGGGGAGCTTGCTAGGATTCGGGATCTTGAGTTGGATAGAGACCTGGGGACTGTGGCTCTGGTGGCTAAAGGCAGCGGGGACATGGGCCCTAGGGTTTGGGGGAGCGGGGGACACTGGGGACTGGGGGCCTGCTGTAAAGGACCACTCTCAGCCCCCGCTGGGGACTCCATAGCCCCCAGAGCTTCTGCCAAGGAGGCCCGCCATCCCCTTCACAGCTGGCCGTGAGCGCTGGACTCACAATATCTGTGTCCTTCCTGTGTTGCCGCGGCTGATGGGGAGAGGACCCAGAAGGGCAAGCACGCCTTCCCAACCTCAATTCACAGTCACTTAAGGAGACGGAAGGAGAAGGGGACCACGTTTTTTTTTTTTTTTTCCAATGACAGGCAGTGCAGAGGATGGGCCGTGAGCTGGGAGGCCGTCCAGGGCCCCCGAAGAGGAAGTGGGAGTGTCCTCCAGGCTCTCAGCTCGCCTTCAAGGCTCCTGGCAGTGTCAGTTCTTGAAGGGCAGGGACCGTGACTGTGCCCACCGCAGGCCTCTGCACTCACACAAGACACCGTAGGGGTTTGAGGCCAGTTTCTTGAACTGACCTGTGGGCGTGGTGCCCACGGGGGAGACCAAGGGACGAGAGGATGAAACAAGCAGTCTCACAGAGGAGGGAAGAGCCACCCCGGGCTGAATCTGGCTGGTTCACAGCTCCTGTCTTCCCTACACTCCCTGGCTGGGAAGGGTAAGGAGCTCGAGTCTGGGGCGCTGATGGGCAGCGGGAGCCCGGGTACCTTGCCGGCCGCACAGCCGCGCTCTCCGAGCAAGTGTGGGTCGGGCCAGGGGGTGCCTGACCCAGAGACAAGAAGGTGGCCCTCCGACTTCTAGGCAGCGGCCCACTTCCCAGGACACTGTGGCCAGACCCCAGGGAAGGCTCTGAAGATTGAGAGTTTTGCTAGGGGAGTCTAAATGAAAGGGATGGGAGGCCCACATGCCTCCCCGTCTTGGCTCAGAGCACGGACACAGGTTCTGGGTCGGAACCCAACCACCTCTCATCACCCTTGGTCAGTTCTGGGGTGGGGCCCAATGTGGCAGAATGTCCACTGAAGGCTTCTCTCCCATTTGGAACTTTTCTCTTTAGGGGCCGGCTTCTAATGAAGAGGCAGGATGCTCTCACATCACGGACTTCCCCCCAGTCAAGGCCCTCCTTCTGGCGCAAACATACACACGCAAGTGGCCTCGACTCGGTTCACGGAAGGCTCTGAAGTCTGGGGGCTGGGTGGGTCTCGATGACAGGCGTCGGGGGCACAGGCCTCCTGTCCCAGCCGAGAGCTCTGACGTGGACAGCGGAAGAATCGGGAGTGGCAAGGGCTTTGAAAACGACTGGGAGAGGAGAGGTGGGCAGTTCCGGAACCTTGGCGTGACGGCTGATGGGCTGGCTGAAGAGCCAGGTCACCCTGTGGCTGGGAGGGGGGGCCTGCCACTTCTCCTCTCAGCATCTTAGCTCAGAGGTCAGCCAGGGACCGGGATGAGTCCCAGCGCCGCAGCGTCTGGCTTCCCGGAAGCTGTGTGAAGGGAACCTCTCTACGGGCAGCGTGAAGCCTGCCTACCGACGACTGGGTCGGTCCAGATGTCGTCTGGCTTTAAGCTGTCTCTACTTCTCCGGCACGTACAGGCTGGGTCGCTGGGGCCAAAGGGGAACCCGACCTCTCTGGGAACAGGAATCCTGACTCTCATAATCCAGCTTGGTTCCTAGCCGGTTTCCTCTGCCAGAGGAAACAGGGACCGTGTCCCTTCGGGAGGATATGGGGAGAACCCTACGGAGGGTGATCCCCCACGGATGGGGTTTTGGGCCAGAGTCTGGGCCGCACCTCGGGGCCCCCACCCCACCTCCAGAGCAGCCACAGTCATGATGCTTTTCTTCCCTTCTTCCTTACTGCCGATGGGGGGCCTCCAGAGGGGAAGGTTGCTTCCACCACCCTGGCCAGCAGTACCAGCGCACTGCTGCAGAGCACTTTTATTATTACCTACTGGGAAACAGTGAGTTCACTCCACAGAAACGTACATGTAAACATCCACTGCCTGTCAGGGCGAGTCTGGTTGTTGGTGATGTCACTTTAAGACACAGCAGGTGCAGCTCCTCTCCGCCCTGGGTGTTTCTGTGGATGAATGGGGTCTGAACCGATGACTCATGCTCCTGGTTTGCGGCACTTAGGAGGATGGACTGAGGTCTCAGAGAGCGTTTTCGCTTTTCTCACGGTGGTTGGTTGGAGGTTTCAGGAACGCATTTAAAAAAGAAAGAAATCGGCAGGAAAACTGCCCAGGTTGGCTACATCTTTGGGTTACTGGGCTCCAGGACACCCAGGCCAAACCTTTCAAACCGGGGTACAACTTTGCTGCTGTTAATGCTGCGAAGAGGAACAAAAAGAAGGGTTACGGCCACGCTGGTCTTGATCAGAAGTGGGGTGGTGTTAGCTAGGGAGCCGGTCAGTCTCGGAAGCCCTGCGGAGGACCTGGCCCCAGCAAGAAGCGAGGGTGACTGCATGCCAACGGCCTCGGCTGAGCTGCACCTGGTCACGCGTGGCCACACACCCTCCCGCGGAGGCGGGGCAGGGGCTCATTAGTCTCAGAGTCCCCGGCACCAGTCACTGCCGTGGGCTCGTCCGAAGTCCTTTGTCACTTGCAGCCCAGCAGAGCTCTGTTCTGAGCACAAGCGGGCATTGAGAGAAACCTGCCCCCAAGTACTGAGAGGGACACCACACACTCCTTTGGGACAGGGTCCCAGGCAACAGGGACCATGTGCGGAGCAAGCTGAAATGCAGATTCTCAGAGCCCGCCTCCGGAGAGACCTGGGGTTAGTTGTGGGAGGGACCCCAGTAATGTGCATTTGGTAAGCAGCGAGGGGAGGGTGCGAGGCCACTTGGCCACAACCTTGATGAACGCTGGCTTGGGGTCTGGTATTTTCTGTCCGCACCAGGCAGATGTAAAGGGAGCTAACATCGTGGGGACGTGGGGACCGGGGGTGGAAGCTTTGTCCTCATCAGTGAAATTGTTTGGGGACAGCGCCCCGCCCACTACCCCCCTGCTTTGTTTTGGGATGACTTTTCTAAGTGCATTGCTGAGGACAAAGCCCTCGCAAGCCAGCATCTTTCATGACAACGGGACTTGTGGTGTCCACCACCCCCGGTCCTCCAGAGGGGCCTGGCCTTCGGCAGCTCTGAAATCAACCCACTCCTTGCTGGACAAGGTCTCTGCAGGTCGGCAGCCACGCCACACCTCTCCGCTGTGCTGTGGAAGCAGAACAGGCGGCAGGAGGCCGATGTGCTGCGGGGTGGGGGTGGGGGGCAGGTATCTCACTGAGGTGTTAGTAGGGAGACAGGACCACCCAAACACAAACAGCGCCGCCCCACAGAAGGGTTAGAGAATGAAGTCCCGTCCAGGAGGCAATTCCGGCGGGAGGGCAGGGAGGGGGAGGGGTGGGGGGTGTTAGGGGACCCTCGTGGGCAGCAGTTATTCAGGCACACAGAGGCCGTGGAGAGGGGTGGGGGTCGGTTTCAAAAACAAAGCGAAAGAAGAAGTCTCGGGAGAGACGCTCGGAGCAGCAGAGACCGCGTCCCCTGGGTTAGTGCCCGCATCTCAGTTTGAGCTTGAGCAGAAGTCACGGTGCTGCGTGTCGATTAGGAGGAAGAAAGCCCCCGGTGCATGCAAGGCAGCCCGGCCTACAACCTACGGGAAGAAAGAGAAGAGGGGAGAACCGAGTCAGAACCTGAGCCCATGGAGGGGCAGGGGCAGTGGCAGAGGCCTGGCCGGGGCACGGGGCAGGGGACCCTCTTTCCCTGCAGAGAGGGAGAAAGGCATCCCCATTCCGTTCCCGGCATGGCAGCACAGGGAGCTTGGAAGGGACCTGGCACAAAGCCCCTGTCCTGCGCTCCACTGGGACACAGTCACAGAATATTGAGACAGAGGTTGGCCAATGGGCCCACCAGCCCTCAGCCCCTATCAAAAGTGACTTCCTAACAGTTCACTCTTTTTGCTTCCTGCAGTCCCTTCTTTAAGCTCTGGCCAAAGGGCACCCTGCACTTGGACCACCGATCTGAGCTCGCTTCCACCCAGGGACGCACCATCATCAGCCACACTGGGGTGGACAGAGGTCCTGCCGCGGGCCGTGCGTGTTTTCTCAGCCTAGCGAGAGACACACAGGCCGGCAGGACCCTTGCCCCGTGGCCATTTCAGCGACAGGAACATCGCTTCGGTTTATGCAAACAAAACACACAAAAATGGGGAAGCCGGATGCAGAGACAGAACAGGAAGCAGGGTGTAAACAGGCAGAGTGCAGGAGATAAGAGAAGACACACTATTCCTCCAGAACTGGGAAGGAGTTCTTAAAGTCCAGGTGACCGTAACGTCCTTTCCCGTAGTAGCGGCTCCGCCAGCGACTGAGGGGGTGCCCCGTGACCATCGTGCCAAGTGTGGGAACGGCGTGGTCCGGTGGGTGATGGAGTCGGGCACCCAGTGCAGACCGGTGGAGGAGGAGCCGCAGAAGTCAGGACAGCAGGGAGGGGAGAGAGGACAGAACGGGCCAGCACACCCGCCACCCCCCCGAAAATAAAAAAAGCAACAAGACAGATGGAAAAGAAAAGAGAAAATGAGAATTAGAGACTGAATGTGTTGAAGAACAAATCCTGAACAGGAAGTTCTGACTGAGACTCATTCGGGGATGCTGGCATTCTTTCCTCTGGCTAAACCAGATGGCCTCGGGCAGGGAATCACGCCCATTTGGGACTCCCGTTTCCCACCTATGAGGAGAAGGTGGGGCTATGTGGTCCTTAGGGAATCTGGAATTATCTCCTGAATGCCAGACCCACCTGGTGCAGCCTTCTCGTCTGCGGATGAGATATTAAACCAGCACCCAAGATATTAAACAAGTCGCCCAAGGTCTGACGAACCAGATCCTTGAACTTCTTGCAAGTCTAGGGGACCCCCAGTCTCCGGGTCTCTGTCAGGAAAGTTCCTGCTCAAAATCTAGTTCCAGTGACATGCCCCCCCCCCCAGCTTTCTGGGGACCCTTTCCAAGCCCCCTGGGTGGGCAGAGAGGCCCCTGTGCATGTTATAACCATTCCCTCCTTTATTTACCAATTACACTGTAAACGCCTTGCTGGGCTTGGCCTGGCCCTGGCCTTCGGTCTCCCCAAGTGTGTAGCAGGTACTCAGCAAAGGGTGGAGAGAACTCACGCCTCTAATGACAACATTTTGCCACGGAGCCTGACTCATCTTAAGAGCAAAACATTGAAACTAACGTGTCATTCTAAGAGACAGTATTCCCAACCCTACACTGTCCCTCCCCTATACTCTCCCTACAAATGACCCAAATCAGTAGTTCACCGTATTACTCCATGGACTTCTGCCCGCATCCTCCGGTAGGTCAGGTTACCCTGCTGCGTTCTCCTGCCCCTGTTACCTGCAGCTTGAGACCCAGTTTGGTTTGTTTTCAGACGGGAGGGGCTAACAAACTATATAGATGTCAAATCCAGCTACTAAAAGATTTGGACTGCTTTAAAGGTTTGTCAAAAAAAAACCAAAAACACAAAAAACAAACCCAAGAACATGTGATAGAGACCATATGACCCACAAGCCTAAAATATTTACCAACTGGCCCTTTCTAGAACTGTGGATGGTATTACTGCCACCACACACCTGGGCAGCAGACGTGGGATCAGGTGCAGCTTCTCCAGCGGCTGAGTGATGTGGCTGCAGGTGCCCCACAGGCCGCCTGGACAGGCTCCTGCCCCCACAACTATCAAGGGCAGCTCGACTTTATCTGTTTCACCTACTGGGACTCACTGGGGGAGCGCACTTTTAGGAAGTGCCCTTTGCCTTCAAAAAGCTTAAAACCATTCGGGGTGCTTGGGTGGCTGAGTTGGTTAAGCGGCCGACTTCGGCTCAGGTCATGATCTCACGGTTAGTGAGTTAGAGCCCCACATCAGGCTCTGTGCGGACAGCCCAGAACCTGGAGCCTGCTTCAGATTCTGTGTCTCCCTCTCTCTCTTGCCCCTTCCTTGCTCATGCTCTCTCTGTGTCTCTCAATAATAAATAAACATTAAAAAAAAAAGTTGGAAACCATTCACATCACTCAGGAGGCTTGTCACATAGGGCCTGCTCAACCCGTGTCTGTATAATCCATAAACTAAGAATGGTTTTTACCTTTCTAAATGGGTTGGGAGGAAAAATACCAAAAGAAGACTTCATGATATGGGAAAGCTGCATGAAGTTCAAGGGTGAGCATGCAATAAGTAAAGCTGTATTGAACACGGCCAGCCCCCGATGTACACGCTAGGGCTGCTCTTGCACCAGAGGGCAGAGCTGAGTCCTGGCGGCGGGGACTGTGTATGGTGCTGTGACGGCCTCACACTGCTGCTGGGTGCGCTACAAATCCGGGGGGCCTGCAAAGCCTAATACAGCTCCCTCCGCTGGAAGCCCGTCCCCCTTCACCAGTCTGCCAGCCTCGCTCTGGGTTTCTGAGTGGCAGAGAGAGCCAGAGGGGCGAAGCACAAAGGGAACGAGCCAGAACGGAGGAGTGAAGACCACCCCGTACCAACGGGGTACAAAGGGCTGTGTGATTGAGCAGAAGAGAGACGGACTTCTAGCATCAGAGCAGCACATAAATTCAGGCCATGCCGTCCCTGTAACAGGTGGATGATTTGGGGGCCAGAAAGCGGTCTCGAGTCTGCAAGCTTTTATGTAACAGCCACTTTGCTGATTTTGGTGGTGCTATAATACCCACGCTGCTCTGGCTTCCTGTCTGGCCCCTCTATGGCAGAATCTTCTTCTCCGGGCCTAGCCTGGGTCCGTTCTGATAACAGTTTTCACAGCAGAGTACTAAAGACAATCATCTCTCAAAACGAGTCTCTGAAACAAACAAGACCCTAGTATCACCTGGGCAAGGGGACTAGTCACCTCTGGTGAATCTGCTTTGTATAGTCCCCAGATCATAGTTGTAGGCAGACAGAGCAGACAGGGCCCTTTAAGACACCAGACGAGGCTGCAAAAGGCTTGGTTGGCGAGGGTGGCCCACGGAGGGGGGACTTACTCAGCAGACTTCCAGAAGTGCCCGGGGTGGGAGAGCCGCCGGTTCAGCTTGGGCAGTTTCTCCAGCATGTCCATCAGCAAGGTGAAGCTGGGTCTCTCTTGCAGGTCAAAAGCCCAGCAGGCGGACAGGATCTCCTACAAGCGGAGGTGGCATTAGTGGCATGAGAGCTGGTGGGGAGCGAGGAAGGTACAGCTGGGCTACGCAGCATAGGATCCCTTCGATGCTCTCAAGCACCACCCCCTCCTTCCATCTGGTGTCCCCTGAACATCTTGCCAATATTAAGATTGGCCTTTTCTGGGGCACCTGGGTGGCTCAGTTGGTTAAGCATCCGACTTCGGCTCAGGTCGTGATCTCACAGTTCATAGGTTCAAGCCCCATGTAGGGCTCTGTGCTGACAGCTCAGAGCCTGGAGCCTGCTTAGGATTCTGTGTCTCCCTCTCTCTCTGCCCCTCTCCTGCTCATGCTCTGTCTCTCTCTCTCAAAAATAAATAAAACGTTAAAAAAAAAAGATCGGCCATTTCTGGAATAGTTATTTCAGAGAAATAATCGAATCTCAGAAGAGCTCATGCTTCTAGTTGAAAACAAAGGGGACCAGCTTGTCTCCCCTCTTTCCTTCTTAGACTGTCCTGGAATAACAGGAACAAAGCTGAATAAACAGATAATAGGAAAGAGATCAGAAATGGGGTTCTGGGGCACCTGGGTGGCTCAGTCGGTTAAGCGTCTGACTCTTGGTTTTGGCTCGGGTCATGATCTCAGTTTCATGCTGTGTTGACAGTACAGAGCCTGCTTGGGAATTCTCTTTCTCTCTCCCTCTCTCTCTCTGCCCCTCCCCTACTTGCACTGTCTCGGTCTCGCTCAAAATAAATAAATTAAATAAAAAAAAAAAAGAAATTGGGTTGTAGATTTTTCGAATGGAAAGCAGAAGAAATGCAAGATGCTCAGAATAACTGTGGGGTGGGACCGCAATGGAGGCAGGACCTGCAGTGTTCCAGGAATGGAGACTGGGAGCAACCAGGTTAAAAAAGAGGGCAGTACTTGAGAGTCAGCAGAACACCCATCCCGAATGCCTCCTAAGAGTGAAGCCCCTGTGACTTGGGTAGTTTGCTGCCTACTCTCGGGATCCGAACATTTACAGCACACTCTGCAGCCTTTCAATTCAGGAGAGCTCCTGTGAGAAAACAGGCCTGCACACACGACCAGGCAGGAAGTGCTCACCAACTTAGGCTCGGCAGCTCGGGTTTCTGTTCTTAAGTACAACTAGACCTCATGGGGTTGCCTGCTAGGTGAGGAAGAGAGGTCAAAGATAAACTGACCAAAACAATTACTTTGGAGAAAACTGTGTGTGTGTGTGTGTGTGTGTGTGTAAGCTACTCTACCCATAAAACAAGATCAAGGTGCAATAAAAAAACAGATCAAAAATAAGGAAGTGCTTGCAATTAATAATATAGCTTCTGAAATAAAACATTAGGAGTACTGGAAGATAAAACCCAGGAAATTCCCGAGATTGTGTACTCACTTGTAGGTAGGAAATCGAAAATATTGAAGGTAAAAGAGGAGTGCCTGAGCGGCTCCGTCAGTTGAGTGTCCGACTCTTGATTTTGGCTCAGATCATGATCCCAGGGTCAGAGGATCGAGCCTCACATCAGACTCTGTGTCTGAACGTGGAGCCTGTTTAAGATTCTCCCTCTTTTTCCCTCTCTCTGCTCCTCTCTCCCACTCGCTCTCTCTCTCTTTCTAAAATAAAAAAAAATGTAAAAGACACAGAAGCTCACCAAGGATCAAATTCTGTCTGATGGGAGTTTCCACAAGAGAAAACAAAGAAATTATAGGGCAGGAAATGAAATAATAAAGAAAAAATCATAATAAAAGAAAATTTCCCAGAAACTTCCAAGGGAAACTGGAATCTTCCTCTGAAAAGGCTCAGTGAAGGGGCCCAACTGAAAAAAGAAAATCAAACCAATAAATAAACTTATTCTAAGGTATATTTTAATGAAATTTCAATATAACAAGGATAAAGAGAAGATCCCCGTAGGGTCCCAGGAAGAATAAAACAGGGTATCTATAAAAGATTGAGAATTAAGATTAACATCAGATTCCTCAGCAATGCACTGGACAGTTAGCAGATAGCAGAGCAAAAATTTCATGTTCTTAGGCAAGGTTATTGTGAGCCTCTTGGTGTTAAAACAAAGTAAGGACTTGTTTAGGCATGTACAGATTCAAAGACTATCTCCTATGCATCCACTGGGAGGGCGTTCCTTTAGGTTTTACTCTCATTTTGCTGGAGTGCAAATAAAGAAATGGGAAGACATGAGATACAATAAATTCTAGTATTGACCCAGGAATGAATGAAAAGAAATGGAAAAATGACAGCACTACAGTAGGCCTAAAATTCCACTATCCGAATTACAAGAAATCAGTGGGTCCTGAAAAGAATGAAACAAATTCCATTCTATAAGCATTGTGTAGGAGCTGTAAGACCTCAGGAATATGGTAAAGGTGTTTATCACCTCTCTCAATTAGAGAAAAAAAGAAAGGCAGTTAGAAACTACAGGAAAGACCTAAAACCACAGAAGAAAACCATGGTCCACATGTGAAGCCAACAAAATTGTGGTGAGCCTTTGAGTAACTGATAGAATGGAAGAAAAGAGATGAATGCACAAAGAAGAAAATGTAATCCCAGTGAACTACTTAATCAGTATCTAATAGCAATTACATTCTATCATAATAGTGCACACACTATTTATTGTCTTTTCACTTTTAGCTTCTATCTATAGACACAGGATGGAAGATTTAATCATGGCAACACAAAATTGGTCTTAATAAAAGAATAAAGGGAAAGTTAATGCAAGTTGAGCAGAAAAGAAGGGGCAGAGGGTCATGGAACAAGAAGTCGGTCTTTTGGAGAGTGACCAGAGGTAAGAGACTGCTAGTTTTCATTAAGAATCCTTCTGGCCTTTTAATGTCATCCTGTGCACACTAATTTACCGTGGCTGCGTTGGCACAGAAAGCATTGCCTGGTGGTAAACTTACAGCAGTGTTTACACTGGGAGGGACAGAGATAACATGCCCTCCAGAGGGTACTTCCTCCTTTTGACTATGATTCAAAATCACTTTTTATTGCCATTGACCAATACCCCCTCTACCCTCCAATGGCAATGTACTGAAAAAAAAAAAAGACCAAACAGGAAAGCCAACTTTCATGAGCCAGAAGGTGACTGCTGGAACATTTGCTCTTTGACCCCATTTCCCCACTCCTTGTCCCTAATCTATTATTAAGAAGCTTCAAAGGTCACATAACCCCACACTATTAGAAATCCTTCCAGAACAGAACTCTGGGTGTGTATTAGGAGGAGCTTTATTTAAAAATGAAAAATAAAAACAACTAATTATGATCTTAGCACCAACCCAGGCCAATTAAATCTTTCTGTCTGGTGGAGGCCCTAGACCTGATATTTTTAAGAGCTCCCCGGCTCAGTCAGTTAAGTGTACAACTCTTGATTTTAGCTCAGGTCACGATCTCACAGTTGTGAGATTGAGCCTTGTGTCAGGCTCAGCGCTGGGCATGGAGCCTAATCAGGATTCTTTCTCTCTCTCTCTCTCTCTCTCTGCCCTACCCTGCATGCATGTGTGCATCTGTGCATGTTCTCTCTCAAATAAACAAACATTAAAATAAATAAATAAAAGCTCCCAGATGATTCTGATTTGTAGCCAGCATTGAATCCTGACTCCCTGGTAGTCTTCTGACGGGCTCTGTACTCTACTCCAGGCCCTCACCCACCACTCTGCTCTAAGACTCTAAGTGTGCAGAAATATAATTGCGATTGCTGCCAAGAAGGCAACTATTTTTTCTTTCTGATAAAACAAACATGTATGCATACTCTGGTTTATACAAAGTGTCCTTCATAACTTTATTGTAATGGGTAAAAACTGGAAATAAGCTAAATGTCCAACAACAGAGAAGTAGGTACATTATGGTGTAAGCCATAGGACAGAAGTATAGACAGGTTTAAAACTAAGGATTTGTCAATGATTGAGAATAACAAGCATAATAAAGGGTCATGTGGAAAAAAGGTCATGATTAAAAAAACTTAGCTACATGTTATGAGCTTGATTTTGTTAAAAGTCTGTATTAAAAAAATCTGTGGGGGGAGGGGCACCTGGGTGGCTCAGTCGGTTGAGTGTCTGACTTTGGCTCAGGTCATGATCTCGCGGTCCGTGAGTTCAAGCCCCACATCCAGCTCACTGCTGTCAGCCTGTCAGCGCACAGCCCACTTCAGATTCTCTGTCTCTCTCTCTCTGCCCCTCCCCTGCTTGCGCGCTCCTCCAAATAAGTAAATATTAAAAAAAAAAACAAAACTTAAAAGAATTGTTTTAAGACTGTAGGGTAGTAGGTACTTTAGTTGCTATCTGAACTACCCAACAGCTGGGAGCCTGCACCTCTCCTACCACCACCCTGCTAAGGTGTCCAAGGCCATGTCATGGAAAAGGTAGTTCTGCCTGAGAAGGCAGCCAAGAGCATCAGGGAGGCACTCATCACCCGCTTGCCTTGCCTGACACCCCAGTGAGGTGGTATCAATTGGCCAAGGAAAAGCCTGGTGTTGGTGACGTAGATTAGCATTTTGGTGCCATTCTTTTTTTTTTTTTTTTTTAATGTTTGTTTATTTTTGAGAAAGAAAAGAACAGAGGGCAAGTCGGGGAGGGGCAGAGAGAGAAGGAGACACAGAATCTGAAGCAGGCTCCGGGCTCTGAGCTGTCAGCACAGAGCCCGGTGCGGGGCTTGAACCCACAAACTGCGAGATCGTGATCCAAGCTGAAGTCGGACTTAACCGACTGAGCCACCCAGGCTCCCCCATTTTGGTGTCATTCTTGCACCAGATGGCATGTACTACCGAGGAATAAAGCACACCAAGTCCAATGTCATAAATGAGTATTCCAAAGATGCCCTAACAACTTGCTACCAGTCAAAGGAGAAAATACTAAGATCTGTTAAGTTCCTGAAGGAAGGGGCACCTGAATGGCTCAGTTGGTTAAGCATCTGACTTCGGCTCAGGTCATGATCTCGCAGCTCATGGGTTTGAGCCCTGAGTTGGGCTCTGTGCTGACAGCTCAGGGCCTGGAGCCTGCTTTGGATTCTGTGTCTCCCTCTTTCTCTGCCCCTCCCCTGTTCTCTCTCTCTCTCTCTCTCTCTCTCTCTATCTCAAAAATAAACAAACATTAAAAAAGTTTTTTTAAAGATCTTGAAGGAAGATTAGGTTGCATTTCTCAAGGTGCCTGTCCCAGTTTGCAGAATGGGACTCTGCCAACACTGTCCAGGACTTCAACAAGAAGGTCACAGCCCAGTTAGATCTCAACCTGGACCAGCACGATGTGGTCTCCCAATGTTACGCCACCCAGATACCTAACATCATTACAGCTGACCGCATTGAAAACATGGAGTCCCGGGTTCTTTTATGTCTCATTATGCTAGAGCAAGGAAACTTATCAAGTGCAGTGTGGAGAAACCATTAGAGGCATTCAGAAACATGAGGTCAGCACCTGATTTGGCACTGTGGCAACAATTACGCCGTGGAAACGTCGATGTGTTCTTTACCAGTTGAGAAGGACACTTTGGAGAAGGATCCGATACCACAGTAACCCCCCACTGTTTGTGTTCTATGCAGTGATGACTGTTTATCACCTTTTCATGTAAGTAACAGACAGGGTTTTACTATCTTTTCAACTTATAATTCAGTTAAAACCGTTACCTTTATTTCTTTCCAGTCATTTATTTTTTTTTATAATTATTTTTTAAGACAATGGTTTTGTATAAAGAAAAACCATTGGGTAATAAAGGACACGGGCCTTTTAGCCAGTAGCAAAGATGCCTGCCCAGGCCTCCGGGTGGGTCCCCATTCTCAGGTGAGTGAATGAAGCTGGTCCCCCACCCTCTAGCCCTGCTTTCCTCTCTAAGTACAGATGGGTACTTACAGTGACTTCCTTCCCCAGGCTGACTGAGGCCAGGACACGCTTCATTCCCTCTCCACTTCCAATCTGCCAGATCAAGGCCTCTGCAGCTTGGTTCTTAAAGGGCCAGTCTCTTGCTTGTAGTTCATACCAAACAGTCCTGTGGGGGCCATGCATGTGGCGTGAGCTCCTGAACTGCTCGGCCCAGCTCACGCCCAGGGGCTCTTGCTGCCACAGCGCCAGGAGCCCAGGCAGAGTACCCAAGATCCTCCTCCAGCTTTCCTCACCCACCAGCCTTCCAGAAGTACCGTGATGGCATCCTGGTGGCTCCTCCCAGGCACAAGGGGACCCGTGGCCCTGTGCATCTGTTGTGATCGAAGGTCTGAGGCTGCACAGGCTCTGAACAGAGACCCTGACACAAATGTCTAGCCTCAGTGGGGCTGATGCCTGTGTTCAAGGTTGTCCAAGGAGTAACAAATGCCAAGCCCAGCGCCTGACACGCACAGGTGCTCGGGAAGTAATAGTTCAAGGTAAGGAGAGGAAGAAACTACCCCCGAGGGAAGGACACCCAGAGATTAAAATCTGAGGCTCTCACTCAGCCTCTCTGAGCTCCCTCTCCTTTCTTGACTCATCTTGACCTTCTCCATTAGACTCCCACTGCTCAGTGCAGGGGCCACTAGCTACGTGGGGCTATCGAGCAACTGAAACGTGGAAAGTGGACCTGAGGTGTGCTGTGGGTGTAAAATACTCTCTGAGGTTTGGAAACCGCGTTGGGTAAAACAGCTCCTTGATGTTTAAATCTTGATTAACATGTTGGAATAATAATATTTTGGATATATTGAGTTAAACACATTTTATTAAAACAGATTTTATCCGGTTTTCTTTGTTTTTTTAGCATGACTAAGAGAAGACATTAAATTCTGTATCTGGCTCACATTATATTTCTATGTTTCTATTTTTCTTTTGGTTAGCTTTATGGGGGCACTAGAGGCCGGCTGGCGGGACCCCGTTTCTCCCAGAGGGACGGTTCTTAGCTCTGGTCAGCATCTCTGTGGGCCACTGGATGAGACAGACACCCCAAAGTGACCTAACTCAGTCCTCATGAAACCGGAGAGGAGGTACCATTATTCTTCCCATTTTACAGCTGGGGAAAGAGAGGGTCAAGGTTGTGGTTCCTTAGCCAACGAGCGGCAGAGCCAGGACTCGAAGCATGACACCACCCCCTCCCTGTCCCCAGTGTCACCTGGGGCCCTTTCTTTCGGTCACCCTTGGCCTCAGAGCGTCAGAAGCAGGGTGGGGGGGGGATGCCTGGGGCCTCCTCACCCAAACGCATAGACGTCAGCAGCTTTGGAGAACGGCAGCTGGTCCTCGTCCTTCCCGGGGGTCATCTCGCGGACAATCTCCGGGGCCAGGTAGCACAGCCAGTCATGTGACAGCTTCAGCTGGTTCTCACGCCTGGAGGTCAAGAAGCCAGAACAAGGACATGGGGGCCTTTCAGCCAGCAGCCAAGAGGCAGCCCGGCACACACCGCCCATGCGTGGCCCAGAAAACAGCACGCTGATCCCACACTTTGCCAAGGCACCGGTGCTTTTGGGGGATTGTTACAGAAGAGGGACAACCCGGTTTTTCTAGGAAAGCAGACCAGCAGCAGGTATTGGCAGGGAGCTGATTCTCCACCCTAGGAGAGTGGAGTGTCTCCATGCAGGAAAGCAGTCTGCGTGTGTATCTTACAACCTGGCCTGGGGCTTGACCTCCAGCCTGACTGCCACTCTCCCTTCCTGGAGGGCCCCTGGATTCTTGGAGAGGAGCCTTTCTCCCCACCCTCACCTTTCAAGATTTGGGGAAATAAAATCTGATGCTCTTCCTCATACCAGGGACACGAACCCTCATCCCCTGCCCAAGTCGGTGAGCAAATATGTCATATGTGAGCAAGGGGGACCCAGCCTCTGTGGGGGTCAGCCTGAGAATGAAGGGACCCAAACGTCACCCACACCTGATTTGGGACCAGAACCCTAGGACAGGACCTAAGTAAACCTGGCCCTTCCTGTAGGGAGGGCTGTTCTTCAGGAACATAGCAAGTGCCAGACGTCAGCCGCACCTCGAAGCCTGGCCGGCACTGCCCAGGTCCTCCTGGTTCCGTCCAGACACCCAAGCCCAACTCACCGTCCCTCTTGGACCACGCCCGAGATCCCAAACAGCCCGAAGTCTGTGATGACCACTTTGCCATTGTCATAGAAGACGTTCTTGGATTTGAGATCTTTGTGTACAATGCCCTTGGCATGTAGATATCCCATGCCCTGGAAAACAGCGAGCCTCGTGTCAGTTGGGGGGGGGGGGTTGGAAGAGGAGAGAAAAGGATTCAGCTTCTACCTGGGCTGGGCAATGAGCTGCACGCCCTACCCATGTCCCCTCGTGGGGTCTTCAAAGTCCCATGTGGTAGAATGGTCTCCATTCTACAGATGAGGACACTGAGCCTCAGAGTGGGGACGTCACTTACCCCAGCAGTTAAGCAGCATTGTTGACCGTGGCCCGGTGCTAAGGTGTGGAGGGGGTGACGGGTGGGGAGCTGGGGGGTCCGGAAGTGTATGAAGAGCAATGATACCACCCACATTAAGTCATATGGGAATCAGGTGACCTAGAGGGTCTCTATCAAGCTCTACACCAACTGGCCTCTACCCTTAAGGCAAGCAAGGGCTCAGGCTGGGAAACAGATGAATTCCCAGACAGGGGGCCCCCAAATTCAGGTGGTCCCAAGATCTGTGCTGTGGTAGAAGGAGTCCTGGACTAATACTGACATCTAGAAGCCAAGTTCCACCTCAGCTCAGGTTCTAATTCTCCGTGTGTCCTTGGACACTCGACTTCTGAGCCTGTTTCCTCCTCTATCAAGTGAAAGGGCGAGTGGGGTGGGTGATTTCTAACCACTGCTCTATGCACAAGTGAACACTGGCCGGGCGTACGGGACGCAGGCCACCTGACCCAGGCACGCTCTCACCAGAGGTCAGCCTGTCTTCTGACGTGAAACCCGGGACTCCCGTGTACTCCCCTGATGCCCACGGGAATGGGGGCAGATGTCTCCGCTAAAATGGCCATCTGGCCAGCTCAGAAAAAGGCACAGGTAAAGTCACCTCCCCACCTCCCCACCTCCCCCACAGAGGTGGCTTCACACATTCTGAGAGTCCTTCTGGCCTTGAAGGAACTTGGGGCAAGGAGTGGAAAGGTAAACAACAGACCACGTTGAGGAAACAGAAAGAACAAGCTGTGGCACAGAACCCAGCTGAGGCTAGAGCTCCGTCCGAGGGGGTCTGGAGAGCGTCAGAGAAGAGTTTACACAAGGCAAGAGAGGGGGAGGGCGTGGGGTCTGCGGTAGCCCCACAGCTTGCGGAGAGCTCTCACCCTGCTGTGGAAGCAGAGAGGTCCAGGAAAGAGTGACTTGCTCCCTCCCAAAAGTCCATCCTGAATGCAAGAAGATCACTCCTAGAATATCTGCCCATTTCCCAAACCCAACCAAGGCACAAGCCTTCCTCAGGGACCAAAGATGCCACCCTGGGCTGAACAGACACCAGCTACATGACTGAGTACAAATGGCTGTACCACTCTGGGCCTTGTTTTCAAAAGAGGTGCCATGGGCTCAAAAGGCCAGCTAAGAGACGAGATTTAAGTGCCCAGGTCTGTGGGGCACCTGGGTGTCTCAGTTGGTTAAGCGTCCGACTTCGGCTCAGGTCATGATCTCATGGTGTGTGAGTTCGAGCCCCGTGTCGGGCTCTGTGCTGACAGCTCAGAGCCTGGAGCCTGCTTCAGGTTCTCTCTCTGCTGTCTCCCTCTCTCTCCGCCTCTCCCCCACTCGTACTCTGTCTCTCTCACGAAAAGAAACAATTAAAAAAAATTAAAAAATAAAAAACAAACAAACAAATGCCCATGTCTGAAGCACAAATCCCTTCCCTTCTCATGATTTCATGGTGTCTCCAGAGTGGCCCCCCCATCACAAACCCAGCCAAAGGTCAGAGCCCTGTTCTCGTATTTTGAACCTCAAAATACTGAAGATGAGAAGAAAAGGAAGTGGCTTAGCGAGGACAGCTTCTCAGCAGGCAGAAAACCAAACCAAACGAGCCAGCAGAGGGGTGGCTTCTGGCTCTGTGGCTCCAAAATCTTTGAGTAACTTCTCTCGTCTGCCCCTAGAATCTTCTAGATGGCTCCTTCATCTGACCTCAGCCTGTCAGCAACCACACAGAGATGCCCCAGTGTACTGACTATAAGGAGAGAAAAACAGTGTAGGATGGGGAGGTGGGGGGAGCAGGGCAGGGGAGACAGCAGGGAGCAGAGCCCTGCAAGCCTGGGGACAGCATGAAGTAGGTGTTGACACCCAGCGCCCCCCTCCACCTTCTCCGAAAGGAGATACACTGCAAATGAAGGCATAAATGTGGGATTAGAACGGAGAGGCTTTAAAATTTAATTCATTAATTTAGCCACATGGACGTGTCACGTGGAAATCTTGATTTGCGCATAGAAGTCACTGGTGATTTTTGTCTTTTCCTTGCTAAAGATACACACGCACGCACGCACATGCATACACGCACGCACGCACGCACGCACGATGGACGAAGGAGGGAGAGAGAAAAAGGAAAGGTAGGAATGGAGGTGGGAGACAGGGAGTTGTAGGGAGCCCCTAAGAGCAAGCTTTTCAACAAAAACAAGAAAAGAGGAATTCCTACCCAGCAGCAGTCTGGCTTTAATCCAAGCATGCCTGGGTGCTAAATAAAGCAACTTATAAATAAGCCTTTCTTCCATTTGTGTTTAATTACTCTAAATAAATAAATAAGTAAATAAAATCTAAAACTACCAATAAACAAAAAACTTAATCAACAAAACAAGGAAGGGAGGGAGGGAGAAAAAGACAGAAAGACAGGGAGGGAGGGAGGAAGGAAGGAAGGAAGAGAAGGAAGAGAAGGAAGAAAAGGAAGAAAGAAAGAAAGGCTGCTCGAGAGCTGGTCCTCATGAAACTTGGATTTGGAAACTTGAAGGCAGAAAGCATGGGTGCTTTCACACCGCCCTCAATCAGTTCTGAGACTCTCATCAAGCACCATGCCCTGTGCCCAACGCGTCCTCAACGGATTATCCCATTCGACTCAAGCACTAATCCAATGCGGGAGGCCATGTTGGGAGCCCCCTCTTACCGGAGAGGAAGCCAAGGCTCAGAGAGACTCAATGACCTGCCCAAAGTCACACAGCTGGTGTGACCAGCATTCAAACTCAGGCCACGTGTCTTGAAAGCCTGCTGTGTTCCAATTCATCCGTCATCACAGACTGGGCGTCTAGCTCCTGGCTCTAAGTGGATGAGACATGGACAGAGGGAAGGAGATGGGGGCCCACCCACGAGGCGCTCAGCTAAAGGAAGAGACGGAGGGCGGCCAGGAACCCTGGGGCCAGCTGGCTAGCCATTTACCTTGATGATCTCCTGAGCAATCTGTCTGGTCTTGTTGATGTCCAGAGACGTCTTGGGGTCCCTCACAAATGAGTGCAATGTGCGCCCCTTGCAGAAGCTGTGGAGAGTGGTGGGGTCAGACAGAGGGGTGGGGCCAGCACAGCCCTTGGGGACAGACTTGTGCCCCCAGCCTCTGGAGGTCCCTCTCCACCCCCTGGACCGTGGGCACCGGAATCCTCGTTCTTAACCAAGCCTGACGCCCACTCCTTCCTGGCCAGGCCTGAGCGTGCAAAGTCATACACACACACACACACACACACACGCCTTGTTACCCGAGGCCCTGGGCCTGCCCACCCCAGATCAGGAAACCCCGTTCACCAAGGCTCTTGGCACCCCCAGAGCAGCCCACCCTCGGGGGATTCAAGGCAGGAACACGCACCCTCAAACTCAGGGAAGAACCTGGCCTTCTAGGACTATGGCCAGACAACACTGGGGGTTCTCCATAATGATGCTCGTGACCATTTTGCTGTTTTCTGATCACAGAAGTTTTATTACAATATGGAAGTGTGCAGGAGGATGGGGCATCAGGGGTGTCAGAATGATTACTAGGTGACGGGCTCACATTTTCAGGCCTCCTCTTGCACGGACTCCTAAAACCTGGGCTGAGCAAGGACCCGGAGAGAACGGATCACCCACTCCCCTGCTCCTGGCAAAAGTTCAGTGAAAGCATCTCATGAAGAAGCTAGTTTTAGGAAACTTCTCCAAGGAGATAGGATTCTTAGGGCCTCGGAGACTTTGTGCACCGGCCGAGGGGTCGGGGATAGTGGCTGATGGTTCCTGGTCTGTGTTCTAATGCCCTCAGCATATTCTAAAACATGACTTTTTTAGGTGATGGATGTTTTGTTTTGTGCCTTCCTTTTTAAATGTTTTTATATAATTTTGAGAGAGAGAGACAGAGCATGAGCAGGGGAGAGTCAGAGAGAGAGGGAGACACAGAATCCGAAGCAGGCTCCAGGCTCTGAGCTGTCAGCACAGAGCCCGATGTGGGGCTCAAACCCACGAACCTCGAGATTATGACCTAAGCTGAAGTCGGACGCTTAACCGACTGAGCCACCCAGGCGCCCCTGGTGCACTTCCCTTTAGGCAGACTCCGATTCTCGTGGCGTGGGTGGGTGAAGAGAGACGGAGGGATGAACGGATGGGCGGTCTGGGGGCTGGGACCTTGGGGGTTGCTGTGTGGCTCTCTAATCATGACGTCGTCCTGTTTCAGGCTGGAATTATGTTCCCTTGGTGGCTAACCTGGTGTCAGAAGTTCTGGTGGTTTATGTCTCTGATAACCAGGCAAAAGGGAAATTAATTTTTACTAATTAATTTACTAAGTAATTTGTTTGGTGCGGGAGTGGGGGAAAAGGTTCTTTCAAAGCACAGGGTCTGGCTATAGGGAACGTCATCAGAATATTAATGAGTGGACTCTTGGTTGATAGGATTAAAGCGATTTCTAGTTTATTCTGGAAACTTCTATGTATATTCCAAACTACCTTCACTTACCTCTTATTACTGCTTCTGGTTTTTTACCTTTTATTTATTTTTATTACTTTTTAATATTTATATATTCACTTATATATTTATACATATTTATTCATTTATTCAGTCATTTATAGGCTTTACACCCAGTGTAGAGCCCCAACGTGGGACCGGAATTCACGACCCTGAGGATCAAAACCTGAGCTGAAATCTCAGGAACCGGATGATTAACCACCCAGGCGCCCCTTGCTGTTCCTGATTTTAAAAGTAAATATCCGGGGGCGCCTGGGTGGCTCAGTGAGTTAAGCATCTGACTTCAGCTCCGGTCATGATCCTGTGGTTTGTGGGTTCGAGCCCCACGTTGGGCTCTGTGCTGACAGCTCGGAGCCTGGAGCCTGCTTCAGATTCTGTGCCTCCCTCCCTCTCTGCCCCTACCCCGGTTGTCTCTTTCTCTCTCAAAAATAAACAAACATTAAAAAAAAAAGAAAAAAGAAACAGACAATGCCCGTCGGAGCACCACATTCGGATATGCTCGCCCAGCACAAGTACTCACAGAAGTTCACCAACATATGGGAACGAAGATATTCCGCATGGCAGAGCACCCAGCAAAAAAGAGGGCGGGCTGAATATACTGGGGGCAACCGGGGATCAGTCAGAGCCCAGCCCACTTTCAGGGATGTCACGGGGCTTCCTTCCCCACCACCCAGGCATCGGAGGTTCAACATTTACGAGCACACCAGTGAATTCAGCTATGTGCCAGGAATTCGGGGTGACAGGTAAAGATGGCACTCGAGCGGAGGAAGCAGGTGCAAACCTGCAGGACCTGTGCTATTTTCCACAAAGGAATGGATAGTTTAAAACCCTGAGTGTACACAAACTTCTTGATCTTGACAGAAGGCGTTGTAAGGATCTGTTTATAGTATATCCACCTCCGGGGAGGAGCTCTCTGGTGGGGTGGGAAGGAGACTAGCTTTCATCTTGTACCTTTCTGGAACACTTGTTCTCTAGCCTTGGGCATCGGTTTGTTTCTTTTATTTTTTAACGTCAGTGGGGCTAGGTGATGGGGAAATTAGAGCCCGTTTTGGCTTTTACCGTTGTACCTCCCCACGTTAAGACCTCCACACACATCAGGGGGCACCCGGGGGGCTGGGTTACCTGGTGATGATGGCCAGGTGGGGCGGGTTCATGCAGGCCCCCATGAAAAGCACCACGTTCTCATGCCGCGTCTGCCGGTAGTTCATCACCTCCTTCTTGAACAGCTTCAGGTGGTCCTGGTTGTGGCCGTCCATCTCCAGCAGGCGGATGGCCACCTCGCCGTGCCAGCGGCCCCGATGCACGCGGCCCCAGCGGCCCTGCCCGATGGGCTCGCCCAGCTCTACCTGCTCGAAGGGGATGTCCCACTCCTGCAGGTACACGCTAGTCTGGCTGGCCTTGCGGGAGATGGGGCCCCGCCAGGGCCGGCGGGAGCTCGGCAAGTCGTCCACCTCGTCCTCATCGTCCTCCGCCTCTGACTTGCCGGCCTCTGTCTCCTCGGCCTGGAGGGAGGGAGAAGGGACAGAGCGGGGCGGCAGATATGGGCTCAGCCAACTCGACCCCCCGCCCAGAGCCCCAACCCGGTAAGGGAAGAAAGGGGCAGGGGGGCAGGGCACCTGGGCTCTAGCTGCAGCTCTGCACTGGCTTGCTGCAGCCAGGGGGCAGTCACTTAGGACCACAGGACCCCAATGTCCTCACCCACAAACGTGGCGCCTGACCCAGGGGGGCCCTGAGGCCCTTCTTCTCGAGAATGCTCCAAGATCTACTGCTGAATGACACCTAATCGCTAGGGAAGACCATTAACATCCCCTGGCACAGACGAATTTAACCCCATTTATCCTTTCTGGGCCTTTCTTTGTTTAACACAGTTTCTGACTGTCCTCCAGGCGGGAGTAACTTGGTCTCAACACCTCTGTGTTGCTGGGAGCCAGGCTCGGTGGACACTTTGGTTCAAGGGCATAGACAGTGGTTCTCGGCCCTGGCTACAATCAGAATGACTGGGGGGGCCTCCGACATCACGGAGATGCCTGGCCCCACGCCAGACTGACTGAACCAGAGCCTCCCATGCTGGGTCCCAGGCCTTGGGCTGGTGATGGGAAGCGTGGGAAATAAGGGCTCACTTCAACTCCAAAAATAAAAAAACCCAAAGAAGGCTCGTGCTCCTCATCACTCTTCCAGGCTGTGCACCGGCTGCAGCGGGCTCCTGAGAGGACCCTCCCCAGGGCCCGGCGCCCATGCGCCCCCCACACCTCTAGGTGCACGGAGATGAGGAGAAAGGGAGAGAGAAGGCACCATCTCTGGGTTTCGGGTCACCCTCACTCACCTCTACTTCGTGATCCTCCAACACGTCTGCTTTGGGCTGGTTGTCGAGCCTGAGAGTAAGACACAGTGTGTCAAGGAGACCCTGGGGACGGGTCATTCTACTCTCGGCTAGGCAGCCCCCCTCCCCCTTGTAAGGTCTAAGGGAGGGCTACCAGGCCTGCCTCCTTACTGTGACCCACCTGGCTGTGGGAAAGGCCGTCTGGAAGCCGAGGAAGCAGACAGGAAGCCAAAGACCAAGCCCCATTTCCCTTCTCTGGCCTCAGCCTTCTTTAGACTAACCTGAGGGTGGTGGGAGGGTGAGGGGTGGGCAGGGACCACCAAGACCCTTTCAAATCTGGTGCCCAGTCAGGGGCTCTGAGCACACACACGGGACCTGAAATTCTACTTGAGAACTGGCTCTGTCACCTCCCGTGGGACTTCATGCAATTTCTTTTTTTTTTTTTTTAAAGATTTATTTATTTTGAGGGCACGCGCGAGAGAGAGGAGGAATGGGAGAGGGGCAGAGAGAGAGGGAGAATCCCAAGCAGGTTCTTCACTGTCAGCAAGGAGCCCAACGCAGGGCTCGATCCCATGAACAATGAGATCATGGCCTGAGCCAAAACCAAGACCCAGAGGCTCAATCGACTGAGCCATCTGGGTGCCCCTAATTTGTTAACCTCTCTGTAGGGGCTTTCTCCTCTGCAGATTACGGATGACACCTACTTTAATACCTACCTTCACCAGGCTGAGGACTGTATGAGGAAAGGGTCAAGGGCTCAGCAAATCCAGACATGGAGAAAGGGCTCCACAAATAGGAGCTATTTTTTGCAGGCGTCTCTAACTCTGAGTGGCCTTGGCCCACCTCTCTCGGGTCACAAGACTGCTCCGGGTTCATATCTATCCCTACCCAACGCTGACTACACCAACGGGAGACAGATAAAACCGTCTGGCCGAGGTCACTGGTCCAGGGAGTGGGTTGGCCCAAGGAGGCCCCACCTGGCTGGCCCAGGAGCAGGAGGTCAGAGATTTAAAGGTGGGGTGGGGGATGGGTCAGGGCTGTGGGTCCGCTTTAACAAGTCCCCATCGGAAAGAAGGGGAACACAGGGTGGGGATGCCTACCGGCCACTGTCTGCTGCATCCGGGGACGGCGCTGCCTGTGGAAATGCGGAGATGTCTGCAGGAAACGAAAAGCAAATATAAAGCATGAGACCCCCTCCCCGCTGCCCCAGAGGACACGGTGCTTACAAAGTGCAGGCAGTGGAACGGCGCCTCCCCTAGCAGCCCGTCCTGCCCCCCACCTGTGTGCACCGGGCTACTTCTAAAACGGAACAGGGACACAACCTCTACGGCACGTGGTTTTGCCCCCAGAGCTCTGGGCTCGAAAGGGACTCCAGGGAAGCGAGGAGACTGAGGTTCCCCCGTTAGCCCCATTTCCCTGTGGCCAAATGACCCCATAGAAGCAAGTGGTAAAAGCGAACTGGGTATTATTTCCGTGGGGGTCAGACCCTGCTTCTCGGCTCAAAGGCAGCAGCAGGTGCAAAAACCCTCCGAAAAGAGTTAAGACTCCTTCGCGGAGGCCGGCGGAGGCCCAGGGCGGGGCTTGCAGATAGCTCACTAGTGCCACCTAGCGTCTGGCTCAGCAGCTGGGAACCTCTGGCAGGAGCCAGAGGCCCCGCCCCCTCGGCTTCCGGGTTTGGGCCGAGGGTGGAGCAGCTCTCAGGGGGAGAGGAAGAAATGCCCAGTCCGCACCTCCCGGAACCCAAAGACTGGGCAGATGGGGCTGACCCTGGGCCTGGGGCCAAACCCGCGGCTGCTTCTGCGGCCCTTCACTCCCTCCTCTCTTGTCCACAAAAGAAGAGAGACTGTAGGTGGCAGTGGCTGAGCTGTCAGCACCCTCTCCCTGCCTTCTAGGACAAAGAGCCCCCCACCTTGGCCATCAAGCCCCCCTCAAGCTTTCTCTAAGGCTTCATCCAAGGCTACTGTGAGGTCATCTGAATCCCAACATCTCTGGGAGCTCACAGACCTGGAGAATCTGATAGAGGCCGTGGGCTCTTCTACCAGGGAAATGCACATGTCCACCATTCCTAGGGGAATCTGGGGTCCCGGATGCCTCGGCCAAGGCCTCCCCAGATACCAGTACGCTGTGTCCACAGACTACCAGGGGCAGCCTGACCTTCCTACCCCTCCAACACAGCTCAAATGTTTACACAGAAGATGAACACACGCATAGGGGATGGGGAGAAAAGCACCCCAAGTGGGAGGGAACAGTGTCTCTGAGGCCTCATGCTTTTCCTTAAACATGAAGAGTGTATTTTGGATTCTGCTCCAAAATGTGTCCATGTTTAACAGGCATACATTCCCTCTCCTTCCCCGACATATCTTCAGAGCAAGGTGGATCCTTCTGGAAAAAGAGCCATTTTCCCAATGCTTTGGAGTACTCCTCTGTACACTGGTCCTTGAGCTGGGAAGCAAGCAGGCTCTTAGAGGGGAGCCACAACAAATATGGGTGTGAAACCATGGAGGCAGCATGGAGAGCCTCCTGGGGCCAGCCCCAGGGCCCTGACCCCTGCCAACCAGCTCACGCCCAGGCAAAGCCACACTAATAGTCCTGTAAGAATTTCACAAACGCTCCAAATCACTCCCCCAACGGAGCTGGGTTGGCAAAGAGAAAAGCCTGGACTAACTGAAAAACCATGACGTCAAGACAGACCTGTTTGACCCATGAGAAAAACAATTAGCTACGGTCCTTGTCTAAACACACAGAGACGTCATATGGCTAAGTTAAGAATTAAAGTGGCAGATTACTTATACGAATGCTTGTCATCCTCAACTGGAGAAATCAGTACTAACCACATAAAGCCCTTGGGGGCATGCATGCGGCCAAATGCGAAGCTTGGCACGTAGTAGGTGTGCAAAAACAACTGGAAGGAAATCAGAAGAGATGGAAATTTGCCGCCTTGAAAATTTCTATAATAAAGCTGCATTTTACGTGATCGCCAGCAGATGGCGCCACGCAGCAACACGCAGGCAGGTGAAGCCCCTGTAAGCGAAGCCTGCAGTTTTCTTTTCCCAAACCAGCTTCCCTTTCTGCAAGGGAAGTTAAGTCGTAGTCCCCAGTTTCTGTAAATCGTTTCCTCGTCATAGTGTAGGAGAAGATATTGTAACAGATGCTCATAAGCCGTCCGCAAAAAAATCTGTCCCTGCCTGTGGGCAAGTCACTGCCACTGTGAAGGGCCCACCTCAAGCCCACCCACCCGCTCCGTTTCCCAGCTGTGATGCAGAATCAGCTCTCAAAACAGGTGTATGTGAGGCTCGGGCACCGCCCAGGTGCCCAGGTGGGCTGAGCACAGGGGCCACCGCAAGGGGCAGTTAGTGGAACCATGCAAAGGACTCACCTGGAAAGATAAACTGCTGTCTATGATGAATGAAGTAGGCAGCTTTAAACAGAAGAGGAGGTGAGTCACACACATGGAACAGCGAATGCGGCAAAGGAGGAGGGGGCCCAGGCACGGGCTGCTAATGGGGTGTGGCAGAACAGCGTGACCCATGCAGGAAGGAGAAGAAGAACTGGAAGGAAATGGGGGTGCCCCCAGGAAGGAAGGGGCTTGCCCTGGAGGGCTGGGGTTGGGAGCTTGTGGCCCCCTTGCTGCAGAGCCCTGGTTGATGGCACTCGCCTCCCAGGCTCACATCTCTGGAAATGTGCAGGAGCCCAGAAGGGCGAAATACTGAGAAGCGAATTGTGCCGTGTGCAGAGGAATGGTCTCCACCCGCTCGGCCCCACATTCCCCTCCAGAGGAGATGAGGCTTTAGCAACCCGTTTCACCATCCAAAGCGAAACAAAAACCCACCTCTCTCAAGGGTCCCTGAAGGGGATGCGCTGGGGGTCTGCACTCTGTAAAACAGGGGTATGGGCAGCCTTTCCCCATAAACTGACAGGCCCCCCCGCAGGGCTGAGGGGGGGGGGCACCATAGGAGCTGCTCTTCCTCAGGTTAGCCATCAGGGGCCGGCACCGAGCGCTGCCACGACCAGAGAGAGAACAGACCCTGGAGGGAGTGAGGGCTCCGTGCAGGGGACAATGAGGGCCCAGCCCAGGGACATCAGGGAAAGCCGAGAGGCTCTGCCTGACATCACAAAATGGACTTTTTCTGTGGCTGTTGTTTCTCAAACAGGCCCTTCCTTTTAGAAAAACCCAAACTAGAAGTTTGGCAAAAGACTCAGTTTCAGAGCATAATGATGGAGCAGAATGGGAGAGCAGGTCATTCAAATGGGCCATCGCCCCACTCCTGAGAAAAGGGGGTGTGGAGAAGGGTGTGCGCAGGACAGTGCAGGGCAGAGCCAGCCAGCCAGGGGTGCGTCAAGGCAAAGGGACAGGCAAAAGAGAAATGATCCCTACAAAATCTCAGTCTCCCAGCACCCCTAAAAAAAACCCCTGGTGAAAAGGGCCCAGAGAGGCTGCCCGGCTCCCACTGGCCGCATGAGGGTCCCCTGGGCACAGGAAAAGCTGTGCTGCTGTCCTCCCTCCCCCCCCCCCCACCTCACCCCGCCCGGGCCTGGAGCCCCAAGGGCCAGGCCTGACCGGGCCCGGAGCAAACTGGAGCATCCCAGTGGCCACTCCTTCCTCTGGGCTCTGCCCGCCGAAATACATGGAGGGCCCAGGCCAACTGCAAGGAGCGGCCAGGGTGGCCGAGAGGAGGGGGACCCCGGGCCTACAGAGCCCAATGCAGTGGGGCTGTGGAGTCAGAGGTAGCAGGAACCTCCCCTGAGCCTCAGTGTCCACATCTGCACAATGGGGATAACCTAACCCCAGCTTCACACTGTCTCTTACTTCATGGAAAAGGGGACAAAAGTGTCCCCTTAAGTCGCCTATGTGGATCATGGAGCAGGTAAGCAGCAGAGTCTGGAGACTTCTGGGCCGGCCTCAGCTCCCTGTGGGGCCCGCCCTGCTTCCTGGGACCTCGGCAGCCCTGAGTGAGCAATGCCCACGAGAAGCCACCCCACCCACAGGACGGCAGCGAGGGGACTGTGTTAAGAATCCAGGCCTCGTGCTCTGGCTTTGCTCCTGGCTCCGGCTCTCACGTGGGCAAGCCACTTCCTCTGAGCCTCAGTGTCCCCATCTGTAACATGGGTGCGACAGCGGCACCTACGTCAGCGCTCTCATCAGGTTTAAACACCGTCACGCGCTTGAGTTGGGCACAGTGCCTGGCCCCCAGCAAACGCAGTAGCGTTTGGCCTTGAGCCCGCTGGCGTGAGCTGAGGAGGGGCCTCCCAGCCCATGGTGGACACAGAAGCCTCGAGGGTGTGGTACCTGGGAAGTTGAACCGGCTGTCCCGCTGGCCAGGGGAAGGGTTGGGGGGCGTCGTGGCACTGGACGGATTGGACGATGTCGGGAAGGGCGCCGGCGAGGAGGGCGTGGAGGACGTGGTGGAGGACGGATTGCTGCTGGAGTCCAGGTGGCTCACGGCCGGAAGGTGCTCCTGCAGGACCAGAGAAGCCAGAGGGGGGCAGGGACTGTCACTGCCCTACCCCAGCCACCCCCGTCCCCACAGTGGGACCCTCCCCTCCCTGCCTAAAAACGAGGCGGTCTGCTCAGGGCATCCTGACATTTTTACCTAATATTTGAGGGAAGGATGGCACGGAGAGACCCTCACCTCAGTGCCTATCCCCCTAGGCGACTCCTGCTCGTCCTTCTTCAGCTCAAACATACTTTCCTCCCAGGAGCCTTTTCTGAGCCCGGCGAGGACCACACGCCTCCTCCCGGTGCTCCCGTAAAAGCTAGCACTTTTCATCATGCACTTGAACTAGGGTTTGTCGAGGGCAGCCATCTTGGGTGGTTTTCTGCAGAATGTCCATGTCCCGCGAAGGCGGGGACCCTACTCATCATACTCCCAGTGCCTGGCTCTGAGCCAAGCCTGTAGCAGGTTTTTTTTTTTTTTTTTTAATGAGTTAAATTCAGCCTCCAGTGTTTATTTAGTTTGTGGTGCACAGTGGTGTCTAATAAATGCTTTCCTCACTCTTCGGCAGGCTAGGACTGCCCAGTGGTTTGGGCCCTACAAGGTCAAAGGACCAGCTGAGAGAGGGCTACCGGGGGGTCTACGTTATGTGGGACCCTGGCCCTGACCCATTTCCTTGGTCAGGAACGCTGGGTCCAGGGACACCTGGCTGGCTCGGTCAGGAGAGCGTGTGACTCTTGCCCTCGAGGTTCTAAGTTCAAGCCTCATGTTGGGGGTAGAGATTACTTAAAAATAAATCTTTAAAAAAAAAAAAGTTGGGGCCAAATTAGATTAAATGCTCAGTTTACCAGGTTTTTCTTCTGCAGGCCCAAAGCCTCTGGAGGGCCCACGGGACTCCAGAACCTTCTGAAGCTATGCAGTGGGCCTCACGGTGCGGAGACATCCACCACCGTGAGGGATGGTGTCATACGCAGGTCGGGGAGGGAGCCGGGTCCTCTGAGAGCCCATCCCGGTTCCTCAGGGCCAGGCGGGCCAGGGCAGGGGGAGGCCGACTGACTCCCAGCTCCCCCTCAGCACCTGTGTGACTCCGTTCAAATCACCCCACCTTTCCAAGCCACAGCGGTTCTCTATCAAATGGGGGTATCGGCTGCTGCTTCAAACACGGTCCTTCACGATGTTTGATAAGAAGGTTTGCCCACTGCCCACCATGTGCCAGGCCCTGATGCAGGCCCCAGGGACTGGGCAGGAGCAAGATAACACAGCCCTGCCCTCCAGAGCACCACTGGGGAGACAGGCCGTCAGCCAGGGGACCCTCAGCCTGCGCCCGGGCAAGCCCTCCCTGTAAACGCCAAGGAGGGTGTCTCAGGCGGAGGGGACAGTGGGCACCAAAGGCCCGAGGTGGGAGTGGGCCGAGCCGGTGTGAGCCAGGGTGGCTGGAGAAGAGGGTAGAAAGACAGGCTGACCCTTGAGAGATAAATGGGCCAAACACAGGCCCTCAGCACAGCGCCAGGAACCTGGTGGGAACTTAGTAACTATTAGCCTCTGTTATGAGAATGGCCATCAACAGGGGTCAGGGAAGGATGACAGGCGGTCCGTGACCTTGGTGACGTGACAGAAGGCACCACCCAGAACTCTGTGGGGTCGAGGCCAAGCAGGTGCGTGCAGGAGGGCTTCATGGAGGAGGAGGGGCCCTGAGTGGGTTCTGAAGAACTGACAGGGACAGTGAGGGGGTGTGGGGAGATGGTGCATGTAAGGGGTGCACCCGGTGTTGCCAGAGAGCGGAGGGCAGAAAAGAGAAAATGCTGGCAGGGTGGGAGTGGCAGGTCGGGGGCCCAGCACCCTGCCCGAGGACGCGCGCTAGTCTGTGACAGGCTGGACAGCACACGCAGCTCTCGACAAGGGAGTCCACGCGCATTGGCCCATTACCCTCACAACACCCTGTGAACTAAGCATTATCATCCCCACTTGACAAACTAGGAAACTGCGGCTCGGAGAGGTACAGGAACTTGCCCAAGGTCACAGAAGCAAGAAAGGGGGCTGGTCGGGACTGGAGCTCAGGTCTGTGGTCCTATGCCCCCACACCCCTAGTCCTGGGGGTGACCGCCACTGTCAGGGGAAATTCAATGACAGGAGGGAGGCAGGAGAGGAGACAAGGGCAGGCATATAAGAGCCGTCACCTCCGAGGCAGTGGCCTCCTTTGTTGGACAAAGGGACATGGCCACGGTCCCTCCCAGAACAGTCCCCCCACCCCCAAGCTGCATCTTCAGGGTCCCTGATTTAACCAGTCTTGTCATCTGCTTCTCTTCTCTCTGCCCAAACTCTACCCAGGTGGGCCCAAGCCTCGGAAGGCCAACCATGGCCCCGGAGAAGCCAGTCATGCGCCCCTTGGTGGGGAGGCAAGGGCATGCCAAGCCCTGGTCTGGGGCTTGGGCACAACACACTTGAAAGCCCACAGGCTACATGGCCACCAGGGGGCTGCCGTCAGAAGCCACCATTAGAAGCCACGGCAAGATGTGGCGGCACTCGTGTGCCTGGACCATGACAGGTCTGTGAGACACTCCTTTCCACTATCTGTGTCCTGCAATGAACACGTGTCCGTGTTAGCTGTGGGGCCCGAGCCCAGGCTCTGGAAGGACACTGCACATTCACGCGTTACTTCTGAAGGTATGTTCGCTGCACGGGGACCAAGGTCGGGCGCTGGGGCTGGGCGGCCGCTGAGACTTCTGCTCTGGGCCTGCCCCTTGCTCACGAGGGATGCTAGCCTCAGTTTCCTTGTCGGAAATGGAGGGAAGATCCGTATGTGAGTTTTAGAACCACTGAGAGGGCCAGAAGTATCGACAGAAAAAGTTCCCAGCTCGGGGTAAGCGCTCAGGAGATGTTAGGTCAAAACAGAGAAAGCAGGTCATGGGCACGTAACTCTGATCTGGACCTGAACATGAAGTCTAGGGCATGGCGAAAGACAGGGTTCCGGAAGGCCACCCTCTGGTCCTGGACCCCAGATTGCATGCCCCCTTCCCTGGCAGATCTCCGCATTACAGAGGGGAGGCCCAGCGCAAGGGAGGGGGAGGTTCCTCCCACCACCCAGTGTACCTTCTTTGTCAGTGCTTTGGGGAGGGTTCCGAAATGGGGCTCAGCCGCTCTGTCCACCGGGTTGTTGATGTCCGAGGGGACGGATTCCGTCCTCCGAAGCCTGGGTTCTATTTGAAAAGGGGGAACCGTTAGTAGAGAACAGACCAGGCCACAGAAACGACTCCCCTCCCCCCAAATCCAGAAAGCAAAGAAGGGGCGGAACACTCACGTGGGAGGAAGGATATTCTACAGGCCGGGGCTTCTTTTGTGCACTTGTTATGACACTTCAATCTGGTAAAGAAGGCAGGGTCAGCGCCCGGAGGGTCACGTGGGGCTCCCAGGACACCCATAGGGCCCCAGGCGTCACCTGGCAGCTCTGTGTCGTGCCTGCCTCAATGGCCACAAATCCCTCAACAAACGTGAGCTCCAAAGTTTGGAACATCCCCTGTGGACAAGTGCTAGCGGCCACTGTTGAGCATGACCACGTTCTTACTGTCGTCTGCCTCGTCTTCCCAGCAAACAGTTCAAATCCTACCCATCTGACACGTTGCGGGGCCCACATCTCTCTTCTCTCAAGAAAAGGAGACCCCCCTCCCTCGTTCCGAAAGCTGGAGACAGGTCTGAACTTACAAAGAAGAAGAATCCCAAGGAGAAATGTCTGCATTAGCCAAGGATCGCAGGGACGCCAGGGGCAGCCCCTCCCGCTGCATTCCAGCACGGGTCACATGGTCAGAGGGCCAGCAAGGGCCGGAGTGCAAAGACCTGGAAACTTCAGTCTGGTCCTATCTGCCCTACCCCATCTCGGGGTTCTCCATGACGAAACGGGTTGACAGTTCGGGCCCTACCAACCCCACTCCACACTCGTAGGAGCGCACAGGGCTCAGAAGTCACCCTGTGCTCGCCACATGAAAGGCATTACTTAAAAGGGAGCGGGAGGTCCCCAATTTAAAGCCGGGAGCCACAGGAGACCTAGGCTGGGGGCAAAGCTCTGGCGTCCCCTTGGCGGTCAGGGGGGGTCACTGGGAAAACACAATGTACCCAACGGACCCGCAGGAGACCCATCACCTCCGTCCGGTCTGCCGGGAGCCCAAGTGCTTTTACTCCACACACTAGCTCGGAACTTTGGAGCAATCCTGGTAGATGAAGAGGCCTGGAATCATCCTCCCCATTGTAAAAATGAGGCCCAGAGAGGGCAAGCCTCTTGCCCCAGGTCACAAAGTAATGGAGGGCAGTGTGATCTGGAAGCAAAGACGCTAGGCCCATCCTCTGTAGGGCGAGGATAGCCAGACAGCAGAGGACACTCCGTCCCCCACGCTGTTCCCTGTCCTCGTCCTGTGTCCTCCCAGAAAGCACAATGGGACGAAACAAGAAAGCGGGGTTTGTATACGATCTACATTCTCCCTGAACTCTCCTCTTTGGTGAATCCCACTACCCATCTCTGTTTTTACCACTGCCTGTCCCCTTCTCCTACATCTAAAACGTAAGGCTAAACTTCAGAACTCCTTAGAGTTTCCAGAATGGCCCTCCCATCCCCTGCTAACTTTGTACAAGGTAAAAAGCCTGGAATTCTCATTCTTCCTTGGTCTACCTGGTAAACTTCTACTCATCCTTCAAAGTCCACCTCAGATTTCCCCTTCTGGGAACATCTCGCTTGATGCTTCCTGAATCTCCCTAGAAAAGGGCTGATCATACCAGGGTGTGCCAAACGGGGTCACAGAGAGATTTAAGAACTTTCAAAGGAGTTCCCTTGAATTCGGACTCAACCAAAGGCCAAGAATCAAGTAGCAGGGCTGTTACTAACGCGTGGCATTTCCACCCTGTCCCGTCCTCCGCCCATCACCTGCAATGCTTGCATTTCACTCCGAACATCATGCTCTTCTGGCACACGTGGCAGACCTGCGACAGCCAAGACTTGGTGGAGAACCTGCAGGTGGAGGATACCGGAAAATGCTCACGTGGCTGGGAGACCAGAGCCTGGACAGGGCAGGGCCCCAGGGAACGGGGGACTGGGTTCCATCCCGGAGCCACGGAAACACTCTCTGGGGGGCAGGGACGCCTTTCCCCTGGGCATTCAGGTCTCCCAGCCACAAAGCCATCACTGCCCAGCTCCTAAAGTCAGTGTGGTCACCGATGCCAGCACCCTGGCGGCAGTGACTGAAATGACAAGTGTGCCCCCCGCGCAATTTCAGTCTTAGCGGTTTATCCCACAGATGCTCCCGCTAGTGTCAAATGTACAGACGAGGTTACTTCCTGCAGCATATCTGCAGCAGTAAAAAACTACAAACAGGGGCGCGTGGGGGGCCCGGTTGGCTGGGCGACCGACGCTTGATTTTAGCTCAGATCATGATCTCGAGGGTCATGGGATCGAGCCCCGTGTCAGGTTCTGCACTGACAGCGTGGAGCCCACTTGGGACTCTCTCTCCCTCCTCTCTGTCCCTCTCTTACTTGCTCTCTCTCTCAAAATAAATAATAATAAATAAACTTAAAAAAAAAGGCTGTAATAAAACCCATGCTGTTTTGGCATATCGGCGACCAACTGTGTACAGGCCAGCCCAGTCACACAATGGGACACCGTGAGGCCAGAAAATAAGAAAGCTCTTTTTTGTGTGCAAATATGGAATGATCTCCAAATTATATTATCAGAGAAAAAATACTACATGACTCCATTCGTATGACGTTCAAACACAGGAAAAAGTGACCTACAATGACATAAATGAAGTCACCTCTGGGTGGTATTGCTACTAACTGGAAATGGCCACAGATCAATTTCGGGGGGTGGTCTGGAATGCTCTGAATCTTCACCCAGCTGGTACACATGGGTGTGTGCATATGTAAAAAGTTGTGCACTCAGCTATGGAAATGATGCCTCCACTTAAAAAAAAAGTTTTTCTAACATTTATTTTTGAGAGACAGAGACAGAGACAGCATGAGCAGGGGAGGGGCAGAGAGAGAGGGAGACACAGAATACAAAGCAGGCTCCAGGCTCTGAGCTGTCAGCACAGAGCCCGATGGGGCGGGGGGGGGGGGCAGTGTGTGGGGCTCCAACTCACGAACAGCAAGATCATGACCTGAGCCGAAGTCGGATGTTTAACTGACTGAGCCACCCAGATGCCCCCCTTTAAAAAATTTGTTTTAATGTTTATTTGAGAGAGAGAGAGAGAGAAAGAGAGAGAGAGAGAACATGAACAGGGGAGGGGCAGAGAGAGGGAGACACAGAATCAGAAGATGCCTCAATTTTTAAAAGAAAAAAAAAGCAAAGGGTAGAACAGCGTCAATAATATACATAGTATCTGTGTGAAAATAGAAAAAGGAGGCCAAAAAATATACACATGTATTTGCGTGTATAAAAATTATCTCCAGAAACTGCCAAGATCTGCCTACAGGGGGACCTAGAAGGCTGGGGACAGCCGGAGCGCTGTGCATATACCCACCTTTCTCTACCTCTTGAATTCTGAATGTATTACAATCCAAACTAAGTCAAAACGTAAGAAATTTAAAAACCCCAAAAGATAGACTGGAAGGAAGGATGGGGGTTGAGCCGGAGAAAAAGCCTAGGGCAGTCTACAGGGTGGGGAGGCCTAAGGGCAGAAAGAACTCACATTTTTGGAGGAATAGGTTTTTCAAAGTGTAGTATAATAATATCGTAGTAACAACAGAACAAATAACAACAGTATTTGGAGAACGGTTTGTAACGGATCCGTAAACATTAGCTCACTCAATTCTTAGAACTACCCCCCGGGAGTTAGGCAGGTCTGAGATTCTCAGTACACAGGCAAGGGAACCAGAGAGGTTAGGGGACTTTCCTGAGGTCACACAGCTGGGAAGCTGTGCAGCAGGGTCCGGACCCCAGGGGCCTCAACATAGAGCTTGCAGGGCTTCTCTGAGAGACCACTAGGGCAGAGCACAAGAGAAAGAGCATGGGTTTTGGGGTCAGAATGCACTTCTCTGGGGTGCCTCAGGGCCTCTGCAAATATGGCCGACACGCTCACCTGGCAGGGACCTGGGGCGACCACATGTGTGAATGCGCAGTGCACGCAAGTGTTACGGTCCCCACCCAGACAAGATGGGTGCTTCCAGGGACTGGGATAAAGGCACCCATGTCCCTGAAGTGCTTTTTTTTTTTTAAGTTTTTATTTATTTTGTGAGAAAGAGAGAATCCCAAGTGGGCTCCATCCGCATTGCCTGCACAGAGCCCAACACGGGGCTCGAACTCAGGAACTGTGAGACCATGGCCTGAGCCGAAATCAAGAGTCAGATGCTTAATGGACTTAGCCACCCAGGCGCCCCCCCGCCCCCCGAAGTGCCTTTTAAGGAGCCCTGATCCTGCCTCTCTGGGATCTACATATTCTCTCGGGGCTTTAATCTCCTCCTGTGCCAAAAGTGGGAACAGGGGAGCAGCTTGGTGGTATCTGGGATGACCTTCACCAGGAAATCGTGAAAACAGGGCAAAATGGTGGTGAGGTCCGGGGCTGAGAAGAGACACGTGCTGGGAAGGGGTGTGGGGTGTGGGGATAAAAGCCTCCCCAGATCAGGGAAGGACCCTGGACAGCTTTCCCCCACTAGCATTAGACCAAAACACTTCAGATCTTCTTACTGAGAGAGGCCTGGAATGTGGGTTTAAAAAAACCCAGAAGGTGTGACGGTGATGTCGCTGGGCGGGGCTGGGTGGGACAGCCTGACAATATCAGATGGGGGGGGGTGCTGCTAGGAAACCCTCAGGGGCGAGCTGACACAGCCCACATCCTCTGTGAAAGCAGGTGCACCCAAGACAAAAGAAAGAGCTGATCCTGGCGTGCCCCAGATCCCGGCTGCCACGCGCCCCTCTCAGGCTAGGGCCTGTGCTTGTAACACCAAGCGCTCCCCAGTGCCAGGCCAATGAAGCTCAGGTGCACATTGCCCCATTTTATCCTCATCACACGACGGGGAAGGAAGTCTTGTTAGCAGAGAGGGAAACTGAGGCTCCGAGGGATTACTGGCGTGCAACCCGCGGAGATAGAATGGGTGGGGTTCTCGTCCTGTGCTGAGCGGCTCGCTCACATCCTGGGAAGATCACTCTGGGCACCTTGGGTACCGATGTGAGAGGCCCTGGGACCTTCGCTTGCAGGGCTTGTCCCGATTGTCAGCCGGGGCCTCTCTTCCACGGGACTCGAGTAGAATCCAGGGGGATCAGCCCCGATGGGGCTCCTGAGGTGCCTGGGCACCATCCAGAGGACACTCACTATCTTACTGGCAGCATGAGCTCAGGCACATTACTCAAGCCCTCAGAGCCACATCTCCACCTCTGGGCAAGAATTCCAGGCAGCAGCTCACACTCGGTGGGGAGGGGGTGGGGGGTGGGGGGGAATGAAAGGCCCTGATAAGTTACAAAGCTCTCAACAAGTGCGCCCTGCGGTGCTCCCAACAGGCTTTAGCAAGGGACAGTCAGAGTGTAGGCATCCCAAGGCACCGCTCCGCTGGTCGTCGGGCTGAGGCCACACATGCACACCTACTGTCAGTGCCACACACCGGCTTCACGAGCCTTGAGGCCAAGCCTTCCGGCCGGTCCACAGCGCAGACCCATCTCAGCCTACGCCAGCTAATACCAGCACCGGCGTGACTAGAAGTTATTAGAAATCCAGACTGCTAAGCAGAGAACTTTAGGGACACGGCCTGGGTTTGGGGGTTTGAATGCTCCACGGGCTCTGATGTGTGGCCAGGTGTAGGCCCCACGCGACCCCGTGCTGGACCTGCAGGAAGCTCTCAGCTCCTCCTCCAGGAGGCTGTGAGCCTGGTCCTGGGACCTGTGTGTTCTCGCAGCAGCGTGAGGAAGAGACCCATGGAGGGACAGGGGAGGACCCAGCAAGTCCATACGGCCACTGGTGACAGGCAGCGTCTCCAGGAGGGTGCAGGGCTATGTTCACAGAGGTGATGGACAGACCAGAGGCAAAGAGTCCCCAAGAAGCAGGGATCAGGACAGACCCCTCCCTGCCGACTCCCCCTCGCCTGCAATAAGGAGCGACCCCTTTGTGGGAGCACTGGCACATGCAGGTCCCAGCCCAGCTCTGTGCCCCGTCCCCACCCCAGCCTGGCTGGACCTACCTGTGAGTCACCGACAGCCCGATGTCCCTTCGTATCATCTGTGGGGATCCGTACGGGAGATCTGCAGGGAAAGAGGCCAGGTCGAGCAGGCTGAGGAAGCTTGGGCCTCGGACCTTCTAGATCAGAGATCACAGGCTGGGTGGGTGCGGGGACTCACTGTGTAGTGGATAAACGTTTCCCTGAACATTCAAAACAGGGGCAGACCAGGCAGGCCAGGGCAGCGTGGGTACCCTCATGGCTGGCCTGCTTCTCCTACGCACGTTACTGCCTGGGCCCCACAGGTGGTTCAGAAACCACTGCTGCGTGGCTTCTGGCTACAGTGAGAGGCAGGCTCGAGGGGCAGCGGACGGAGCAGAGGTGAGGACAGAAGTCCCGCCTACACCCCTCTTTGGCACTTCCTCATGGATGAATCCACGGGCCACCGGCTTGCCTCACGAGGGCTTACTTCTGGCCACTTCCTGTTTAGTGGGTAGGAGCCCTGTGGCCCTTGGCAGAGCATTTGAGACTGGGTAGCTACGGAGCACATCTGGTACCCGTCCGCCCAGAAGCACCTGGAGAATTTTGCTCCGAAGGCCACCAGTACCCGCTCTGGGCGGGTAGAGCAAGGACAAGGGGGAGTTTTTACCACACTCACAGGTGGCCCAGCCCCACCAGCCGCTGGGGAAGTCTCCTACCAGGCACCCTGGGCTCTCCCTGTCCTAATCCTGAGCTTCCCCATCAGAACGGGGTCCCTCCAGTGTTGACGGAGGAGCAGCAGGAGCAGCAGGAAGCAACCGGGCCATCCACGGGCAGCCCATGTGTCCCACTGCCCTTCTGCCCCTCCTCCACCTGGGCACCCCCATCCTGCCCCTCCTCCACCTGTGCACCCCTTCCCCCACTCCTGCTTCTGCCCCCTCTACCTGCGCACCCCCTCCTGCCCTTCTACCTGTGCACCCCTCCCCTCCCCCTCCCCCACCCCTCTCCCTTCTGCCCCTCCTCCACCTTGCACCCCCTCCCTTCCCCCATCCCCTCCCACTTCTGTCCTTCCTCCACCTGTGTACCCCCTCCCCTCCCCCATCCCCTCCCACTTCTGCCCCTTCTCCACCTGTGCACCCCCTCTCCCACTCCTGCTTCTGCCCCCTCCACCTGTGTACACCCCCCTCCTGCCTCTCCTCTACCTGTGCACCCCCTCCCCTCCTCACTGCTGCCCCTCCTCAGTGCTGCCCATCTCCTCCTGCAGGAGGGGTTCTCAAAGAGACTGTGGATGGGCTTCAGGGGCTCTGGGAATCCTCTGGACTGGCAAGCAGAACGTGGTGGGCTTTTCCCTAGAAAGAGGGTCTAAATTTTTATCCAGTTATCAAAAGGAACCATACCCCAGAAAGGTCAGGAACTTGACGCTCGACTCTAGCGGCCTCTTGTCCTCAGAGTCAGCAACATCCCTGCACCCCGCTGTCCTCACGTGCTGGCCTGGCACACACCTGGTGCTCATTAAGTGCTGGCTCACTTGACAAGTACCGCATACCCCCCGCATACCCGAGCACATAGAGAAGGGCATGCAGGAGGCTCTGCCTCCGCCTCCCCCACCAAGGGGAGTGTGACCAGGACCAAAAGGCCCTTTGCTGCTCCCTGATGATTCAGGAACTTACCATCACACCCTCCCCTCCCCACGGCTGTCTCTGGCACATGTGCCCTGGGGCTGACTTGTCCCAACTCCCTTCTGGGACCCCCCCTTCTCCGTGAGCAGCCAAGGCCATCAAAGCACATGCGTCTAACAGGTAGAAACAGACCGTGGAAAAATGCGATTTCAACCACGTGTCTGCACACAATCGATGACTGACTTGCAATGTGCTGCGGCCGTAGGATAGGAGGGAGGCAGGACAGCACAGGAGCAAGGCATTGGTCGCCCCTGACCCACACAAAATGCACACCCTGAGGACCCCATTCTGCCTCTGGCGAGCCAGGCAGCCAGTCTCCCTGCCTGGGTCCCTGCATTACTACAGCAGCCGGGAGGATGACAGGACAAGGGCGCCCTTAGGGATGCAGGGGCCGGGTCTCCTCCAGGGCTCCAGGAAGGGCCCTGAAGTCTGCCCCCGCGCCCTGGGGAAGGGGCCTCCCTCCTCGCTCACCCCATGCCTCCCCGGTGGGCTCGCCAGCTTCACCTCAGCTGGTGATGGCGGGTGCCCTCCACTCTGGCTCAGGAGAGACGCCCTACACAAGGACCTGCTCCCACCCAGGAGGTGGAGGGGCGGGAAAAGGGCCTCCGTCCCCTCCCCAAGGGGCATTCCCATTCACACCCCCCAATCTCTCGGAGCTGCATTAGTAGCCAGGCCACACTCCTGCCCCCGGGGGTTATTCCTCTCCTGAAGATGGGGGTCCCCAGACATTAGCCGGGTCCTGGGACAGCTAACATCCTCTTGTTAGCTGGGCTACCGCAGCGGGCCAGCAGACAAGGCTTCCTGCCAGAGGTCACCTGCGGGGATGGCAGGGTGCTGACAGGGCCTGCGGAGAGACCACCGCCAGCCATGGCAATGTCAAGGTCCCTGCTTCGCAGAGAGAGGCCACCTCGCGTCACCCTGTCCTAGAGCTACTTCCTGGGGGCGGTTCCCGGCACCTCTGCTTCTGGATGGTGGAAAGGCCCACTGGACTGAGAGAGGGTCAAAGAAATCCACCCCTGACGGGGACAGCAGGACAGACACGACTCCCGGGTGGCAGAGGGGACGAAAATGAATCACTCTTACCAAACCTGCAGGAGACAAAAAAGAGAGAGAAAGTGGGATGACATCATCATGCTGGCTCAGTGTGTCCCTCAGAACATCACTCCCTAGGAGGGAGCGGGCAATGTGCTCAGGTAAGGACATTGAGCCCCTGGGGCACGGGGCCAGGCGGGCTGAGTGACTATGGGGATGGGTGCATGACAGGAAGGGCCAGAAGTGCCCTCGCTGGGCCTCCCTGTGGGCACGGAAGCAATTCCCCTGCTCCCTCGCAGCACGCTCTCGTCCATCAGCTTATCTAAGCCTCCAGCCACACAGCACAGTCCGGGCGCTCCATCTCACAACTGAGGAAATGGGCCCATGGTCTCTGAGATCACCTACCCGCATGCAGGGACACCTCGGGCATCCAGAGCCCTGTGGGGAGGGGTGCTCAGGGTCTAGGCAGGAGATGGGGAAGTGGCTGGAGTAGGAGGGTGAGGAGAACAGTTTTGAGAACAGAAAGTGGTCCCCAAGGAGGGCCAGGTGGGAACGTGCCGTGAGCGAGCTTGTCCCAGGGGCTGCCGTTGGCCCTGCGACGAAGGAATCTGGGGGAGATCCAGGCCACCCGGGGCCGCCCTCTGGGCTCCCCGAGTGTCTACGTCAGTGCTAGTTCTGGTGGCTCTCTGTGGACTTGACTCAGAGCCCCAGGGTGACGCCCAGATTACCAGCTATGGGACCTGAGTGGTGTCATCTGCCTGAGGCTCTGTTCTGTGCCCAGAGCCCTCCTGACGCTCCTCTCAGGCAAAAATGAGAAAAACAGATGCACTGGGTTTACCCACTGAGATGCCCTCTGATGCCCCACGTCTGTGTGTCCACATGGCACTCATACCGTGCTCTCTGGAGAACAGGATCCAGAAGGGGTCCAGAAGTCCCTTCTGGGGAGGGGGTGGGAGTCGGGGACAAGGTCCCAGCAGGATAGGTTGACTGGGGTTGTCTGGGTGGGTCACAGCATGCATTTCTGTCCTTGGGTGACATACTCAAAACCATCAGTGATTTCCAGGGCCCATCCCATAAGGAACCCAAGACAGCCTTCACTGGGACAGGGGGAGCAAGCCCACCCAAGACCAGAGAAGGAGAGTGCATGTCAGGAGAAAAGCCCGGTTCCCAGCCCTCAGAGGTACAGGAAGGTAGGAGGCACCCAGAGAAAGTTCTGTCCTTCCCCTCTGCCCCGCCCACAAGGGTATACCGACAAGGGCAATTTTTGTAATAGGAAAACTGACAATGACCTGAAGGTCATCCTTCAGGAAGTGAAGAGGTAAATGATACAATGAAATGATATGACAAAGTTAAAAAGACCAGGTAGTTTGAATAATTATAGGTATATACAAAACTGATAACCTGGTTAGTTCTGAAAGGGCAGTGGGGGTGACTGAGGAAAAATGGTGGGGGTAATGTCACACCGTCTACCCTACAATGACAAACTACATGAGCTACAAAGCTTCTGCATCTCAGACCATGTAACACTTAGTACCTATTTAAGTATTTAGATTAAGAAAATTTTCTACAGAAAAAGAGTATAGTATTTTAAGATGTAGGGACATGAAGTTCTCAGAGAGAACGAGGTAAGTTAAAAAAAAAATAGGTTATAGAACAGAGTACATGGTATTTGAAAATCATCAGAGATTTCAGCCAGACATTCTAGTTCTCTCCATCTGGGCACATGGGAGAATGACATTTCTTGGTTCCTTCGTTTGAGCAGGGTCACGAATGGTGAGTGGAACTTGTAGGAAAAGAGCATTTAATTACGAGTGCTTAACATGTAAAATTCTTTCTTCCTCTGCCCTAGTGGAATGTGCCAGACAATGTCCCAGAAAGTGGCTGTTCTGTCAGCCTGGGACCTAGAGTGATGCTGACCCATGACAGACAGGTAGCATAAGCGAGAAAGAAATCTTTGTTGTTTTAAGATCCACAGAGCTAGGAGCTATTTGTTACTGCAGCATAACCTGGTCGATCATGACTGTTGCAAGGCACCATTCCGTGTGTGTGTGTGTGTGTGTGTGTGTGTGTGTGTGTGTATCCGTATCCAGAAGGAACCTAGAAGGATTCAGCCCAAACTGGTAACACAGCCTGGAGAGTGGACCGAGAAAGGCACTTTTCACTTGGCACACTTCTGTGTCAATTTCATGTGTCCTTTTAAACTAAAGCCTGTATTACCTTTGTAATGGGAACCCGTATGCAGATCTGGCAAACTGAGCACCAGCCCGGCAGGAGCGCTCACCTCATTGGGGAGACCTCGTCAATGCGGTTCCCCAGCTGAGACTCATGGGATTTGCTCCGGGTGAGCGTGGGGAAGCTGGGCAGCAACTGGAAAACCTTGCGGCTGGGCGGGGGTGGCGTCCGCGGCGGCTTAAGCTTCGTGTGCCTTCGCAGCTGCGGCGTGGTCGGTGGGGTGATAAAGCTGTGCAGGGCGCGGGGGGTCAGCCGGCCGCTGGCATGCAGGGGGGTACAGGTGTCCGCGGGGCCCTCACAGGGGCCTGGGGCCGAGGAGTCTGAGGTGGGCAGAGCTGACACGGAGACGGAGCGCAGGCCCTGGGCGCTGCTGCCCGGCCTGCCCAGCTGGGCACTCCCCAGGGGCCAGGGCGGGCCGGCTGGCGAGAGGGTGTCCGCAGAAGGCCCTGAGCCACTCTCCCGCCGGGCATCCGAGGCGCTCCAGCCCGAGTCGTCTTTGTGTTCCCCTCCTGTGGGCCAAGAAGTCGCGTCACAGATGACTGGAGCTGGAGGGATCCACAGGGGAGGCGGCCAGGGCCCAGAGAGGGTAACACCCTGTCCAAGGCTACACAGTGCCTTAGCAGAAGGTTGCGGCTACCAGCCTTTATCAAGGCCTTCTCGTGCACACACGTCATCGCCCAGGTTATCTGTGACTGAGGGGCACCAGCACAGATGTCACTGTCCCCATTTTATAGAGGGGAAATGAGGCCTAGAGCGAGAAGGGCTTGTCCGAGGTTCTTACCGGCAAGTCTGTGGGCTGCAAGCTGGGACACCCAACCCAAAAATGGGTGACCTCAGAAAGGGAAGTGGTAACTGATCTTTAAGAGTCAGGAAGGGGAAGCTGGGATGTGTGAAGGGGACAACTCCATGTCAGGGACATTCAGGGGTGCCTGGGTGGCTCAGTCGGTTAAGCATCCGACTTCGGCTCAGGGCATGATTTCACAGTCTGTGGGTTTGAGCCCCGTGGCGGGCTCTGTGCTGACAGCTCAGAGCCTGGAGCTTGCTTCAGATTCTGGGTCTCCCTCTCTCTCTGCCCCTCCCCACCCCCCGCTCTCTCTCTCTCTCTCTCAAAAATAAAATAATAAACATTAAAAAAAATTTTGCTTTAAAGTAAATTTAAACATCAGGAAAAGAGTGTCCCAACCTTTAATAGTAATCTTCCCTGGGAACTTGCTAGGAAAGAGATCCAATTAGGAAAGGGTCAATAGCCACTTCTTTCTGAGAGGCTGTCCTTTTGGTTGCCCACACAGTTGACCCCGGAGACCTTGGGGCTCTGTGCAATTCCTGCTCAAAGACACAGTCTGTCTGGGCACTGAAGGAATATGAGGAGGAGGACCCTAAACAGCCCGGAGGGCTTCCCAGAGGAGGTGGCACCTGGGCTGAGCCAGCTACAGAAGATGGTGAAGCAGGTGTACCGGGCAGAGGGAACCGCGCATGCAAAGGCAGGGAACACACAGCACCTTCTACAGAGCTCCCCGTGCCAAGAGGTGAGGACAAGCCAGGGAGATGCAGAGATGAAGTCAGAGGGTCAGCCCCAGCTCAGGAGGGGTCTCGGAGGTCTCGCTAAGGACTTGGGATTTGAGTTTACAGGGGATGAAGAGACTCCGAAGGGTTGGGGGCAGGGAGATAGGAGCCCATCTACAGAGACCCTGCTGTGGGGAAGGAAAAGACACCTCCCTTCTCTCACCAGTGAGTGGAAAGTTCAGGAAGGTAGATTTTGACTCAAGGCAAAATGAACTTCCACACTGGAATTATTCTACTTTGTGCTTTGTGCCCTGACTCCAGCAGCCTCCCCAGCACATGAGGCCACGGAGATTCAGAGAGGCCACACACGCGGCCGAGGTCAGGCAGCCCTCGATCCCGACTGCAGCCCTAGGCCTCCTCCCACGAGGCCGTCCATTCCAAATAACCTACGAACATGGCCCGGCCCTGCGAGGTAAAGAGCTCTCGGTCATCAGAGGCACTCAAGCCCACGTGGACATGTACCTGGGATGGTGGGCAGAAGTGGCCTTTGCGACTCTCGTGGTTTCTTTGTATGTTCCCTCCATCTCCAAGGACCCTTCCTCCTACCTCACTACACAGTGACTTTCCTTTCATGAATCAGCTCGGCAGAGTGAGATACTCGGTCTGTGTGTTTGCTCCTATAGACCTCTAGCCACGACTTACTGTAATTTATACAGTGGCCTACAGGAGGCGCTGGCATGTCTGTCACTGAGGGGACGACAGAAGGGCCAAGTCTGCCACCCAGGGAAACAAGCCTGACCTGGGGCTTGATCCCATGACCCTGGGATCATGACCTGAGCCGAAATCAAGAGTTGGATGCCCAGCCAACTGAGCCATCCAGGCGGCCTTAACTTGCCCATTTTTAATCACCGCTGCTTTGCGCCAGCTCAGGGATAGGCACTGGGTCTTGATGTACATGCCAACACCAGTTAACCGGCAGTGGCTCTTGAGAAGGACTCCGCAGCCACTCAGCAGGGAGAACCCGGGCGTGATTAGTGACGTGCGCTACGGATGAAGGATAGGAAGCGTTGGCAGGAATGATCTCCCTGTTCACCAGCCACGGGCACAGAGAACCATCCTCCGCTCACCTTTGTTAAGACCAGTGACCACAAGGCAAGAGGCGTCAACATTTTCTAGGACTCCTCCGGCCTAACACTGAAAAGAACACTAACGTATGCCAGGCTCTGGTCTAAGCGCTTGACCTTAACTCAGTTCCTCCTCACGGCCTTATGACAGAATGTTATTACCTCATACAGATGAGGAAACTGAGGCCCAGTGGGGTTAAGAAACAGACCAAGGTCCCATGGATTGTAAGAGTGCTGGGCCCAGTCAGGCGGAGTCCACGGTCCGTCTTTACAGTGGCTGGACTGTTCTAGGTGCCATCAAGACTCTGACCACATGATGAGACACAAGACAATCATGGTATCGACCCAGGCCCCAGAAGGTGCCCTGGAGGTACGGCCACCACTAGGGGCAGACCCACTGGGGTGGGGTGTGGCCAGGACCTTCTTGGGGACGTCGGGGTAGCACAGGCTGAGACCAGATGAGGAGATGGAAGGGACCCTCTCCTCCCCATAGGCCTCCTCGGGGGCACGGTAGAAAAAGCACCCTCTGAGTTAGAAACCCGAGTTTGAAGCCCAGCCCGGGCGCGTGCCAGCTGTGGGACCCGGACAGTTCACCCAATGCTTCCGATGGTCTAGCTACAAAAGGCACTTACCAGCACCGCTGAGAAGGGTGTCGCCACATACACGTCAAGTGCTTGGCTTAATGAAATCAGTGGTCTCCCTATCTTGGCACCCAGGATGGGCAGGCAGGAACCTTCCTAATACAAATGGGTCACCCCCCTCCGACCCCGGACAGGGGCGCCTCCACAATTCTTTACAATTGGGGCACAAGGACGGAAGGCGGACGAGTTCCCCCATGGTCCCAGTTTGGGCAGCAAGTTGTAAATTTCCACAGTGTAGAAACAGCCCTGCACGCCGACTGCTGCGTGTCCTTGGCTCAGCCCTTGCCCTCTCTGGGCTCAGTCCCCTCTGTGAATTGTGGGATGCGGAAGCAGACCACATCTCTCTCATGGTTATTCTTTGGCACCTGCTGGGAGGCCCGGCGTGTGGTGGTCTTCTGAACTGAGTGGGGCTCTCCACGCCAGGCTCCGTGGCAGAGGAGGACTCGGGATAATGGGGCCGAGACAGAAATCAAGCCCCGTCCCCTCTGGGGGGGGGGTAGAGGGGGAGTCAAGAAGACTATAAACCTCAGTACCTTCCTTGAGCCTCAGGCAGCCAGAAATAAGACAGGTGGTTCAGATAGTTAAAAACGGGCCTAATTCCATTCATTAGTCTCCCTTTGAAGCCTCGTTGGTGTCGGTGTCGTCGTGGGAATGTTAAGTCACAGCATTTGAGGCTGTTTCCAAGGCAAGATTAGAAAGCCTGCGAATAATTCTCAAGGAACTCACCATAATGCCAGGATTACACACTTTGTACACACTCCCAGCTGAAACGCCATGCAAGTTCTCTCATCATGCTTGTGCCTTCGGGGCACAGAGCCCAGCAGCCAATGGGGACAGGAGAAGGTAGGGGGCAGGCTGAGTGAGCTCACGGAGGGGGCTGGAATGCAGGGGGCCACTGGAGGGTTCAGAGCCCAACAGACATGCTCAAAAGAGGGGAAGGCGCCTGGGGCCCAGCCAGGGGACCAGGGTGGGGTCCCTAATGATGTGCAAAGGCCTCCCTGGGTTCATACTAGCCTGACCCGTAGGGAGGGCAAACCTCTATCTCAGGTCAGGCCAATCACACACGGTCTGGCCTTTCCAAGCTGCCTGGGAAACTCTGGGCCGTGCTTGCCCCACCCCCATCACTGGCCTCAGCAAAGGCAGTGGCCCCAGGGAACCAGGACAGGCCTGGGGAGGGAAGGCTGGTGTTCCAGCCCAGGCAGAGGGACAGGGAGCCGACGGGGCTGGCCGTAGCGCTGGCAAGGCCGGTCCTACCTACCCAGACCTGTCACTTTCCGCAGGCAGGCGAGGGCGCACTGCAGGCGGCCACACTCCTCGGCGCTGGCCCCGTAGCGCCGCAGTGTCTCCTTCACCTTGACCTCGTTCATGTCCAGCAGGGCATCCAGCGTGAGCTCGCTGAGGATCTCCTGAGGCAGACAGAAAAGACCGGCAGAGAGCCGGAGAGCAGTCAGGCCGGCCCTGGCGCCCTCCTCATCCTCCCGTGGCCAGGGCTGGGCTCCCCTGCTGAGTGGCAGGGGACAGGTGCTGGCGGGTCGGCCTCCCAGAAGCCTCCGCTTGTCAGGGGACACAAGCAGCCCGCTCTCACCCCCACCCCCAGGCTCCCAGAGACAGCAGCTGAGATAGACGCACCAAAGCTTCAGGGCCAGGGTGGGAGAAGGAAGAAAAAAAAAAACCCAGAAAAGTTAACGACAAGGGCATGGTGCCCGCCTGTTTCTTCGGATTCCTCTGCACAGAAAAATGATGAATCATGACAACTTTGTAGAACGATAAGAACTTCAGATAACGATGGCCCTTTACAATTCTGCCGTATCTGACTTAGGCAAGACGGATTTCAAATGAAATTGGTTTACCAAGAGAAGGAGGAAAAAGAATTTAACCCTCGCCAGGCACGGGGTAGGCACTTACTGCCCTCGCCTTATTTCTCAGTCAAAACCTTTCCAGGGCTCAAGGTGGCAGAGAGGAAGGGATGGGCCCAGGCGTGAAAAGGGCTCCATGACTTCAACGATGGACGGCCAGGAGAGAAGGGACACAGGGGGCCTCTGGGACAGAGAGTAGCCCCGGGCTGACCAGCAAGGAAAAGGGAGCCTCGGACCTTATAGCCGTAAGGAACCGTCTTCTGCCAGGAACCTGAATGCACGTGGACGGCTTCTAGGTAAGAGGCCAGCCTTGCTGACACCTGCACTTTTCCGGCCTGTGATCCCCCCACAGGGAAGCTAGCTGAGCCCACTGAACTTGGTCCAGTCTTTGGTCCTACACAAAGGTGAGCTAATAAACGGGAGGGGGAGGGGGATGTGGTTATTTGTTACGCGGCCACACAAAACCAATACAGAGAGTGACTATTTGAATCAAGGCCCGACTTCAAAGCTTGTGCCCTTTCTCCTCATCATGGAGGAAGGAAACCCCTCCAGCTGTGATTGCTTTGAGCCATATGTGATACCAAGCCTGAAGCAGACACACAGAAGGCTGGGACAGACCTCTGGCCTCAAATGGCTCATGGCCTCAAATGGCTCACAGGTGACTGCAAGAAAAACAAATCATTGCAATGGCCTGGCAGAGAGAAAGCTCAAAGAGCTACTGGACAGGGTGGGGGAAGGGGAGGTCAGTGGTTTTTTTTTTTTTTTCTTCTTCTTCTTCTTCTTCTTCTTTGGTCCCTTTCTATATTTTCCAGATTTTCTATATCAGGGAAGGCCAGACATCCCACATCAAATGATTCATGTAAAACCTGCAGAGAATCTAAGATAATTATCACTGATTTTGGCAAGCTGTGTAATTTTCTTTTAAAAGAGTAACCCTTGGGGCGCCTGGGTGGCTCAGTCGGTTAAGCATACCACTTCGGCTCAGGTCATGATCTCACGGTTCGTGGGTTCGAGCCCCGCGTAGGGCTCTGTGCTGACAGCTCAAAGCCTGGAGGCCTGCTTCCGATTCTGTGTCTCCCTCTCTCTCTCTCTCTGCCCCTACCCTCTCATGCTCTTTGTCTCTCAAAAATAAATAAACATTAAAAAAAATTTTTAAACTAATGGTTATTGGGGCACCTAGGTGGCTTAGTGGGTTAAGCGTCCAACTGTTGATTTCGGCTCAAGTCTCACGGCTCACGAACTGTGAGATCGAGCCCCGGGTCAGGCTCTGCACTAACAGCATGGAGCCTGCTTGGGATTCTCTCTCTCTCAAAATAAATAAGTAAACTTAAAAAAAAAACAACAAAAGAGTAAGGTTATTATTAATTGATGCTGCTGTATATCTTAGACTCAGCTGTTGAAACTGAACCAGACAAAGATACAGGCTGTGAGTCATTAGAGCCATGGTTTGGGGGCTTTGTAATGCTGGAGGGGGGGCCCACAGCTGATGCCTGGGGTCTGGCCATATCCCCCCCACCTTTGTGTCTTGTCTGTATATTCTTCAGTCTTCACGGCTGTGGACAAGACTCTGATTGATAGCTGTTTAGAATGATTCACATCAAAATTTAGAAAAACAGACACACACGAAAAAGCACCAAGCCGCTGGGCAAACCCCTGGTTGTCAGAAATCCTTCCAGATGATAAAAGTAGAGCCTCACAGGAAACTGCTGATAAGAACAGCACAGACAGGAGGCTGGGGAGATAAAGGGCCCCGGAGTGGGGGGGGGGGGGAGGCGGGGAGCAGCTTTGGTTCAATCAACGGGTCTCCCTCTTCTGGCCTCAGGGACACTCAACAAAATGCAGTTCGGACATCTTTTCCCCTCATTTTACCACAAAAAGCAATTTGGCCATACGGTCCAGAAGGAACGGAAGTGACGCTGACATTTACAGGATCGCACAAAACAACGCAAGGCCTTTCCCCGGCGTGTCCTTGGCTCTCACCAAACGTGCATATTCCCAAGGCCGTGATGACTCCGCAGGTCTCCACAAGTGGGATTCCTAAACAAGCCTAGAAACCCAATCCCAAGTCTAACTGTACTGCACATGAGGACTTTCTTCATTCCTTTCTTTCTACGCCTCTCCCCCCCACCCCCACACCAAGTTCCCAGCTCTCAGACATAGTAAGTACACGTATTAGTACAGACCATCTACCAGTGCGATGCGACCAGCACTTTGCATAGGAGCTCCAGTCTGGACAAATCAGCAAGAGCATGCGGTCAAGTGCACCTTTACTGAGCCTCAGAGACTGAGGAATGGCCGGCCAGAACGGAAACCTAGGTGGCTGGATCCCAGAGCTCCCTCAATTCTTCCCTGCCCTCATTCCTGAACCTGAACCTGGCAAAGCCTTGGGATGCAGTGACTACCTTGGTGGTGGGAGGTGGGGGGGGGGTGGTAATTTTTTTTTTCCGAAGTAAATTAAAGGAATTAATTTCTACCTGGTTTCTGAAAAAACAAACCACACGGTGAAATGGAAATTCTTTGTTACTTATCAAGTGAAGTAACCCCCTAGAAAAGAGAAAGAATATGTTCAAATCTATTCTCTTAAAAAAAAAAACAAATGGGTGGGGGCACTGGGACAGAGTGTGTCCAAGGTCCCACTTAAATTGGAGCTGCCCTGGGGCAGCCAGTCGGTTAAGTGTCTGACTTCGACTCAGGTCATGATCTTGCCGTTGGTGAGTTTGAGTCCTGCATCGGGCTCTGTGCTGACAGCTCGGAGCCTGGAGCCTGCTTCAGATTCTGTGTCTCCCTCTCTCTGTGCCCCTCCCCTGCTCGCACTCTTTCTCTCGCTCTCAAAATTAAATAAACATAAAAAATGTTTTTTAATTAAAAACATAAATTGGAGCTGCCCCTCCCTCTCCCAGTGATGAGGGAGCGTAAGACAGGCTGAGGGCAAAGCACAAGCTAGCACCTCCCCCCCCCCCCAGGTGGGATGTGTGTGATCCTCCTCAGGCACTCCTGGCTGCCCAAGGGCAAAGGCAAGGAAAGAAAACAAATGGCTAACTGATAGAGATCCCAGTCATACAGGACTGAGTCTCCATCAGTTTGCAAATATCTTAGTAAATGACAAGAAAAAGGCAATCTTATCAATAGCCTCATCTCCAGAAACCTATAGATTCCATTTCCTGGAGCCCCAACATCACCCCTCCATAGTGATGTGGGGAACAAAGGCAAGAAGGAAATGGCAGGTAAAATTAAATTTCCTCTTAACCTGCAGCCCATTGACAAATACTTGAGGCAAATTCAAGAATATATACTATCTCTCCAGGGACCCCCTACCATCCTAATGTTAATGCCTTACTAGAGGGGAAACAACCTTAGCTGGGCAATAGCAAGGCCTCCAGTATCTTAGGAGTCCTCTTTAGCATATGGACCTCTGGAGGGAGGTCTCCCTTTTGTTACCTCCCCCAACTTCACAGTAAAAGGAGCCGCTCTTCAAACCCCCCCGCCCCCCCCCCCCCGGCACAGTTCTTCCTACCCACGGATCCTGTCCCCCAGCTTTGATAAAATCACCTTTATGCACCAAAGAGGTCTTCAAAAATTCTTTCTTGGCCATTGGCTCCACATCCCATGAACCCCCCCATCACCCCAAAACTTCATCACCAGGACAAGCATGGCTTTCTGGAGCTGTGAACTGTGCACGTCCTTCCGTGAAATGTGAATGCCAGTATACCATCAGCATCACCATTTCTGACCACTTCTTCCGTTCCCCTTAATGACGAGGGAGCGTGGGGCAAGCTGAGGGCAAAATACAGGCTGGAGGCGTGCGCGCGCACATACACACACACACCAGGTGGAATGTTCCTTGGACTCTCCCAGCTACCCAAGAACAAAGGAAAGGGTGGTTTAAGTGCTTGCCACGGTAATGTGGGAAACTAAGGCAAATGAAAACTAAATTCCCTTACTGCCTACAGCCCACTGACAAGTCCTTGAAACCGGCAGAGTGACCTCCTTCCAGGAGCTCAGCTGCCTGGATGATGACACCTTGCTGGGGACAAAAGGGAACCTTCACTTAACATCGTCCCAACCTCGAGGATCCTGTAAGCCTACTTCCTTTATCTCAGCTGCCCCAAGATCTATGCTGGCAATCATGCTTCAAGCTTATGGGCCCCCCAATATGCATCTGAAGGGTCCCATGACTGAGGTTTTATTAAACGGTAATAAGTGGCATTTCCCTAGCAATGGCTAGCCCCTCAAGGTTCCGGAAAGCTTGCTTCCAAAATTCCTTGGAGACTTACTCTATCCCTGACCCCCTCCCAATCGAAGGGTATATAATGAATTACCTTCCCGTCAGGACCCTACTGCAGCGCTTCCTGCCCATGGGTCCTGTCTCCCGGGTTTAATGAAATCACCTTTTTGCACCAAAGACACCTTCAAGAATTCTTTCCTGGCGGTCAGCTCCAGACCACCCCACCCTCACCCCAAAACTTCATCGCCTAACCCCTCCTCCTTGCAGGGCTGGATCACTGAGCTGGAGAGAGGGACCACCCCACCCTGCCTAAAAGCTGCACTTAGTGAAGCTAGCCACCAGTCAGCAAGTCACCTCATAGAATAAGGGTCTCAAATACGCAAGCCTCAGGGCCAGGCCTGGGGAAGATATGAGACCAGTGGGGATGTGGCCCTCTTGATCTATCTTTTAACAGAGACAGAAGTAGGAGAAATCCGACAGCAGCAGGGTCCAGGTTAATTGGAAACCCACTATTTATTATTTTGAGAGAGAAAGAGAGAGAGAGAGAGAGACAGAGCATGAGCGGGGGAGGGGCGGAGAGAGAGGGAGACACAGAATCCAAAGCGGGCTCCAGGCTCTGAGCTGTCAGCACAGACCCCGACGCGGGGCTCGAATGCACAAACCATGAGATCATGACCTGAGCAGAAGTCGGACGCTCAACTGACTGAGCCTCCCAGGCGCCCCTGAAGTTCAGATCAGCAACTTCTAAAGCTTTACGTCTGTAGGCAAATGGGGAGGGAGGGTGGGTGGCCCAGCAGCCAATGCCCTTGGCAACACAGCGGGGGGTGGCCAGGCCTTCTCAGGGAGGCATCTGCCCCAGCTCTGGGACCCCCACCTCGAAAACAAAGTGCCCCAGCCTTTCAACACCTACAAGTGATTTCGGACCTGAAGTTCACTCAGTCAAGACGGGAAAGTGCACGCCGCAAATGGGCCAGAACCAGCAGAACCAGTATACAAAGAGAATGCATCCCCCCAGCATGCAGCTGGACCTCCAACTAGACAACAGTCAGGCCGGGTGAGGGGAGGCACAGGCCCCTGGGAGTGGCCCTAAGCAACTTGCACCCCCAAACCTCCCCCGCAGATGTGACATGCCCACCCACAGTGACAGGCGAAGCCAAGTCTGAGTTAGGAGGTTAGTCCAGACTGAGTACACTTTCTCCGGACAATCTCTATGCTGAAAGCAAATTAAGGAATCAAGTTCACCAACCGTGGCAGGTGCATTCCTACCCCTGCCAACGACCCGGCAGGCAAAGTTGCTCTGAAACCCCATCAGGTCTGAGAGGCCCCAGGGTCCCAGGAGGGCCTCCCACCTGCCTGGAGGCGAGGACCCATCCCCCGGAGCAGAGGTGAGGGCTGAGAGTCTCGCCCACCCTATGCCAGCTTCTGTCTAAAGAAGAAAATATGGAACCGGAGGGGCGCCTGACTGGCTCAGTTGCAAGAGCAGGCGACTCTTTATCTTGGGGTTGTGAGTTCAGGCCCCACACTGGGTGCAGGGTTTACAAAAATATAGAAACAAACAAACAAACTGTAAAAAAACAAAAAAAAAAAAAAAAACGGGTGGGGGAATATGAACTAGAAACCAAGAAGGGCAGACACGGTCGCCCAGGCACCACCGGGATGACAAGCCTTAGCTCTGGCGGCCTCTGGTCAGCACGTGAGCACAGAAGCAGGGCAGCGAGGACACGGGGCAGAGCAATGGCTCCAGAAAATACTGGCTTCCTGCCTCTGCCTGTTCCCTCAAGTCGTGTTTTATGTTCTCCAGTAGGTGACGTGAAGTTCTTCTTTCCGGGAATAATTGGAGAGCAGGGTTGGTTGAGTGCTGAGGTCACTCCCAGTCCATGGTAATTAAACTGCTGGTTCGGGTCTCTGGTGCAGTAGGCAGGGCTGGGCCGGGCCACACGCAGCTGTCCCCTCCCCCTCCCCCTGGGCGGCTGGTAGCAGCTAGTGTCAGAGGCCAGGTTTGAGTATCAGATGGTATCCTGGGACTTACAGCAGCCACGGGGCTGCCTGGAGTCTATACTTAGAAGCCTGTGCCGGCCGACACCGAGAGCCATCCACACTCGCCACGGTCAGTCAGGACTGGAAATGCCAGGGGCCTCAACGCCTGTTTGGGGACCAAGTACAAGAAGGTGGGGGGGGGGGCAGCTCAAAGCAGAATTCCAGTGAAGGCCTGGGTTAAAGCCCAAGAAGCAAGGCCAGACTTTGTGTTTCTATGTAGCCTTCTGGTCCGAGGGCACAGGAAGGGTCAATAAAGCCAGTGGCTGCCTCCTCGGTGCCGTGAGCTCTCTAGGTCCATTTGCGGAACCCGGATGTCTGCTGTGTGGGCACGGGGCATCTCCCAGCTTCCCGGAAAGGGCCGGGATCCTTCAGCGCAGACCCTTCCCTGGGACTGGGCACACCAGGGAGGCCAGAGGTAGACCCCAGAGCCCTGCACACCCCTCTGCGGCCAGCGGGGCAGCCGGGGAAAGAAGAGCAAGGAAGTTTCTGCGGCAGCCCAGGCTGGGAGCCTGCGTGCCTCCAGTTAGGAAGGCATGGCCTGCCACACGTTCCTCTCTGCCTTCTGCCTGTGGCTGGGGCCCAGGGACAGGGACAGTGAGACTTGGACAACAAACAGTTGGAAATTCTGGGAGGCACAGGTGGGGCTGAGGCAGCGAGGGCCTGGGTCGGGCAGCCTTCTGGGGTTTCACCATGGAGAAACCCAAGGGGGACTGGCTTTGTCAACGGACCAGATCTGGGCCCAGCTTCCTCCTACCCCAGGGCTGGGAAATGAGAAATATGCGCTCCTGGGGGAAGTCAGACACTTTCTGGAAGGCTTCTCTCCACCACTCCCCAGCTGGACAACACAGTGAAGGAAGGGCCAGACTCGGTCAGTGGAATCCCCTGACCCTGGGCCAGTCCCTACCCCTTTACTTGGGGTTTGGTTTCATCATTTATAAGGTGGGTGGGTTTGGCTGGGTTAGATCAGTGGCTCTCAACCTTGGCTGCACCCTAGAATGACGTGGGGGGCTTTTAAAGGGGATCCTGATGCCCATGCTCTACTTCGACCAATCAGATCAGAATTTCTCAGAGCGGCGACCGTGAGAGAAGACAGGCTATGGGGCCTTACATCTGGCCAAAGTAGCCCAGGGAAGAAAGTGTCTGAGAAGGCCCAGTTCAGAAGGCAGGGGTAGGTAGGGCAGGGTGCACCCTGGGGTTGACCCCTGCCTGTCTTCTCAGGAGTCCCACACTTTCGACTCAATCCCAGCCTAGCCCACGCTCACAGATATTCCAGGAGAGGTCTGTGCCTGTCTGCCTCCCTCGCTCCCACGGAGCGGGGAACGAGGGCGGAATCTTCAGGGAGGGGCTGTCTCCGGCCTACGCATTGGTATGTCTGGGCTCGAACACCTCAGAACGATGGTGCAGTGATGGGGTGAGGTGTGGAAGTGGAGGAATACAGGTCAAAGGAGAGGAACCGAGGAGGTCAAGGACCAAGGCAAGTGATGAGCATTTATTAGGCACCTCCTGGGTGCCAGATGAACCACAGGGGTTAGCACTGCAGTCCTCCTAACATCTTAAGATGGGAGATAAGGCTCAGAGAGGGGAGGTAACTTGCCCAAGACCACACAGCCCGGTTAGTAAGGCTGGGGCATGGCCATCTCTACCTGTTCCCAGCCAGCTGGCCCTGCCTACGCTGATGGCCCACCTATTTGCCCTTAGAAAGTGAGCTCTTTGGCCCAGGGCAGGGTTTACTCGGCATCACAGGTCACAGGTCGCATCTGGTTTTCCTAGCTCCACGCCCTGCCCTACCTGTGCCCAGCTGGGTGCAGCTCTGGCTTCGGGGGACAAAAGCACACAGGAGGCCTCCCAGGGTCTCCTCCCCACATTCAAGGCCCTACCTTCCCCTGATGCCCTCTGGAGGAAACTGGCGCTTCCCAACTCCACCCGGGACCAGATCTCCAGGTTCTGGTAGCTTCTGCTGTCAGCACAACCACCACCATCACCCCAGGGGCTGCCCCAGCCTCCTGGAGAACCAGTCTTGTGCCTCCCAGGCCTCATCCTTCCTCCTACAAACCCCGAGGTACCCAGTGCAGGGATTGGCAAGCTTTTTCTGATCATCTTCGAAAGCCGGCCACGCTGTCTCTGTCAGAAGTGCTCAGCTGGGCCCTTAGACCACCAAAACAGCCATCGACAATCCGTAAACACATGGGGGTGGCCGCACCCCGATACAACGTGAATAACGGACACTGAAATCTGAATTTCACGTAACTGTCAAGTCACCAAACAGTCTTCTCTCTTTTTTTTTCTATGAGTGGAAAACGCGAAAACCATTCTTCGTTTACGAAAACCAGCAGTGGGCTGGACTTGGTCCGAGAGGCAGTTTGGCAACCCCTGGTCCGGTGGGTCATTCAGCCACACTCAACAAACACACATCAACTGTGTTGGGCTCCATCCTTCCCACCTCCCTCCGTGCTGACGGGTCTTCTCCCCGGCCGGCTCCCCACGCCCCACCCCTGCCAGCATACAGTCTACAGAAAGGGACACAGAGGGGAGGCTTCAAGGAAGGCCCACACCTGCTATCTAGGCCACCTGCGTTTTGTCACCTTTCTCTGTGTCATCAACACACACTTCCCAAACTGCTCCTGCTGGTTGCTGTCTGAAAACAGCCAGACACAGCCAGCATTAGACTTAGACACACACACACACACACACACACACACAGGCCCGCTTTGGGGCTGCAGGCTTACCCCTCAAGACACGCTACTTCCAGAATGGAGACAGGAGACAGGTTCCTACAGGGGGCGGTTCTCTACCCCCAGGCTGTTGGTTGATTGCAGGGGTGGGGAGGGGATAAATAAACACCCTATTGTGCACCAGGCGCCTCAGTGAAACTCAAAGTCAGAAGTGGAATGCTCTCAATCAGACAGAAGAGAGACAGTTAAAAGGTAAGACTGGGGTTAGAGCGGGACAGGGGGTGGGTTTGCCAGCAAAGAGCTACGCGAACCCTCAGGTGACATGCTTGACTTCTGGGGAACTGGCAAACAGGAAAGTCCCTCCCCTGCACAAGTAGGGCAGGTGTGGGGGGGGGGGACACAGAGCTTCCCCAGAGTTGCAGGCCTGCTTGAGAGCAGGTGACAGGAGGACAGGCAGCGGGTGGGGATATGAGCCAGGCCAACGGCTGGGTGAAGAGAGGCTAGTGAGTGAGGGTGTGTGGGGGATGTGCCCTTCCCACAGGGGCACCTCTGAGAGGGGAAGGGGGTGCTGGAACTGAGGAGCGGGGTCTGGTTTGAAATGTATCTCTTCATGGGAAACCCCAGCTCTCCCAAGGGCAAAGGCGCTGACAGAAACCAACAGGGGCGTCTGGGCGTGGCCATGCCGCGGCCATCTTGACTGCTTGCTGGTGCTCCTTCCATCTTCCCCGTCCAAACGCACCATTAAAAAGAGGATTCACAAAGGGGTGCCTGGGGGGCTCAGTTGGTTCAGTGGCCAACTTCGGCTCAGGTCATGACCTCACAGTCTATGGGTTTGAGCCCCGCGTTGGGCTCTGTGCTAACAGCTCAGAGCCTGGGGCCTGCTTGGGATTCTGTCTCTCTCTCTCTCTCTCTCTCTGTCCCTCCCCTGCTCACACTGTCTCTCTCTCAAAAATGAATAAACATTAAAAAAACAAAAAAGAGGATTCACAGACAAGTCTACTAGTCTCCCACTTCTGCCTCCTCTGTATCTACAGGGCAGGAGCGGAGTTCAGCCAACACAAAGGGAGGCCCACAGCACCAGAGCGCTCCCAACTGGCCCAAGGGCCTCAGGACACAGCAGCTTTGCTTGGAATCTAGTGGGCCCCACCTTGGGGCCACCAGCCAAATCACAGACCCCTCTACCAGAGGGGCACGTGCTAGTGTTCTGTTCGGCAGCCTGTCCTTTGGGGTTGTCTGTCTGTCTGGGTGGGGGATGTGCGGGGCCACAGGAAGGGAGCCCAGGCTGGAGACCCGAGAACCAGGCTGCTCCGCTGGAAAACAGGGGCCGCATTGTTTCCCAGCCACCTCATGGGCATCCAACCAGGAGACCAAGATCTTTCAGGAGATCCCGGAGGTAGGCAGCACTTTGTAGTTTTCCAGAGAACGAAACCTTGTAAACAACTCCTGCTCCATGGCAACAATGGGCCTCAAAGTATGGGAACCCTATGGAGACCAATGGGGGGCCCGGGACTCAAGCCAAGGAGGCCATCACGGGTGCTACCAAGGTCTGAGTGTGAAAGGGGCTCATGGAGATTCATGAGGTTAAGAAGACAGAAGAAGATACATCCTTCCTCTGCCAAGGTCAGAGGGTAGAGTTCACCTCAGAGACAATCTAGTCCAACTCTCATTTTATGGAAGACCCCGGAGGGGAGGGGACCTGCATGGGTCCCCCTGAACAACGGCGCCAAGCCTGGGGCCCAGATGTCCCGACACCCCTGGCAGTGTCCGTCACCAGGCTATGCTGGGCCCCTGGGAGAGCTCACTGTTTTTCATTATGGGCCTTCCTTACCCTGATGTAAGGGTTTCATGCCTGGCAGAGTTTCTGAGCTGCTCTAAGTGGTGAGCCAAGGGTAAGGCCAACCCTGAGGTCTGCCATGAGAATCACCTCCAAGCTAGTCTGAGGAATGCCAACCCATGCGCTTGCTTAGTGGGCCCAGAGCCCTACGGAATCCAGAGGGCTGGCAAGGCCCTTCCATCTCGGTGGCATAAAAGATAGCAGGTGTGCAGGAATCCTCAGCCCCATGCTCTTGCCCACCCCTCGCCACACCCACCAATGACTGTACACACTTTTCTTCTTTCCGAGAAGCAGCAGCAGGGGCGCCTGGGGGGCTCAGTCAGTTAAGCATCCGGTTCTGGATGTCGGCTCAGGTCACGGTCTCAAGTCTGGGAGTTTGAGTCCCGCATCGGGCTCCGCACTGACAGTGTGTAGCCTGCTTGGGATTCTCTGTCTGCCTCTCTCTCTCTACCCCTGCCCTGCTCGATCTCTAAGTAAGTAAATAAACTTAAGAAGAAGAAACAATAGCAGCACACCAGCAGCTATACCCCAACACCCAGGCCCCAAGATGCAGCCTGAGAGCTGCCCAGGGCCAAGGCACGCTGATTCTTACTCAAGCTGCTCTGCGCGCTTCCTCTTTCCACAGCCAGCTGCACCCCGTCCAGTCATAAAAGTAACAGCTACCGGTACTGCTCCTGCCCGTGAAGGGGCCTGGGTGCAGCTGCTTGGAGGAAAGTGAGGCTCAGAGAGATTAAGTCACTCACTTGGGACATAGCAAGTGAGCGCCGGAGTCTGGACGGGACCCTGGTCTGAGTAACTCCAAAGCTAGCACCTCACAGCCTCTCCCTGCCTTGGCCTTGCTGGCCTGGGTGACCAGAGGCACTGACGGGCGGGGCTGGGGCTGGGGCTCTCTGTACAACTTCGGTCTCTACGCCACTGCAGAAGGAGCAGGCTCAAAACAAGCAGGTATCCTGTTCCCACCAAGAGCACCAACAAGCCAAAAGCCACGCATTCGCTAGGAGGGTGGGGGCGATCTCGCTCAGTAATACCCTGATGATGGGTTCCCCGGCCACTCTCCCCGAGGCGGACATCACAATCTAGATCTCTCCAGACGTGTTCTATAGACAGTAAGCACCGCAAGGACTTGGAGCCCAGCCAAATGTCCCCATTCCGGGGACTTGCGGAAGGGCCACCCGATCCCAGACCCCAGCGCCTACCTTGCAACCCTCCAGCCTGGGCCGGTCCAGGCTTCGTGCTTCTTGCAGGACCACGGGTGGTGGTGGGGTCCCCGGGCCCCTGGCAACCTTGGCCAGCGCCCAGCTCCACAGGCAATGCATGGTGAGGGGCCCAAGGCCAGGGTCCCCGGCAGCCCCAGCCCCTGGTGCGGTGTCTCCGAGAAGGACAAGGAAGGGAGAGGAGTTTCTGTTTTCATGACTGTAGTGACAGTCACTGCAGCCAAAAATAGTTTGTGCCTGGGAGCCAGGGAGTCAGCACATACCTCCTGGAGCAGGTGCTGGTCGTGAGACACACAGGCTCCGGCGGGCCTCGGGGCAGGGGCCTGGGGACCCAGGCACCGAGGACACTCGGGGTTTCAGGCCACAGACAGAGAGGTTTTCCCCGCCGCGCTGCTCACCTCCAGAGAGTCTGACCTGAGTCAACAGGGAGCATGATCACCTCCAGCCTCTCAGTGAATCATCTGGGGAACCCCCACCCCCACACGCATTCCAATTACCTCCCCCCCACCCCCCACAACCTTCCTGGAGCTCTCACACATTTGGGGCTGGGTGGTTTGGTCAACCACAGGCAGAGTCCTGTGAACCATAGTGGAAGCCCTAGGTGGGACACAGGACAGCCATTAAAACTGTAGCTCAGCTGTCAAAGATCTTAGAACGATACACCGACAACTGTGAACTTTACGTACATTAAAAAAAAAAAGGTAAAAGAAGGTAAGGGGCTGGCTGTCAGTGGCTGGTAGAGCTGGGCAGGCATTTCGTTTTCTTCTTGGAGCTACTTTTTTATTTTCCAGTTTTTCTGCAAGGAACGTTTGTAGTTAGATTTGGAAAATGGTACTTTGAAATACAATTTTGAGAAAGGAAGAATGTTCAGGCCTCACAGAGTTCAGAATATACACGTGGTTCTATCTCTGAGAAAAAAGGTTTTCTTGGGGCGCCTGGGTGGCTCAGTCGGTTAAGTGTCCGACTTCAGCCCATGTCATGATCTCACAGTTCGTGAGTTTGAGCCCCACATCGGGCTCTGTGCTGACAGCTCAGAGCCTGGAGCCGGATTCGAATTCTATGTCCCCCTGTCTCTCTGCCCCTCCCCGACTTGTACTCTATCTCTCTCTCAGAAATAAATAAACATTAAAAAAAATTTTTTTTTAAGTTCTTCTTGATTTTTGAGAGAGAGTGTAAGTGGGGGAGGGGTTGGGGCAGGGGAGAGAATCCCAAGCAGACTCAGCACTGTCAGTGAACCCATGACACCCAGGTACCCTTATCTCTGAGAATTTATGGGGTGTGTGTGTGTGTGTGTGTGTGTGTGTATTTTGTGACCCCTGCTTTGGAGCCAGATACCCTGGATAGGAATCCTAGCCACACCACGTACCATCTAAGTGACCTCAGGTAAATGACACTTAGGTTAAAAGGATGGAGCCCTCATGATGGGATTAGTGGCCCTTACAAAGGAGACCCCAGAGAGCTGCCCCGGGACCCCTTCGACCATGCGAAGACATAGCAAAGGCAGCCGTCTATGAACAAGGAAGTGGTTTCTCACCAGACCCTGAATCTGCCGGGTCCTTGATCTTGGACGTCCCAGCCTCCAGAACCGTGAAAGATAAATTTCCGTTGTTTTATAAGTCACCCGCTCCATGCTGTTTCTGTTACCGCATCTCATAAGGTTATTGGGAGGACTGAATGAGATCCTTCGCGTAAAGCTCACAGCTCAGTCCCAGACCTACTGGGAACACTTGCTGAAGAATTCTAGCATAGGGGCACCCGGCTGGCTCAGTCGGTAGAGCACGTGCCTCTTGGTCTTGGGGTTGTGGGTTCAAGCCCCATGTTGGATGAAGAGGTTACTTAAAAATAAAAAAAAATTCTTGGGGCGCCTGGGTGGTTTAGTCAGTTAAGCATCTGACTCTTCATTTTGGCTCAGGTCATGATCTCATGGTTGTGAGATGGAGCCCCAGTGTGGGGCTCTGGGCTGGGCATGGAGCCTGACTGGGATTCTCTTTCTCCCTGTGCCCCTCCTGTTTGCTCACACGCATGTGTGCACTCTTTCTCTTAAAAAACAAAAAAAAAGAAAGAAAGAAAGAAAGAAAAAGAATTATAGCATAAATTCATGAATAAGCTACATTAAAAAAAAGAAAGATGGGGTGCCTGGGTGGCTCAGTTGGTTAAGCATCTATCTGACTTCGGCTCAGGTCATGATCTCACGGTTTATGAGTTCCAGCGCGGCATCGGTCTCTGTGCCGACAGCTCAAAGCCTGGAGCCTACTTCGGATTCTGTGTCTCCTTCTCTCTCTGCCCCTCCCCAACTTGTGCTCTGTCTCTCTCTGTCTCTCAAAAATAAATAAATGTAAAATAAAAATAAAAAGGGGCGCCTGGGTGGCTCAGTCGGTTAAGCATCTGACTGACTTTGGCTCAGGTCATGATCTCCCGGTTCGTGGGTTCGAGCCCTGCGTAGGGCTCTGTGCTGACAGCTCAGAACCTGGAGCCTGTCTTCGGATTCTGTGTGTCTCTCTCTCTGACCCTCTACTGCTCACGCTGTCTCTCTCTGTCTCTCAAAAAATAAATAAAAAAACATTTTAAAAAATTTAAAAAATAAAATAAATTTAAAAAGCAAACACTTGGGGCTAGGTTCACTGATTATATTCTAGAAATGCGATTTCTGCTGGCCCCCCAGGGTCTAGGCCTTGTGTATGCACCCTCTCTGAGCCCGGGGCCCTCTGTCTCCCACACAGACACAGGAGTTCCGCTTACTGATGCAAATGGGACACACTGGTCCCCGCTGAGGCCCTCAGGGAGAGCTCCTCCTGAGGGTGGAGATGGTAGCAAGGGGCCTACAGTAGCAGCACTAGCGACGGTTCTTGCTGTCCCTGGAGTGCCAGGGTTTATTCACGCCTCTTCTCTCAGCAAGGCTGACTTTCCCCCAGGAATTCATTTCCCGAGTGCACATGGCCCTGACCCTTCAGACCCTTAGACTCTCCAGCTCGCTGCTAAAAGGCTGAGCCGTGACCGGTGCAGACCAATAGGAGCGTTTTGTCTTCCTGGCCCTGTGATTGGTTTAGGCGTAACACGTGACCAAAGCCTGGCCATTCAGAGCCTCCCCTGGGATTTTCCAGCTACAGCTCTAGGGCAGAAGCACTGCTTCTATATAGGCAAGCGCTACCACTATGTTGGCTTAGCTACCTTAACGGTGCCCTTGACGGCCCGCCACGTGGAGTGGGCCTGGCTGAGAACTATGCCCTCATAAGCATCATCTGAATGCATCCAGACTTCCCTGGACTTCTATCACTTAAGCTGATAAATGTCTTTAGTTTAAGCCAGTCAGGACTGGGGACTTGCTATGGAAAAGTTGTAACCAGTGGTAGGAGAATATAACACCTTGTACTTACAAGTACTTACTACACACCCTGGTCCCACGGAATTCCGCCATCTATTCCCCCCCCCCCCCGCCCCCATCCATCTCATCAACGCACAGCTACTGGATACCACCCCTGTGGCAGGCACTTTATTCTGCACTAATACAACAGCAGACAAAATAGGTCGTCTTTTTCTTTAGGGAACTTAGATTCTAATAAGGAAAACACAG